>OU974024.1:4963214-5582678 GCA_918843925.1 Eulithis prunata | reverse complement strand
GATCAGCGCTGTGCTGCCACGGTAGCACAGCAAATGCTGAGTTGGACGCCATTTAGTGGCGAAGCGTGGACTTTACGGAACACACATTCGCTTAATTTTAATTTTAGCACTGTAATTGTTTCGTTTGTAGCTCTAGCATTAGTCTCAATCAATCTGTCTGTATCCGTCATCATTGTTATCTGTATGCTCATCTGTTATCTGTGCTATTTCTACTACTCTTTACCTCTTTTCTGTTGTGTGTTCTCTTTGTATTCTACCTTGTTTGTCACAAATAAATGTCTTTTATTCTTATTCTTTATTCGTATACCTACTCTCAGATTATACCATACAAATCTTTTAGTGGGGGACCATTGCAGACTTAACGTGGTCAAGCTTTAGTAGGGTGTATAGCTGTTGTGGTTTCAACTCTTCATTCCTTTTATGGTCAACACCTAGATACCATTGCAACGTCGTCATTAAGTTCAATGAACAGTCACCTACTGTGACTTTACGCTTTTTGGCTGTACGTCATTTTGATGAGGAAAAATTTTACTACGTATTCCATTACAACAACAGTACCAATGTAATGTGGCACTTTTTTATTCTTCATAGCAGCACAGAAACTTGTAAGTGTATAGTAACAGAAGTTACTTTTCCATGCATTCTAGTTTTAATACAAAGCATAGGTCCGACATGATTAAATAACTATCTTGAATGAGCAATACCTTTGACTTCACAAAGCACCCTCCCACTATCCCTCTTATCAAGGTCAGAACTATTAAACCGTGTCGATACATCATAAAAAGTACCTATACACTCTCCATTTTCATAATGCAAACACGAAGTCCATTTATGTATGTATAAATATGAAAAATCAACATGTCCAACGTTGATTTTATTGATTCAAATCCTTACTTCTACGAGCTTCTAGTTTCACGACATTTTTTGTAAGTACATTCCAAGTTTAATACTTGTTTGACTAGCTCTGTTGATGGCGACACACTTTATATTCAGAAGAGATTCTCCCAAACAGTGTTGTATTCTGAACGGAGCTTAAACATCCATTAAAATAATAGAGTCGCCACGTAACACGTCCTTGTTGACGATTTGCAACTCAGCGGCAAGCGGTTGAATATTTACAGAATGGAGTACCTACGGTCATTATTACTATCAAGTAAGAAGAGAGAGTGTTAGGTACACCGAACACCTATATCCTAGCGGTTAGGTACTTACAAATTTTATTTTGTGCCTATTTCACCATTCAATTCAATTCAATTCTTGTCTATGGCCTTTGCAGTGTTGCCCGCAATTTGGCCAATGTCACGTTTTGTTAGATTAGACCTCTATTTCTTCTTCTTTTAAACCTATATGGTCTGTGTCCGTCATTTCGACAGACAATTTTGCCAGTGTCAAGTGATGAATTTTAAATAATATAAGTCAAGTCAAGTCTTTGTCAAGTCGGCTGTCGTTTGTTATGAAGAGAAAATGGTGGATTTTCCCTTCAAAACCTGAAACGAATTTTCACATTCAGAGAAACCACTTTACACACATTTATTCCAATGGTTCACACTTCATGTTAAGACCTAAGTATTATTCGTTAAAATTTCACCAAAATACTCACAATAACACAAGAAAAACTATTAAAATAAAAGTGCTATTTTATTATGTTGTTTAAAAAAATTACAAAAATCGAATCTATTTCACCATCTCATTTATACTTGACTTGTCAAATCAAAGAAACATTTTTATTTGACGCAGCGATGAAACAGGTCCAGAGAATAGAATGCTATCTAAACGAAAGTAACGTGACTAATCTCATTTTGACGTATAATATCAACTCGGCGAGGCTTATCACCATAATTTCGTGCCTCACAAAAAGTAAATCCCTTCTTTGTCTATGGTCCTAAGGGCTGCATCTATCGCATCGCGCTCGGCTCTTTGGTTTTCTTAGACTTTTCACACAATGAACCTTCTCATCAATTGATTTCTTTTATGTGGCTATGACTCACTTTCGTGAGTGTCCGTCGATAGTGGCTCTCATGAAATAAAGGCAACGCACAATACATTGTGAAAACAATGGTGAAAACCCTATACTTGGGAATAATAATCAACATAATATTTTAGATGGCACAAAAGATTAAAAAGCTTGAAAATTCAGAGAGTGAATTTTAAAAATGGTGTAGAGTTAGAGATCTCCAATTTCTCGGTCAATGAGTCACTAGTATAAGTGAATTGGCGTCTGGCACAACGAACCGCCATATTGGAATATGAAATCCCCGCCAGCATGTGACTGGACAGAGTAGCTGACTCACTTCAGGCAACTTCGGGTAAATACCACGACAGTGAGCTATATTGGTAGGTATTTTTGATGTGACTAAACTAGAAAATGCTGATAGTGCAGCACCCGCTATAGGCCTCATTTTAGGTGCACCTACTCACACAAGATCTGACCCTTGAACAATATAGAATTTAAAAAAACTTAAGATGTAGGTTTCACGCAACATAGATAGAAGATACCTATCGATACCTTTTATTTTCTTATTTTTTACTGTAAAAATGAACTCAAAAACTAATCAATAAGTAACACAAAGAAAACCGGCTGAATTTCCACAGCTAGGATCACAGGGGTAGGTTGTGGCTTATACTGCCCGAGTTTTGCCGAAAAGAGTACCGATATCTCAACCCCCTTGATAAATTGTGTTGTTTTCGCCGAGCTGTTTGCTAGAGATCGTCGGAATCTTACCCACTTTAGTGCTATTGGTTTTGGGTTAACGCGAAAACGTCGGCGCCGATTTTGTTTATCTCACTGATACCGATAAAAAGTGTAAGATGCTAAGTTTGGAAACTGTTAAGCAGTCGTTAAGTACGAGGGGAAAATATTGTTAGCGGAATGAAATAAAAAAGTTTTCGGCAAGTATTTTTTGTGCCTTTTTTACAATTTATAGACCCGTCCTCTATCTCAGAATCTCATAATGGTAGTAAGGGACAAAAAGGGCCATGAAGGAGTGGGGAGGTCTAGAAGATTCACTCTGATTTATGAAAAAACTCGTGGTTGCTTACGTAACCTCTCAATTTTATCAACGATAGTTTGAAGTTCATATTAAGTAAGATTTCTACTTAGCTTCTTGGACACTCGAAAATATCTATACTTTTGAGTATCATCACTGATATTGTAATTCTTATAATAGAAACAGTTTGTATAAAATTAATAAAGCCAAAGAATACAGAGTGTGGAGAAAATTACTTAGCGTTGGTGTAGCAAATAAAATCATATCACCGCTCATTAGTAAGTACACTACTGCGTGTCCACTAACAATAACTAGTTACATAAACATTCCGTAGTAATGTCCCAGTTACCGTTAGTGCGATATATCGTCGCCGTGGGTCACTAATGACCCGTAGCTAGGACCTGCTTCGAATGTGTGAGAGCAACTTATATACCTGAAACGGTTGTAAGTGACTTTTAATAATAAAGAACACGGTTTAGTTAAACGTGGTTAAACTATAAGTAGACTTGTACCCACGCGTAGATAGTTTTTGTACAAATTCGCTCACAATGGCTGTGTTCTGAAAGAGGCAAAAGTACCTAGCTACTCTATACTACCATAAGATATTGTACTGTTTGTTTCCCAAAGAAAATAAAATAAAATAACAAACAACTGAGTTTTATGAAATAGTAGAGCATACACTATGGACTTTTAAGATCGGTACCTGCACCTAGAATAAGTATAGAATAGTACAAGGAATAAGCCCCATTCGGCATCATACACGACAAAATATTTTGACTGTATACAGTCAAGGCAATAACTCGCTCAAACTTTGCGAAACGATTTTATTAAGCTCTACAAATCCCAACATGAATAGACGATCACGATACACAGCCGTGTAGAGCAGAGGGAAAATCCCAACAGTGGGCCGTATGGCGCTCTTAAATAAATATGCTGTCACGAAGGACGATTTCTACGTACCACGAACCCAATGACAAAGACACACCGACAAAACTGTTTAATCTGTGAATTAATTAGATGTCAACCTCATTTTCGGTCTTTGCTAAACTTTTCAATTCCTCGCGTCTCAATTAATTTGTTTTTCTCAGTTTAGTGTCTACCTAAGGGGGTTCACGATGCCGTCCTTGACCTGACTTCTTGGTTTTATGGCTTCTGTGGCGCGTGTCACAGTTTTTCCAGAGTTTGTTTTGTGCCAGTTTCATAAAACACTTCGGGGAGGTAGAGTATGAGTGCGGGTAAAAATTTGTCCAGAGACGTTAAATTACATCTTACGTACACCGCAGCCCCCCCACTTTTACAATGCATGATCATAATACCTTCTGGTATTATGATCAATGTTTATTATGATGATATATTATGATTATGATCAGTGTTTATTGATCATAATACCTTCTGGTATTATGATCAATAAACACAGCAATATTCTATTCGAATTTTATTTTTTTATTTTATTTCTTAACCCTTGATTACTCTAGCTTAGATTAGCTAATTAGCTCTCTAGATAACCTAATTAAAAGAAAAAAAGTAGTATTGCCATCGCACAGTGTGTCTCCACCCTAAGTACGAACGTTTCTCCTGAGGGTTCCCGCGACACTCAGAAAGGAAATGGAACTTTCAGCTTTGATAAAGTTTTAATATATTCTTCGGTAAGTTCCCAAGTTGTCTCGCAGAGCGGCGGTTATGATGGATTCTGCGTATGGCACGTCTTTCTGTTTTATGGGTACAAGTATATGGTACTTAAGCGATCATATCCACTTGATTATAATGTAAAACTATCAGATGTAAAACGGACATACCTAGTGTTTTCATTAGCAGCTGTGCCATGTGCCATTAGTCACAAAAAATTTAAGAAAATACATAAAAAGTATAATTCCAGCCTCTATCGCAAACTATTTATTTTAGTACCTACCTTATTACTAAAGTTCTATAAGTTTGTAAATTTATATTCACGTAAGAAACTAGATGGTCTGCCAGATTCCACGGTTTTTATTTGACTTCGGATGAAACTTCGTCTAGGAATAATGAACTGCGCTCTAGAGTTCATGATTTCTTTCTAAGTTAAATAATAATTGATAAATTTTTGATGATTATATTTAAATGAATGCATGAGGATCGCTAATACTTGAAAGCAATCGACGTCAGCTATGTTTTTATTTGATTTATAGGTACCTATGTTAATAAAAAAAACAAAAGAAAACGAACTTTGAGATCATCAGTGAATCCATCAAACCTGTTTTGCTTATAATTTGTATTTGCCTTTCCACTTTTCAGGCATTTTCAGGTCAATCTATTCAAGAAAATAATTAACCTTTACTCCCGCTGTCAAACGCAGTGGTGTTCGGAGCTTCGCGTAGTCTTTGTACGTCGATTTTTAACTACACTGGCTACACCTAACTTTAATTAACGGAAAGTTTTGAAACTGGCACTAAATTAATCTGTCGGATTTTGTATAATACAAACCTACCCATAAACTATATATTATGCTATCATCACATACATCAGTGCAACTGGCGGGACGAATGGGAAGATTTCAAAATAAATTCCTATTCGTCCTACCAACATGACGAGCATAATTATGAACGTGATCATGGGTGGGACGAAAGTATTAGCTGTCAGGATCAAGCGAATTTAAGTACTAACTACGAAGGTAAAATATTTCTGTTCAAAAATTTCATACCTAGTATATTTTGAGTTCCTATAAAAATTCAGCAATAAAATGAACAGTCTCCAGACAGTCTAAGAAACGCTGATTCTGTATGCGTTCCCATTACCCGAGCGTCGGCGTCGCGACAAACAATGCTGATAGCTTTATACTAGGGCTTCTAAACTGGGGCAATCCCGATATCTGTCCTTGTCACTCACGCCTCTAATCCTGGGTGTCTCCCTCGCACTGTAACTAGGGCTGTCTATCTCCGTTATGTCACCTGAACGTGGGCTTGAGAGTTACATGACAGTTTCAGTGGCAGGCTATAGATTGTTTGCGTTCTGGGTTCACGGAGGTAAATTATTTTAAATGTCAACATGTTGATAAATGAAAAGTAAGAAGGATTTCCATTTCTTCTAATTAAATTTTCTGTTTTATTATTTACAATTACGGTATTAGATCTTACACGGGAATTCATTCATTCATTCGGTATAATTTTCGAAGTACGTTCTGCTGTTAGGATAAACCCGCATTTATACTAAAGTGACTTTTAATTTAGTATTAATACTTATTGACTTCAGGAAATAATATATGTATTAAATTTGTTAAAGAATAATATGTTTTTTTTTCATAAAAATTGTTTATTTTTTTATAGACTATAGATTGTTTACAGATCAACAAACCCACAGTTCAAAACAACAAACGCGAACAACAGAAAAGAGCAAGAACAAAAGCTTTTTTCATATAACAATGTGGTAAAAGAATTGGCAGCCCTACACCGACCCGCAATCACTCGACGCTGCCCCAATGATATTTGTGTTCGATTATAATTAAACGTATGTCCTCTTTCTTTGAAATGTCAAGCTGTATTTAATTAAAGACCGTAGTTTAATTATAGATTTGTCCCTTATTATCTTCAAAGCCGAAAGAAACAATGGATAAAGTAGGATCCGATCGCCCTTTTGCTGTGATTTTACTCTAGATTTTAATTAGTTGCCGCAATAAAAATATATTCAGCACGACACTATTACAAAGTCTACTGACTAAAACCTCGATAAAATTGTAGAAGAGCATCTTTTTTAAAAAGGTTTTAAAAAGGTTTCGGTAATCTAAATAATACAAATTATCCTAAGGTTATATTTTATATTAAAGGTAAGTTTATATTTTACTAAAAGCTTATTTATTTAGTTTTAAATAATGACATATAATATAAAACCCGTCAAAAAGAGAACTTAGCACGTCCCTCCACTGTAGTGTCCCTGTAGTGACCAATGAAAAAGCTCTTCAAACGCGCATAGGATTTATTTCTGCAACCTAATACATTACTAGCAAAAGCTCAAACCAAACTTTACGCTCAGCTGAATTTTATCGCAAGTTTTCCCTCGCCATACATCCCTATAAATATTCATGGTAACGGCCGAGGGCGGGTTGGATCACATTCATAATATCAAGCAGGTTTCCTTCATCTGGCGTTCGTCGTTCCACTGACCCTTCTTGGTCACTGTTAGGTCAGTTATTGAGGTACGGCGGCCTTGGAATAGACCCAATATTTTAATAGGTATACTATTTAGTAGAGAAAACTAAAGGATGCTCATCTTGTAAACCTCGATAGAATATATCAAAATAAGATTAAAATAATACATATTATTATATCCCCCTGACCACGTTTTTAATCTTTCTAAACAACATATCATAATAATACTCTAAACCTACCTAATTTTCAAGCACTATAATGTTTGCTGGTCCCTTTCTCTTATAAAACGACAAAGAATAATTTTAGTGCTGTCAAATTAATTTAGTTTAGAAAAATGCATCATAGGCATTTTCCCCTATAGCGCAGAAACATTTACATGCACATCAACCACTGTTTTATATTTTTCGATGAACTAGGTGGAAAATCTTATAAATGGTACTTTTAACCGGTAAGCGCCGAGACAGTTACGCTGGCAATCCGCTTTCAATAGAAACCGTGGTTTTACTCTTGTTATAATCGTAAAATTTACTATATCAGTAGATTAATTGGTTCACTTAATTGATGCTTCTACCACCTTGCAGTATGTTATGGCTCATTTTATATCTCAGCCAATAACAGTTTTACGACTTTGTTCCTTCCGGTTCGTAATCGGAAATTGGAACAATAAAGTTCAGATGCTCATGAATTAAGATATTAATGTTTGGCCTCCGTGGCTTTTTTTAAAACTAGTAAAACTCTAGTGATCGTATGGTAGTAAGCAAATAAAGATACAGCTAGAATTATAAATCATAGCCTTTGATTGTACCTACTTCTATTTTAAATTCTGTATAGTAAAATCAAATAGGCTAGTTAGTAGGCTTTCATATTTCAAATATTGAACTCTAAACTAACTTAACCAAGTGGAATTTAAAAAGTTGTTGCAAATCCAATCAAAATCTTGTATTTTTTGATCGGAATCTGTCAAAAATTACTTATTTAAACGGTACTCGTAAAACAAAACTCATGTTAAAACCAACTAACACACATGATGGTTAGAACAGCCTTCGTCACCCCAATCACACACTTGGTTGACTCTCAAAGAGGTTAAAGGAGACCAGAAAATTCTGTCAGACAAATGTTTAATTACAGTAAATTATTACTCTGGAGCGGGCTTGTCGTAAAATGAGATAGGCAACAGTTTGAAGGCCTCAAATGTTCTTTAAGTTATTATGACGTTAGCTGTATTCACACTGCCGACACGGCAGCTACACGATATCAGAGGACTCTCTTACTATACTACTACAGCATAGGCGCTTTCACAGCGAGTCTGTGCCGACACCGATATTTTCAATCGAGACATATTATTAGGTATCGGCATGGTCTTGATTTCTTTATTAGGCATTGGGCAAACGCTCATTCTAGTACACGTTGGGTATGCTAGCCTGAAGGAAGTATTATTTATTCTGTGACGCCGAAGTATTTCCAACTCAAATTCCCGGTATCAAGTAACTAAGTGAATTCTCCGGATTTATTACAAAGTATAACAATCCTCGTGGTTTAATTGATCAAATCCTGTTTGTCAATGGTTTCTACTTACAAGTTGTGCTAATGTTTCAACAGAAGCTAATTAAAGAAAAAAAATTCTAGAAGCTTTTTCAAAATAAATCATGCGAGAAATTCTGATAGACGAATATAGAGTCACGCCAGTAGTCACTAGATACGTTAGACATCCCTTCAGATACGAGTATCTTAGTACCCTTGTACCTAATTAAGATCCTTTAAAGGGTATCTATGTGTTTAATTTAGAGGCAAGTTCAAATATTACATTTAGTGTGCCTTAACTTTGCAGTGAGCTAGTAAATAATAAAATAACATTGTAATCCAGTCATAACTTTACTTTCATCATACTATCTTGGCTTATACCGACATTGTTTCTTTAATGCAAAGTAACATTTCAAAGTAGCCGTCTTGATCTCAGCAGATTATACTCCTGATTGTTTCATACAGTGATCAAAGTAGGGTGCGTCTGTCGTATCCGTCTCATTTCCTGTACTTCCGTGGCTGGTACAAAAACATGGCAAAACAATATGATAGGAAAAAGCAAATTAATCATCTTCGTAAACAAGAAAATGGTTTACAAAGAGATACTAGGGTCGATGCTAAATGAACCGTGTTGAAGATACAAAAATGGCATAATAATAGCTTAACGTCATCATCAGATTTTTTTTACATAATAAGTACGTGACTGTAATAGAAACGGGTTCCTTTTATTTAAAAGCAGCCAGTGTCTTAGGCATGCTTCCGATTGGTACTGATTTAGACCAGTTGAGCAATGTATAAATCGTTTGCAACGATTTTTAGATAGCTCAACTGTTTCATGTGTATATTGTAAACACTGTATTAGTCGTATCTTTGTGAATAAAATAGGTTATCAAAATTGGGCTAGAACACATCCGTCAGATACTGCATTCGTCAAAAATTCAAAAATAGTCAGCTGAAAAGGTGGAAAAAAGCTTAAAGGAATATAGTTGTGAAAACCGACTAAAAAAAATACTCCTCTTGTGTTTTAGCCAGTTCAAACAGAACCCATAGTCTGAGTTTTGTTTTTTGAATTTGCTAAAAGTGAGCTTTATTTTTGTATGGACTAAAATCATGAAACGAAACGTACTTATACCTATTTGCTAGGAATTTTATTGTGCACCTACCCATTGTTTTTCCTGCCTAGCTGACCTGTGATGTGTCTGTCAAATAAATATTTCTCTATCTCTATTTATCTACTTTCCTCCAAACAAAACTTCAACATCACTTTTCGCAAATCAACAAATTAAAACTCAGGCGCGTGGCTCAGCAGGAAGACATCAGAACATCTTAGCGATCGAAAGTGCAACCATACAAAATCTATACCACACTTTCACGGTGAAATAATTGCACACGCGTCGAAAATAGGTCAATTGCCCCTTGTCAGAGTGAGAGAGCTCAGTGTCATGGCGAGTGACAGAGACAGAGATCTTAATTCGTTCAGGTGACGTCACAAGGGCCAGAACGTTTTCTTTTACCGGCTATTTGTTTTGAGAGAGGCAATCATTTATTGACCTTTGTGTCGAACAAAGCTTTTCAACTAAACACCGACTACGTCGTATTTCAGGTTACATTTTGAGAAATGAATCAACTAAGTATATTGTTCGTTATGGGTAGACTAATCTAATAAGTACACATATTTTTTTCCGTCACTCGCCCGAGAAAGGAGGTTATTTTCATCGTCTACGTAGGTATATCGTGTTCTTTTATACATAATACTCCAATTATTTATAAACTTGAATCCAAAACAATTAAACACTTTAATTACCTTATCTGTGTAGCGCTTGCCTGTAAAAGCTGGTTTAATCTCCAAATATAATAACAGAGTGAAATAAACATGTCTGCGTAACCAGTTTGAGATTATTTATTAGTAGCGTAAACTGCTATTGATTTCATCATAAAAAAATGTGACGTGATTAATTTAAAAAAATGGTAGCTATAATATTATGCTACGCAGTCTTCGAACCGTAGCAATCCGTAGCAGGGTCTACGCGTAGACGCGCTACCGACTTCTTGTAACAGACCACAGTTTACAGCGTAGGGTAACCACAAAAGAATGTTACATCTATCATCATCATCATCAATATATATAAAACTCTTTTGAAGCTGACAGAGAATCAACGCACAGCCTAAACTATAAGTCCTAGAGGTATGAAATTTGGAGGGTAGTATCCTTATATAGTGTAGGAGCGCACTAAGAAAGGAATTTTGAAAAGTCGCACTAGAACGCGAGCAACGCCGCGGGCGACGGCTAGTACTATTATAAAACTGTAAAAAAGCCAAGAACTAAAATTAAAGATATGGATAAACTAAGTATGTAAATCTATTAAATGAACGATTCTGATTCCGAAAATCGAGTTTGTCTGTTTGTTTGTTCGCGGATCACGCCTTAACTACTGGACCAATTTCAATGAAACCTATACGATTCAGGAGCCCTTTTTCCGGATTGAAACATGGGCTATATTTTATTGAAATCAATGACGTGGATTTCTAGATACAGCTTAAACTCTCTAAACCAAAAGAGACCAGAAACCAGCTTAAGATAAACCAGAGGTTCATCGTAAGCTGGTTGACTGATATTTTGGTAGAAAGTTTCGCACGCGTACGAAGTCGCGGGTATCAGCTAGTCGGACATAATTATGTTGTCTGCACTTTTAACCGGTTCCAATGAAATAAATGCAATTAGTAAAACTGAAAATAATATAAAAAAACTATCAATAAAGAGTTGGCACGAGAGACCCAGTTTCTTAACCCACCGTAAACTGAAGCGCGGGCACGTGACCCGAGCTTTACCACGGCAGGGTTGTCACATATCTCAACTATTTAATGCTTTTTTTAAACTACTTGCTGGCTTGTTTTTTTTTACTAAATAGAGTTATAGCTAATGCCGGTGTAATTACGACCATGCTAGGTAAGATAATGCAACTTTTTTTTTATAGGAAGTACAGTCGCATAAATAAATATTCATGGACATTTTACACAGCTCCCTCTAGTCCCAAACTAAGCACAACTTGTACTATGGGAACTGGATAAAAAAATTACATCTGCTTTTCTCGTTACTTTTTTCACAAACGACTGTGCTTTTAGTGACTGATTCTTTGACGCTGTCATGTTCAGCATGCCGCACACCCCTAGAAATCAACCCTAGAAAGCAACTCGCTTTATTGACAGAGCGCGTAAAAATTGCGGAATATGAGCGACATCTGGCACGCTTTGCAACCAATAAATCTCACAGGCGGCGGCGGCGGTGGGTCTCTTTTTGCTGAATTCAGTGCGTACGTGTCGCGGTGAAGCTAATGCCTCGTATTATCCGCATTGATAAATCATTCGTGTCGATGCCACGCTTTTTGGGTCACGATGGCGCTTGCAATTGCTTTTGTGGACGTTAAACCAATATACAAAACGTTGTATGAAAATGATTCGATATAGTGTTCCACACGACGCAACGGTATAATCATGCTCCGTGCCGCGTGCATGCTCATTTATTTACTGCTTATTTTTATTTTCATTATAATGAAATATGAATGAATACACCTCGAACTGATTACACAAGAATCAAAATAAAGCTTCACCCGAAATGTAGTGATCAACCGTAATTAGGTATTGCACCGTCCAACAAATCGGTACTCCTTGCGTAACGGACATTTATCATTGCGACTGAAACGAGCGTCTCTCGGAGTAACAACATAAATCATTTACCCCCCCATTCCCCCTTTCGGGGTGCAGTGATTCATCAGGTCATCGCCAGACGCCAGCGAGGATGCCAATTTTGAAACAAAACACGAATTAATAAAAACAAATGACAGTGACAGATGCTGTCCTCTCGTTCCGTGACCTTTTGCTGCTTATTGTGTATCGAATTTATGAACACTTCCGGTTTATGATGATTGCTATATAATAAGCGGAAATTGGTGTTTTGAACTGCTATATTTAGCCAAATTGACATTCTACGATCGCTACACTAGAAAATAGAAAACTATGTACATAAAGGCGACGCCCATTCGTGGGAGTAACCCAAAGAAGTATGGCATTGTTTGAACCAAATAACGTGGTTATCCTAATAAATTTTTAATGTTTTCTATTGTCTGAGTACATGAACAATGAACATGACTCGGGCTGGGTCTGATTGAGTTTTTGTAAAATGATTGAATAGCAGTAGCTAGACGGCTGTTGGAACGAATAGGATTGTACAGTAGAAGTTCAAGGGTCACAGGAAAAAGAGTAGACAAAGTACTTGGTACAAAAACCGCATCAAGCCGGATATAGAGCACTGTGCAAATACGTAATTTGGTAATAGGTACAGTAATTATGTAGTTTCCAGTATTACACTGACGACAAGACTACAGATTTACTTACGTAGGTATTCCAAAGGATACGTCGTACATGGGATCTTTCTTGATGAGGGTCCAGTCCAAGATCGATGTAAATTTTACTATCGCTCTTTACGGCGACCCAAATCCCTCCATATTTATTTTAGCTCCGTCACCTGTCATACCATTATGGAATGGCTGTTCGTGCATGTTTGACTAAGCATTGATTTTCTGTAAGTTGGCACATATTTTTTTTAGATAAAAAAAATAGCCAATAAAAAATGTTTGAAGGTGGATCAGGTATACGGGGACTAGGAACTCCTAAGATGGGAGCTGACACTGGAGTCTAGCCACATCTAGTGTGCGGTGCAGTTCACATTCACATAGGTATTTATTGGGTGAGTACCAAAATGTGTTTGTTAAATTTTTTATTTTTTAGTCTAGACTGCAGTGCGGTTCTATAATATCAAAAGTTAAAGAAGATCACAATTATGTCGATATATCGATATTCTTGATGTAGGTAGATTGAGTTCTGGAAGTTTACGACGGAGCCGAATAATTTTATAGTTCTTCTTCTTCTTATTAACCTAGGTATATCTTCTTAACCTGTAATGGCGTCAGTCCGTCATTTCGACTGACAATTTTGCAGTGTCAAGTGAAATTTTTGAAATAAATAGTTCAATCTCAATTATCTTTCAAATCTGTCAGTTAAATGCGTGATTTGCCTTGCAGCATACAAATTATAATGGTCAAAACAGCTGTACCAAATGTACCTAATATTTATGCTAAGTAAAAACCCCTGTACCTACAAAATAAGCATCGTTACGGAAAACCACCGCATTTCTGCACGTGTAAAGGTGGGTCCACATCTGATCTTTTGTCCGTACCGTAGCTCCGTATCGTCGCGATCAAAGAACGCTAGTTTGGACGCCCGTTCGGTTACGGTACGGTGGTACGGCGGCGTCCAAACTAGCGTTCTTTGATCGCGACGCTGATACGATACGGAGCTTCGGTACGGACAAAAGATCAGATGTGGACCCACCTTTAGTTAGGTAAATAGATAGTCGCTCCCAGCGGAAGATACAATCTCAGCTCTTTCAAGGAAACATTGCCAAGTTTCTTAGCTTGCGAACTAAATTAAAGATATTTTGAGTATACCTACAACTTTAAAGTGGCGTCATAATAAAGTGGCGAGTTGTACACTGGGTATATTCATATTATTCATATTGGTCTTCTAAAACTAGACTTGACTTCTTGGTTTGTGGCTTTTGTGGCTTTCTAAAACTACGCTACACGCTACGTAAAATGGCTGCTAAATTATTTGTCATGCGATCCGAGTGTCAATGACAGTGCTAAAATGACAGGCGAATATGAACAAATGTTTATTTCCATAATAGAAAATGTTATGGATAAAGGGGTAATTGTACTGACAACCGATGGGGAACAAAGGTTCTTGAATGGCGACCACGAACTGGATGGCGCAGCGTAGAAGAGTTTAGTTACCGTTGAACAGGTAGAGTTTCTCTACATACTTTTTGATTTGAAACAATAAAAAGCAGGTACCGATTCGAAGGGAGATCCCCACTGGCCTAGTTTCAACGTTTCTTTCCGTCGCTAATGACGGCGTGCTCGCGAACTTGGGAATATTAAAATGAACAAGTACTTGTTTGGGTCGTAAAACGGGTATGGCTCAGGGCTTCACGCCTCCGCCTTCTCGTTTTGTGACGTCACAGCTCAAAAAAGAGAGTTAGCTCATTTTATCTTTTGTAAAACTATACCTACATTTTCTTTGTCAGAGAGAATGTAACTATTTGAAAGAATGTAGATTTCTTAGAAAATCTATAGTTCATCGATTTTCAGAATCGTTCAGATTCCGAAAATCTTATGTCCAGCAAAGTCAACACTAAAGTCAAAGTGCTTTTATTCAATAAAATCTCACTGATCACTTTGAGGTTTTATATGATTACGTATGATTACATTTATTATTGAATGAGTTGGAGCTTAGTTCGTCCTAAGCTTGTTTGTCTTCTAAATAATCAGATATGCTACAGTATGCTTTTAAAAGAAGTCTTTGTTTTATTACGCAAACTTCTACATGCTAATATTGATGACGATTGTATATAGATTACAATAACTATATTGAGTATTCAGTAACACACACATTGTCATAACTTCACATTCACATGCTATAACATTGAAGCTACCTAAGTTACGGTCACTTTAAACACTGTTATGTGTCACTAATAATTTTCCTTCAGGTGATTTACATGAATGAACATTAAACCTACCTAGTCTTAATTATGACAGTCGTCAATGCCGTGACCTAGAAGTGACCACTGTCTACATAAAGTTTTAGTTATCACTCGCTTTGACGAAGGTTCTACGTATCCTCCGATACATCCCTAAATTACTAGTATAGTATTATATGATCTGTGCCTAAGTGAGTCCGTGTAGGTCTGATGATGTACGAATCAGTGAAAATGAGTCATTGTGTTACGTTCTGTAAGCAAAAAATTATTAGTGATAGTAGAGGCCATTTTCTTATTTTACATAACGATTTTATGAGAATATTTTCCTGTTTTATACTTTTTAAAGCGTGATTTCTCAGAAGTCAGGTTTCAGTTTTCGAATTTACCTAGGTATATTATTTTTCTCTTTTTTATAGAATGTCATTCTGGCTAGAAGAGAAGCTGTTCTTTTCTTGGCTGTAGTGTTTCAGGATATTTCTACTGGCAAGACTGCTTTGATGTTTGTTTGGGATGAAAAAAGTTTTGTCGCGAATTTACTCGCTAAATAAACAAATGCGAATCGAATTAGTGGCCAATCTGGATTTATTTTGTCTAGGTTCTCCATCTAAAATAAAAGATTACTTTTAAAAATAAGAATCGTTTTTATTTCTTACACCCGCCTTTCGAATACTAAACGCCACGGAGTTCAAAAGATACGTGCTTAGGCCCTCGACTAAGCACAGTTAAAAAAAATTGTTTCTTGTATGTATAAGAGATGATAAATTGCACATCGGTGTCGAGGTGTTCAGTTTCTACCTGCCTCATCGTCATCATCCTCTTTCGAAAACGCTCAATATGCAACTTTAATTGTAGTAATTGTAAAACATTATTAGCCTGATTGTACACCGGTTTGGCTCTGTAACCAATGTTATTTATTCAAGCATCGGTAAGTATTAACTTCGTTTTCATGGCATTTGCCAATTTGCAATTGGCTAATTTAGCGGTTTCAGTATTAGTCGACTATTTGCGCTGTTCATTTTACAAATTATTTAAGTTAGTTTCATTTAGTATATATTCAGTTATCAGTTTGAAAAGGTAAATTTTTTACCTACGTAGTTACTTCATAGATTTTAAAGAAGCTTAAGAGTTTTCTTGTAGTCGACCTTCGCGAGCGCCTCAGTGCTTGCCAATAAAATGTTTTACTCTCTTCAAAACAATCAGAAGTTAAAATGTTCCCTCATTCATAAATTTCAAGCATTTCCAAAATTATATGCAAACTAGTTTCCATCCTAGGTCATAAACTAGATTTATGAGGCCAAATCTAGTTATAACAAATGCTTTGCAAACTACGTGATGGAAACGAAAATATCACGAGTGCAGGTGGGACCGCAATGCGTCATGAAATTAAATCAAATAATAAAAAATATTTATTGTAGGTACCTATGGAAAGTCATAACACTTGCTGCCACTATTGAAAAAGCAAATTTCTTTTATGAATATCTCGAGGTACCTGTAAGGAGATCTTTATTATTGTATTTCAGGAGCCGGACAGTCTCTCTCAAATACGGTTTCATGAAAGAAAGAAAGATGTAGGTAGGTACATCATAGAACTTCGTAATAACCCAAAAGTTCACAGAAAAATAAATATACCTTACTCTAATAAATGAGATTGCGTTGTTTGTAATTAATTTCTTCAAAATTCTAGAAAGTCTTTTAATTATAAAAGCTTTTTGGCACTTTAGCAAATGAGTAATAATGAAATGTACGCACTTTTTTGGGATTTGCTAATGTTGACACCAGAATGGCGGTAAAATAAATAAAATAGCTTTGTACCTACGTAAGCATAATTTTTTTTTAATCCTATAGCCTACTTTCTATCATATCATTAGTTACTTTGGATATTCAACCACTAAGTAAGAGAAAACTTTACTAAGTCATACCTAACTCCTTAAAAAGTGGATAGATTATTCAATAAAATGGTATCATTAAAATTACCAACCGCACAGCAACAACACATCTAAATCAAGAATATGAGTTCTCAAATATATTTTTATAAAATACGATGCCTCGTGTTACGACTGCGAGACAGTTTTAGACGGCGGAAAAATAAAGCTTTATGCACCGTAATAGAGCCGTTGATTGGTTCGCCACCACAATAGGCAAAAGCTAGTTCACTTCATAAACAACTTTTAGAAGTTTAACTTTAACGCGTGAGAATGAGTACTATGCACCACGAGCAAATGAAAAGACTTCATCATTTGCGTGTGTTATTTTTTGTGAAAGAAATGCAATATTCAAATGTATCGTTGAAAGTTTTCTAAATAGATTCAAAAAAACCTCTAAGTACACTCTACATTGCCTGAAAGCTTTGAAAGTCCAGACAAGTAAACAAATTGTTATTTTTCAATCACTAGAGAATAGAAAACGTGAAAATATAGTTACAGTCACGTGACGTTAGGTTATAGTCACGTGACGTGTAGAAATGTCATTCTCATAGGTACACTTGTCTGGTATTTGTTTTGCATTACCTAGCCCTAACATTCACATCGGGCCTTTACATACTATCTGTATGTATGTAGAGTTATAGGTCGATTTTTAGGACCATTACCATTATAACGTGGATTGAACCAGCTATCATGAAATAAGTCTGTGACAAGTGACAAATAGCTTGCCCACGGGTTATGTACTGCGAAATCATACTGTGCACAGATAAAACATGACATCCATATTCATAACTCGACGGTTATTGTCGTTGCTATTTTAATGGTCAAACTAGATCCAAAATGTCAATTAGTGGCCCCTGGGGCACTGCGGGACTTCCTAGCCAAGTTGTCTTTCTACTGATTCTATGATCGCTAGACAATAGACAACGAATACAGAAATGACATTTCCGGGCAAAAAAGCCACGTCACCGTTCGGTACCTATAGGTATATTTGATATGATCTGTTCGAATGTAGAATGCCAGCTTGGGCAGCTTGACTAGAAGGCCGGTTTGTATATGCAATGAGTTACGTTATTTGCTTTTCACTTCCTTTTTCCAACTACGTATATGAAGTAAAATCCTTCAGATCCTGACTGTACTAATGGGTTATCAAGGTTACTTTGGGATAAAAATATTTATGTCTTTGTTTTTGATTACTCAAAAGTAGAGACAGACATATTAGATGCATAATGTAACCACTGAAATGAGATAGTACTCTACTGACGACCCTCGGTAGAGCTAACGAATACTCGTAGAATATAGGAACGGGACATTCATACTTATAATTTTGATGGCTATGACAGAGTAAAACTATCATCTATTTGGGCCATCTTCCAGGTATTTTCTTTTTACATGTCACAATGTCAAAACCGTAATTTTGATGTCTCACATGCGGCTCAAAATAGTCACGTATGTAGACGCATTTTCTTCAAATTTTTTTGTCTAGAATAATTTGCTAGAGGCATTTTTATTTTCTAGTAACGACCTAAAGATAAATCTTGAGTGGGAATACAGTTCTACTTAACACATGTTCATTGATTTCAGCGCTTCGGTAGAGTTTTGGTTTTGTAAAAGAAAAGCATTCTATTAGTGTCGTCACGAAGCGAATACCTACGTGTAGATAATTTTATTTTATTTTATTGTGGACTTAAATTGGAGGTAAGCCAGTTAGATATTTTTTTTCGTTGCATTGCGACGAAGACACCTCTCTAACCATCGTTAGTCATTATCATATAAATGCAGTCAAGGTTTCTAATAGTATTTTTTACAGTTATCTCGTCTTCTTTCGAGATCCAAACATATCCTAATTATTTTGTTTTTAATTTTGGTTCGTGGAAAAAATCCAATGACAAAAGAGAATGACAGTCAGCGGTGACGAATCCACGGAACGCACTGTCTATTTCCATCAAGATTTTTTCCGTCACAAAACCTTGAGCAGTAAAATAACTCACATTTAGTTATTTACACTGGCGGATATGAGATTTGTTTTATTTTCTTTTCAATTTAGAAAGACTATTTGAAACCACTGAGTGGGTATCTATTTAATTTTTTATCGCCAAAGACCTAAGTAATATTTAGCAAATTATATCAATATATACCTAGACACGAATTTCAAAACTGAGTGTATAGTAAGAATCTACAAAATGAAATTCAACGTAGATATCAATTATAGTGGAAATTAACTAGGTTTGCTCCAACAAAGTATCAAAGTAGTATAAAGTTCATAGCGCAAGTTCCACAACTGCTAGCCCAGTTTCCAAGGGCCGCCGAATGATGGTGCCTACATAATCTGATTCCCATCAAAACCCAGTTGGCAGTGCTATTACCATTTGCGTTCTCTATTGTCAGCATAAAATACTCGTGATACGGATGCAAACTACACTCGTAGCTGAGCTAAGGAACAGCTCCTCTTCTAATACCGACAGATTATTAAAAATATTACAACAGGTACCCGCCAAATGAAATATATATAAATATTGTAATAGTTCCTGTTTTTTTATAACTGAAACTAAAAATAAATTATAAACTAGCGTAAAGCAGACAAAACATGGAAATTATATCCTTCTGACTTACTTAGGAAATAAAAATGTACCATTATTTCCCTCCTCTCGTGAGCACGGGAGTTCAGGCTTGCTCTTGGACGAATAAACACTGGGTGTGATCAATCAACCATTGTGCATGTATTTTACTAATGAACATACGAGCTGTTCGAATCGAACAAGCTGTGCCACAATGAGTTTGGTTCGCTCTGTTCTGAACAGCCGTTATGTTCCGCGTCCGACGAACGATGGCTTAACAGTTGTCAGTGAGCCAAATCTCGTCGCAGTAATGTACTATAACTGCCAAGGCGAATTCTATCGGTATGATACAACTGTGACCTTCTATTGTCTCCCAGACTGGGACATTTCTTAAGTGTCTGCGATTTATAGGAACTAATGTGTTCTGGACCAAAGTAGCGGCTACGGTGTTTCTTCGTAGAAACCGTAGCGGTGCTTCTTCGTAGCAATTTCGTAGCTTGCCTACGCTCGGAGTCTAATCCGATTTTTAATGATGCCGTTACGTAGGGGTTATTCTCAGTAGGTACCTATAGCGCAAAAGAAAATGAGCAGGTATTAAATAATATAATACTGAAACTTATACACAAAATCAACGTGATATCGCACGTTATTCCAGCAATGTGTAAATTTTTCACTCGGTCTTCGTAAGGATAAAGAAAATTTAAATCTCCTAACTGGGTAAAAGTTCGTATGGAAAAGCCGAAGTTCAAGGCAGATAGGGCAAATAAGTCGTAAATTGCTTCACAGCACCGCAGCGTAAATACTGCTGCTTTTATATACCATCTAGTATTCAAATAAACTTCCTAAGTACATGAGGTTCAGGATAATTGAACCTTAAATTTCAGTATTGCTATTTTTTATGTCGTGGAGCTAAGCACCTAGGTCAAACATATATTTATTTAAATTAACAAAATATGAAAAGACGATTATGGGTAATTATGTAAATTATAAGTGCTTAATTCTTCACATAAATAAAACAAGTCTAACATAAATTTTAACGGTATGAATAAGAATGGGATGTGGGTTAGAGATGGTGACATTGGTGACTATACAAACA
Organism: Eulithis prunata; assembly: GCA_918843925.1. Classification (NCBI taxonomy): domain Eukaryota; kingdom Metazoa; phylum Arthropoda; class Insecta; order Lepidoptera; family Geometridae; genus Eulithis; species Eulithis prunata. Next base: position 5,561,881 of record OU974024.1, on the reverse strand, counting down.
CTAAAACGTACCTGAACATAATTCGGGCAGAGATTCCTTCAGCAGCACAAACACAGTAAATATCCAAAAATATACACTTGAACAGTAAAAATACGTTTGCACCACATCTGAATACGAATGAAACTCCCAGTTTTTGCCTTATTCAGTTTGTTTATAGTAGAATTCACAACCTCGAGGGAAATTATCGAGGAAACGGGCTACGAATGCGAGACACCCTTTATATCAACATTTGTAACCGAAGCAATAAATAACACGATAGGTACATTCACTACTAGATAATATATTATTTTAATCACAACATGAAGAAATGTTACAACCAGAATCTATTTGTGAGCGACATTATCTTGCACTTCGCATTTTACAACCAACATCTATTCGTGAGCGATTTATTCTAACATCTCGTATTTTTTCTATATCACAACCATTCTTTCCACCAGTCCCGAAAAACCGTCCCCTGACGTTCACTACATCGTTCCTAGTAATTCTACACTTATCTAAGTTTTTCACAACACCGAAGAGGTAAACATTTTAAGAGATTCACATCTTGTCAACTTTCCATGTCTCGAAGTCTGTCAATTCCATATCAATTCACTGAAATATCACTGAAAACCAGCAGTCTTGGTAAACAAACATAGTTGCAGAGTTTATTTGATAGTTTTGGCACAATAAAGTTTGTTGTTCACCCCCACGTGAAGAACGAGCTGAACTCAGTTACGCGGGAACGCGAATTTCCCACGTCCACTGCCGACCGAATACTGAACACACATCGCTTTAAAGATCATACATTTATAAATAGATAAAGTATATCCGTTTCACTAATATTCGGTGGCGGAGTTCAAAGGACACCGGTGAATGTCAGGTGATGTCGGAGCTGTCAGTGAAACTGTTTCGTCTTCCGACGCGACGTGTACTGCTCGCACTGTTTGTGCTCTGTTACTAGAGGCACGCGTTCTACTGCAACTGCTGAAAAGCGAAACCTGTTGAAATGGGACAGGGGACCGCGGGCAAGAGAGACGAGAACAGTTTAGAAAGCACCGCCCCTATTTTCAGCCGCTTACTTTGCTATGCGTGAGAGTGTGCGTGAAAAGTTGCGTGAACTACAAGCACGGTTGTGGAAAGCTCTCGTTAGGGCGCCTTCACAAGGACAATTTTCAGGATCTCTCCGCGCCCTAATAGAATCTATTGAATTTTGTATACTGTTAAAAAGTTTGTAACTTTTGTTTTCGACTTGAGCTCGGAACATGTCTGAAATGCCATTTGTTTTTTTGTTTGTATTTAGTGGGTGAATCCAGCTACGAAATCCCCGTAAAGGAAGTTACAATTATTTTGAAGTGAATGGCAATGGAAGAGCCAGCTTTTTAAGATAATATTTTCACTTTGAAATGCCAAATTAAGTGCAAAAGCTGGATACCCAGATACAGTTTTTAATAATAACTTTATCCAAAGCCTATATTAATAAATTTTGTATAAGCTTTACTCTGTTAATCACATTAATTAATTTGTAGAAAGAAGGAGCCACTTTAATTTTCCACAAAGAACTACTTAAGTGCAAACTGGCTCATGAAAATTGAAATGGAACTCGAAAAGTACACACCTGAACACACTCAAAAGTTGTTTTGAAGGTGTTGTAAGAATTAATCAATTTAAAGTAGCATCAAGTCCAATATAAACAAGAGCCACACAGACGCGTAGTTCCTATAATCAAACACGCAGCTTACCTAGTAACGCTTACTTATTCTATGATGTCGGAGGCTGTGCGGGAGAAGTTAGAGAAAGAACGGTAGAAACTCACGCAACGTAAATGCGCACGCATATCCCTCCTTTTCACCCATCTCCCCCCCACTCACACCACCACGTGATCCCGAAATGGGCGACCGCCTCTGACAGTTCCCTCCAATGTTACGATGTACCTACCCTTCATTCTATCGGGAATCAATTGACAAATGGGCATTGGACTAACAAACACACTGCAGCTATGACGATCCAAGGGCGACCTTTGTTTACCCCAAAAAAACATGTTTTATTCTTGTCCGTAAATAAGAATGCGTCTGCAAAATTAATTGGCCTCGCTTTTTAAGTCTCCTTGATGTTACAATGGAATGGAGCTCAAGAAGCTTCTGTTTTTTTCTCACCCTCTTCCTACTTTAATAGAATTTTGTGTAATTTGTACGCTTTATTAGAAAAGGCTTCGGTTTGGGGAATATCGTTGCATATCCACATTCTTCTATTGAGCTTCGCTTATAAATACCGATAGTTATACCTTCGAAAACGTTTTGAAACCTTAAACCAAAGACGCGACATGCCTTCAGATCTCTTGGTATTGGTACAATTACAATGTACGACATCCGCATAGATCATGTAGGAATACCTACATTCTATTGCAGGATCCATGCGGATGTCTTTCCTATCATGGCTCTCCTGATGTCAATGCACCTTCAGTCAGAACAAATAAAAACTAAAAATACAGACATTTATAGAAATAACACATTAGTTTACCCGCTAGACCGATAGGTAGGTTAGGTACCTACCTATGTACCCATCTAAATATATATTTTCGTCACATCAATTGTACATGTCAAATTTTAACAGGTGATCCATCTGTCTGCTCCTATAATCCATGAAGATACTAATCGTTTTTATATTTAGCTAGAAAATGAGAAGAAAACTATTTATTGTTTGTAAAGTAAACTTTGAAAAACTTTGATACGACGCCAAGAGTTGTAACAAACATCGGTGAAACGTCACCATGATAAAATTTGTTCTAAAATAAAATACCAACACTATTGTTAGAAGTAGCTTTCTTGTGAGGTACCAAAGCTGCTAAGTAATAATAATATGGCACCATACGTTTCTTATGGTACCTGGAAATTAGGTGGTGCCTAATAATTATCTATAGGTAGAGCTGTTTTAGTTTGGGCATATGTGTGTAGAAAATGTAGAATCGCTTAGCATAAAAGACGATTATGCTAGATATAGATATTCTGATATTTGACTTTGACGATTGGTCATGTAGTCTATACTATCTATACTAACTAATATAATAAAGAGGAAAGATTTTATTGTTTGTTTGTTTGTTTGCATTGAATAGGCTTCGAAACTACTGGACCGATTTGAAAAATTATTTTACTGTTGGAAAGCTACACTATCCCCGAGTGACATAGGCTATAATAATATTATATTTTCAAAAAATTTGGAATCCTTACTGAAACTACAATAATGCAACCCAAGGTGTAAAAAATTACCTAAAAAAAATGAAATTGTTGTTAAATATCCGTGCGATGCCGGGACGGTCCGCTAGTATCTTATAAAAAGTCAAGAGTTGGCATTTTGTCCTGATTAGAATTAGATACCTACGTATGGTACTTAATCAAGATACAACTCTAGTAACTGGTACATTTAGAAGTACAACACAACACATAAATACCTACAGAGTATAAGTATTCAGTATACACGTCTTGGCTATACCTAATGCTTCCGATTGTTACCTAGTACGTATCTACTGATTTTAATTGAACTAGGTACTTGATCTACCTAGCTCAGTATATAGCTAAGCTGCGAGTTGATAATCATGATCGTGACGTGACTGAGTGGACGTCAGAATCTGACGACTAAAGTTTTGCTGAACCCTTTTGCAACTTCCTTTTATGGTTTATTAGTCCATACGTACACTACCTACTAAATGATTCAACGTACGTCTTTTTCCCATTAGCATTATATAAAAGCCAAATGGCAATGCTCCACCTCACATTGCTTCAGACGTTTCAGTATAATAACGCCTACCTACTCCCGTGTTAGAATGTTCGCATACGTTTTATTCAGTTTTCTGCTGGTAAAGGCGTTCGACTGTCGTGTCATAGACGTGGACGTGAACGAGCTTCCTTTGGGGCATGATGGTTTGGAATACTATCTTGGTACGAAGATCGGCATCGACGCATGGGACACGAGACTGCAAGCTGACGAACAGAACACGATAGCGAAGACAAAGAATGAAAGTCCAGTGACAACGCCGTCAGGTGATTCAAGCGGTGAGGTGGCTATTGTCCAAAGGCAATCAATAAATGGAAACAAGGCTCATCCGTGTCCTATAGGATATATCTTAAAGTGGGGAAGCTGGTGCGAAGAAGATGATAAGATTACCGTCGACTATTACTAGGTGCCTACCTATTTGTACCACGCGGAATCAAACAAAAACTTGCTTGTTATAAAACTAGATTAGCTAAGGTAGGCAGGTCTTTTGTTGGACTTAAGCATCAAACTATTTAACAAACTGCCTGACAATACAATACAGCTGTCTGAAAATAAATTTAAGAGAGTTGTACAATATACTATATTAATTAAAAAAAGCCTACTTCAAAATCAATGATTATCTCGATGACAAAAGAGCCTGGGAGCTCAGCTTATGATATTATACTAGTAGTCGACTGGGTTCATTATTTGATTGACATTTTGTTTCCTTTGTTTGGCCAATATTTATTAAATTAGTTAGGTTGTACCTAAGCATGGAGTAATAAATATACCTAAGTGACTTTTGTTATTTTTTAAATTTATACTCTATATTTTTGACATTGTATAAATGTGTAGTTGCCTAATATACCTAATATTATGTAAACCACTTGCGTGCAAGAAAATAAATAAATGAATTTAATTTAATTTAATCAAACAATTTTTGGTTTTCTTTTTCAAACTCGTAATTTTGAGGTTTTATGTTACTATTTAACCATGTTCAGAGACTGCAAAGTATATACCGTCCAGTGGCCCTCGAAGCCCGCGCCATAGGTGTTCGGTGCCCGCGCCCGCCCTCGCCAGCGCCACAGCGAAGATCTTTCCTGTTCTTAAGAGGCCACACACACATCCTACCATTTCGCCTCATGCTATTATTGGGATTTCAATAAGAGAATCACCCTTTACTTGATTTTAACTTACCATATAATATATTTTTATTTTAAATGTAACAAGGAGTCATAATTATTAGATCTTACAACATGCATGGTTACTAGATGTATTGATATCACAATTCTACTCCTGACGGTGAATTCATTTGTAAACTTTATTTTCCGCTGTTTATACTCCTATTGTTTTCAGTAACAAATAGTCCATACGTGACTACATAAATGAGTAACCACGCATATTTGTTTAATTTTTTTTCCCATTAGCTTTATATAAAAGTCAAATTACACTGCTCTATCTCACATTATTTAAAACAAAAAGGAATCAACAGAGGCGACGTTCGTGTTCAAATTTAAAAATGTTCGCTTACGTTGTAGTATTCTGCTTTCTGCTGGTACAGGCGTTCGACTGTCGTGATATAGAAGTGAACGAGAACGAACTTATTTTGGGACATGATGGATTGGAACAACACCTTGATACGAAGACCAGCATCGACACGTCATGGGACACGAGAGTGCAAGCTGACGAACAGAACACAATAGCGAAGATAACCAGATCGGTACGTAATACGAAGTCAATAATTATCGCTAAAAATTGGTGTCCCAAGGGATACAAATATGCATTTACCTGCGTGGAAGAAGATGGCAGCGAAGACTACGACTAGCATAAAACTTTTTTTCTCTTAGTTTTTATAGTTCACTAAGGACAGAGTAAATTCATTTGCAGAACACCAGCGTGTGCTGCTAAAAAAGGAGGGCATAATACTGAACCAAGATTATTTTGCTGCTGTAACCAATATGTTCGTTCAGTCATTATACATGCTGTGTTTACTATATTAGAAATTACACCGAATATTATTATATTACAAAATATGTTTTAAAGTTAAGTTAGTTTATATTTCAAGTTGAAAACCAAAAAACAATTTAAAAAAATTATACCTACCTATTTACTATTACTATGCCATAATTTATGCATATTGTAATGATTACTTACATATTATGTACCCTTTAGGTAGGTATAATGGATCTTGATTTGTAAAACTTTTATTAGTTTTACTTAATTTTTTTAATAAATATTCTTTCCTGAATATTCATGGACATTTCCTTTTGTGTGATCCACTGTTAATCCTTTTCATCCCAAACAATTAAATAAAGTAAGATAAGGACAAGTTTTATAATACAATATGCATATATGCATGTCTGTGCTATGCATCATTGACTTGTAAATCAAACGTTTTACCTACGTAATGTTAGGGATTTATTACGTAAAGGTGGTAGGTAGTAGGTAAGGTACCTACCAACCGATTTACACTATTAAATGCTTAGGTAATTTTGCATAGTACCACTACCACATAGAGTACGTCATTTTTTATTTTTTTTATTTATTTATTTAGGCAAGCCAACAATTTGTGCACAGCACTATCTTAACTTAGAACTAGTGGTCTTAAATCTAGGTGCACAAACCCTTTACAGGCGAACACAACATGCATTAGGTAGATAGTAACTGTGAATAAAAAATAAGGATAGCAGAATTACTTACCTATATGAGTCAATAAATATATAAGTTACCTTGTAATTCGTATTATTTACCGACCTATTATTGTTTATTGTTAATAATATGATATTCGATATTGGTTTATGTATAGTGTAACAATTTTATTTTATTTATTTATTATTTATTTAATTAGGTAAATCGGTATTTGATTCAAATTAATTCTTTATTTCTATTACAACATTAGTCGTAAAAAAATCTTAGCACTAACCATATCTACTTACTTAGCTATTTAACGAATGTTGTAAGAATTGTAACCAAAGTTTTGATTTCCATTAGGTAGGTATGTCGGTTGGTATGTACCTAGGTAATTTATATACCTATAAGTATACCTACCTACTACGCATTTTCGCGGTCAGACCACGCCTTGACCACGCTGACTAAATTAGAAAGAAGAGTGTATATTTTTTATGTAGAATGAACAAACAAAACATCAGTGAAATAATTTTTGCAATATCTATAAAGGTACATCCTCAGAAGAATGTTTTTGCTAATCTGAATATAGGAAGGTACATCACAGGTAGAGTAAATAAACTCGTATAACAAGTTGGAATGCCGCTGTGCCGACTGCTACCTGCAAGGACATGGGAAAAATTCAGAGTTAACGCCAAAAAGGTTTTATTCAATAATATCACAAGGGTCATTTTCAATCGTCCTAAAAACTGCTTACTTATACGATTTTAAACCAGTTACACGCGTCCAAGCCTTGAGCAATGGCAACAAATTTGCAATGGAATGGCTCCCTAGTAGATTTTTTATTTAAGTTTAACTATGTAGATATTTAGGAAGCGACTTTCTTTTAACATTATCAAGTAGGTACATAGCGTATTTTTTACATAAAAGGAAATAATATTGCATGTAAAAAGCTGCATATGTACAAATAGGTATCTATCTTACAATTTCCGTATTACTATTAAGATACTGTACCATCTCGACGAGTCCCGCTAAATTTGTAAAAAGTACAAATTCCACATTGGATTTATCATCACTATTACCTATTATGCTATAACTAACACTTTTAATTGTACAAATTCTTCGAATAATTTAAAAACGGTATGGTAGAGAATTCTAAACTTATACCTAATGCATTGTAGACACACTTTTCAGTCGGGCACAGTCTTCAAAATACTTCTTTTAGACCTAATCGGTAAAACAAAATTAGTTTCAATAGTCCACATCAGGAAAACAGAAACCTCCTCTCTTGACGTATCCAGTAGGGCACGTCCCGACACGGATACCATGCCTGTTCTCGATTGTCACTTCCACTTTCTTCGGGTTCTCCGTCGCTGTTCCTATGATGGCTGGAGGCGCAGGAGCTGCTCTTTCAGACCTCTCCACAGGGGCTTCTCTCCCGAACCTCAGTAATGATCTTCCAAGTCTCTGTTCACTTTCCGCCAGTAGATTTGCGAAATCCGTGTCTTCGTTGATTTCCAAATGTTGAGCCATTTTATTTGATGAATGTAGCTCTCGCACTACGCTACAGTCTATAAAATTGACTAATAAGCAAAATAACGCAACGTACGCGAACATTTTCAAAGTTTGTGTTGGTGCTCTGTGGTGAAGAGTTTTGCAAAGAATGATGTGGCGACTCGATCTTGAAGCTCTTATATAACAAACAGGTAAAATGATACTCAAACTAGAAGGTTAACTTCCTTGGCGAATCAGTTGGTTAATGACGAGTTCTATGCGTAACTTTGTGAAAATCTAATAAAATTGGGTTTATTTGTGGCAAATCATTTAGGTATAATAATATGACCAACTAGAAATAGTAGATTACTTACCTAATTACCTATACACACTTACCTACAACATACATACAGAGTGTAAAAAGAAAGGGAAAGGGTAGAAAGGGGCAGCGGATAGCTTTTCTACTTACCATACCTAAATCAAACGTTTTTCTAGCAATAATAATGTGTTTACAAAAATCTTACCTTACTTTATTAGGTATCTGAACTATCAACATGGTAGAACATAGGTAAGTACACAGAATTCAATCGATGCACAAAAAACATAGACATTTCTAAGTATAAACCAAAAATTATAATAGTAAATACCTTTAGAATAGGAAACAAAAGTACTAAGTAGGTACCTAACCTAACGTACCTCCATTCGCTTTTGTTTTTTTTACAGACAAGCAAGAGATACTCCCCGCGCATAGGTAGAGCATGAACTACGTGAAAACATCGTAAAAGCCTCAGATAACCAAAAAATATTCTAAGGCGAAAGCATCTCAAAAGCCGCGCCTTAGTCAGCTTCGCACATTGGCCTTGTGTTTCCTGCGGATCAGGCCGACTAGGCTGGTTAGTGCTGGGAAGCCTACACCATCGAAAACATTCCCAGGCACTACAGTTCTCTGTTATTCCGTTCATCAGGACATGGGTAAAAAAGTAACGATGTATAAATCGTCTAGATATAGATGCCCGCTTATTATTACGATAACGATTGGCATGGAATATTATTATTTAATAACTCTTACGGCTTATTATTATTTCGAAGAAGCCACTTCCCCACAGATACGCTAAGTCTGCTAGCATAAGATCCTATTAAAATAAATCCTTCAATTTATTTAAAGTTAGTTACAAATTATAAGGATAATTATTTATTGTCTAAGGATAATAATAAGGATAAAAGGAAGTGAATAATAATATGACATTATGATACTCAGATCTTTATTTACTTAACATGTTATCTAATAGTACCTACCTTAAGTATATAATCGCAATTGAATCAGTTTATCCAATTAGCTAAGTACGTAGCTCTATTATTAATTAACAGCATTTTATAATGGGTTACTTTGGAAAATATTTATTTATTTTAAGGTATACCTGTGGGAAGACTTACAAGAACTACTCCTACCTGTGTACTCATGGCAGGTAGGTTACCTATCTACAGAACATTATCTAGTATTCACTGCTATTACTATCTTAATTTATGGGATGTTTCACTTCTATTTATTATGGCACTTTAGTTTGTTATATCAAAGGCACTTTATCGTGGTCTCATTCGTAATCTAAATTGGACTCACTGAAGCAAAAGCTTCCAGCTTGAACATAGTGGGTAGGGCATCCATATGCTGTGATTGCTATCCTGTCTTCAACTTTAACAGGTCCATATGCATCCTTCTGTGTAATTTCTTTGTTCTTAGAGGCTCTTGCTACTCTTGCGTTCATATCAGCCCTCACTTGTTTTACGTCAAAGAGGTCTGATCCAGATAGGTGGTATGGTTTTGTAGGGTTACAGAAGATAGTGGTCACTAATAGAGTATATATTAAAACGTACACGAACATCTTGATTTATCCTTCCTGCCAATGCCAGTGGTTTGTTGGAGCGTCTGAAGTACACTAAGCGATGTGGCTATTGTTTTAGGCCTTTTAATTCTTTGTTTGAGGTAAAACGCAAGACAGAAGATCGGACGCTTCCGTTTGACTCATGCAGTAGATAAGTCCATTACACAGTTTAATCACTGTTGTTAAAAATCTATATTTATGAAACACTTTAGTGTGTTAAAATCAAAATCACTTCATTCTGGACTCACTCGTAATCGAAACTTTTCTCAGAGAAGCAAAACCCTCCAGCTTTAACGAAACCCAAAGGGCACCCAGCTGCTGTGATTGCGAACCTGTTCTCAACTTTAACAGGTCCTTTTTTCGTAGGAGTGGTAGGAGCGGCTGCTGTTCTAGCTGTTCTTATTACTGCGTTCACTTCAGTCTTCATTTGTTTTAAGCCGAAAACGTCGGATTGGTGCGGTTCTATGGGGTTACAGACAATATTAGTCACTAGTAAAGTACATATTACAACGTACACGAGCATCTTGATTTCTTCTGCACAGCGTGTGGTTTCTCTGAGCGTCTGAGGTACAGTAAGAGGTGTTACTGTCATTTTTGGCCTTTTATAAATCCGGTTGAGGTAAAACTGGAAGATGGAGGTCGTTTACGTTGACTCATGCAAAAGGTGTAAATAAAAATGACAACTTTATAATGTGTAATCTGTACCTACTTATGATACCTACCTCTTACACGTGTAGGTAGGTAAATATTAGTGCATTTATTGTACCTATAGGTAAGTGTTGCATAATAAAAGTGTAGTTTAGGTAGAGTAAATTAATTAAATAAATACTGTAGCATCTACTAGTCTGTAGGTTCTAGTAGGTACCTAGTCGTTAATTTTCTTTGTGAATATAAAGTTTTTTTTCAGGTAGAGTAGGGATGCTGATTACTATGCTTGGTGTTATGGTATGAGTTGCGGTTTCTTGGTGTTTCACAATTTCATTTTATTCTTTTGAGTTTCAGTCAACTCTTCAAACGAAGGTTTTAAATATCAATAAATACCCATAGCGTATAATTTCGTAAAAATGCATATATAATTGAGTAGGTAAAAAATTAACAAATTTTATTCATATAAAAATCACAACTGTATCCGTGAATGAGTTCAAAAAACCTTGATTCAACAAACAAGCAATATGCCAACAAAACAGAGGTACCTAGATACCAAGTAACACTGCCTTTCTTAATTGTTCTAATAGTCAGTTTCTTTAAAGCAGAATGTTCCTTGCTTCTTGTATCCTGCAGGACAATTATTTGCTCCTCCGTTGATGGACGAGCGAGACCCCACCACTGGATCCTTCGGTTTGGGTGTGTGAGCCACAACTGCTGGGGCAGCAGGCGGTGACGCCCTTGCGATCCTCGCTGATCCCTCACCTTCCAGACCAAGTCCAAAGTTTCCGTTCTCGATAAACGACACGTGATTCTTGATTACGCTGCTCTCTACGCAGGCAAACGCCGCCAAACACAGTATGACTCCGATAATTTTAGCAAGCATGTTTAGTTTTTTTTTAAGCTTCCAAATGGGTCGCACGTTCAGACCAAAAGATGCTATATGTAATAGTGTGACTGGTTTTAAGATTCAAAGCTCTTTTATATAAAGCTGTTGAGGTAAATGTTTCTTGCGTTATTTTGTCTTGTCTTTTATTGCGTAATTTTATTATTCCACGCTGGTCAAACCAGGAGCGATAGCATGAATCATAATGTGGTTTCTATTTTAAAATCAAGTGCTAACCAAGTGTAACCTATCTACTGGGTACCTACTTCCTTATAATGTACCTATGTAATGTATTTGTAGGCTAGGTAATCTATTATCTACCTATTAATACCTACCTGTAAAATTTATATTAACAACTCAAATTATTAAAATAAGTAAATTATTAAAGGAAAATTGGTTACGTCTATCTATACCTATGTACTTAGGTACCTACTTACCAATCATAACTGTTAAGTAGGTACGTTTCATTGTTTTGAGCTGTCCTACTAGGTACGTATTTTCTAAACAACTTCATTTCAACATGCAACTTTATTTTTAGGTATGTAGGTACATACCTAGGTACCTATACCTATCTATGTGCTAAAAAGAAGTTTTTTTGACGCTTGATAGCATTAGTCAGTATAGTATAGTACCTACTAGTATAGTAGGTATTATTGATCTGTGATATAGGATAGGTAGGTAGGTTGGTAGGTACTTAGCGGTTATGGGATTCCTCGTTATTATCACTGAGCGAGCATAATATAACCACTGCTTACGTTTTGTTGTGGTAGGTAGGTATAGGTACATTACATACTAGGGCGTGCAGTACCTACAGTAGGTACCGGTACCTTTCTTAGTAAAAGTAGGTAGGTACCTACCTACCGGGAGTCACCGGTACCGGTGACGTCACATTAAAAGTCCACTATATGACTACCTAGGTACCTACCTAATTACCTACCTAGTACCTAAGAAGGTCCCTAGGTAGGTACCTACATACCTATCTAATAGTGAAGTTAGCTGTTCTACCCGCCAACACTGAGCCCTGAATAGGGTCTGCCGGAGCTACCTGTGTGCCGCCCGGGGTGGCGCGGGGCTGAGCGGCCAATGAGGGAAAGATCGAATGTGACTTTTGTTACCAAATAATTTGGCCTCCCGAAGTGAACAGAGATAGATAGGTACGAACTTCCTCCGGAAACCAAAAATTCTTTGCCTGTTCTATCTAATGCGTTACGTACACAGGTAGGTAAAAAGTACCTATAGGTACCTTCCTACCTAGATGAGAAAAAATTGTATGTTGTATGTGTAAATTTGGAGTTGTTTCTAAACGCTTGATCCTGTTTGTAATAAGTGCAGCCGAGTGCAGCAACCAATCATCATGACATGGTACACAAAAAAGATCAACGTAACTTCAACTCATACGCTGTCATTTGTCAATGTCAATATGAATAACAGCTGTCAAAAGCAGATGTTCTGATTAGCGGAGGAAGAAATTATCCTCAAAAATCGAATTATAACTATGATCTCATCTTATTTTTTATTTAGCCAGCTTTTCACATACAAAAGTGGTGCTTTAAGTTGTGATTAGTGAACAGTTTTATTCATGTGTTACCGAAGAGCCATCAGCCATGCAGCAGTCTCCGTTTGAGAATATTTTTAACATAATAGGGGGTCTATCGGAAGGAAATGAAAAACCTATGAAACATGGATTTTACAACGCATTTGCTCTGTTTATACTGAGCGTATGCGTAGCGGCTATTTACGTGTTGTTCCTAATACTTGAGCCATTCTTCAAACCTTTGTTTTGGGCACTACTTGTGGGCTCTCTTCTGCATCCCTTCAAATACAAGTTATCTCAAAAATTGAAGTCATGGTTCCAAAGTTTGGGCAAGTCGAATACGTCTGTGATAGTGGGTCTGATGGCACTGCCAGTAAATGCGGTCAATTTTGCATCTGATACTGTAGGATATCAATTTAGAGAACATTATAAGGTTAGTGTAGTACCCAGCATACAGCAAACACCTTCTACTGAGCTTTTTATCTGACTCTATTAACAGCTGGCTTTCATCTTTAGGTAATAAGTCAGTGTTCTTATTATAAAAGATTTTCACTATATTCCAGACTGTAATAGGACTGCTCTCAGGCATATTTGTATTCCCATGGCTGTACAACTCTGTGCCGAGGGGGATCTCGTGTCTATTCTGGCAGATTACAAATTTTGTGGCCCTTTCTACTACTCTACTCATTAGTGTATGCAGCTCATACATTGTAAGTATTTCATTTATTTAATTAAATCCACATCCTCTTAAAGCAAATAATAAATTTGATTTTGTTGGTATTAAACTGTTAAGTAATATAATTATTTTATATTTATTGAGTAGGTACAAAACAGAGCTATTTGAACAAGACATGAGTCACAACTCATTTGGTTATTGTGCCTTCCTTGCTGTCTTCTGTGCTATGGGTTGTGGGTTTGTTCCCAACCTAGATCAAACATTTGCATGCAGCAAACATAGATGTTTGTTCTATGCCTAGGTATTACCATGTATTTTTTTAAGTATGTATTTACAAAAAAAAATTATATAAGTTTTCTATCAGCAATCTAATTGCCATAGTAAAAGCTTTGCTTAGTTTGGGACTAAAAAAGTTTTTTGTGTTTCAACATAAGTAAAATTATTTTTCAGACTCTAACCATAGTTTTAGCGTACCTAGTCAGTGTTTATATACTATGGACTCCGCAAAGATCTGGTATCTTCAAGGCTACATCCCAATTCTTGTGGCTTGTCATCATCAGCTGTTTAGCAAAGGTAAGTAGATACTCGTAACATATGTTTTTTCTTACACTTTAATTGCATGCTAGTACCCGTAGTATTATAATCTCTGTCTGTGATCAGTTATTGAAACTATGAGTCCACAACTTTTATGTGGATAAGGCTGACAAGATGGATAGGGATGGTGTATCGGGCAAGCTTATTTGTTAGATTTTTAGATCATTACATGGACTTAAAATTCCATCACAAGCGGCCACAAGCTCATAATAATAATAAGTTAATAACAAGTTTATTTTTGGAACAGAAACAAGGCACAAGTTAGTAGAAAATGATAACATCCGCAGAAGTTTAAAAACTATGTCAAACATAAGAAATTATGTTTAACATTATATCAGCCTAAAGAAGTTCACTGCTGGGCATAAGCCCTCCAGCATAGGCTATAGGGATTCATCTCGTGGAGAAGGGGTATTTTATGAGAATGAGCCTCTTAGTGGAGTAATAAGATCTGCACTGACATCCTGCATTGAGATGTATTGTGCATTGTCTTCCTGCTAACTTCATCCCAGCCAACCCAACTCCTTAAAGCAACGGAAAATTACTTCGAGAATGAGCCTTCTCTGTCATCAACTTCCCTCTTGCATAACCAATTAGGTATACTTAACTGTTCTTAGGATACTGTTTGATTTTCAGCTAACCGGCTCGCTACAAGTGATCACATTTGTGATTCTGCATTGTATTTGCCTCACAGGGTTGGCACTGGAAGTTTTGGATGTGCATAAGAAGTTACTACAAACAGGTAAGCAGCTTGCTACTTATTGTAAATAAATAATAAATATCCTTGGACATTTCACACAATGCCCTCTAGTCCCAAACTTAGCAAAACTTATACTATCCACACACAAAATGTTGGTTCTCGGTGGGAATCAAACCCACGACCCACAGCACGGAAGGCAGAGCTACTACCGACTGAGCCATGACGCCTGTCAATACGAAAGATGTTCGTGATTCAATCACGCCATATTGGTTAGACTGATTTGAATGAAACTTTGAATAGAAATATGATTCACTGCCTAGAATCCATACTAATGTACTAATGCAAATGATGATGTCAGGCTTACATAGTCTCTGTGTGACTGGTGAATAAGTCTTATTCACCAGTCACACAATAATTCCAAATGCAATTGAAATAAATAATAATAATTGCAATGCATTACTCTTTCAGATCCTGAAGCCACATTAGCTCTAGCTATGTTAAAAGCAATAAACAGTACTCACAATGAAATCGCAGAACAGAATTCGCCAGAGATATCACAATCTGACACAACCGATGCCGAGCAAGAAACAACACCAGACAAAGAAGCACCCTTGACTCCTTCACCAGTTACCCCAGATCCTGTGAAAAGGAGCAGTTGGTCTAATGACCAGCATTCTCCAAAGCATGCCAAAAGGTTATTCAAAAATAGAACGCTGTCAGTGTTGCCTATAGGAAATCCAAAGCTGAAACCAGAAAATAGATTTCTAGCAAATTTGAGACAGAGATCGTTGGACGAGAATTACATGAAGAATACTTTCGATAATGATGAAGAAACAGCGCTATACTTCAAGCTCTTGTTCTTTGGGTGTCTTTGCATGCTGGTCTGGAAGCACATTTGGCTGTTGCCAGTTATGCTATTCTTTTTGGCAATCCATGGACTAAAGATTGTGTTGGACTATTTCGGCGTATGGCTGTTCTGCGAAAACCAGTACAATAATGTCATGTGCAAGATTAAATGCTGGTGGAATAATAGGTATGCATATTATCAATGTTTATTCACAAGATTTCGTAATAGGTGTTTTCCAGTTACCGACATTCGAAGAATTAATAAATAAATAAATAAATTGAATCAAGTACCCACATAATTATTTTCTTGTAAATAAATTAGCATACCAATTCATTTGTATAAGTTGTCTCATATAGCTGACTTAATTTCACCCTTCTTGTTAAATTCATAAGATTGAAAACTCGATTGATAATTTTTTTATTGGTTTTTAGAGAAGCGGCTTTAGTCCCCGCTCATATTAGAGGCATCGGCAAGCTTCTGTCAATATGCAATAACAGCATTACTGATATGGCGTACGCGTCTGTCGATACCGTATCAACTTGCTTCGTCATCGTTGGCCTGATTACGTTCCTTACTGTGGCAACTATATTCATTTGTATACAGGTACGTTTTTCAACTTGATTTACATATGAATATTACCGGAAATCGACCTATTTTTAGTGATAACCAAAGCAAAACCGGTTTAATACTTTTTTCTAAATGGTCCTTGTGATTTTGTGTGATTTAAAATAGTTGGTTACAACTCCGAGATACAAGTTTAAGCAGTTAGAAGGATTCGAGTTTTGTCTTTTTTTAAACAACATTAGCTAGCATTTATATTTTAATAGTTTTTCTTGTGTTATTGTGAGTAATTGTTATTTAATTTTGGTGAAATTTTAACCAATAATACTTGCGGTCGTAACACAAAGTGTGAGCCATTGGAATACATGTGTGTAAAGTGGTTTCCTGAATGTTAAAATTCGTTTCCAAGTTTTGAAGGGAAAATCCACCATTTTGCCTTCAAAACAAACGACACCCGATTTGAGAAATGACCCGACTATATCTCACTTGACACTTGATAAGTATCTATTTACAAGAAAGTACTTATTATTATTACTATTCTATCAGTAATCTAGTTTCCATAGTACAAGCTTTACTTAGTTTGGGACTTGTCCATGAATATTTAAATATTTGATATTCCAGATATACTCTGAAGCCATAGTGGTGGTCCAACTAAGCGGCAGTTTGCTGAACAGTACTTACGTACAAAACAGCGAGCTACACGCGTACTTACCCGAAGGCTGGGAGGATAAACTCGACTCGCTCATTGACAATGCATATACCTACGGCAGGGAAGGAATCTCAACAGGGGTTAGTAATTATACATTACTACTTATACTACCTAATAAGGAAACGTGGGTGTGACTAAGAATACAAGTTGTATTTCTCAATTTCCTTCCTGAATTATTGCACTAGGTGTTTTAAGATGCGTGTCTTACAAACTTAATATTCATACCTAAGAATGAATATGTAAGACACTCATTGATCTATAATAAAATAGAATTTATCAGGTGTTTACATCTGGTGATTACTTAAAGGCACTATACAGGCTTTAGGATTAAACCTATTCGGTACCAGCTGTCATTCAACCACCTTAGTGTATTCTTAGATTTCACGTTACCTTTTGTATTACCCTAATTTTTAGCATGAAGGAAATAAATTAAATTAGAATTTTAAATAATTTTGTAAAAGTTATTCCTTCTGACTGTACTAATTCACCAGGTGAAGAGCATACTCAAAGAAGGTGATCCAACGAAAATAGCGAAGGTTGAAGAACAAATCCTAGAGTTATGGGACCGGGTGTACCAGAGCTGGGTGTCGGGACACTTCACGTCGCAAGTCGGCCCCCAAGTGGACGGGCATGCGGTCCAAGACTCGTGGGAAAACTTTGTCGATAACGTCACCAATACACCTGGTAAGATTTTATGATGATAATGTAGACTAGCTGGTACCCGCGATGTCGTACACGTGCGAAACTTTCCACCAAAATATCTATCACCAACATACGATGAACCTCGTTGCAAATGGCTGCTTTTGTTTTAGAAAGTTCAAGCTGTATCCAGTAGATAATAATTATGCTTTCTAAAAGCATGTGTATTCCAGGCATGAGTATCAAGTTTTATTTCACTATGGAGAATCTTCCAGGTTCAACGACAAAGCAGCATATTTTTCTGCGCTTTCGATTCAAAACTAACCATTTTTTGTATGAATTTGTAGAATACGAGGGGCCATTCAAGATTCTACAGCTATACAACTTTCCAAGTGCTTTCAGAAATAACATCTACACGATAAAACAGAGTTTGATAAGTGAGATTTTTTAGACTAGTGTGTTGAGTGCGATTTTTTGTAGAAAATAATGAGAAATGATACGTCTTTTGTTTGCGCTCGTCGATTGACATTAGAAATAGTGTTGTGATCAATCCGTTCAATCAAGTCATACACGCCGCTCCAACGGCTGAACAGATTTTTATGAAATTTTGTGCTCCCCGCTGCTTCTTTCCTGGTACTACCAACGACAAAAGTACTAACGAAATAGTCCATGAGCTGAACATTGAACAAGCCTACTTCGCCAAAAAATGTAATCTAGAAAGTGCAAAGGCTTGTTTACTTAGTTCATCAGTTTATGTCTCAATTGAGCATGAGTACAACAATGAGAATTTCAGTTTACAAATACACCGATCAAGATAAAAAAAAGTTTTACGAACTCGCTGACTGTACTTACCTATTCAACTAAATAACTTGATTATTTTATGCGTAGGTCTATTCGACTACTCCGGTATAGTGATTTGGGTGCAAGAAAATCTTGGAACATTGAGTGCAATCGCGACTGGAATCTGGGCACCTTTAGCCAGCAATGTTTCACTTCTTGCTGGATCTGTTGGCGCATTTACTTCGCTGCTTTTGTGCGGCGGCGGTGCAATTATCAACTTTATTATTAATCTGGTAAGGGCTATAAGGGCTTGGTTGCCACACGCAAATCTTTGTTCTTAGTTATCTTTTCCATGGTTGCGTGTGAAAATCTAGACTATTATAAAGCAAGCAAGCCCGTATGAGTTAGTGGCCAACGAGGCCTCAAGGCGGCTTAAAAACTCAGTCACCAGACTGAGTTTTTAGGCCGCCTTAAGGCCTCCGTCATGGCTTAACGACTGCTATCATCGTAACGTAGACTATTATCATTTGATGATTCCGCAGGTGGTGTTTTTGACAACGCTTTTTTATTTGCTGGCTTCAAGCAACGCCCTTTACAAGCCAGTGGAGGTGATCACACAAATCCAGCCCAACTTTGGACCTCGGTTGGGGATCGCTCTGTCAGTTGCTATCAACCAGGTGAATAATTTTATGATAAAATTATCCTCTGTATTTCCCGCTATAATTTCCGCTCTAGATAATTTTTGTATCAATAGCGCGAAACATCGTGGACGGGTGCGGGTTGAGTGCGGATCGGATGCAGTTCGGGTGCGTGTTCATTCCATTATACTTGGGAGAAAACCCAAACAAATTCAAGCACCCGACCTATACGCGACACGAGCACGAGCGATTATCAAAGAATTCAACAATTTAAATCTATTTTATTAGGTCAAAAACACTATAGGAAAGTTGAGAACGCAGGCAAACTACAATAGTTATAAAAACCTAGGTAGATACACTAAGTACCTACCTGCCTATGTAAATAGGTATAAGCTAAAGTGTTAGATACTCCACTTGCATTCTTTTTAAACCTATGTGTAAGAAAATCTTCTTCTTCCTGCCCTTATCCCACTAGGTGGGGTCAGCACAACATGTTCTGTTCTTCCTTTCTCCCCTATCATCCGTCATCTCAGTGTTCACTCCTCTCCTATGCATGTCATCTTTTACATAATCCATCCATCTTTTCTTGGGCCTACTTCTTCCTCTATATTCATCCACATGTGTAAGAAAATAAACGTATTAATATGGAAAAAAACCGGATGTAAAAGGTCACTCCTGAAAAATTTAGAGGTTAAAGTACTAAAGTACAACTTTTTCTGCGGAACCAACAGTGTGAGCGCGAAAAGAAAATCACTTCATAACTAAGTATTAAAACCCTAGGGGGTTCAGGGGGTTTTAATACTCAGTGAGAGTCCCTTGAAGTTCACTATAGTTATCGTATTACACATGGTATTCTATATTTTGTTTCAGGTGTTTAGAGCTTCATTCAAAATGGCGTTATTCTACGGACTTTGGACGTGGCTGGTTCACAACCTTTTCGGCGCTAAAGTTGTATATCTTCCTTCAGGTGAGTAAATTCACTGTTTTTTTGTTGGCAACACCAACGTCCAACATGCTCAATTGCACACTTACTCATCAAAAATACACATGTTTCACTGTAAAAAGTGTGCTTATTACAAGCAAGCACACTATCCAGCAATTTTGCATTGTTAATGAATTCATTCCTGATAACCAGCGCTAAAGGAGCCACCGTGCACCTTTAGCATTTGCTGAGCGAGTACTTTTTTACGCATCTGTCTCTATAATTTAATGTTTATCTCATTGTATCTTTGTATGTGTTTTTGTTTTTTTATTATTTACAAAATAAATAGTAAGAAGGAAAAAATACTACCATCTATAAACGGCTGGTTCATTCATAGTTTTAATGTCAGATTTGTTACAAAGCTATCAGTGGTGTCGATTCTATTGTTTCATTTTCCTAAACTAATTTGTAATAGTCTAATTTGACCGCACTAAAAACGTTACCGCCCCTTTTTCTTAAACTGAAACAACCAACACGTGTATAATTTTAGCACCGTAAAATGAAGTTAGTTTAGAAAAAAATAACATCAGAATAAGCACCATTAACAAAAACGAGTAGGTAATTGTACACTTTGATAACAAACCCAGACAACCTCGCAGTTCTTTGCGGAAAGGTCAGGCTAGGTCGAGCTAGTTTTAGCTATCGGCAAAATGACCTCACGTGTACCAAATAACTTAATTATTTGTCCTCGCAATATCTAAATGCTGCGGAATATAATAATAATAATTTCTATAAGACGTATGATCATTAATTACGTAAGCATGGATTTGAGTCGAGCTTTGATTCTGAAACGTTGCTTGAGTGTCGAGAGTAGAGTTCAGCCAAGTTTGATACGATACTCAAACATCGAAATCTGTGCTTGAACATAGATTTCCACTGTAATTTTTATAAGGAAAACACTTATACATTTTGTTGTATTTTCGGAATAAGAATGTGACTTCAGTCTCTATTTATATCTGAGTCTGTACTCAGCTGCATAGTTCGGATAGTTCTGAGCATCATCAGAGTGTATAAAACTAGAGTGAGAAAAAGACCTAGTTCTTTTTTAATGACGCCGTCTTCTCGTAGAAGTCCCATTTGCTTATTATGTAGTCTGTAAAACAGAACAAATAATGTATTGCTACAGGCACAATTAACCACTTTGCATCAGAAAGGCCATCTGCTTGTTTCATAATCTTTTCTCATAAAGAGCTTTACTTACGCAATATTGTATTTCCAACAAGTGGTTTGAGGCGATGGCACAGATTTGCAGATAATATTGACCTTTATTCATAAATTTAGCAAGAGAATGATTCATTCATATAATAATCATAATTATTACTATGATATCAAATTTATTTTTGAATGAAAGTCTTGAAATAAGTATCCTTGGCAGGACGTCAATATATGTAGTAGGATAGAACGCTACTTTCAGAGGTTCGAATGCTGAGCATATAAAGAGACTCAACCATAGCTTTTTTGGCAGTTTTCAATAAGAAACTCTTGCTAAATCTGCTTGTGACGAGTTTTTTGAGCGAATTCGGTCCTCAATGAAATTCTGTTTCAAGTTTTTGGTAGTAGTTTTTCACACCTCATATGTAAAAATAAAGCGAGTTATGGAAGAAAGCTAAAAAAAATTGATCAAACGTAAATAAAATAAACTTCGACAAGTCATTAAACTCGTAACGTCAAAAGCGAAAAGATAACGCGTTTAGCAAAACTGATCTCTGGACGGACACTCACGAACAATGTGACAATTCCACCGGTCGCATACACTGATAAACGCGGTGGATAAAAATATCGAAATGTCTGGAGTTTACATTGTTTTTATTGTGATATTCGGTTCGACTATTGGCGTAAGGATCAATTTTACAAGTTGCCAGTACCCAGAATGGTCCTGTACTAATAACGCACCCAACGACATCGTCTATACTTGCTCGGTCTCCACGAATAATGTAAGTGTTACGATTTAGATGATTTTTAATTACATAATTGTGTATGCTGTCTGTAATATTTTGTTTAAATTATTTTTCACAACATTTTGGAATGTTTCATGTACCAACTATTTTCAATGCATTAATATTATAAACACTGCAATACTTTCTTGACCATTGTTTTGTTTTAGGATCACATAATTCACCTCAAAGATTACTACACAGATCACATAACAAGTGTCACCGTACAAAACTGCAAAGAGTTGAGAGTGGTACTTGACTGTCCTATCCTACAGAGGAATTCGCAACTGCAAAAATTCACAATTAAAAACTCCGACAGACTGGAATTCGTATCACTGTCGAGTACCTCTCTACTGCAAACGCCTCCTGAAGTAACCATAGAGAATGTTACAGAAATCGTTGCTCTACCAAAAAATATATTCAAGTCCCCAAGCACCGAAACAGAAAGAAAATGTATGGGAGCAAATTCACTACGAAAAATACGAATAGTAAACAGCAAGATCAACTTGATAAAGGCAAGAGCTTTTCAAAATGTGACTGAAATAAAAAGCATTGAATTGGAAAATGTGATAATAACCAACATTCAAAGTCAAGCAATAGAAGCTATGATGAGTAGTGACAATACTGTGTTTAAAGTTATTGATAGTAGAATCAACAACATAGAATTTAAAGGCGTTATAGTGCAAGCCACGTCAGTTTATGTATCCGATAATACGATCGGTGAAGTGGCATGCAATTCCATAAACATAACATCAGATTATTTACTAGTAACAGACAACATGATCAAACAGATCAACACTAACGGACTAGTGCTAAAATCTGTTATAACCGATTTTCAGAGAAACCATTTTGATGTACTCAAAACGAACGCATTGAACAACGTCAAATGTGCACGGAAAAGAACAAGCAAAAAACAATTCAATTTCTCTTACAATAGCGTTGTAAATGTCGAACCGTATTCGCTCAGTTTCGACTTCGCTAGCTGCAAATCTGCCGGTGCGGCTGTCACGTATACGAACAATAAAATCGACTGCAGATGTCGGAACATAGCTTTCCTTTATCACGCGGGTGAATTGAACAATATCATAATGGATACGGGGAATAACAACACTTGTTTATTAGCGCCGTGTGTACTTCCAGTGGACGTGTTGAAACTAATAATAGAGAGCAACATGTGTAGACAAGGGCTTGACTTGCAACTGATGTGCTTACTCTACCACGACAGACATGCCAATGAAGTGACTTCTTACGAAGACGTCACTGAACCAGCCTCTACATTCTACCTGATTCGTCCAGCCAATTCCCCTAACGGCATGGCAGCAATGACAGCGGTAAACAAAGATGATTTGCTGAGAGATGGTAACTTGAATATGACGAACAGAACAGCTATCAAAGTTGTGTTCAATTCTTCGAGAGACTTCGTTGAAACTCTGAGAGGTATTAAGAAGAAGCCTACCGAAGATTCTAAGGCTCCCCCTATGGAAGAGTACATCAACCGTTGTGTAGGGCCCAAGTGCCGGAACAATGCGGCTTACGATCGTCAGAAAGCGCTCGATTTCTACAAATATGTGTATGCTCAATTGAGACCTCCCAGGCAAGACGATATTAAAAAGAAAACTTGAATGTTTACTCATTTTATCTGTTATTAAAGTGTTATCTGTTTGTTATTTTTATTGTTTTACTGACTTGTTTCTCTTTTATCTGTTAGATAGGTCATTTTATACTCACTTTAAACATTATTAGTTAAACCTACCATAATTCAACAACTTTTTGTCTAGTCCGGTTTGCCTTAAGCTTGATTCATGTATTTCTGTATCCTCTTACAAATCAAGTTCAAACTCGAACGAATCGGACACGGCCTGTAGTGAATCAAACTTTGTGCTTTTTACCTTGCTGAAGTGGCTATAATCTAAGGCTTGTCTTACAGTTCTAGCCGCAGTGCTAGGCGCGGCTCCGTTCCTAGGCCCGTACCTAGCGGGCATTCCAGCAGCATTGGACGTGTGGCTTCAAGGCAGGCCTATGGCAGCCATAATGCTTCCCATAGCCCAGGCCGCGCCTATTGCTTTCCTGGACGCAGCTGTTTACGCTGAAATCAAGGAGTAAGTGATAGATTATACAAAACAGTTCTTTCAGTAGTACATTTCTGTATTAAGACGATTTTTGAGTGCCAAACGCATTATATCCTAATTTTAGACCCTTTAGGGCGCGACTTCTCAAAATTCATTTCATAGTGCACCCCTACACTATAAGGATACTATCCTCCAAATTTTATACTTCTAGGACTTATAGTTTAGGCTGTGCGTTGATTTTCAGTCAGCTTCAAAAAAGTTCTATATTATTTAGAAGAAGATAGATAGATTATTTAGATAACATCTGATACAGTGCTATCGTATTTTCCAGCGGCGGACATCCGTACGTCACAGGCCTTGCCATAGCGGGCGGTATATTCTACCTCGGGCCAGAAGGCGCGATCCTCGGTCCACTGCTGCTGTGTTGCATCATGGTAGTCCTGAATCTCTCGTCCACTTTCCTCCGAGACACGCCTTCGGAGGAACGCGCGGCTTTGCATTCACGTGTCAGGTAAATGTTCAGTTTCTTGCGTGAAAAAGCGTTCTTGAACTGTGCCATAGCGTGCAAAAACTTTCCGACTATGCTTCTCGATCGACTTTTACCAAAACATGAAATATTATTGTTTTTAATTTTATAATTTATATTTGTCTATTTGTCTCGCCATTTAAGCTTAAAATTATCTTGTGAAAATTTTCTTGAATCAAATCGACCTTATCGACCACAATTTCGCGTGACTACATTTTTTTATTTTGTTGAATTTGAAAGTTTTGCTATGTTCGAAAGTGTGGCATGAAATTCAGTGACAATTCGTACTATGATTTTTCTATATCATTCGAATCCATTATACGACCGAACCGTTCGAATCAAAATAACAACAATTGTTATCCCATAAGATTTGTTTTGTAAATGTATTTTTCAACTATTATGTTTGGTTTTGAGTGGTATTGTATTTAATATTAGTAAGTTAGTAGCGAATGAGGATTTACATGACAGTTCTGTTCAATCCATGTCTTCCTGAATTTTCCTAATATTAAGTTTACAGTGTTACCTAATAGTTTAAGTATTTTAAAAGTGATCCCTCTGTAAATACGCTTATCTATGTTTTGTGAAATGATTTCTGTAGTTAAATGTTTTTACTAATATTTTTTATATTTAGGTCGTTATTCGGATGTTTGTGACTGTAAGGTGTGTATTAGGTGAAGGCCAGTTTTTCCTGCACGATTTTATTATATCACTATAGTATTTTAACTGCACTGAATCACTATATAAATAAAAAAATATATGGATTTGGATGCCTTTAAAAAGTATTCGATGGTTTTCTTAGCTGCCTAAGGTAGCACTTGTGTTTTTTTAACACAACGCCTTCTAGTCCCAAACTAAGCAAGGCTTGCACTACGGGAACTAGATGGCTGATAGAATACATATACTTACCAACACTTTTACGATATTGCGTTTTCTTGTTAGCTATAATAAATTGTACAAAAAACCTGTTTGCTGCACACACAGTACTTTAGTATACAGATGTAAGTAAATGTAATATATTGTTTTATATATTATATGCATGTATGCCTGACTCTATCGTTATTCATAAACTGCTTTATTTTTCTTGATTTAAAAAATGTTTGCATGTTTCTTAATGTTTTTTGCATTTTTTATAACTATTTTCAATGTTGCCATAATATTCCTGAATCTATATAATCTGTGGACGTTTCTTTCCAGGCTCGGCGCTTATCTGTGATGGTCTTGCATGGAAATTAACAAACGTCAATACATTAAGCATAGTTTTATATTAAGACTAGTTACTTTCATTGGGTTTGCTTGTGAGTGCCGTTACCTCGGTATGATTGATGTCAACTGTCATTTTGCAGTCTTTTAAAAGATTCATGCCCATGTCATCGAAAAGAGCTTACAAAAGATTTTAAAATCGTAGTATTTGATGTTTACAAGATAAATAAGATCTTTATAGCTAGGTGGTTAAGAAAAAGAGGCTTTATTAATACTTTACGCTTGATATATCAACAACGCTAGCATGTTTTAGATAGATAGATTATTTTGTATGGATAGGTACTTACTAAACATCGGTTACATACATAAACAAACTTAAAATAAAATGCTTTGTCGCTTGCATTGCGTGTTCATTGCATTTTTTAGTATAACGACTACCTATATCTGTGAAATCTCGAATGTGAATAAAATATTGTAAGGGGTTATTAATTGTACACCAAAATAAATGGCTTAAATCCAAGAAGCATAATTTCTAAGTTTCTAGTCTAACGTAAATGCAACCTAATAACTAAAAGTAAACGGCATACATATTTATAAAAGTAATAACGTTTGGATTAAATGCAAATATTAAAAAATATATATGATAAAGAATCGTAAGCTAAAGGACTCTTTAGACAAATTATATGTGTAATTTTTTACGTATTATTATTTATTAAAAATAAATACCCCATTAATGTACCTACGTCGTTGTGATAATGTTTGAGACGTACAAAATTCTACCTAGACATAGACAATCATTTATTCGCTATAAGTAGAAATCATTACAATAAATAGTTACAATTAAATTGAAATAACATACCTAATATAATATTAGTTTCAACAAAAAATAGTACCTAAAAAGAAAGAAGTATGCTATAGCGAAAAGGTCTCGACTCAGCCTTATGCTTCGCCATCCGAAGACAGGTCAGCGCTGTTATTCTGCGCTGACTTACGGTTCAGTAACTCAACCCCATGAAAAGCACCTAGTAGAGCGCAATGGGAAACACCAATATAATATTAAAAACCTTGGTACTCAATTATAAATATATAACGTATATCATCTATATAAAAATTGAATGTAAATTAAAATACACAAGTTAGAAGCTTTACATTTTTTGGAAAAATTTACTAAAAAAAAGCTTTGAATTTGATGCCAAAATATAATGCTTCCGTAGAATTAAGAAATATTTAGATCACATGTAGCATGGACTAATATATAACGTCCAAAACGGCACAGCACTTAGTATTCATAAATCCCAAAATAAAAAAGACTTAAATGTTCGATTATCACATTTTTTTGTTTATAAGTATAATAAGCCTTTTGTTATTCAAAATAATGCTTTTTTTCTAAATTTGTAAAATTGATTCAAATTATGCTCTTTGTAGATTTACGACGATCTGTTTAGTAACCGTCTGAATAAAGTTCTACGTAAAATTTTCCATGATATTTTTTATTATTTATTTACCTATTCAACTAATTTGTCGATTGTGTTCACATAAAGTGGAACAATTTAAACTAAAATAGGCTCTTAGGTGTTTGTGGTGTTTTAAAAATGCTTAATTACAAGTTGTTGCTTATTAAATATTTATTTTAGGGAAATATTTAGTATCTATACTATATTAGGTCTTAGACCTGTATTAGAGATTAGTTTTTGTGTGTTATATAAATTTTAAAAGTACCCATTTGTGTTTCTCGTTCCTGATTTGTTATATCGGCATGTTGTCATCTGTGTATACCTACTACTTACATGTAATTATGTACAACTCATTGTTTATTTGGTATATTATGAAAAGGGAAAAAAAATGGATCCAATCCAAACTTTAGTCGAAAATTGGAACCTAAAGTCTACCTTTATGTTCAGATAAAAAGACCCAGGTAAAATAAAATATATAGTATTTTTAAACTACATATTTATCGAAGAATATTTTAAATTTTAACGTTATAAATAAGCCCTTAACAGTTCCAGAATTTGTCGTCCAAAGAAAATAGTTTATTTAATGTATGTTATATTGCAGTTGTATGTAATAAGTTTTTAATACGCACATATTACACATTCGCATTATAAAAACGAAATAAATGTTATATTTTGCTTTTGAATATAATGTTTTATTGAAATCATTAAATGGCGTATGGCACAATTACAAATAATATGCATAAATTATCCTGTTATTATTCTGACTAAACTTAGAGTGAATACCAAAACTATTTTCTGTTTTTTTTTACGATATAAAATTCCGGTAGGTACCAGTGGTCGTTATCCACTACAATTATACTAAAATATAGGTACTTATTCATTTAACTTTTTATATATCAGCTGTAGGTACATAATACTGAATCGCAATAGATTTTCGCAATTCCTCAGCATTTATGAGAATCTTCGTGACATACTTTATTCGGGTAATAGGCTGTGTTATAATCAGACCATTTTCTTGGAAGTACCCGTGGCTGTAAGTCGTCTCGAACCAAAGAAATAGTACGATCGAGTCAGTTTTGATGTCAATGATAAATTCCGTTCCATCGCTTCCTTGTTGCGAATATTCCGATACCGTGAACTGAAATAAGATAATGTTACTATTTTACTAACATACAATTCAATTACACATATTGGATAGGTATAACATGCTTATTCATGCAGACACAATTAAATTAGGTATCTAATTCATACGCTGCTGATTTAGGAGTATATTCATATCATTAGTGTGCTAAAGCTGCGCTAGATAAAATGGCTGCTAAATCTGTTGTTATCTTGTTAGCACTTAAAACAAGAAGCTAATATGAATGCAGAGAATAAAAACTAATTTTTGTAAAGCAGAGCACTTCGCTTTATCCGTTTGTATAAACTGCTACCTACTAGAATGCGTTCCTAGAACTTACAGTCAAACTAACCTGAACATTGGGTGCCTTATATCCCTTGATATGTCTAAATGGTTTAGGGAATATGAAGTTCAACGGGCTCGATGTCACACCTTCCGCTTTTAGCGTAAACTTCAAAAACACTTCCGTCTCATCATAATTCTCCCACAGATCCACCTCAATGTCTTGCTTCACAGAGCTCAGAGGCTTTGCGTTCCCTGTATAAGTTTTACTCATTATCGGTATCAGACTACTCCAGTTGTAAACGTCTACGATGATGTCAGCGTTTATAATGGGGACAAAGCGATCGTTTAAAAGGTATACTTCGATTTCACCGGATAGTAGCAGGCGTGGGGAGACTAGAACGGGAGCGAAGAAGCTCATTGCGAAGTAGTGCAGCATTTTCCAGTTGCCTGTGTATTCTGGAATTATGAAAATAAAAAAAATAAGCATTAAGTACGTGGTGTGGATGACTGGTCTCACGGCCACAATCATGATGCTAGATCGAGATGAAATGCTTACCAATGCTAGACCAAGACGGCGCTTGCCAAACGTCGTTCAGCTGCCAGTATAGAGCTCCCATTGTGTACCAATCAGCTTGGCTTTGCCGGTAGTATTCTGATTCGGCTTTCATAGCCATTGCTTGTGATATCTAGAAAATATAAGGTCTAATAAATCAACATCAACTCCGCCGAAGTTTAAGAAAATACTGCTTGATCCTGTCCATCCAAAGGTTGCCTGGAAGAGATTGCTTTAAGCAATAAGGCCGCCCATTGTACCTACCTCCTAAATATTTAACGTATTACCAATTATGGTATTTTGTTGTTATTTTTCTTTACTTGTGGTGTACAATAAAGAATATTCTATCTATCTATCTATCTTGATCCAATTTTGGTCACATTATCTAATACAATCACGTCTTCAAACCAACCTGGCTATAAAAGACGAACTTCTCAAAATGCATCGAATCGTTCCTGTCCAAATCAAAGTGCTTTAATATTTGATTTTCAATAAAAGTGTATCCGTTTGGACTGTGCTGTCTATGCCTCGAATAATCACTGTCTACACTAAAGTCTTTCTTGTCCTGCGTCGCTGTTCTCATAGCAGCCAACGTTGGCATGGACTGGAAGCCGTATTCAGACGCAAATCTTGTTGGAGGATAAATGTTCTGATCCCAGTTGTCACCCAAATAGTTGTAGTAATGAGTGTCTCCGTAGTGAGAGTCGTATGGATTTTCTGCTATGTATCCGTCCTTCTCAGATTGTAGGCCGTTCGATGGACTAGATACCAGGTACCGTCTGCCAGGGTCTAAAGACTCTACGATAGGTTTGATAGTGTTGACGTAGAGTTTGATATAGTCGGCCTTGTATCGGTTGAAATGTGGTTGCGTTGTGTACCAGTTGCCGCGAAGGGCAACTTCGTTTTCGTTATTGCCGGCCCATACGGCGATAGACGGGTGGTGCTGAAGACGGATCACATTGTGTTCTATCTCGGTCTTAACTGATCTGAAATTAAACATTTTATGAATCAGCAGATAGAGGCGACGTAGAGTTATGAAAGCGGCAAACTGGCTACTTTACAAAATATGTTTCCATTGTAGGTCATAGGAATTAGAATGACACAAACTTACTCCAAAAACTCGGGGTCAATTGGATACATGGAGCAAGCGAACATAAAGTCCTGCCAGATTAGAAGGCCAAGCTGGTCGCATCGCTTGTAGAAGTAGTCGGATTCATAGACTCCGCCACCCCAGACGCGAAGCATACCCATGTGAGCGTCTTTGGCCGAGTTTAGAAGATTTTCCACTGAAAAAGAACACGGTTGTTATGAACTGATCTATTTATTTTATTTGCTCTTTAAATACATACACATAACTACATTTTCATTCTAATATTTATTGAGGCTATAGCATATGTAGGTACCTATTGCAATTTTTTTTTTTTGTGAAATTAATTTCGTACTTACCTGTTTGTATTTGAGCTCCTTTTTCTGGCAGAATCTGAGATGGTATCCAGTTAGAACCTTTCATGAAGAGAGGATAGCCATTCACTTTGAAATAAAATGTTAGCCCTTTGCTTGCTGTGGTGTTACCTGCAAATCACAAATAATAAGTTATGTCGCGCTCTCTACTCAAGAGATTTCTTTAGAAAAATTACAGATGAATTCTATGCTCAAGCACAGATTTTTGCTTGAGTTTCAAAAACTATTCTACACTCCAGCAACGTTTCCGAATCAAAACTCTACTCAAATCAATGAATAAGGCTTGATCCAATCCAGACTTATGTAATTTAGTGAGTTTCGGGTAACAGATATAATTTATCACTTACCAAGAACCGAAGATGCGTTTTCTTCAATAACTTCGATTGTCCTAAAGCCAATGAGCTTGTTTTCGTAAGAAGCTTGGTCAATGTTTCCTCTTGGAGACAAGCATAAGAAGTAGACATCCAAATTGTATAGTGGCTGCTCGCCGTAACCGTTTGGCCACCACAAGCTTACTAAATTCTAGAAACAAATTTAATAAGTTAGGTAATATCAGATTTTCAACTAGGTAAGTGACTATTGAACGCTAGAGAAGCGTAAATAGTAGAGATGAAAACTCATTGCAGTGGAAGGAATCGTGGAAGGAATCCACTCGTATAGGGTGGAAGGAACCCTATACGAGTCCAAATTTTAGCGGTTATTCATTTTATAAATACAAGCATAAAAATGACGTACGTCACTTATGGTCATATTAAGGTCAGCCTCAATAGTTCCATCCTCTCTTGTCTCAATCTCCAAATCCCTCTCAACTTTGATAGACTCGTTTGCATCCACCGACAGTGTAGCACTCAAATACCCCTTGATAGCGTTCTTGCCAAGACTCGATTCAAAATGAGCTCTGACCCGCAGATCCCAAAACTGACCCGCTTTCTCTATGTGAGTGGTCACAGATCTTATTATCGCACCATTGTAAAATGATATGTATACTGGTCTCCTGCAAAAAAGTCTGGTATCAGATAACTAGTGGCGCAAAGGTAAGAGTTGCATTTATGATTACACAGGTATGCTAAACAAAAGCTTCCAGCAGCGTGTTTGCATAAACAATTCGGCTTATTGTTGGTGAAGGATAACTCGTTTGTCAATATGGGTTGCCTACGTTAATCTAGCGATGGTTGCCTAGTTATAGGGAAACCCTATTAGATCTACTAGAGTTCTGCGTGACTGTAGGTGTACCTATTTAGGGTAGTTTAGTCATCTAGTTATAGGCAGATTACTGTGGTGCATGCATGTGTTCTGTGTCAACGTTCTGATGTGAATACTAAGCTCAATTGCAATAAATTGCCTGCTATTGCGGTCATAGCCCTACTATCTCAATGTAATCCAAGTGCAGTTACATCAGCTTCCTTACCACTATTTGTCGAATACGACTGTATAAAATGGTTCAAAGGCATCTTTATAAATCTCTTTTTTAGATGAGTTGTGATGAACTTTGTTTTTTTTGCGCAGCTAACTATATTGACTAGACGTACGTTCAATATTCTAAGTACTAGACTGTTTCTGTCATTTCTCTACGGGATATTGTAATATGAAGTTTGCTCTGCCGAGTTTATTTTTTTCTAAACCATACCAAAGTCCAACAGATGGAAAGGCAGGTCCCCAATCCCAGCTGAAGGAGGCCTGCATCTTTCGTAGCTGGTTAGCGTGACACTCCCCGTGGTATTCGTCTGGAACGCACGCGGGCGCGGTGAAGTACTTGTCTGAACGTTTCTTTGCAGCTTCTACTGGAGACGCGAAACGAACTTTCAATTCATTTTTCCCCTTCTGTAAGTTGTATCGGTAACAAATATAACAAGTTATAGGACTTACTTCTACTCGGTTCATCCTGGAAATCATTCACCTACTTACCTAATCTATCTATCTAGGTAGGTACAGCAGTTATTCTGCAAACCTGGCATGTTATCATTATAAAATGTACTCTGCTGTTTCGAACTCAAATTATCAAAACTATCGATATTCTGAGGTCTCGAATAGCGAGACAAAGGACAAGTTATTGATCGAGTGAGCGAAGCGAACGAGATCTTAGTGACAACTTGGACAAAAATGCTTTGCATGTTTGTATGACACGATCCCTCGATCGATACATAAATTCTCCAAGTCGGCCTATTATTATTGGTAGCTTTAACTTGCCAGTTCTTCTATTTTTTTTTTCAATCAAATGTTCCATTATTTTAATGAAATATTTAGATATATGCAAAATTAGTCTTTGAGGTTATGCAATAACCTGTGCATGCTTGTAAAACAAGTTTACAATATTTTTTTAGTTTTTAGTTAACTTTTTAGTGCGAGAGTCATCATCTTGCATCTTACCTTGAGATATCGTTTGACATCAAAAGTGTATCTCACGAACATATTGTTTGTAGTTCCTATTGGACTGTCGTTCATTTCTATAAAAGCAACAGTATCTACTCCTTCGAAGACAAGATGGGCAACGTCGTAAGCGAGATCTTCCTTGGACACTGTAATAAACAAATCGTCTATAGTTTGTAAAACTGGTAAAAAAAGTTTTAAGCCCATAATATACTGAATTACTGCTCAAGCACTGATCTGGACTCAAGCATAGATTATGTAAAAATCTCTACTCAAATCTATGATGCTTTAATAACGATTTCTATACCGGCATACGAGTCTAACAGTATGTGAATTTTATTGAATGAGCGTAAATCTTGTACCAGTAAATCTTGCAGTATATGTCCAGGTGTCATAGGCCACCCATCTTGTAAGTACGTCATTGAATCCCACCAGAATGTGGCCAATAACGCTGGCATTATACAGGTCGGAGTAAACACCCCCTGGCACTGCACCCGGCACTGAGACCGCTGTAAAAGGAAATTTAAACGTCGAAAATTTTTTGTTATCTTGTATAAGAACAGTGACTCTACCGCTGGCTCTCTGACTATTGCTAATCATAGACATAATAATAATATTTTATTGTAAAGTAGTAGGTAAAATATCGAAGAAACACCAGAAAATACCTACAGTTAGTGATCGACCGCGGGAAGGAATTTAATAAGAGTAAAAGTAATAGGTAGGGCAGCTATAGATTATGTTACATAACCTATATAGGTACCTATATTTATGTAATAGCACATAACTTATCGATTTTAACGGGCCTAAACAAAACAATAATACCAGCGTACTAATGTAGGTAGGTATGTATATTTTATGATCCTCTAAGTAGGCAGGCATGAGGTAAACGTAAACAGGTTAATGAACGACAAACTCTACTAAGTGAATGATTGACTGCAAAGCTCATTATAATTAACCATTCTGTTGTTTGTTTATTCGCAAAACAAACCTTGCTTATTTACTGCTACATAAAGATAAACACATTTAAAGCTAGTAAAATTAAATAATTTAAAACTATTACTCACATCCATTTTTGTTTTCCAAAGTCCATCTGACTTTTTTATTCTCCGAGTCCAAACTGAATCTTCCCTCTGCGTTACAAACAGCTATAAGACCCAAGCACAGAAATAAGGCGAACGTGTTCATTGCGCTAATATCAGCGGCATTATGCGCTGGGCTGTTTTAATTATTTGATAGGAGATCCGGCGCGAACTCTAACCACTGTCTCTATCAACCGTATCAATATTACATAATGTGATGAATTAAAACAACATTTTACTGACTCTATTTTTTACGAATACAATAGGTTATTCAGTGCATTCCGAGATTTACCTCACTAGCCTACTGCTTAACGTAAGAGACGCGGCACGTGTAGACAATCGCCTCTACCATGCGGAAGTGGCTCATTCGGTGGTTTTTTAATGGACTAATATATTACTAGCTTAATACGAATGGTTCATTGCCTACGGCCTACGAAACCTCACTTGTGCAGCTTAGCGGCGGGTGGCGACGGGGGAGATGCGGGTTCGATGTTTATAGTGGGTAGGGCTGCGGGTTCCGACTCGACAATGATTGAAAGTTCGTTGCGAAGACTTGGAAGGAGTTGGTGCTAAAAACAGAATTTTGGAAAGCTAGAACAAAAAACTTATAGGAAAAAACTATCCGTGCCTGCAAACATGAGTGTTGATCGAATAAACAATGGCCTACGGAACAACGAAACATTAGACGGAGAAAATATTGACGTTGTACGTAATTCGATACGGTGCGGTTCGGTGTTGGCTGTAGACTCCGCTTTCATACGATCTAATCTTCGTATAATGCGTAATTTTGATAGGTAGGTTAGGTAGAGATAGGTAGGTAGGTACTCATGTTATATCGGACTGGACATCACAGTAAAAAGGTAAGGTGCTACGATACGTGTCTTATGTACAAAAATTAAAATTGCCTATTTTCATCCACACTACCTAGATACTTTTTTTACATGAAAGATCACCGACAAAGTTAGTGAATGTGAAAGACCAATAATAATTAACTTAGTAAGAGGTTTACAGAGGTTTACATTGCACCTTCTTACTTGCAAGAAAGTGTCAGGACATTCCTTTCATTCGCTTGATGTCATCAAGAAAACCATTCAAAGATGATTTAAAGCATAGAAAAAATACTTTAAAGATTACTATTTCTCATATAATTATCGTACTCATAGTGTTTATATGCTTTAGTGTTAGTTTTGTTCCTAGCCTAGCTTCCTGCAATATCTATATTTTTAACACTAACCTTCATAACTGCTACATAAACGCCTCGGTTTTATCATTTTCAGTGAAAAATGGACAGAATTACGCTCTTTCAAGAACTCCGATTAATAGAAAAAAGTGAAAATGAAGTTAGTGTAGCTTGGAAAGGTGATAATTTCCGTAAAGTTTGCAAAAGCATCTGAGGAGCTCTAATCAATTGTAGAAAGAACCTTGACTAGTCAGTGCGCCCTTGAAGTCCTTTCTTGGAAGTTCACCAGTTTGCGAGACGGCTCTTCTACAAAACAACATAAAAACCTATCTACTCGTAACTCTTATTTATTTATTTAATACTTTATTGCACAAAATTATAAATTTGTTACAAAGGGTGGACTTAATGCTGAAAGCATTGTCTGCCAGCCAACCCAAACGTGGTGGAGTAATGAGGTGAACTCTTTCCCCAACTCTACCTTTAACATTACTAATGCGCCTAGTCCAGTTCCACGGTTTCGGCAATCTACCACTGGTTGGGACGAGGTTTCAATATTCTGAGGTTGGGACTTCATAAAGATAAGACACAACAACGCCTTTAACATCTTTAATTTTGTTTCTACTGATCTATGCTGTTTGTTTCCCACAGGCGCTCACTTGCTCCTATTCTTTTTGGCATTTGTGTTCGGATCATTCTGCACATTCTGCTTCCACATGCTAATATACTTGTTCGACGAGAAATGTGTGCTTTTCCCTAAGCTATTGTCTCTTACGCCGCTGCGGCATAATGTGATGTACGAATTCATTCCTGAGGATAAGGACAAAACTGAGAGTGAGAAAATTTTTACGTGTTGTTAGATAATCTTATATAACTTACGCTTTTGTACTAATTAAGTAATACTTGCAGTACCTAATACAGATAACTTCCTTAGCTCTAGCAAGATGCATAAGTAAGGCACAGCTTTGTTAAAATTGACTGTATTTTTGATAAAACTCGAAGTGGTCTTCCTACAGGACTTCCAGTAGATTTCCTCAGTACCCAATGGATTGAAAAGAGCGCATGCTACTTGCCAACCTACGTGCCTCTTGTTTCCGCAATCTTCGGGCTCGTCTGGACGACCATGTTCCTGATGTGCTCCACTGGAAGCCGGAACCTCACTGGGTTTGTAAAGCTTACTACCTACCCAAAATATAAGATCATTCGATATTTATGTTGCTTACTGCTTTATTGACTGGGCTCACAGCTCCGTTGGTCGCATTCTGCACTGCAGATTGTGGGTTAAAAAATACGAGTTTAAAATTAAAACTTGCATAATATTAGTGCTCGTGTCTGCACCTACATATTGTGCAATAACTATGCTGTCAAGTCTCAAAACAATTCATGCTTTACGATTTCGCAAAGGCCAGTCTCCTTAATCCCAATTTGTGCATGATTGTGTACTACCAGGTGATTCATTTCAAGGTTAAAGTGGCGAGTGGTAATCAAAGCTATCGTTTGGTTTAATCCTACTACTGGACATAGCGTCTTGAAACTTACCAAATTCTTGGGACTACTGCAATCTCAGGTGTCTATTAAGGTCAATGACAGGTCACAGCTGTTCCGTTTGACAATGTATAAGCCTAGAGTCATGTCAAGTCATATTAATAAGTCTAATTTAGTTTACAGCGACCCTGGCGGGTGGTTCCACCCGTTTTTGCCTTCTCCTTAGCCATGGCTGGCCTTTGCATATACTCAAGTACAATTACGCATTATGGTCTTCGAGAGCTATGTGTCAAATTGGGAGAAATTACTGGCAGCTCCACGTAAGACTTACATTAATCCAGTAATAGGTAACTTAGCTGGTTCTTCATTTCAGATATTATTGTTTTCTTACCATTTGTATCAGACAAAAATACCTAATTAATCATCAGTGCTTTTAAAAATAATTTGTTAGTATATGCCAAGAGATCTCTACCCAACCAGCAAATCGCTCGGAACAACTTTCGCTGATATATCAGTCTTTAGTAAAAAATCACTAGAATATTTCTTTTCTAGTGTGCGTGCGTTGACTCTTGCCAACTCCTCAGATGTTCATACACCGTTAATGTGGCTACCCTGGCGTACGAGCGACGTATCAGGGGAGTTTACCAGGCGACCCGCCTGACGATTGTCTCTGCATGGTTGCACACCTGCTGCTGGCTTCTGTCAGCTCTACTTGCACTGGTTCGGATCCTCTTGGCTGTGGACTTTCAACTTGTGCGGGTCAGCGTGGAGCTACTGGGCGACATGGATAAAATGCTGGTAAGTTCATGCTCGTTTGTTCCTCGTTCGCTGGTTATGTATGAGTGCAAAGACGTGCGAAACATAGAACTGCGAATTTTGCAGAAATGTTTTTATTATGTTTGGATTGCACCCTATAGTCACCCTATAGGTACTAGGTTAATTTCCAGAACTTATTTCACTAATCAAAAATAATCTCTCTTTAAATTAATCTAAATGAATCAGAATAAATTATGATGATCTCGCTTTAGGAAAGTCACGAAGAACAAATACGCACAGTGTCTGCAGTTGCATCAGGCCATGGAGTGAATATTCTAAGTCCTTCAGATCTCTCTATTTTATCATCACATAGCAGCAGCGAGATGCAATTTGACAATAAAAGCAACGAAGTAACAGAATCTGTAGCTACAGGCATTGCCAATCTGACGAGGCAAAGCGACATACTTTATTTTGCCGATGAACTCGTTCCTCACACTTCGGAACTGTCATTAGTCCCGGAAGAGCGCAATAAATTAGAGAGAATCCAGGCTTATCAATCCTGGCCGAAAGATAAGCAATTCATTGTGAGGATTGTGTACGATTTAATAG
Organism: Eulithis prunata; assembly: GCA_918843925.1. Lineage (NCBI taxonomy): Eukaryota > Metazoa > Arthropoda > Insecta > Lepidoptera > Geometridae > Eulithis > Eulithis prunata. Next base: position 5,523,893 of record OU974024.1, on the reverse strand, counting down.
ATAGTATGGAATTACCCGAAAGTCCTCCTGAGACTCCACCCAGAAACCTATCATCTTCTAGCTCATTGGTGCATACAAGTGATGCCATGACGATCGCTAGACAATACGGACAAGAAACTATATCTTCAAAATCTCCTATTCTAGATGAAGCTAGTACTACACAATTCGAATCTGTGAACTTGCAAGAGGCAGAAAAAGTAGCAAAAGAAATAAAACGAAATTTACAGGAGCGACTCTATCGGCAGTTGGTTGAATTACCAATAAGCGTTGATCCAGCTTCTCCTAGTATGTCCAAGAAAAGGGGGCACATCGCTTTTGAATCCTCTATGAATATTACATCTGAAATGAAGCGAACTTTACAAGAAAACTTAATAAGAGGCTTAGACAATGCTGATCAAGATGAGGAGCTGATAGAAAATAGGAAAAAATCCAATTTAAAAAACATTGGTACTCAGACTGCTAAGCAGCAAAAAGATGCAAGAAAAATCAAGCAGAAAGTCACTATATCAGAATCAAAAAGTACTTACATGGATTCTCCAGGCTCTTCTACTGACACCCTTGGAAGCAAGGACAAAGATGATAAAGATACGCAGACGAACCCCAAAGAAAAACAAGATTAAGATGTTTTGAGAATTTAGGTATTAGGTACCTTTGTGTTAAGTAGGTGTATCAATGAGATTATTATTATATTGGCGTCACATAATACCAGCGTTGTAGCAGTAACCTTGCTGCTACAGCTTATGCTGAGTGACGACCTATTTTGTTGTCATATATTAGATTTTAATTTTTATTGTGACTTCTTTGATGTAACTGTGCATGTTTCTTTATATTATGACTCAAAATAAACATATTCTATTCTATTCTATTCTATTCTATTCTATTCTATTCTATTCTATTCTACTTGTTTCGCACGTCTGATTCTATTTTGTAGGTATATATTATGGTCATATATAATGTTAACTTTGTATTTTCATTATTCTAATTTAGCAGCTAAATATTCCTACCAATTAATCTGATTTCAACTACCTATTCAATGTCAAATAACCTGCTAGTAACTGGTATCGGTGCTGTCAAATAGAACGGTTCGTTAGCCCCTAGCAAGGTGATGAGGGCATTGCATAAAATATTAAATGTGTATGCTCCGTCGTTACCTATGTGTATTAATAGGAATGCCGTTGTGGTTGACCAAGGTTAATGGTGAAACTAATGATTTTGTTTCTAGGTTTGCACTTAGGTACCTACAGACAGTCAGACCAATGTTCGTTCACAGTAATTTAGAACTGTGGTAGAACACAAAGTTTCAGTTACTTGCTAAGTAAGTAGGTATACGATATGTAGGTACTCAACATAGTTTATTTGGCTTATTTTGGTCCAAGTTTGGATCCAAGTTATCTTTGTTAAGTTTTTTCAGTTTGATCCACACTCCTCCATCGGCCGCGTACACAAGAGATGACGCTTTGATTTTCATTGGAACTGGAGTTCTCTCGGCTAGGTGAATCTCGAAATCTTGGAGTACTTTTATTAATGCCATCTTTGATTGAATGTAGCCTTGTCGTATTCCTAAAATCATAATACATTTTATCAGGAAAATAAATTTCTAGCTATATAAAGCCTATACCGACCCAAACCCAAAACACACAATTTAAAGAAATGTTTAATTCACAAAAGTCGTAGTTGATCACCTCCCCTCGGGACATACCTACTAGTTCCGGAACAACCAGTATCGTCAATATAAATTACAAAACTAATTTATGATACTTACCGTTACCTGTAGTAATCTGTAAAATAATTTCCGTACTAGAATAAACGATCAATGATGTTGATGACACAGGAAGTATTCATAAAATAGCTAGATTTAGAAAAATATTTTTAAAGCTTTTTTTACATATACCTATTTACATAAAGTACTCATTTAATCAACTGATCCTTAGTCCTTACCCAAACATTTTCTAGGTCCTTCCCCAAACGGCATCCAATGACAAGGATGAAGCTTAGCTTTATTTTCTGGAGTAAATCTTTCCGGTTTAAACTTTTCTGGATTTGGAAATATCTCCGGATCCATGTGTATTGCATGGATGGGAACAAACACCAATGTGCCCTTTTCTATGACCAAGTCATTGTTGGGTACCTTGTAGTCTTTATTGCATCGTCGGAATAATGCCCGCATTGAAGGATGCATTCTCATGGTTTCTGAAAAGATTTGAATCTAATAAGCTTTCATAACGCACAATCTTACCTTGCCCTATTAAATCAATGACACTATGGAATAATCTCGTAATAGGAACGCCTACTTTTAGGTTTATCTTTTTACTTTTACGACTGCATTTTTTCTTAAAGATTTAAAAAATTGTTAAATTGGTACCTAATACCATTTTAAATAGTACGTGATAGTACTAAATAAACATTTGCCAGCAAAGATTCAGTAGAATAAAAAAATCGATTTTAATAAAACCGTGTAAAACGCGAGTGAAATTCCATGTTAATGGGATTTTATGCAACCGTACCTACGTAGTGTGACCGTTAACTGTCCATCGCAATTTGTAGTACACTCGCATACAAGTGTGTCCTTGGCACTTTCCTTACAAAGCACAGTTGCATCGTTTATTTTTTTAAACCAATTTGGATTATTCCTGCTTTTATTTTACAATATCCTGTTGTTACTTGTTACTCACCATCGAGTATCATGTTTAAGTATACCATTTCGTTTTGCGCCTCGTAAGTGCATTCGCCTTTGTATTTTGCGAGTACCCTTTGTACCTCTTCCCGTGCTTTGGTCTGTATATGAGGGTTTAGAGCCAGTTGATACGCAGCAAATTGTCCTGTTGTGGCTGAGGTTTCGTATCCAGCGATCATGTATAGCATAGCATTGGCTGCTACGTCCGTCATCGAGAATGGGAAATCCTTAACGTGTTTTATCTGACCTATAACATTTTTTAAACTGTAAAAGTAAGAAAGTATGAACAGTAACAATAAATAAGTGTAGCAGAACTATTCAAGCTAAAATATGGTTTCCTGGGTTTCCTGCCAGTTATTTTTTAAGTAGCCATTGACCTCATGAAATAAATCATAACCAAAATGTTTCAGTACCTTTTTCATCAATGATTTGACCGTTCTTTAGCTCAATCAAAGATTGCAGAAAATCATTTCGTCTGTAATTATGATGCACGCGGTGCTCCACCGTGTTTCTCACTATTCCGAAATAGAAATTTTCTATTTGTGAACTGATTCGTCGTAGTTTTAAAGAGTGAAATAGATCTGGGGCAAAAAATGCAAATGCTCGTATTGTTCTCCTGAAAATAATTGGAAAGTATCATGCATAACTGGCATTATTCAACCTTTCTAAATAATGTTCTATCTACACTACAGCCAACGTCTACAGCAGATAAACTTTAGATTACTTACCAGTAAAATGATTTATGATCAAAGTATTCGTGCCCCAGCACATAAAAATCCGATTTAGGGTTGTTGAACCCATTGCACTCAACGCCGAAACCTATGCTTCCAATAATTTCCATCGCATATTTGGAATAAAAGTCGGAGAAATCAATACCTTTCCCTCTTGATTGGAGCATTGAAACATACTTCAAAGCTTTATTAGCAATGTTTTCAACTATCGGATATATTGTCTTCAGTTTACCCGGAGTAAATGTAGGCGTCATTTTTAAGCGTAAGCTTTTCCATCGACTGCCGTAAATATTGAAAAGATTTGCCGCTAGTTTATCCCCGACACCCCCAGAATACGTTCCTCGGGATTGAAAATGTTCAAAGTCCTTCATCAATATCTGTTTCGCTATATCCAAATCATTAATCAGTAAGACCGGACGATGAAACGAGTACATACCAACGTACGGCAAATGCTTGTATTTGAAGTAACTGTTGATGTACGGTTGGAAAAATTGCTCCTTTTTTGTGATAACATCCTTAATATTTCCAAATGGAAACACAGGTGATGGTCCTGTAACTCCTCTTCTAGACCAATAAGTGAACTTGTGTTGAAACCATAAATAAATAAATAGCGCAACTGCAATTGTCGTGCATATTCTTTCATAAGTTAGTAAGGACGTAAATAGGAAAGTCATTTTCATTTGCAATTTAAATGGAAATATTCAGTTTTACATTTACGAGTCAGGTTATTTTTTAACGCGTATTTCTTTGTGGTGAAGTATGCATGCCAAAGGACATGAGAAACCGTACTAACGAGGTAGTGCAAAGCTTTGCTGCAAACCTGGCTATCTTACTCTGATAGTTTCATAACACTGCCCATGACCCAGGCCTCTAAAGATCTTTGAACGTGTTTTCGAGACTATCAACAGAAGGTAACTCAAAATCGCGTTTAAAACCGAGACTTGTGCATGTACGTACAATATTATAAAAATCAAGGGCAGCACTGATCAACAAACACTAGTGACGAAACCGAATATTTCGTGGTACGACATTATTTAAAAGAGAATTAATGTAGAAGGTACATAAACTAAACCATTTATTGTAAGTATTAAATAATGCATATTCAATTAAACCTTATTACTATTCAGTAGAATCCACCCCTTCTGCTTTTACGACTTCCCTCCTTAGTTTGACCAAGTGCTTCAAATACTGTGTTGGAGTTCTTGATAAGACATCGGTCCGGTCCCCCTTTCTATGATTTTTGGAATCATCGTATAAATACCGTTCGTAATTAGTTACAGCGCCGTCCAAATCGTTACAGGAATCTAATAAATGCCTTTCTATATTTTCATACTGAAGACTTGATCTTTTATTAGCACGATTAAACCCATATTTATGTTGATCTTCACAGTTCTGGCTTAAATTATCACTAGAGCTATAGTTATTGCTTGCTCTGTCGTTTGCTGAAAAATAGTTACTTGCATTTTCTAAACCTAAAAATTCTCTGTAAAACCTGGCATGCGTTGTTTTGTACCTGGGATTATTTTTATATACAGGAGTGTAGTGTTTTCGCAAATGACCCATTGTTTTTGGTGCTGATGTTCCTTTTCTCCAAATAAATGAATCAGTTACCACTTTACTGGAATCTGTCGAGTCTGAAACCATGCTATCACTAGTCATGGTGTTCTCCCCTTGATCGGAAACATCTACGTTGCTAACACCATGACTTGCAATCTCTACATTTTCATTATTTGAATCCCAGTCAGTTTGTGATGCCATATCAATAGCACGACTTGTATAAGTATCTTGAAAACTAACAATCCGTTTTGAATCCCTTTCTTTTGGGGGAGATAGCACTATGTTATAAGGATACATATTTGCATTACGACCTAAAATCATATTCTTAATCTGTACAGAATTTGTTTGTGCCTCCGGATCTATAGAAACTCGTGGTAACGTACAATCTTCAGATTCCGGAAATTCTTCACTTTGTTGTGCTGTTTCTGTTGATTCTTCTGTTATTTCCTTGTAATTAGACATTTGCTGTGAAACTTCAACGTTATTAGCTATTATGACTCTAGGCTCAGTTTTTTCTTCAACGATATTAATGTCGCAGTGGTTAGTCAATAAGTCAGGAGTTGGTGTAACTTTTTTCGTAGTTTCATTTGATTCTGTTTCAAGATTATCGTCAGAACTTGGAGATTCAGAGTCTATGGGATATGTTGAAGATATATTAATGCTAATGACCGGACTAATGCTTTCCTCTTGACTCAGCTCATGATCATAACTGATGTATTTCGCTAGATCTAATGAGCGTTTTTTCCTCCTCGGTGGTGGTACAATTGGGGTTTGCGTCCATTGTTCACATTTCACCATGGTATCTGTCATCATATAAGAATTTTTACATACAACTTTTTTAGTCTCGGTGATAGTGGATGTATCGCTAAGATTTAGGGTGCCATATTTTGATCCCACTGCTATTTCTTTACAACGTGGTGTCATTGGGACTGTTTCAGTTCCTACATCGTGGTAAAGTGTATAAGGATGCTGGCTTTTTGCAATGTATGATTCTAAGTCTGTCTGCACATCAACACTTTGGTCCTTTACTCGTATGACTGTAACTCTAGTTTGCGTGTACGCAGGAATACCTATCCGTCTCTTATTTCGCATGGCTTTTTGACTTAACTCCATCAACCTTTGCCGGGCATTTGTGCAAATTCTTAGTTCGCTTAGAGGCTCCATGATTTTTTTATCGACCATTGATTCCATCTTGGTTACGGCGGCTTCCTCCTTCTTTTTCAATTTTGAATATAATCTTTCAGTCACTGATGCTACAATTTCTGCTCTCTGACTGTCATGCAAAATCGGGACATGGTGCACTTTTGACTTATCGTGTTGTTCATTGGCGTGTATTTGACTCGGCAGTGAAATGTTGGAGCTTTTTTGATGAGGGGTTAATTCATCTAGTCGTAATATTTCCTGTGATCTGTACTGACGTCTTTTGTGCCTCAGTGGTGCCACTACCTTTAGATCAGTGCTACTACTAGTCCTTTCTAGAGCTGGGGCAAACAATTGGTCCACTTCTTTGTTTATTTCTTCTACTATTTTTATATTTTTATCCATCGTGTTTATGACATCGGAACTGCCGCTGGCTTGTGACGATGCAATCGATTCTGCCTCAGGTCGCTGGTGCAATCTGTTCATAATGGAACCTATTTTTGCGTCCGGGCTTACAATTTCAGCTTTGTTTTTGTTTACATTTAGCTCCCAGTGATGGTCATCGTATGAGATTTTTCCAGTTTCAGGGGTCTGTCAAAGATTCAAAGCAACAGCCAAAATTAAAAACATAAACCGGTATTTTACAAGTAGGTAGGCACCTACAATCTAATCAACACATCGTACTCACGTATTGTATAAAATTCTTATTAAGTTCAGCGACGAGCTGATTGAACTGCGCTTGCAGAGCGGCTTTGGACGTGACGTTGAGTCCACTGCTGGGAAGCTTCGGCGTCGGCAGCTGTCGCGCTCGTTCCGCCCACCTTAGCGTTGATGCTGACTCGCCGTAACAGGCGATACTGGGAGACACCGCTGTGACAAAATAACAAAACTTTGTTATGATGAGAGTAAGTAATGGACGTCGCCCTCCGGCTATGTGGGGCGACGATCTGAGAAATTTAGCTGGCAAACACTGGATGAGACGAGCCAAAGACCGGGCTCAGTGGCGCGTCTATAGAGAGTCCTACCCTACGTCCAGCAGTGGACTGATGTAGGTTGGTGATGATGAAGTAATGGAACAAGCATGTGGCCCACTTCATGTTAAACGGTGACTTCTGCGTATAACGATACATTAGCTCACCGAGCATGTCCATTGAGGACGTGCTGCGCGAGGCATCACAATGCGTTCTACACTTTGAAAAAAAGATAGAAAGACTTATGTGCTTGTTATGTTGCTTGTTTGATGATATACTTAGTCTTTATGTATGAACACTTGGTGAGTACCTATGCAACAGTTTTAACGTTAACGAAATGACTGGGTCTCAAACTACATGGGGCATCGTCGCTACCCTTCTTTATGGAACTGCTAGATCTCCCCTTGACATACTTGCAATGATAAAAGTGCTTGCGCCGCCTGTGAAACAGTCTTTGAGCAGCCAGGTCAACGCGGAGTCTCGATACGGTACAAATCGACCTCGACCGTTGCCACCGCTAACTAAATTTGAAAAATACTTTTAAAATTTACACCTTATATACAATGTAGTTTACTCGTGGATAGGTATATCTCACTTATAACAGCTGAAATTCTATAGACTATTTAGTTGGTCTATAGAAGGATATAGGTGTTCGGTGTCTATAGACCAACTAATCAACAACAGAATGCTGCGTTTTCATACAGTTCAATGTATCAAGTTGAAATCTTTGATTGACATTAGTCAATGAGCTGAATGTCCCAAGTACTTTATCCTTCTTCTGCCTTCTTATTTCTAAGAAGCTTCCTAATAAAACTTCTTTGTTCTAAGACTTTCTTTAGCTTGAACTGAAATACAGCTTGGCATTATTTTAGCTTAGATAGTGCATGACTGAACTGTTTATTTTGTAGGTAAACAACGTAATGCGTTCGTCCTTCAAGTTTGCAACTCTAATGTTTGTTCCACGTTAGATGTTTGCTTCGAACGTTAAATTAGCCCCTGGGGTGACACCATCAAGATAATAAATCAGGACATGCTATCAGATTATTAAAACCAAGTTAGTCATGTTCTTGGTCGACACGACGATGACGACGCTGATAAGTTTACCAGATTAGAGTCATGAGGCTCGTTTTCTTTAAACTTAGCTTTATCTACTAAATGGGTATTCAAATTACCGTTACGGATGTCTCTAAAAGAGGTAATTACCTAGCGCCGAGATAACGTTGCTGAGTGCCACCAAAGACTTGTTGATGTTAGCTCCTTCTTTCTGCCTACCCCCACCACAGCCTTCCCAACTTGCTTTTTCACTGTAAAATAAATACTATATAAGATCTATGTTAGAGTTTATTTATCATGGATACATTTTATTGTGAATCTTTTACAACCAGAATAATGTGACAATACAATGCAATTGTTTTCAGTTACTTGTTATTTCAAATTCGTATCGTACTGTAGAACCATAGATAGTGCTGTGGCCAGTACTCACAATCTATCTGAGTCGATCTCTACTGTGATACTGTGTTCGTTCCTACCGCCAAAGTCTTGAGTTATTCCATCTTTCTCAAGTCAGGATTTTTCCTTACTCAGTGGATGGTACAAGCCCAAATTGTTTTAACAAATTCTTTAGGCTGATATGATTATTTCGACGATTACAAAAAAATCTCAATTTATCTCATCAGCACCCCATTTGCTCGGTAGACATTAACAGAACCACAGAAATCGTTATTATAAGAATAAGAATAAGCATACTTTTTATTTACGACACATACTAGACTACGACACATACTAGAACAGAAACAAATACAGACTAATTAAATGCTAACTAAACTAAAAACTATGTACTACATAAAATAAGTAAACTAGGTACCTATAAGGTATTACTAGTATGATGAGCTGGTTTTATGAGCGTTATTTACTCAGTTTCAAAAAACTTGTAGAATTCTACATCGTTTCATAATAATACATCACACATAGCAGTGGTGGCTGGTGCAAGTACCTAGGTATTATACAACTTTGCGCAAGCATTATCGGAATGCACCGCTAAGGATTCGTTTAACCTACTTGGAAGGTTGTGTGCCTAGTCTACGTATGGACTCATTTAATTTAATAGGTATTTATCTAACCAAATGCCTGAGTTCACAGCCTTCTCGTCTCGGTTAGTTTAAAATCGAATGGTGCCTAGATTGTGCCAAACCTTGTGTTAAATATGCAATTCCTAAGAAGGTATGTTGATGGTTACATATTACCTATGCTTCTATATAAATGTTGACATTTCATAATAATATGTAATTATACTTGTTAACTTGTTTTTGTCTCGGCTTCCTAAAATAAAAAGTGTCGGCATAGAATTTGAACCACAGAAGAAAGTTGAATTCTACTCATCAAGGTCTTCGTCAGCGTGTCAAAGACAAAAATAACTTTGAATCCTCTTATAATTTTATATGACGGCTTTTACAGTTTTATACGTTGGAATGAGTTGAGCTAGTTCTTGGTAGGTATACATATACAGGGTGTTACCAGACCACTTCCGAAAACTTGGAGGTTCCAATCAGACCATGATACTGAAAACATTAAGCGAAAAAAATCGCGAAAAAAAAATTTACTTGACTATCTCTTTTTAATTTTTTTTTAGTTACATACACACAGTACAACATAATAAGACATATCTACCTAATTATCTCATTTAAAAAAGCAAAAAAACAAATAAAATAAATAAAGCAGCAATGTACACGCAGCACGCAGATTACGTCTACTACAGCATGAACAGCTGAGAGTTCATCGCGGGTCATTCAAGTACGCGACGTGCGAGCGACCTACGTTAGTACCTACCTACGTTAGTAGGCACTTACGACACAGAATAAATAATAGTACTACGCCTCGACCTTACCTACGTGAATGCGTACATTGCGGGCTGGCGAAATAAATACAAATCTTTAAACATTGTTTTCTTCGGCTATAATTATTTTTCAGGATAACTGATTTTTTTTTGGTTGGGTTTTGGTGTGCTGTAGCTCCCCCTTTCGTTTTCGGAAGTGGTCTGGTAACACCCTGTATATGTATATAATTACCTATATACTCTCCATACCGGTCAACTGTATTGTACATTACCTTCCTGCAAGATCAGCTAAGTGCAGCGTTCCATGGGACAGCACTATATCGAGCAGAGCATGGGAGCGCGATGAGGTGGAATTGCGACGAGTGGCCGCAGTGCGACGTCTTCGCGTACCCTCGCTTACTAGGCAGAGGAGCGATTCGATATCGGTCACCGCTACTCTTCTAAGATCTACCAAAAAAGTTTACCACATAACATATAAACTAGTAGGTACCTAAGTACTACCTATACTTATCAAAAAAGTAAATGATGATCGGAAGAGCTCCATCTGGTGGTTTAGTAGTAGCGACCGCGCCTTCCGATCTTAAGATCGTTAGTTCAAATCCGGTCGTGCACCAATGGCTTTTTCTACTTGGAAAATGTATGTGCGCAATGCCAGCGATCTCAGGAAAACGTGAGGAAACTCGCGTCTTGTGTAACGACTAATTGTGTTTTAATTTATAATTTCAAAGGACTTCAAAATTATACGCTAGAGTAGGTAACCACTTGCTTTCTTTTACGATATTATACGCAATATTAATTCCTTACTTTGCACATACGGCCCTCTGGTAGGATGCTCCCTTACTCGAAGGTCCTTCCGCGCGTTTCCTTTCCGCCGAGGCAAGGAGTGGCAGGCAGGGATAGCCTCCACTAGCAAGTCGTGAACTTTCTCGTTGTAAATCTCGAGGAAACTGTAAACATGAAGGTGATCCTCTTTGTATAATATATTGTTATTGATTTAGGTTACCAGGGGTTAGGGTTACTTGATCCGCTCACTTATCATAACGTGTCTATACCCATCAGGTAAAGTTAAAACCAAAAGGGAAGATAAATAATAAACATCCAATAGAAAAAAATATATAGGTAAGTGGAAGTGGGTACTTCGTTTTTTTTATTTGACAATTTTATACGATTAGTAATGAATCATTCATTAGGTACTGATCGTTATAAAATTAATGATCCTCTGGTACTCAGCCCATGTCTTCATATACGGCCTTATATGTGTATGTATAAATAAGTCTCAGAATATTGGTTTTAGTGGATTTTAGGATACATGCACATTTTTAGTATACCTGGCAAATTAACTCGTAAACATTTACGGCTTATTCCAAGTCGTGTAATTTTATAGGTTTAGAAACCTACCTATAGTGAAAGTTTATGAAGTATAATAAAGCAACAAATTATTTAATAACTTGTCTGTAGATTGATAGTTTCAACGTGCTAACTATGTGTACATTTAACCACATCGTTAACAACAGTTTGTCACGATTTCTCTAATATGCTTTTACTGAATCGTTAGTTTTGTAGACGATATAGATTACTGTATAGATTTCGGGAACAATAAAGGCCAGCATAATGTTCATAACAGTTTCTAATCTACCGTAGATGAGTTTATAACAACGTCTCTCTCAATGATGCTACTTGTAACATAGTTTTTTTAAGTTCGCCACATTAAAATAAATTTTCAGGTTCTCTTTTTTCCCATCTGGCCCACTGGTGGGCCGGCCGGGATAGGCCGGCCGCCGCCGCGCCGCCGGTGGGCTCGATGCGAATAACCCCTCTTCAAATAAACTATAGTTAAGGGGGTAAAAAAAATATAATTAGATTGAAATATTGGTAAATATAGTTTAGTAGTAAAATGTAGTGTCTTGTGTAGTGCCTAGCAGTAGACGAGATACCGGTAGTCCGAAACTAGAATAACTCAGTAAAAAGTAACGTTATAATCAGACAAATTTTAATATGATAAGTAGTTTAAAGTCTAACAGCATGCTATAAATGTTGGTGGTTGATGCCAAAACCTATACCTACACAATAAAACAGATTCACGTACATATAATACCTCGATAAATATAAGCACACTATATACTCGTACCTATTGCAAATATTGTCGTGCCCTATCAGGGTTCATATTGGAAGCTATTATACTTTTTTTAACATCAGTACCCATAATATGAATGCAATAAAGAACTTGAACTTAGATTAGATACCAAAGCAAAGAAAATCTTATAAAGTGTAACACACCATCATGTTATTAGAAGATGTCTTTCGAATATTTTGGATCTTTGTCAGCGGGTAAACGAACCTGGGAACTGAATGTGAAATAAAACAAACAACACATTTATGGCGTAGTCTTAATCCTAACCCAACATACTTAGGACATTCTCTATGTTTTCATTATTACAGTGGTCAAAAACTTCTGGAACAAACAGCACTAAAACTTATGAGAACCGGTAGGAACATGCGTAGAAATACTAAAGTAATAGACCTATTTTTTATATTTTTTTTGGTTTTGTTTACATACCTTTCTTTTTCCCTAATTAGCTGGCTAAAACAAAACACGTTTAAAACTTCAGTCTACACAAGGCGGGCGGGCGACACGACTATCGGGCGGGCGGGCAGCGGCGCGCGGTGGTGCGGGTTGAACTGCAAACGTAGCACCTGCTTCTTATGAGTGTAAAACCTTACTAAAGACTGACACCCTTCACCCCTTCGTGCGAACGTTTTGCTATCGTACCTATACGAGTAGGTAGTTTCTATAAGATAATAATAAAACGTTAGTGCAAATAAAAAGAAGTTATTTTTTCCAGAATATACGTCAGTTGTAAAGTTGCCAGTTGATTTTTTTTAATACATATTATTTCGTGGTATAAACAGCAGCGCTTCACAAGGTTTCAACAATTTTAAAAATTTGTTTTGTTTTCCTACTCTAGATAGAGCCATAGTAGTTAGTAACTAGTTAGTCAATCGGTTCTACGACAGTACCTATTACCTACCAACCTAACTAAGTACCTACCTACCCATAGTATTTTATTGATAGACCTATGTATTTGTGCCCTATGCGATGCATTATCCACTATTAACCTTCATACCATTGCAATCTTACACCCTTCATGTTACACGTGTGGAATATTAAGAGAGATAAAGCACAGCGTCGGCACGCGAATCCACACCCTGATGCCCATCATGGTGGCCATCAGGCTGTGGATTCGCGTGCCCAGGCGACCTTGGAGTCAGGAACCTTCATTTATTGCCATTCAAACTTAATCAAATACAACCTGCAATATATTACACAAGTGTTTCCAACACTATCGTAAAAACTTGAACAAAATGTGAAAACTTTGGAGCGTTATCTATTCGAATTAATTATGTTAGTATTGGTTTGGGGATGGGTGATTGGAAGCGATCATGGCGTGAGGAAAGATAATAAAAAGAACGTAGAAAAGCTCAAGTAAGTGAACCATTGTGGAATATACTTCTGATACGTTACCAGCATAATTGTTCTTCAAACAGTTTCAATTCAACTCTATGTAGGTAGATACCTAGTACAACATCGTTGAGGTAGTACCTACCCTGAAGAGGGTATCCCCAGTTTTTTTGTAGGTATAGTGTAGATGTTAAACTATAGCCAGTTTAGACTCCTACTTTATGGGGTAGGTAGGTAGTGCCGAAACTTTTTTCTAACAACAAAAGTAATGGTGTGAAACTCATTTCATTTTGTTTTGAAAATAGGATCGCGTGCGCTCACACATATGGCTTCTTCACACGAAATGCATGAATGACACAAACAATTTACACTGGTAATTTCAATACCGCAACATTTATCACGCGATTTCAATACCTTGGCCGTGGTGGTTGCTAGATAAAAGTTCAAAGACATCATTTTAAATTTATGCAAATAACTTCAAATAGGTTATTATCAAAATAATTGTCAATATTGTCGCCAAAACACTGATAAATTTATACAGGTTAGTACGAAGAAATAAAGATGGGGAATGCCTCAATGTTATTAAAAATACTCAAAATTACCATCTCATCCACTCATCAAAAAAACTAAATGTAAAAACTTAGGGGACCAGCCTGTATAGCCCGTCTTCTATGTTATGTTCACTATTTTAGGGCTGATACCCAACATAGAAGAGGGGCTATACAGACACGTACCTATAACCAACATAACCTACCTGACAGTTAGTTCAACGGGTCCTAGGTCGGCGAGCGCCTGGCATAGACGTGGCACAAGTCCAGGTTGGACCTCACTGCCCATCATTGTGTGCGTTTTCCCCGTGGCGCTTTGCCCATACGCCATCACGCAGGCTGAACATCCTTGTGACACGCTTGCGATCACCTCTCGCCCGATTGTTTCGAACACCTGTCAAATAAATCTACATTTATTTACCTATTGCATTCACACCCCCCCCCCCCCCCCCCCCCCCTTCCCTATTTTGGGCAAATGCTAGACGCTAGCACGGGATACTATAATACTAGTACGGTAGTAACCTTTTCCCGTTATATCCTTTTTCTAACAATTGTCTTTTTTGCCAAGACAATGAAAATCACGAAGAACCTACTCAAAAGTAAATGATTATTCAACCTGCCTTTTCTTGCGAAGCATAAGATGGAAGGTTGACTGCGCAGGCACTGTCAAAGGTGTAGTCAGCGTAGTAGCGCCGGATTCTCTCTCGGCTGTCCCCTGCCCCTGACAAGCTGACCTATACATAGTTAAATATTTAATTATGTTACAGCTTGTCTACTTTAGGTTTTACTAACATTCTCTGCGTCACAGCCACAGTTTTAGGTTTAGGCTTCGCATCTCACTCCGACTCCGATAAGTCGGAACTTCCGATTGATATTATATACTTCCGGTTCCGACTTCTCGGAGATCGAAGCATGGCAGTTGTTTTATTTGTTTGTTTTTATTGTTGTTTTAGGTAGTTGTTTTTATTGTCTGCTATTTTAAACATGAATATTTTTAATTTTACAACTTAGGTTAGGTAGGTTTACCGACCGTTGTTTTTCGCCTTCTTGTTTAGTAGATCATACCTACTTCAGAGGTGGTCCCATAGAGGCACATCCCTAGCTTAGGCACTTACTTTCGTATTGGTAATTGTAATTGTATGATCATCGGCCACATTAACCACATGAACACGATCTTTATCAGATTTCAGCTCCCTAAAAACATTAGATAAGTATTTATTTTACAAAAAGTTAAAAGACTGACCCTTTATAACTCCACAACATATTTTTTTTAGGTCCAACAAATTTTTGCTGGAGAAACGCACACCAAAGTTTGTGCGTAGAATCGTGAGAAGTTGGTAGAAGGCTCAAAATCGTTTTATTCGAAAAATAGGAAGGCCACCTAAAACAACCTACACTTTCTACTTCATTCTAGATACTATAGGTTTTTTTATTAAGAATATCGAGGCAGTCCTACTGTAGGTATGCATGCACTAGGTAGTACTAAAAAGTACTTAGGTGTTCCTACCTACCTACCGCAATGTCGCGGGTAAGGTAGGTACCTTACTTACTCGTAGTTTGGCACTTACCTGTCTGTAAATGGTCTCACTCGTACTGCCAATTTTACGTTAGGCATTATTACTCGTATAACTCTGTGTAGAATAGTACAACATAGAAACAACACTCCAACTTCTTTCACTAAGCAGAATGCTTACCTACCGTACCGGTCCTAAAACAGAACGGAATTTGTTGGTAAAGCTATTTTCGGATCCTTCCCTTCCTGTCCATGAAGAATGCATACGTACAGTCGCCTCCAATAATAAGTACCTACCTTCCTATACCTATCCTTGTACTAATATTTTGTGCCTATACCTAGCTCCAAGTAGGTAGGTACCTACCTACCTATTAATTACCGTGTTAGGTAGGTTAGGTATGTTATGTAGGTACCTGCTGAGGTACCTACCCTCATAACCTAGGTTCTTCTCGTCTAGGCCACGGAGGAGTCCATTTTTGTACGCGCAATCCCGACGAGATGAGGCGTCCCGTAGGACACATTAAGATGTTTTTAGTCAGTACGAGTCTGACATAGTCCTTCCACCTAGGACGAATTCCTTCCACCCAGTGTTACATAATATTATTCTTTGCTTCCTACCCGAGGGTGGAAGGAAGGTACCTTTTGCTTGAGCAAAATCCATAGTGCATTTTAATTGAAAAAAAAAAAAGTTTTTGTCGTCTTGATTGTTTAGGTAGGTATATACGTAACTTCGCAAGGTAGGTAGTTTCAGGTCAGATTTTATCACAAATGAAAAGCCAGCCTCCCCGTCCAAAGTCTATAAAAAACTTAGGTTATTAGATACCTACTTCAGTTAGACCCACAGAAAACAGAAGTCAGACCCATGATCCATTCTCCAACTCCAACCCACAGAAAAAAAACCCCAACCAACTGCTTCAACCTAAACAAACATAAGGCATAACATAACGGACAAACATACCTAAATATTGCAGGCGAATGTACCTGCCTACAGTTGATAAAATTGGTATAAATAAATGGAGGTAGGTATAATTATGTATATCAGCTAAGTAGCGGTAGTTACCCGTGGTTAACTATAATATTTTATAGATCTTCCCATTTTGCAACAGGTACAAGATAACTCGCGGATCTCGCGGTAAAAGAAAAATATAATACGTCATGACTGTGGCATTTTGTGTGCGGCACGGCACGTAATTTATTGCTAAAAGCCAGGCTGCCGTGTCCTCCGGTAGTTGACGACAATAATGACAGTTAGAACATGCTGCCAAAGTCATGTTTTACAGCCACAATTTGTATTTTTTCTTAAACATAAAAACCAAGAAGTTGAAGCGAAATATTTAGCAAAGGAAATGTAAGTTTTTGTTTTGGTTTGGTTTTATTTCAATAAGCTAACTTTACAATAGAGAACTGAAGAAAAGGAAGTGGCAGAATATAGAAACTAAGTTAATTCTTCCACCTAAGAGTTCCGGCTCGGTTGCACTTTCTGTGGGTGGACCGAATAGCCGTCACAGCTGCGGCGCGGCGCCCGTCTTGCGAAAGTTGCAAAGTAGTATTTCGGGGTCCCGTCAAGCAAAACCGTCTCAAAGGTGGGTAAGGTGGCAATTTTGCCGATAGTACCTACGTACAAGGAAATAATAAGGTAAGCAGGAACTGTGTTCATGCTGGTAAACTAGATAGAAGAAAGGATAAGAATATAAAAGATAAGAATGTAGGTAGGTACCTACTGTTTCTGCTTCCGCCACATTGTTCAGATTTTTACATTACAAAAACCAGAATTTAAAATTAAGCAGGATAGAAGGAACATACCTGTGATTTAAATTCAATCTGATAATATTTCATATCTTATTTACATAATTTTCAACACAATAGTGCTCTAGACTTCACAATCAGTATTGTTACAGACTCTGTGAAAGATGCTTGCGAGAAACTTATCACGAAATCTTTGGAGATCAACCCGATTTGAAAGAAGGTTTTTAGCATCGGAGCCGGTAAAACCACAACCTGATGTCAATGATGGTGTAGACCCTTTACAGGTAATTTTATTGGCCTATAGTTACTGTACTACTTTGTTTCGTAGTGAAAAACTGGAGACTTGCCCTACAGTGGGACACAATTCATCACTACATAGTCAAACAAACAAAGTCGCTTCCCGCTGTCTGTCCCTATGTATGCTTAGATCTTTAAAAGTACGCAACAATTTTGATGCGATATTTTTTAATAGATAGAGTGATTCAAGAGGAAGGTTTATATTATGTATTATATGCATAATATTGTAGAGAAACACTGATAATTTTAGAGGTTTCTAATGTGATGTCGTAAATAAACACATTTTTTGCGCTTACATTGTAAACACTGGCTGAACCCTATGAGATAAATCAAAATAATGTACTATAGTATTGTACACCGTATATAAAGACATTCAGTAGTATATTTAGTATCAGCATTGCACCCGTGTGAAGTAGGTCAAATAAAAGTCAAAGTCAAAATGCTTTTATTTGTTTGTATGATTATTTTACTGAAAATAAAATAAAAAGATTTTATTTCCATTATTCACAGGCAGAAGCTTTAGACAAAGACATCTGCCTGCTAGTGGACGAACAAGACAAATTTATCGGCACAGCTACTAAGAGGGAATGCCACAAAGTGGGGCCTGATGGGAATGTACTGTTGCATCGTGCTTTCAGTGTGTTCTTGTTCAACAAGAGAGGAGACATGTTTCTTCAGAGACGGGCTAGCCAAAAAGTAAGAATAATGATTTTGCTGCTGATTCTATAAAGTTATTACAGAAAATGTAATGTTTGCTATGATCTAACTTACAGTACCTTTAAATAGATTTTATGATATGAAAGTATGCAGCATTGAGTTTTGTCTAAATTAGTGTATATCTCTCAGATACCAGAAAAGTGACCAAGGCTGTGTGTTTACACTAAAGTATTTCTATCATTATGCAGAGTTGCTAAAACGACCCTGAAGGACTAGGGATTAGTTTATGCTGTTTTACTGTTTGTACTTTCTATTTCATCCTATTCTATTTACTAATATTATAAACGCGAAAGTTTGTAAGAATGAATGGATATTTGTTACTCATTCACGCAAAAACTACTTATCTGATTTGGATGAAACTTGGAATATACAGGGTGTCCCACGGCTATGCCATATGGAAGGAAAGTATCTTAAATAATGTAGATAGAACATTTTACTAAAAGAAGACTTTATTTTGATTTTAAAAACAATTTAAACTGCAACTTTTTATCCCGGAAAATCATCGGGATCCAACAGGACGCGAACAAAGTCGTGGGCGGAAGCTAGTCAAATTATATTTTTTACAATTTTTAATTTGTTCTTACAGGTAACATATCCAGATTACTATACAAATGCATGCTGTAGCCATCCACTTTACATAGATGATAAGCAAGAGGATATTATCACTGCAGCAAGGCGCAGGCTAAACCATGAACTGGGAATTAATCTAAATGATGTAAGTATGTTACAACTCTTAAGATTATCTTATAGCAGTAGTTTTCTTTAATTTTAAATAGCTTAGGAGGACAACTGCTAATATAAAATCACTGTAGTGGATTCAAATCCATAATTAAAGCAGGGTCATTTGCGGTGGTCTAGTCTAGTCCATTGGTGCTTTTGTTTGTTGACTTCTTTCTTTTCAGGTAGTGCCAAATAGTTCATATGCTCTTTTCTGGTTTCCAGATGGACCCTGAGCTATTCACATACATGACGCGAGTGCACTACCACGACCCCGGCGACGGTGTGTTCGGAGAGCACGAGATCGACCACGTGCTCTTCTTCCAGAGCGATGTCAAGGTCAAGCCGAACTCTAACGAGATCTCAGAGTACTGCTTCGTGCCTAAGGCTGAGTTTAACTCGTAAGTTTATTTTATTACACAAAATTGGTAGTACTTTGTTCCCGGCGAAGTGGTCCGATTGATAGAAAATCATTTTGTGAAGTTATGGCTAAATACACAAGGATAAAGCGAAGCTTCTACCTAAGCATGTTATTAGCAATGAAACTTGCAGAACTGCTGTAGTCTGTACCCTATTCTCTGTTCCGTATTTTCAAGCAAATATCTACACTGCATCCTATGTATCATGCAACTTTTGCTCCTTGTAGATTTATCACGGAGATTGAAACCCCATCTAGCCCTCGCTTGCTGGCGTCATAATAAATAATGTAGATTTGGTACCTACATCATTAGATAAAGCGTAGGTATCTATAATACCGCGTGCACACTATGCCCATGCCGCTGCCGGCATATATGCCTCTTAGTGAGAATAAAGGCGATGTTGCTGTGGCAATAAGTCCGCGGCATTAATGTCACAGCAACATCGCCTTTATTCTCACTAAGCGGCATACATGCCGGCAGCGGCATGGGCATAGTGTGCACGCGGTATTAAGTAGGTATTTTATAGTTTGTTTATATAATGTAGGTATTTTATAGTTTAAAAGAAAACTGTTTTCCGCAGGTTTCTTCCGACCCTGGAAGGACCCCTAACGCCATGGTTCAACATGATCCGCCGACACCGCCTCAAGCTGTGGTGGGATAACCTGCATCGCCTCAAGGACCTAACCGAGCCAGATAAGATTCACAAGTTTTTGAACGATAAATAAACTCCTGTCCACATGTATGTATTCATTTTCATTAATTATTTGTTAAAATGCGTACCTAGTATGCTACGGATTTCAAAAATAATTTTGGTTTAATTTTCTTTTTTTTATTTGCGGCATTTATTGTTCTATTAATTTTATGGGACCTTTACCCACTAAGACTAGATCGTATTATAATAATCCTTATAAAATTAATTTCAATTCAATATGAACGGAAGGTTATTTTATTTTAATAAATAATTAATTTATGTAGGAGAAATAAATTAAAATTTTTCAGAAGTTATGTCATAATTTCATAATCTTCACTTAATGAGGTAATTTAAATGATAAATAATAATGTATCCTTCCATAACCTACACAGTGTAGCTAATGTAAGAATGGGTGCTTAAAATAAACATTGTAAATTAATTATAGTGTTTATTTCTATTTTAAAGTACATTACTTTCAGGTAGCTCTTTTCGTCACTAGTCAGTTCATGACTTTGATAAGACTTTCTCGTAACGATAAATGGCACATTATCATTGGAAAATAATGTCTATTCACTTGTGCGCAAAGCGCACACCAACCAGTTTTCAACAACTTCTATTATGCGCTGCTTTTCCAATAAACTCGTGAATGTTTCTGCCCATCGGGGCTTTGCACCGCGCTTATTTTTACTCCTCAAAATAATGGTGTATCCACATAGCCTACCGGCACTGCCAGCGGCTTTTTCACAAGTAGAGAACCTGGCTATGTTGAATAATGCGGATGCACCATAATGCGCAAGTAGTTACTTTATTCATAAATAGGTTGCAATAGTTCATCAGAACTGCATCCATCTGATGCCGACGAGGTCGTGAACCGTCTCTTCCCAGCCCTATACCCGCTCACCCACTGAAGCGTGCGAGTATCTCTAGCTTTCTTCTTTCTATACACCTTCCTTTGAAAGAACGTCTTAGGAGCTTCGGTATCGGTTAAGGAGCGAAGTAAGTATGCTGTGCAAGCAAACTTGTTGCCAGCATGGAGACCGTTTTTGTAGGCCGTGTGGAGGTAGCGGACTGCTATTATTTGCAATATCTGTTAGAAGAGTTGTTTTGAAAATTAGCTGGCGTGAACATTTCAGGATGAAACGAAAACTGGATATGACAAAGGCGGATGGGGGTAGGGTAGTTTCGTACATACCATAGCAAGAATGATCAGTGCCATCACAGCATTGAACCTCCATGAAACTAGCATCATTTCGTTTATCAACTTTTCTTCACATCCATCTTTGGATATTGTTAGTTGTTTCTGTAAGAACACACAAATGACAGGAAAAAGAATAGGTCGTGATCGTGAGTGCTAAAATCGAATGCCCGTTGCATTCGATTTCAGAATAAGACGCAGTAGGTAAGTAAATAACTTACAGCTGGATTGTATTTGTAGATGGCGCCCATCTGGGTGACCCCGTGATGGATGCAAGGGTAAAGCGCGTCCATTGAACAACAGCTGTAGGGTACATTGTCTGCGATGAACTTGCGATCTGCACTGTACGAGAAGAATTATGCTAAAAGTTACTTCGGTCTTAGAAAAAACCACAATACAGGTAGATTCAGAATACTTACAACGTCTTCAACTCTTCATTCTCGCCAGTTGTAAACCAGGGTATGAAGAACCACTCCTAGGAAAAAGATAAATAGGATTACGTATACCAGTGGACAACGCGCATTATTATAATATTAGTTAATTTAGTTATAGAGGGAGAAGAGTGTTCCTCGGTTTTATGTATATCAGTAATTACCTGGTAACTAACCCGCCCGCAGCAGTGGAACCGAGTCTGCAGCCGGTCGATCGCCACCTTGGATGGAAGATGGTGAGCGTACCTCAGCATGGCTTTTGTGATACCGCCTTTTATCTTAGCTTTAACAAAACGCGCTGTCAGAGGTAGCTACCACAAAGGTAGCTAAATTAGCAACATACTCCGACTACCTACCGATAGGTTCAAAATTCTGTAGCAACAGAATCGATTGGGGATTGGTAATGATGAAGCGTGCGTGCGTTGGTTAGTAGGTAGTACCTAGGTACCTACCTAACCTTGTTTTGTTTACCTACTTCGGCAGAAATCAAGCGTTCGATTTCCACGACGTCGTGATTTGATAGTGGAATATTAGGTTCACCTCTTATAATAGTCGACTGAAGTCCAGAGTAGAACATGATGGCAAGAAATATGATTATCATTATGATCAGCGCCCAAATGTAGTAGAAAAGTCCATTTGTTACATCATATTCTCGTTTCGGTAGTCCGGCTTTAAAAAGTTGATAGAGCCCGTAAAGCTGAAAACATATCTACCAGTTGGTAGGTAGATAGTTAAGTTACCTATAAAATTTTGGCTGTACCCCCCTAGGTACTTTAGCGATATCAAACTTCCGCAACGATTTAGCCAATATTTAATTAGGAACAGTTCTCTGAAGAGATTAAACTTCTTACCTCTATTACAACGGCAATAATAGAACCACATGCTATTATAACCGGGATCGCGTTACCATCAGGCCAGCACACTAGATCCAGAAGAGTTCCTTCTTCGCTACGTATGCCTTCGGAAGTGTTGACCAGCCAAATCAGATAAAATATAACGATGGGCATGCACGCCATCAGAAGCATTCGTATGTTATTAAAAGAAGCCCAGGTTAAATTCATCTTTCAGTTCTTTTAAGATTTACCTAGGTACATGATTTAGGAACGTATATCTACCCACCATGTGGAACCAATAGTCAAGAAGAGAGAGGACCGTAGGTATGCCGATACCATAGAAGCCAATACAGAAAGAAATATAGGTAATTAGGCATAGATTTGAGGGGAGATTTTCATACAAAAATCTATGCTCGAGTCCGGATCATTATTACATTTACTTTACATTTACAGTATTTTAGTGCTTGAGTCAGCTTGAGTAAATCAGCATACGATACGGGCCTCCAGATCCATCCAGATCCACCGCAAACACCCAAAGAGCAAACACCGAACACCTACCGCAAAGCGCAGACCCAGTTTTTTGCAGATCGCAGATCGATTGAATCAAACTTCAAACATGAATCGAACCGTCGAACGTGCATCAACTGACATTAAACACGTTTACTCTTGACGTCTGTCCAACTCCAAACAAAATGACGGACAAGCCTTTTAAGAAGAAGAAGCTAAAATAAAAGAAGAGGAAGGAACGAAATCGAAATATTTTCTCAGACTCATGCGAGTAGCAGTGTTTTTTCGTTTTATTATTGTTTTTATTGCTTAATTTAGTTTATAAACGTGAGAAAAATAAAACATATCAAATTATTATGGACGAAGAGCAATCCCGACAGATATGGGTGATAAAATTTTGTATAAAAGTTGTCTATCCAAAGTACAACCTCTACGTTTTTCTGGTTTATCTCGCAGTAAAGTATAGAATTTGGTGGCAAAGAAAACAAAACGGTTCAAAAATAATGGAAACATATCAATTCCAGACCATTCCACAGTACGTTGCTAATTCCCTGCTCAAAAACTCATTAGAAGATTATTTACCTGTTTTTGTAGATAAATGTATCATTATTTCTAAAGAACCATTCATGCAGCTTTGTAGTGAAAATCTATATTACCTAGACAATGGAGTTCTATGGCTTGCTATGAAACTATCAATTGATAGTAAAAGAAAGTTCAAAGAAAATAAAAGTGACAAGCGAAACACTAAAAACAACTTGAAGTTGCTAACATCAGAGATCTACAAGTTGCTTTGGACTGATAATAACTGTGATAGTCTAGACAACATTAGAATAGTTCCAGTAGTTTGCTCAATGAATATCCCAGAAGGTAAAGCATTGACAACTGAAAATGAATTCCACAATATCTCCTCTACATTTGGATTGAGGAATAAAGATTTTTCTATAACATTCCACCCTATACCTTCATTAGAATGTGAACCTAAAATGGCTACATCAGCTGAAGTTAGCCTTATTTTGAATGAGTATGAACTCTCTACGGACTTCCTAAGAGAAATTTTAAGTAACTATTTTGAAACTCCAAAAGCGCTCAGTATAAATGATGTATTTAGCATAGATCTAAGTCCTGAAATAACCGGCCACCACCTGTACAAGTACCAGGACTTGATCTCAGGAGCTGGTAGAGTGTACTTCAAGTGCAGGAGTCTCACTCTTGAGGAGAAGACAGATAGCCAAAAAGATGTAACTGAAGAAAGTAATGAAAATGAAAACAGAAAAACTCTTTCAAGTGAAACAAACAAAGAAAATGTTGTAAGAACATACTTCATAGCAAAAGGAGAGACACAAATGTCAATGACTGAAACCCTACACATGCTTAAGCCAAGAGATGAGTATTTTAGGTTTCACAGATCAGAAAATAGTAGCCCGTTGCATCAATGTCCAGCAGGATTGAGAGAAAAGTTTAATCAGATCCAGGAGTCCATCGAACCTTTTCTTAATGGAGATCTAAGTAATATTTTATTCCTCATATTGTTCCATGTTTTATTGATATTCATAACTTAAAAGATACCATTTTTACTATAATTTCAGATGACTTGTCTTCCTCCCTTTCAAGTCCTATTATTCCAATGCTACTTCTGACAGGATCTATAGGATCAGGGAGGCATAGGTTAGTCAGAACAATAGCTAAATATAATGGTAAGTGAAACTATAAACAATATTTGACTTTAGTAGTTAGTTGTAAAGTCAAATATTGTTTTACCAAGTCTAGTTAAGTCGCATGGGTTATATGTATGTAGCTTTAGTGATAAAGTATGATGAGAATAATTTTTTCAGGACTAAGCTGTCTTCCAATAGACTGTGGTACGATAATGAGTTCAACAGCAAAACAGACTGAGAGTAAAATAGATGCTACAATACAGAGAGCCAAAGGTGCTGCACCTTGTATAATCATGTTGAATCATTTTGAGGTAAGAAAAAAATATCTGTGAAATTAAGTTTGTTTGTTGTCAGGCCAAATTGAATAAATAGGTAGAATAGAAACAAAGGTCAACTTGAATGAATTGTAGTTATTCATTGGTAATATATGTATGTATAGGTGCTGGACAAGCCTACTCCATATATGTAAAACAATCCCAGGCACTAACTACAGTGTCCCGTTAAGTGTAGGCATAGGTTGCCTCCTGACCCTGTATCAATAGATGTAAAGGCCTATTATATTATTATTATGAATTTACACTAGTTTCTTGCTGCCTTATGCTATAGGATTCAGGATAATATTTTAACAAATTTTAGGTTTTTGCAGTTGATCCTGAGAACAATGAAGATTGCAGAGTGATAGAATACTTCATGAACACAATAACAGACTTGTACCAAAACTACACAAAACACCAGATCATATTTATAGCAGTTACCGAAAAGCAAGACTTGAAACCAAATATTCTGAGGCTGTTTTTAGATAAATTCCATATTTCTAGGCTAAATGCGCAACAGAGGTATGAAACATTAGAATGGTTTGCAAAAGCTATGCAGTTAAAGATTGAAGGAGCCACTTCTAGTGATTCAAGTAAAGATGGTTTGAGTAATTCGACTATAGAAATTCTTAAAAAAGTCGCGGCGAAAACAGAGACATTTACTTATGGAGATTTAGATGCACTGATGCATTTTGCTCTTAGAGAATCTTACTTGAAACAGCAAAGTAATTATGATAAACTACTGAAAGACCCTGATTTGACACTGGTAAAGGAAGAAGACTTTAATTCTGCACTAGGTAAATTACGATTAAACCTGTCGCACAATAAGTTAAGCTTTCTAGTATGATTAATACAGTATTTTTACTTTTCAGAATCCATACGAAGTTTGCAAAGCCAACACTTAGATGCGCCCAAAATACCTAAAGTTTACTGGAAAGATATTGGTGGCTTGGACATTCTAAAGAAAGAGCTGATGAAAACCATTGAATTTCCCATAAAATATCCTCATCTCTTTAAAAACTCTAGTCTCAAAAGATCAGGTCACTCCTCTGCCTATTTGATTGAGTTTGATATTACTGCCATGTGAAACCTAAAAGAACTTTTACTGCCACTCTCAAACAGTATATTAAATTAAAAGATAAATCAACACTTGTCAATTAACATCTCTTACCAATGAGTACTTAAGGACAAATTCTAATTTTTAGTAATACTAATGTTTATGTGATGTTTCTGAGTGCAGCAGATAGTCATGTTTCCAGCTTATAAACAATTTTGGTTTCAGGCATACTTTTGTATGGTCCTCCTGGTTGCGGTAAGACATTAGTTGCCAAAGCTGTAAGTACAGAACTAAACGTGAGCTTCATGAGTGTAAAGGGGCCTGAACTACTGAACATGTACATTGGACAGTCTGAGGAGAATGTTCGAAAAGGTGAATCTATTATTATCATCATCATCAATATATCATCAATATATATAAAACTCTTTTGAAGCTGACAGAGAATCAACGCACAGCCTAAACTATAAGTCCTAGAGGTATGAAATGTGGAAGGTAGGTTCCTTATATAGTGTAGGGGCGCACTAAGAAAGGAATTTTGAAAAGTCACACTCTAACGCGAGCAACGCCGCGGGAGACGGCTAGTACTCTATATAGTTACATCTATTTATTTAACAAGCGCTATCGCGTCGTCGTCTTCGTCTTGTTTAGGTAACGAGGTTGCAAAGACGTGAGAAGTATTTTATTCCAGTGGAACAAATGTTTTCCATTAGTTATTTTATTAGGAGGTATGATCATGTAGTCATTCTACGGCTGCAGTCAGACCGACGACATTGAACTCAAGGAGTTGAGTGTTGACAGAGAAGGCTCAAAATAGCTCTCTATTGCTCAAGCTTGCATGTTATACAGCATACAGGTTGATACGACGATGATGTTTCTGACCTTATAGCTCATAATTAATAGGGAGACTGTCCACTGGCAACAGTGAAATTCTTCACGCCAGTTATATGATGGTACACGCCACAGCACGACCCTAACTTGATCTACGCAAGTAATTAATTCGGGTCTAAGTTTTCTTATATTCATTTCAGTATTCCAGTCAGCCCGCGCTGCGTCGCCTTGCATAGTATTTTTGGATGAATTAGACGCACTCGCTCCAAGGCGAGGGGCGGCTGGTGACTCAGGCGGCGCCAGTGACCGCGTCGTCAGCCAACTGCTGGCTGAGTTAGATGGCGTGGCCTCAGGAGAAGGTAGATACTCTACTCGTAGAGTCTACTCAAATATGCATAGTGTTTCACTGAAAGGAGAGATGGTGAACTTATAATTATGTATAAGTGAACTTAAACGGTTGTCTATATTTAACCTAAAAGAATCTCAACTCGACATTATCAGCATAACGTACCTGTAGAGTTCGTTATCATCATCATTTCGGACATATAGGTACCTACTGCGGAACTAAGACCTATCTACCTCATATATTTCTAAAGCGACTGATATTATGCAGCCTGCACCTAAAGACCGATGCCTGCGTTATTTACTATGTTTTACATTTAGTAGGGCATTACCTAGTATTGGACAATTAAAATTGTAATTTCCAGATGCTGAGACATCAAGCTTCGTGTTTGTGATGGGCGCGACGAATCGGCCCGACCTGTTAGAACAATCTCTACTGCGGCCTGGTCGACTCGACAAGCTTATCTATGTTGGCCCTTACGCCGGCTCACAAGAGAAAACTAGCGTGCTCACTGCGCTTTGTAGAAAGTAAGCTGCTCCAGTTCCAGAAAGAACTAAATTGGACGTTCCGATCTGGTTTCCCGCGTTCAAATCTACTCAACACGATAAAGGCATTTTTATTGTTAAAAAAATTGAACAAGCTTCCTTTGCAAATTTTTTTTCAAATTCAAAAGAGAAATGCATTGGATTGGCGTTTTACAGGCACAAACTACGTGAAGAAGTGAACCTCGCTTCGGTAGCTGATGCGTTACCTGAGCGATGTACCGGCGCCGATCTGATGCAAGTGGTGGGCACGGCGCGGGCGGCAGCTGTACGCAACTTAGTCGCTAAGTTACATCAAGGTACCTACTTACTTTCTATGAGAAAGTGAGAGAACAAGCAAGAAACCATTTGCTGTCATTTAAAGTCTACAATTAAAATATGATTTTTATTATTTGTTTCAGGTTTGGTGAAAGAAAGTGAATTGAGTCCAGATTCGGTGGTTCTCGGGGTATCGGAGCTCTGGCAAGGAGTGGAGTCATTCCGGGCCTCTGTCACAGATGAAGAATTAGCTTATTACGAGTCTTTGAAGTCACAAATGTAGTGTTATAGTAATCATTGGGTTTTTTCTAGTCTTTTGCTATTATTTTTGTTTATGTGGTATGGCTGTGATAGGTAATTAATAATATGTATTAGTACCATAGAATTAATATTACTAGCGTATGGAACAGACGCCGCGAACAACAAGTTTGCGCCATGAGTTGTTGCCGACCGGCAACAACTCATTTAGTCGCTCGCCAACAACCATCGTGACCGCATGCGAATAAAAAGTAATTCAAAATGCCGTCTTGCGTTTTAAAAACGTGTAAAAACCAATCGATTGTGAAAAAAAAAGATAGTGGCGTGACTTATCATCGGTAAGTAAACAGAATATCAACTAGAACTAACCAAAATTAATTTTTGTAGATTATTTTCTATTGTACGGACATTTTGTTTGAAAATCATAGATTATGAAAAGTGCATCGTACAGATGGGATGTTTCGGATACCTACTAAGGGTTGGTGACTAAGGTTTAACTAATTATTTTGAACTCATATTACTCGGCCTATGCCGTCTGTCTGATCAGTAATATGTAGTAGGTACTGTAGCTATCTTTTGAAATCGTCATTATAAAGCTTTACTATACCTATATTTCTTTAATGCTATGGCAGAGTGAGATAAGGTGTGGGGTCTAGTTAGTGCAAATAGGTACCTATGTAGGTATGTACCTACTTTTTGTATAACATACCAATTTATTTTAAAACCAATGATTTTAAACGCTTAACAATTCATTTTAATTTACTGTAAATTTTTTCACGTTTTGAAATATAATATTCATAGGTACTGCATTAAAATTCAGTTTTGTATGTACAAAAGCTGTCTGAAGTGTCCCTTCTGCGGTGAAAAAATCTATGAGAGCGACATGTTGTTACACTATGTTGAACGAAACGCGTAAGCGCCCCGAAATTCACGGCGCTTACGACGTTTTGGTCGCGAGAAAACTATACTCTATTAGCGATCTAGCGCTGCATGTTTTGATAGTATGGTTAGACGACATCTAATCTTTTAGCGCTGCAGCAAATACTTGTCTTTGGGCGGGGCGCGCTCGCCTCAAGTTGCGACACGTTTTTGGTTTGGTATAGCTTCTCTATACGCTAGTAATACTTCCTCAATGATTAGTACATAGATGTTAAATAAGATTGTCTAATACATTGCACCAATTTTATAATATAAAATATAATTATTATTATTATAATTGTACTTCACTTATTCTGGCTTCGAAATTACATGGATTTGTTTTTATATCTTCCATTCTCTATAATTAGAGCGTCGATGGTCTAGTTTAGTGGAAGAGTAACACCACCACCACCCTCCGATTCTAAGGTTGTCGTGGGTTCAAACCCGGTCGTGCACCAATGGACATATCTATAGGTACGGAAACAGTGAAAAACATCGTAAGGAATTGCCTAGAAAATCTTGATAGGTACCTAAGTAATGTGTTTCCTGTGGCCGGCTAGACCCGATGACGACCTATAGGTGCTAGGCAAGCCAGTCTACTTACTACACCTAAAATTATGTCATCATATGGGACATGATATTTTAAATCATACAAAGTATTGCATGCAAAAACAGAGTGGCACCACCATCACTGTCCCCAGGGATTTCGTTCGATCCAAAGGCGCGCTGCAATGCAAAGGCCTACTTACTTAGTACCAACTGTGTCTTCTTCTTTACCCTATATGGCCAGTGTCGTGGTGAGACCCAGAGACAGGTGAAGTAGTGAGTGAGAAGATGGAGGGGCTCCCCTAGAGATAGATTTGAAAATTAAGATCTGTCTCCACATACATTTCATAGTAACAGGAGATCGCCGCTTGGCACCATTCTGTATTCGCCCCTCTTCTCATCCCAACCCAACCCATCTGATAAAATAGCTATCAAATCAGTTAGGTAGGTTACTGCCTACGGATTTGTGTGTTCTGTGATGTGATACCTTTTTTTTTTTTATTATTAACCTATATCGTCCCACTGCTGGGCAAAAGTCTCCCCCATAGACTTCCAAAGTTCTCTGTCCCGAGCCTCCTCCCACCATCCTCTCTCGAAGGCATCCAGTTCGTCGCGCCAACGCTTTCTTGGCCGACCCCGATATCGCCGACCGTCAGGGACCCAAGGTGTGGAGATGTTCGCCCACCTATCGGGAGGCATCCGGCTGACGTGCCCCGCCCAGTCCCATTTGAGCCTAGCGCTTTTGTTTCCCACATCGGCAATTCCCGTTATGGAACGTAACACAGTGTTACGCACTCGGTCTATCCGCTTCAGTCCGAGGATGCTGCGCTCCATGGCTCTCTGACAAATCTTGAGTTTGGACTTCTGTAGCTCTGTTAGAGACCATGTCTGTGCACCGTAGGTTAGGACGGGCAATATACACATGTCGATGAGTTTGCGTTTAAGTGAAGGAGGGAGGTTACCCTACATATGCTCCTTCATGGACCAGTAGCTCTTCCAGGCGTTCTCGATGCGGCGATCGATTTCTTTGTCGTGCCTGTTTTCGAAGCTCGCTAACTGGCCCAGGTAAATATACTCATCGACATAATGTATTTGTTGCCCATCTACCTCAACCCTACGTTTCGTGCTGTTAGACATGCACTGGGTCTTTGACCGGTTCATTTGAAGTCCAACCTCAAGACTTGCCGTACTCAGCTCTTGGAGCATTTGTTGGAGTTCATGCGCTGTTGAGGCAAACAGGATAATATCGTCCGCAAAACGTAGATTTGTCAGACGTTTGCCACCGACGTCTATGCCCTTATTTGCCCATGGTATTGCCAGGTATAAAAAAGTACTCTGTGATTGCCAGCTCTTTGAATACCTCTTGTAGGGTGCTCGTGAAGAGTATGGGAGAGAGCGGATCTCCTTGCTTGACGCCCTTTTGAATCTGAAAAGCTGGGCCCGTGGTGTTTAATTTAATGGATGCTGTGCTATTATTGTAAATCAATTTGATAAGGTCAATGTAGGTTTTTTCAATATTTTGTGACTCTAGAGTTGCGAATAACGCGGAGTGCTTCACGCTGGCGAAAGCTTTTGTATAGTCCACAAAGGCCAGATAGAGTGGTTTGTGGAGCTCTGTGTATTTTTCAATTACTTGGTTAAGAGTGTGCAAGTGGTCTGTGGTAGAAAAACTTGGGCGAAAACCAGCTTGTTCGGGTGGTTGATGTTGATCAAGCTTGCCAGCGATACGGTTTTGCAAAACCATAATGAAAGCTTTGTACAGATGTGACACGAGGCTGATTGGTCTGTAGTTGCCGATGTTAGATTTGTCTCCCTTCTTATGAAAGAGGACAATGTTTGAGTGACACATCTGTAGTGGTAGTTGTCCTGTTTCTAAAATTGAGTTGAATAGGTTTGTAAGATGGGGTAGTAAAGTTTGCGAGCCTATTTTCGGTGCCTCCGTGGTTATACCATCCTCACCAGGGCTTCGGTCATACTTCATTGTTTTTAAAGCATCATGGACTTCTTTTCCAGTAAAGAATGGTATTGAACCTGGTTTGTGATACCTACATAATATTATAAAATAAATTCATGTTGATTTTTCGTATAAAAAATAGAATTCTAAAATTGCCGCTAGAATTTTCCAGCGGAAGCTACGTCAAAATCACGAGCAAGTCCATTGAACACGACGCGTCGGTCGTCCGCGTCGTGCGTGCGTGTTCTCGTGTGAATCAAAAACTAAATATCTGAGAAAAAAAATAAAAAATCTTTTTCTGAACGCAACTGTCAGACTGACATGACATTCGCACCACCAAACCATAGATAATTTTCATCTTGCTTTCTTTCCGGTTTCAAGATGGTGAGTGAGTTGATCGTGCTTTAAAAATTTCCTATTTTCTCGATACAATTTCTTTATTTCTTTGCATTCCTATGATTCCGTGATAAAATAATATCTCTAATATAAAACTGCTCTAAACCAAACGTTAGATTCCGTAAAGTCGATACGCATCAATGAAAGTTTCAATGGAACCATGTGGCATAATATATTGTTTTTATTATTCCATTTCAGCCGCCCAAGAAGGACACGAAGTCTTCGGCTAAGCAGCCGCAAAAGACCCAGAAAAAGAAGGAGGGGTCCGGTGGCGGCAAAGCCAAGAAGAAGGTAAGTAATTTTGTGCAGTACCTTTCAAAGTGAGGTTATGTTTGCGTACCCTGTGAAACTGGGACTCAATAGTAGGTACTTACCTTCTGTCAGATGATTATACCCTTTTGTCTTGAAATCATGAGAGTTACAAAGTAAACTGATATATTGAGGCTGATGGCAGTAGTAAAAGTCTTCATAACTGTCATTCGCTTGTGCTGTGTTACTAAACTAAACCCCGAATGTGTACTTGCAGAAGTGGTCCAAAGGAAAAGTCCGTGACAAGTTGAACAACCAGGTTTTGTTCGACAAGGCCACATACGAGAAACTGTACAAGGAAGTGCCACAGTACAAACTAATCACACCTGCTGTTGTTTCTGAAAGATTGAAGGTTCGAGGATCCCTGGCGAGGCGAGCACTCATCGAGCTTAGGGAAAAGGGTTAGTATGATACTGAAAGTATTATTATGAATACGTAAGTTAGTGATATTAGTGGAAACTGCAGACTACCCTGCTCTATTCGGTTGGTATTTAAAAAGTGCTAAAGCTTGAGTCATCACACCACCCACCTGTGTGCTGAAACAGTGCATGCTCTCATTATCTTAATAAATATAAAAGTAATATAACTAACCGTGGGTTTCCATCAAGAAACATTCACAATGCAATGGATTTGTTTTGTCAGGTTAGCATTTCCACCAAAGAAACCTGAATCGTACGTAAAAATCTAAAGATTTGTTGGTGCTCGAGTGACCATCGTTAGGTGGTAGTGTAACTGAAAAACATGTGTGTATTACCTACCCTTGGTTTTTTCGTTTAACCCTTTAGTTAAACCAAAAATTAAAATAGGTACATACAGAACATTCATTTCGGAGATTTGCTCTAATCCAGGAAGGGGAAATACTTAGCTCTGAATAATTTAGCATATTTCGTGATGAATCATTTATCTGGATAAACCATGACAGTTACAAACTGATATATTGAGTCTGATTTCACCTTGTCCCATTAGCTTTTACATTCTGTTTATTTTTTCTAAAACGAGACCTCTCCTTGTTACAGGATTAATCAAACAGGTAGTGCAACACCATGGACAGGTGATCTACACAAGAGCAACCAAGGGTGATGACCCTGTTGCCTAGATTAAGCATAAGGACATAAAATAAAGAAAAATCCAAAAATACTAGTTTTATTGATAAATCTCCAAGAAAATATAAAAACATCAGGATGGTTAATAGGACATTGTATGTTGTATGATTATGGGTTAATAACAACAATTTTAGGCACCCAAAAACAATGTTTTTGACAATTTAGACATTGAAGTTTAATATATATTTAGCGTACTGCAACCTTGTGTTTATCGTCAAGGTCGATGACTGCAAATCTAGCCGAGGGGTATACATCCCGAAAGTGGTCCTTAAAGTTCGTAGCATGCTCTTCATTAGCTGTCTCCACTACAACATTCGCCTGAAATAATGATAATATTTCATAAATAGTTCAAATACCCAATCAACTGTGTGCGTTACTCCAGCAAAAAAGTGTTGAATCTGAAAACAACTTAGCTAAATTTCATCTCAAATAGGATTTTATATGCGGTTGGCTTTCATGGTAACACCGTAATAGACTCTGTCCACTAGTGCGATAAAAATTGTTGCAGCTGAAGGTTAACCTTAGGGATTACAAGAAAATGAATAACAACTAAAATAGTACAGTAAACTACCTAGGTAACTTTCAACCAAATATTTAGTAACAAATTAAAAAAACTAATTGAGAAGTTCCTCCTCTTTTTTATTATACTAGAAAACTTTTCTTAGCCACAAACACGATCTAACTTACCCAGGTGGTCCCAACATCACTATGCACCCACATCTGCTCGGTAACAAGACTCTTCAACACAGCGCTTTCGTCTGCGATTGCTTTGGCTAGTTGCTCTAACCCGCCACGGTGGTCTGGTACCGCCACCGCGAACCGAAGAAGCCTGCCGCTTGCGCCTAGCCCTCGTTGGATGACACGAGACAGCCGACCAGAGTCAATGTTACCGCCGCTTATGACGCATACCGCACTAGAAGACGGAAGATAGAATACAACAATATGAATTGGAACAGGTTTACATACGTAACACGGTGACTGTCAGATTTATTCTTGATTGCCCTTTGATCGGTTAAGAGAAGCTAGATACCGTTTGCCACGCAGTTCTGGTACGAGGCCCTGCATGACGGCCGCTACAGCACACACCCCAGCGCCGTCTGCTACCAGTCTTTCCCTCTCCAGCACCGCTATCGTCGCGCGGGCGATGTACGATTCGTCTACCACCAGCTGAAAAATATCTTAGATCGCTCATTCATAATTTATAATAGCGTCGCTGCTGCTATAGGCCAGTAAAAATTCAAAGGCTTTAGGTACCATGGCCGTGTTATGGTTTTTGTAGCGTGATCCATATAATAACTCTGAGGTTTCTGCAGTAGGTACCTAATCAAGCCATAACGCTTAGTCTGCAGCTGACCAAAGATCAACGTCGTCATTAATCGTTAGGATTACCTACCTAACTCTGTAAATAGTTTGTTGGTTGCAATCTAACCCAAAAAGCGAGTCTGTATCTGACGGACTAATAAGTCGTAGGAATACCTAGGCTCTCTAACTAGCTTCTAGCACAGTGCTTATCAGATTACCATACGATCCAGTCTTCCTTTCAATGTTTCGAAGGCGTTGATACCAGCGGAAGACGCGTTGAGGCCATCTGCAAGATTGGCTACCACTGGCACTGAGACAGGCCTTCCGGACTGCAATGCTTTCATCATCTTCGGCACTTTCGAACATTCTGCACCCTGACAGGTTGACAAGTAGGTAGGTAAATATGCTAAGTACTGTTCAAAAACAACTCTTAGGTTAAGCAGTGAGTCTGTTAACGCGTTAAGTGAGGGAGAGTACTCACATACACAAGGCACGAGCACTTAAGTTTCTTGCAGGCAACAAGTATGGCGGCCAGTAAGGCGCCGGCACCTGCGGGCACCAATACTGCATCCACTTCAGGTAGCTGCGTTACTATTTCTAATCCCACTGTACCAAGTCCTGCCATGACTAATGGATCGTCTGAACTGTTGAAATAGAGTATTTTTGTGTAAAACATTGTTAAAAATGCCATTTACCTATGTATTAATCTAGGTAGGCTACCTATAGCAGGTTAGGTAGGTAGGTACCTTAGCAGAATTTGACGAGTGTCCTTTTGAACTTTTTTGGCATACATAACAGCATCGTCCATAGAATCTCCACACAGTACAACGTCAGCACCGAGTTCTGAACACCGCTGCGCCAATGCTGGGGCCGTGCGCTCCGGCAAAACCACTGTCACCTGGATGGAGAACAACATCACTTTTTCATGTTTTCTATCCAAATAAGGAACAACCTATTGTAAATTAATAAAGAAAACACTAGCAGTTTTTGCCGCTGCAGTATTCATTCGTGTTCCACAGAGTCCTTGTCTGTTTCACTGCATTTTGTGTAATTGGCGCAGCCGGAAGGATTCAGAACCATTGGGATAGCGAAACATTGGGTAGCTTTCTATGTAAATAATAAACCGGCACTGATGATTGGCAGCTAGTTAAACCTTTATTTACCGGGATACCCAAAGTCCCTCCGTGATATGCCGCTGCAAGTGCCATGTTTCCATGTGAAGGCACGATCACGCCCCGCACACATGCTTCTTCTCCGTAAGCATTAAAGGCATTCCTGACTCCGCGTTCTGCGCAGCTAAACACAAAGTTACGTGTCAAATCTAAATCAAGCCTTAGGGACGATTTCGCGCAGGTAGGTACCAAGCCATCATCAGGTAGGTAGGTATGCAGAACTTTTGAAAAAGTGTGTGAGACTCACCTTCCAGTATATTGTAGATTCTCACACTTGAGATAAATATCGTAATCCATGTATTTGCTGTGCTTAGCTTCCTGAAACATTAAAATAAACAGAATCTTCTTATCTCCTCTGCTCTTCCTCTTCGAGCATACACGAGTGCTAAAAGTAGGTGTAGGTACCTACGCAAAGAGGCGTGTGTATGATGCCACCTTCTATTCTTTCTGCGGCTTGTTTAATTTCGTTGAAAGATAAAATATGTGCGTGCTCCATTGCCATTTCAGAATCGTCGTCCTGAAGAAAACTTATTAGTCACATGATCATCTCAAACTAATATAGGTACCTAGGTAACTTCATTGTTTTCTTACTAACCATTATAGGTAGGTAGGTACGTCTAAATATTCAATAGGAAATAAATAAAACTTGAAAAATTTACACAGAAACACAGTTAAATTTGATTACCCAAAGAGAATGTGAAGAGAATGCAAAATTACTGACCATCACATCATAAAAAAAAATACTCTGACCATCAAACGGTTGACCATAGAAAAATAAAGAGCGGTCAAGTGCGAATGGATTCGCCCATCGATAAGTAGGTAGGTTAGATACGTAGGAGTTTTTTTACTTTTTTCAAAACCTTTGGAAGGTGTTCTTATAATACATAGGCAGGTATTTATTTCAATTTTTTGCTACATAAAGTTCTCGAGATAAAGGGCATTGTTCGTAATGTAACGGACAAAGTCGCACCATGCCCAATTACACCATACCAGGGTTCTGGTACTCTCTCAACGGGATCGGATTCGGAACCCTAATACAAAGAGTATTTTTTTTCTTCTTCTCTTCATTAATGGCCTCTGTCCGTCATTTCGACAGACAATTTTGGAGTATTTTTTTCTGTGCCTAATACACTATGACGCTGACGCGGCTGACGTGATAGTGACTGACTACTGACAAGAATGAGTACTTTTCCAAAGTGGGCCTAGCACCGAACACCTATGGGCCTAGGGCCCTGCAGCTCACTGCACGGCTTGATCAAAATCTTAAATAAATCCAAATCAGCCTAAAAACAGATTAAAATCTGCGAATCAGCTACGTTTCAACCAACAAGCCAAAAATTGCACTGGGCCCTAACTCCACTAATCTGCAACGGTTAACGCCATTGACGTTAAATTCAAAAGGTAGGTACCTAGGTAAATACCTACTGACATTGCAATGGTTCGACTGAAGAATATACTGGCTTACGAAAATGGAAATTAATATGAAAAACTACGGTTCCGCTCATCCGCTGAGTTTGATACGAAAGGCAAATAACCGAATAGGTAGATTAGTTTGAGCACAGATAATATAGGTAATACGGTTTAGGTCCGGCAGTAGTCTGGCAACCAAATTACCCAAAAGCCCCGACTTTTCCACGTTACTAAATAAATTAGATTAAAATATGGAGTAACTTTAGGGATCGCTATTTAAAAACTACAAGAGTTGCAAAATAAAATTTCATTCAATTACCAAAGAATAGATTTATTTATTTGACGATTTTTAACGATTTCTTTAACTTTTATTGGTTTATATTGTAGGTACCTAGATAT
Organism: Eulithis prunata; assembly: GCA_918843925.1. NCBI lineage: Eukaryota > Metazoa > Arthropoda > Insecta > Lepidoptera > Geometridae > Eulithis > Eulithis prunata. The sequence continues at coordinate 5,486,149 of OU974024.1, read as the reverse complement.
GTAGGTAAATTATTACAGAAATTTCAATAAATACAACGCAGCACTGCACTCTACATTCACAACATGATAAAACTTGAATGAGGGTAGTCCTTCCCTAACTTCTTTTCTAGTTCTTTGGCATGGTGCATGTCGCTTGTTTCAATCAACATGTTTACCTGCAAACAGAACATCTTGAAGTTCAACTACGAGTAACTACGTATGTACCTACTGGTTCTACATGGCATAGACTTAACTTTCGCCCATCAGAAAACGAACTCGCTCGTCTCTTGAGCAATAATTGGCACTTCTGCAAGCTACCACCCGTTTCAATTACTCCGGTACCTTAAGTCTGAGGACTATATCGATGGCTTTGGTGTTTTTCAACAGATTTCCTCCACAAACACACGATCACTAGTACAACTAGCCCATATAGTAGGTATGTATTTGATAATTGATGTACTTGGCTTACTAACAACAACCTTTCAAACTAGAAATGAACGCTTCACGCGTTAGGTAGGTACTTATTTATTGAAACATCCGGTTGTCAAGTGCGCCAAGAAAACGCGGGCGGATGTTCAGTTTTACTAGACCTAACATGTGTATGTTACATACATAGACAATACATACATACATAGTGACACAGGCAACTGACCGAAATAGTAAAGATATCTCGGCGCATCCAAGCGCGCTCCGGCACAAAACTCTTGACATCAGCGCCGGTGTCCGTCACTTTAGTAAGCAATCTAGCCATAGCACCGGGTACGTCTAACAACGTCGCGTGGAACTTTACCAGCCGCCCCTCGGCAGCCATCCCGCGGTCAATGACACGCGACATACGAGTGCTGTTGATATTGCCTCCGGAGAGGACGCATACAACGCTGGAAGAAGGTAAATTGTCTGGAATACGAATACCTAGGTACAATTAAGATGTTACCAATGTTAAGGGATGCAGGTCTAATCCATGTCTAACATTTTTTCAGTTAGGTATAAAATTCAAATAGTTTAGTACCTAGGTAGGTAAATTTTGAGATGCTTACTTTTTCCCGCGCAATTCTGGAACTTTGCCGGCCATGATTGCGGCGACAGAGCATGCTGCCGCACCCTCGACCACCATCTTCTCCCGCTCCAGGATACAGATCATTGCGCGGGATATCCAAATCTCGTCCACTGTTATCTGAAAACAGTTATTTATTTTTTATTTTATAACTGAAGTAGGTAGGTGTTTCTTACATACCCAGTCGAAAGTAGTTAAGTACCTAGGTAGCTAGGTGTTTATAAATTTTATACATAATTACACAAATTATTCTATCACAAGACCATTAGGTGTTAATTCGTCCAAGGTGTCTATGAAAGCCTATATTTCTTTATGAATGATTTACTCCAAGGTAGGTAAGAATTTTAAGCTTTTTCCGGTACCTATCCGACGGTCCTAGAGATCATCATCTAAAATAAAAATCGAACCATTCTATCCAGATATCCTCTGATGATGTGATAGGCGTTTTTGCTGGCTATGAGACTGGCAACACTGTCTGCGATGGTCGGGTTCAACTGAACAATAACAGGCTTCTTTTCTTGGAGGGCTCGTGTCACGGTGGGAGCTGCTGTGCATTCTACACCCTGAAATAAGGAAACGACAGCTAGACGACAAGGTATTTAGGCCAAGTTAGGATCGAACTCCCTTACCACTCACCAAATTAACAGCCCACAGGGGCTTACTACGAACATGTAGATGGTTCCCGATTGATTTACAAGTTACGTTAGGTAAATGCAATTCTTTGCACGCTTGGACGAATTCAATTCGTCCAAGTTTGCACGTAATTGCAGATAGCCGTATAGAGAAAGATCTCACATAAATAAGACACTTGGGCTTAAGGCTTTTCACAGCGAGGATGATTCCAGCTACCAGGCCCCCACTGCCGACAGGGCAGATGATCGCATCCATCTTGTCTAGTTGCGTCAGCAGTTCCAACCCAAGGGTTCCATATCCGGCTATCAGGTCCGGCCGATCTGACCTAATGTAAAACAGAACTTTTATCGTAGCCAAGATTGAATAAAATAGGTTTTAAAACCACTAGAGGATAAGGTAAGTCTTCTTTCAGATACTTTCCCTCCATGCCTTGTGGCATAGCCGTGGGCGCCCTGGGGGTCAATCGCGCTAAGTTGTAAGAGCTCACCAGTTACTGTTACTGTTACGTTATGGCCGATTTTTACAGTGTTTCAAAGAGATTGACTCCCAGGAGTTCTTTCAACTAGATTGATTCACAGTGTAAATCGGCCATAACGTAACAGTAACTGGTGAGCTGTTACAACTTAGCGCGATTGACCCCCTGTATCAGGAAATTGTACTAACCCGTGGACATAATTGGTACCGATTTCATCAGAATAAGAAAGCGCATGCAAGCTCGCGTCATTATAATCGTTGCCGTGAACTTTTATTATTGCAAAGTTCTCCTTGAATCGCTGCTTGTCTGTCAAAGGGCAGTCTTTAGGGACGATCACATTGGTTGGTACAGATTGTCGAAACCCGTAGTGTGTCATAGCTAGAAGGTAGTTTCGCCCACCAGAGACTGTGATGCCTTTGCTCTTGTCTGATGGTGACATACTTGATAGGACGTTGCATGCTCCAAGTGCTTTGAAACTGGAATTATGAATAGAAGCTATAGGAACGTATGTACTAGGTACCTACCTATGTAAAAGTTCCTATTAGGTAGGTCTGTCTGTATCTGTACCTATAGGTACCTACTAGTCATATTCGATTTCCACGTGAACATATTTTATGTCCTTTTCATTCTACTTTATTTCCACATGTCTACATGACCAAGTATATACCTACCTATATTCATAGTTGTACTGAACAGTCATGAGTCATGACTCATGCATGACAGAGCATAGGTACCTACCTAGGTACTTTATAAAATATGAACGCCTTACATACCTTCCTGTGTTTTGTAAATTTTCACATTTCAGAATGACATTACAAAACCCTCTACCGATGTGTTTAGCTTCCTGAAACATGTAGATGGGCACTTTAAATTCTGCGTCTGCGTTGCGCGTGCGGTTTCGAACCTATTCCGACGAACTCAAGAACCAGTTTGAAATCGCTCGCGCTTGAGGTGCTCATTTTCACAATACACGCATAATATATTTAACTCTAAATGTTTATAAGTTAGGAGGCGAATATTTAATAGGTACTTACCTACTTACAAGTAATTACAGGTAATTATCAAGTAGGTAGGTACTTACGATTACTGGAGTAAAAACCACTTCATTTTTGATTCGGCTATGAGCATCCTGAATGTCTTGCAGTTTTATTTTTATTTGGCTTATGTTCGATTTAGTTTCGGCATTACGCGCTGCATCCTAGTGTCAACAAAATTGTAATAACTAAAAATCCTGACCCCTTCTTTAATTACCACCCTCCTTACAAAATTACCTACTCATAGGTACATATTATCATCCTGTGAAATTGTTAGTAGGTAATTATTGGAAACCTGACATTTAGAGGATGATACAAATTCCCCTAATCTTAGGTAAGTATTAGTTATAGGAAAAATCTTAAATAGGTAATATAGTTCTTTAGATACCTAGGTACATACCTAACCTACCTAGGTACCGATAATTGCTAAATTAAAAATAATAACTTAACTGGGTACCTGTGGGCCAACTTCTTTCAAGCAAGGAAAGGAGTCCCCGATCATGTTCCACATAGTTTCATTTATTTCCTGAGACATGGTCTTATGATATACCTGTTCAGGTTAAGTGTGACAAATAATAGTAGAACTATGTATCTTCTGATATTATCTGCTTGCATTTGAAAAGTTACTGGCTACTGTGAATTTATCATAATTTTATTACCTACTATTATGTAGATATGTACCTACCTAATAAATATTTTGGTATAATTTTAGGTTTTAGTTTGAATGAAAAGTTTATAATAATGACATACTGACAGGTGATGACATCTTCAGATAAAAAAACATTGTGTTGTGTTTTGTGTAACATCCTCTTTTTTCTAGTCTTACCATAGTAGGTAACACTGCAATATTTTGAAAAAAGCAGCATAGATAATATACCAAAGAATGCAGTGCAATCTTGGTGCAAAATAAAAAGAGTAGGTAGGTAGTTAATTTTTAAAATTTCTGAACTCATCTTTTTGCTATTTTGCACAAAGTTATATAGGCACCTTATTGATGTACAGATACAATGTCACGTAGGTTGACCTAAAAACCTGGTGATTGCATAGCTACGTAGATTGCTCAGTAGACTATCAACTGTTACTTTCAATTCAATCCATCAAGTAAATTACTTACATCATAACAACCAGTTTAGCAACTCAGTCTCGGTTGGTCGTACATAGTGATAAGACTGTTATATTTGAAATGCAGAGCTATACAAAACACCAGGTAAAATACTATTTTAAATGTATAGTCCATCTGAAATCATACAATAAATATGGCTTTGAAATATTTAATTACAACAAGAATAACCTAATTAATAGCCAGGGCATCATTTTGAGCTTCCTGTGCTAATTGCACTTGCAGGTTCAAAAGTTTATTCTTTAACACTACAATACCCATGAGGACAATGTTCTCAGGTTTCAGAGCACCAGCAGACTCCACATTGTAGAAGAATTTGTTAGGTTTAGCCTCCCAATTGAAATCTGCCTCATACTGGTCTTCATCCAGCTCAGTGTGCTCACTCTTTGGCCATTCATCTGGCTTCGGGAAGAGTGTGTGTCTCATAATGTTGTCAGGATCATATTCAAAACATACACCTGCTGTAGGGTTCCATTTGGCATGCTCTTTTCCAAACCCTTTTTTAGCGTAAGCACGAAGCTTCAGTTCCTGTCCTTTACGCAATTTTATAATCAATATTTCATCGGTCTCACCATAATCAGCTTGATCTTCATCCCGGTGGCGCGACGTTACTGGAACTACTCGAGGATCACTCGATTTTAGATCAGCTGTTGTAACATGTCTAGTTTGCTCATCGGAACATTTTACATCCAGTGTGAACTCAACGCTGCACTCCGAACAAAAGTCCGCGCACATACAGTCGCGAGAATATCGGATCTTATCCACTACGTCATCAGATATGAGTGGTATTAGCCCAATGCGATGAGCCAGGAACTCGTCACTTATCACGGTAGAGTTAGCTTCAAGTTGAACCCAGTCGATAGCCATTGTTGGTGTCTCAGCGATGAAAACGCGTCTCATGCTATTAGCGACGCTCAGCTCCGTATCTTCAACAACGAATTTCACATTATCATCAGTGAGCTCAGTGATGTGAACGGATGGTTGATTGGCATACGGCATTTTGTAGATTTGTTAGGAAAAATCGTTTTTTACACTTGAAGTTTGATAGGCAGGTGACGGACGATAGCAAGCAAGATTATTTTGACAGTCCTTTCTTTTCTTCATCAAAATAAAACCCTCAAAAGTCGATTTCTAAGAGGAACCAAACCAAAATCAGTAAACATAACAAACAGCACACACACACACGCGCACCGAACACATCCTAGCGGACACAAACACACGCGCCACCCACGGCCCACGCCACCGCTGACAGTGTTGCCAACAGTGCTAAGTCGGAGTCGCACATAATAACAAAGGTACATACCTATTGTCAGTTTTTGAAGTAGCTTATAGGTAGCATAAAATGGCCCAAAGTAAACTGTAAATATTAAAAGAAGATAATGTTTTAGAAATTGGCATCTGAAGAAAACAGTATTTTATGGTATGTATATATATACAGGGTGTTACCAGACCACTTCCGAAAACGAAAGGGGAGCTACAGCACACCAAAACCCAACCAAAAAAAATCAGTTATCCTGAAAAATAATTATAGCCGGAGAAAACAATGTTTAAAGATTTGTATTTATTTCGCCAGCCCGCAATGTACGCATTCACGTAGGTAAGGTCGAGGCGTAGTACTATTATTTATTCTGTGTCGTAAGTGCCTACTAACGTAGGTCGCTCGCACGTCGCGCACTTGAATGACCCGCGATGAACTCTCAGCTGTTCATGCTGCAGTAGACGTAATCTGCGTGCTGCGTGTACATTGCTGCTTTATTTATTTTATTTGTTTTTTTGCTTTTTTAAATGAGATAATTAGGTAGATATGTCTTATTATGTTGTACTGTGTGTATGTAACTAGAAAAAAAATTAAAAAGAGATAGTCAAGTCAATTTTTTTTTTCGCGATTTTTTTCGCTTAATGTTTTCAGTATCATGGTCTGATTGGAACCTCCAAGTTTTCGGAAGTGGTCTGGTAACACCCTGTATATAGGATATGGATAATTATGTATATACTATATACCCATTTTAAGTCATCTCATTCTTTTATCGCAAAAAAATCAGTCATGTAGGGTAGGTACTTAAATGTGCAAGTGATAGACATAGGTATATCAGCGAGCAGAGCAAGCCGAGGATTTTTTTGTGTTTTACAAAGGTTTCGATTAGTTTGCATTAATTGTAAGAATCTTTTAAAATACATAATTTTTCTGAGCATAGTATAATAATAATAATTATAGGCTTTTACATCTATTGAAGATGATCCTCTCAGCCTAGTCAGCCATATCCACAAGAAAGACAAGGTCAATACGTGCGGAGCTGACTAAGCCGCGGGTTTCCTCACGATGTTTTCCTTCACCGTAAAGCTCGTGATAATGCGCATATCAATTTTCCGAACGAAAAATCCATTGATGCACGGCCGGGATTTGAACCCTCGACCTTCGGATCGAAAGTCGAGGTACAATCCCACTCGGCCAACACGGCTTAGTGCATAGTACATGTAACTGTTATATTTTGTCATATTTTAACTTGGCACCACCTGCCTACCGCTAAACGCACGCATCACGGCGCGGCGCGGCGGTGGTCTCGCTGGTCTCGCTCGCTCTCCTTGGGTGTCGGGAGTGGCGAGGCGAGTGGCAATAATGTAGGTAGTAGTAGGTACAAAAAAAATTACAAAAAAAGACTTGGCAAAAGGACAAGCCTCCAGTGCCAGAACAAAATTAAAAAAAAAAAAAAAAAAAAAAAAAAAAACTACGCATGTTATAGTGTAGCTAAATAACCTACAACATGATAATCCGTGTCACCGATTTGAATTATTGTGCTGCGCATTATCAGCTGTACATAAAAGGTCACAGGGCCAAAGGTACGGGCCGGGCTGTTATTATTATCATACACAAAGTCAACATAGAGACGTCAAAAAAAAAATTAGGCCAGCTTTATATTAACCTACATAAGGTCGGACACTTAATTCCTACCTAGGTGACGATGAAGAGATCTGATGGTGGAGAGGATATAGATGTTCGGTGTGATGGAGTCAGAAGCTATTCAACGGAACTCCTCATTGAATGGTGGTGGTGTGCTGTGCATACCTACTTAGGTACATGTAGAGAATTCTTGATTCTTGGGTACGACCTACCTACCCTTGTTACGGCTCGTATCAGATACTTAGGTAGGTACCTAACTACCTACATAGGTAACTTTTATGTAGGTACCTACCTACTAAGTGAGGTAGGTAGTAGGTGCCTACTTAGGTATTTGCTGCGGGGTCTAGGTAGCTAGCTGTACTTAACTAGGCACCTAGCGGTAAATATTGTCGTTCCCTATCAAGGTTCACATTGGAAGCTATTAGGTACCTACCTACTTTATTCTTTTGTATCTACAATATGAATGCAATAAAATTATAAATAATTCTAATGCAACTTCAGCTAAGTACCTATGCTGAGAAAACTGTTCCTCCATTAGTTTTGGACATTTACGCTGGGGTTGTCGCATCTGTCTGTACCTAGTAATATTCCTTCCACGCCTAAAGCTTTTTCTGCTACGCGTACGAATCCAGAGGCAAAGACAAGTTTCGCAATACTATAGGTCCCATAACTTTAATGGAATGGATTACCTGGTAGGCTACTTCATTCATGCGCGGGACTCGCCGCGGATCGGTAGAGTTCGGTGCCGAGGTGTTTAGTTCACCTATGTGTTAGCAGAAGTAGGTAATTAAAACAAAACATGGTGTTTCAGACTATCGAGTTTGATCCTATGTGCGATAAGGAACGACCTCAAAAGATAACATTTGAAGATGTATCTGCAGCTGCCTTCAGGATACAGAGTGGGATTGTGAAAACTCCATGCGTGGTAAGAAATCATTTTGCATTATAAAACTGAGTAAAATTCCAAATCGAGATCGTTTAAAATGCTATTTGTAATTATTCCAGAAGTCCCACATGTCTACCATCTTCGGAATGGACATTTATCTCAAGAATGACTTCTTGCAACACACTGGAAGGTAAGCACAACATCGCTAAATCAATTTTTATATCACCCTTGGTTCCTAACTGTCTGATTACTTTATCAAATTGGACAGCTTTAAGGAGAGAGGCGCCAGAAACGCTCTACTTCTTCTCACTAAGGAGGCTAAGACTAGAGGCGTCATATCGGCTTCCCTCGGCAACCACTCCCAAGGACTAAGCTACCACGCTAACCAGCTGAACGTACCCACGACTGTCGTGATGCCCAATGTCGCACCTATTATGAAGATCCAAAAGTGTCAGTCGTATGGAGCCAACGTAATTGTGTATGGAAGTGATATGAAGGAAGCAAAGTACCACGCGATGAGCCTAGCTAAGGAGAAAGGACTAACTTATATCAATGGGTATGTTGGAGTTGAGTTCATTTACTTCTCTTTTTCTGAAACGACTTATTGGTCGAGCTGTAGAAGACTCTGTGGCTGGTAGAAACGCAGGAAATATTATTATGTATTGGGTTATTTAACAATGTTATGATCAGAACTTAGGTAGGTACCTATGTATGTTAGAATGTTAAGGTTAGTTGAACTGGCTGTTGTAATATGCAGATATGATCACCCTCATATCATGGCTGGCCAAGGGACCGTGGGCTTGGAGATCGTAGAGCAAGTGCCCGACGTGGACGCAGTACTAGTGCCAGTTGGCGGAGGTGGACTGCTCGCAGGAGTAGCGACCGCCATAAAACATCTTAAGCCGGATGTTCTTATCTACGTGAGTAGAGAACTTACCTACCTTGGTTCCTATACCGATTAAATCGTAGTACACTACATAGCGTCCTAGGTACTATCAGGCACACTCAGCACCCACAGTCAAAACAATCATTGCTTTAAAGCCCTGACCAACGCTTAGTGCAGAGATTACTTTCACAAAGTTACCAAATGTATACTCGCTGGATTAGGCTGTTCCAGTACCTCCCCCCTTTCTCCGGCTCCGTCCGTCGCAGGCAAATTTTTGAGCCCCCTGTAGTACTTCTTTCTGACCACGCTCGAAGTTTTCACTTGGTTGTGTTAGGTACCTACCTAGGTACATGTACAATGTACTTACATGTATTTGAATTCGGAACGTCATAGTTCTTATGAAAGCGAGTAAATAGCTCACCTAGGTACTCTAGGTAAGTAACTAAATAGATATAACAAACTCAAGTCAAAGGTTAACGATAAAGATACCTACACCTACTCGTTTTAATTAGTTCAAATACTTCTTATCTTACGAACACGTGATCAATGACGGATGGTCTCCGTTTTGAATATGAGTCGCTCACTATTATTAACTCCTGTCAAGCTATCTTCTTTTGTTTATAGTGTGCTGAAACTAAAAAGTTGTTATCTAGGTTACCTACATTATTCCAGGGTGTAGAAACTGAGAAATGCCCCAGCATGAGAGAGGCAATGAAGCATGAGGAGCCTGTAAACGTGAACATCCGCTCGACGCTCGCGGACGGCCTCGCTGTGCCCACGGTCGGGTACAACGCCTTTGTCACCGTCAAACATAACGTTGATAAACTTGTAAGTTTTTCCATCAGCCTAGATTTCGAGTTAGGTAGAACATAATAGGTAATAATTATCTATAATCAGAAAGAAAGAAATAAGTTCTTGCCATCCACTAGGTACGATCCTGAGCTAATCTTTCACATTTACCACCAAGTGGCTTCGATGTCGTCTACCCAACCCATCTCGCTGCTGGACGTCTCACGTGACCCACGTACCAAAATGCGCATCTTGGCCTCTAATCAGTGGCCGCCTTACTCCATATTATGACGTCTTTACCTAACTAGATTACTTATAGGAAAACTATTGTCCAGCAGTAAGAAACATCTATAGGTACTCCATCCAGCTTTCTTGGAACTACGTCGTAAAAAATAAGCGTGCTGCCTGCCGCTGACCTTTATCTACAGTGAAAGATAATGTTGTCATCTTCGTCAATTAGACCAAGCTACTGATATGAGTTTATTGCGTCATATTTTCAACGACGCCATACGCATCCAGTAACTTCATAGTTTTCTATAGGTACCTAAGTACCTACCTACATGTACGTACATGTAATGATCAAACAAAATGAGAAGACGAACAAAGAGAACAGAAAAAGCGATAGGTTGCTGTGTTGATGCAGTTTATCAAACTGATAAATTAATAATTATCTATTGACCTGCCCGTGTTCCATTAGGATACCAACTTAGATAACACTGAACCACATAAAGGGTAAATATAATGCAGACCATTGTAGGACCTACTTATCTATCTTATACTAGCCGTCTCCCGCGGCGTTGCTCGCGTTAGAGTGTGACTTTTCAAAATTCCTTTCTTAGTGCGCCCCTACACTATATAAGGAACCTACCTTCCAAATTTCATACCTCTAGGACTTATAGTTTAGGCTGTGCGTTGATTCTCTGTCAGCTTCAAAAGAGTTTTATATATATTGATGACGTGTGAGTATTTTAACCCTGCAGATAACAGTGAACGAAGACTGGCTGGCGCGTGCGATACTGAGGTTGGTTGAACAAGAAAAATACGTGGTTGAAGGCGGAGGGGCAGTCGGAGTAGCGGCCATCATGGCTGGACTAGTGCCTGAGCTGGCTGGGAAGAAGTAAGCACTTTCATACTCCCTTATTTATTTTATTTAATACTTTATTGCACAAAATTATAAATTTGTTACAAAGGGCTTAAGGCTTAATGCTGAAAGCATTGTCTACCAGCCAACCCAAACGTAGTGGTGTGATGAGGAGGTCCTTATTGGCTTACGTATTCTCTAATCCCTTTCAATTCAAGCTATGGGAATTCATTGTTCAAACTTTCAAAGTGTTCGTATTGTATGCAGCTCAAGTGTAGGTTTGGTAGGTACCTACCGAGCTTCGACGAATTAACAAATTCGTCCGAGGTACCTCTACATCAACAATACATGACAAAACACGCAAAATCTGGTGACTTGTTGTTGCTTGTACGTATTTTGTCGCCCTTGATTTTCGTGGAAAAAAGACGATCTTTTTCTCATTTCCAGAGTGGTCTGCATCCTCTCAGGCGGTAACATCGACACCACAATCCTAGGCCGCTGCTTGGAACGAGGCTTAGCTGCAGAACAGCGGCTGGTCAAATTTAAAGTGACCGTGAGCGATCGGCCTGGGGGCATCGCTGAGCTGTGCAAGCTCATCGCGTCTATTGGGGTCTCAATAAAGGATATCATACAGGAACGAGCTTGGGTGCATGGAGACATTTTCAGCGTTATGGTAAGCCCACCTTCCACTTTATATCCATTGCCCGTTCTGTGCCTGCTTGAAATACGTCAGTGTAGGTACCTAATATGCGAATATATATCTGCATCGGTACTTCAAACCTGATCCTGAACACAGCAATGTGAGCATTACTGCTTGGCAACAGATGGTACGGTGGTAGGTGGTAGGTGGTAGTACTTTCCCCGAAGAAAGCTTTTGCAAAGAGTTCTAATTCAACCTGGTTCGATTTGGACATTTTGAAACCTTCATATCATACGTGTAGTGTAGTGATACCTAGTGACCCATACCACTAGACCATTCGACTTGCAGCTCACTTGAAGTTTTATGTTTTTTAAAGGTAAAAGTTGTCTGCGAGACGCGAGGACCGGATCACATGGATCAGCTGAGAGATATGATCGCCACCGCCTACCGAGAGTGGGAGTTCTCGCGGGAATTCGACAGAGTCAGTCCGACCCGCAGCGAGGATTCAATAGACATCGTTTCTAATTGATAGCCCTAGTCTAGTACCTACCTAATGGAACGGGGACTAATTCTTGATAACCCTAGCAATGGGCGGGGGATTTATTGCTAACGGTCATATGACCTCTCTGATTGGTTTTTCAGTGTAGGTATATTGAAACCATGGACTAAAATTAGTCCATGGTTGAAACCCACTATACCTAGGTACCTAGTGGTACCTACCACTTGTATATATGCGACCGAACAAAATTGTAGATAATATACATAATTACATACTCGTATAGGAGCCTGCGGGTCTTACTGTGACTGATAAGTGTAACACCTGCTAGGTTTGCTAGAATTTAATAAGTTATAGCAAGGTTCCATACTAGGAGTTGTATGCTAACATTTTTGAGCACCTAATAAAAACTTTTTTAGCGAAAGTAAACCTTTGCCATTTATTAATGTAATAAAATGAAATGAATTGACAAGTGGTTTTTGACACCTATCTACCTATTACTATAATATATGTAACAAAATTAGATTTTCTGTACCTAGGTATATTTTTAGGATTATGTTGTAATAAATTACTTGTATCTCTGTACTCTACATTACTACTAAATAAAACACAAAGATGAATGAAGTGGGTACACAAAATACTCTAGATTCATACCTTCATCAATCAGATAGCTAAAATCAATAACATAATTTTATTTTAGGACATTGAGTTCGACGAATTTTGCGATCCAAATAACCCACGTAAAATAAAATATGATGATATTCTGGCTGCATCTAGAAGAATAGTAGGGGCAGTGATCCGAACACCATGCACGGTTTGTATTTCCTAGATCCAACGTACCTACTACAACTGTTCTAAAAAATAACCCAACTCAGGTAAGAGGCTGCCTACCTACTCTGTTTTGTTATTATGTTTTTAGAAAGCTCACATGTCGGAGAAGCTCGGTATGGAAATATACTTGAAACAAGAGTTCCTGCAATACACAGGATGGTAATTAATGACCTATTCCATGATATTTTAACCAGTAAATCAGGCATACCTAGGTAGTTTTATAAACCAAAGATAATCAGTTTCAAGGAAAGAGGAGTACGAAACGTGATGTTGAGTCTGTCCGATGAACAGAAGAAATACGGCTTAATCACGGCTTCGACCGGAAACCATGGCCTAGCCATGAGCTATCACGCGACTCAACTCGGCGTTCCCTGTGTGGTGGTGATGCCGATAGTCACTGCGATAACCAAAGTCAATAGGTGCGAACAGCTAGGAGCTAAGGTTATCCTCAATGGAACTAACATGGCCGAATCCAAGCTCCATGCTATGACGATTGGAAAAGATAAGCGAATGACATACATCAATGGGTGAGATCTCACGATCAATAACGTTTGGGTTATTGGCCGATTTCCTGTGAAAGTTCCTTTTATAAGCTGATATTTCTCCGTAGTTATGATCATCCGAATATAATAGAAGGTCAAGGATCGATAGGAATAGAAATCATAGAACAAGTGCCAGCTGTTGATGCTATCCTAATACCAGTCGGTGGAGGTAGCCTGTTGTGCGGAACGGCTATTGCTGCAAAACATTTAAAGCCAGATACTGAAGTATATGTAAGTGATACAACAAAACTTTGAACCACCGCAATATATTCAGATTTAAATGATGCCTCTAAGGTTAAAATGTTTCAGGGCATCGAAACAGATAAAACTTGCAGCATGGTGGAAGCACTACGGAAGAATGAACGTATACACCTTGATATCGACACTACCATAGCAGACGCTTTAGCAGTCAATATGGTCGGAGTTAATACTTTTCAAAATGTTAAAGGCCTTGTGGATAAAATGGTAAATAAATAGCTAAATAGTAAATAAAATAGTTATTTTAGGTTTTGATTCCCAAAATGTAATATTTATTTTATTTTAGATAGTAGTCAAAGAGGATTGGGTAGCTCGCGCCATCATGCACATCGTGGAGGAAGAAAGGTTTGTGGTTGAAGGAGCCGGAGCCGTGACTATTGCTGCTATCATGGCGGGGCTGTTCCCAAATTTGAAAGGGAAGAAGTAAGTATGCTGATGATGGATGCTTGAACTTAAATGTCTGTATTAATTATTAATTAATTAGTATCTATCTGCTTTAGGGTACCCCACGATATTCTCAAATAAGTTATAAATTTCAAAGCCTCAAGCTACGTAGTTAAGCATTCCAATATTGGCAAGGAAATCGTTTTGTTTTTTAGAGTGGTCTGCATTCTCGCTGGAGGTAACATTGATACGACAATCTTAGCTCGGGCTTTAGAGCGCGGTATGGCAGCCGAAGGTCGCCTTGTAAAGTTCAAAGTAACGGTGTACGACCGTCCTGGCGGCATGGCAGAGATGTGTGCTCTGCTGGCCGGCATCGGAGTCACCATGCGGGATTGCGTGCCTGAACGGGCTTGGGTCAAAGGCGATGTCTTCAGCGTTGAGGTAAGATAACACATCGGAATTTATTTAAACAAGTGTCATTACGAAGGTGCACAACTGCACAAGAAAACATCTCTAAAAGTTCAAAGGTTTTTTAATAGGTACCTACTTTATATACTTTTTTTTTTACAAAATGACCAGCTGAGCTATTTAAATAGTTCAGTAATATGGCTGTATTTATTTACAGCTAAAAGTGATAGCAGAAACCAGAGGATGGGACCACACGAAAGAACTGATAGAGCAAATTAAGAAACATTATAAGGAGTATTACTTCCAAGACATGAGTGAGCGTCAGGACAAGACAGCTGGCACTCGGCGTGGACCGTGCCTTGCTCCCAACCCGGTTTGTATGCAGAAGTAAAGGGTTTACTTGAATCGTCTTTCCTTGTAAAACTCAAGCAATTTACTGTTTAATAGTCAAAATCCTGAATAAAGATATCTGGAAACCGAAAGGAACTTTTTTTTGCATAGGTAGGTATTATTTCGCTTTTTTATTTAATTATTTATACCATAAAGTAACTTTTGTTCTATCATGTTCTCCGTGAGTGATAGCAAGAGTGATAGACATAATACCACACTTAATACTATGTACTTATGTAGCCTGAGATCATGTCAAACCATAGTGTCATAATCAAATTATTTTCTATGATGACAAATGTTTCCTTTGGTTTGCGTCAAGCATACCGTCATGTGATTGGATTTAATTTGTTTACAAAATGGTTTTGTTGGCAAAAGTTAGCGAATACCTAGGTAAATAGGTAATTAAAATTTAAAATGGATTAGGCCCACCTAAAGCAATAATAAACATTTGATCATCAAACAATAGCATAATTCACTTACGAGATGCCCAAGCAACAGGCTGAAGCGATACCTTCACCAGATTCAAAATCGCCATTGGGAGAATCACCAGCAAAAATAGCCAAGCGAGATGTCGTAAAACCCACCCAATGGTGCCCGGTATGTAAGAATTTACTTATAGCAGTATGGACATCAAGCTAAGTAACATTAGGTACCTACTATTTTATTATCTAATTCATTCGCAAAATTTATATCTACTTTGAATTTGTTTGTAGAAGCCTGATGTTGATTTTGATACCTGGTGTGATCCTGATAATCCGAAATCCATCCATATCAAAGATGTTTGCAGAGCAGCTAATTTTATCAGTCAAGAAATTCCGAAAACTCCGCTTACTGTGAGAAGGCTTTACACTGTCTATGAAAAAGTAGAAGAGGCATAATTATTACATCAAATGATCTTAGGCTGATCAATTATTATTTATTTACTGATGAAGCACTGATCCAGACCAGATTCACCGATCACCAGATCAGATTCAGTTGATTTGTTAATATTGTAGGTAAAGTATGTAACGATAAAAACCTACCAGATATTCAACGCACCTATGAAAATATTTATTTCAGAAATCTAAATGTTGCTTGCAGTTTGAAATGGAACTATATTACAAGTACGAGATATTTCACAGAACCGGAAGGTAGCTATTATGTCTATTAACCAAGAGTTTCAGCATAATATAACACCTTAGTAAATAGTTTAATTGCTTTATTAAAACTATTTTATACTACTTTAGTTTTCATGAAAGAGGCGCTTTCTATTCGTTGTCAATGCTGACCGATGAGCAACGACGTGGTGGTGTTTATACAGCATCACTCGGAAACTGGGCTATGGTAAGGAACTATTCTTGAAGTAGTGCCTGAGAAACAAGAAAACTAAGTACCTACCTACGTACAATATGTACCTATGAATACCTATCCGTTTCATAATCTTATTACCTGTGTGTTTAGGCTCTAGCATACCATGGTCAAAAGCTGAAAATACCAATTACTTTAGTGTTTCCAATCACCACGAGTAGAGAAATAATGGAGAAGTGTCAGCACGATTTCGGAGCTTCTGTAATACAGTATGGCAAAAATCTCGACGATGCTAAAAAACGAGCCTTTTCTATCATTGCTGAAGTTGGAACAGGCACTTATATAAATGGGTAAGCGAACAATTTGTGAAAAAGACGCATACTACAACACTTAGGCAACTTAACAAAATGAATACCCAAGTTCTGTAATAAAACTGTAGCCACAGAATACTAATGTACCTACTAAGGTACTAAGGTGACTACTTTCCATCAGATGGCCCGCCTGCTCGTCTGCTAGTTATGTCATAAAAAAAAAAGGTACATTCGGTGGGTAAGGTATAGGTATAGGTATAGCTTTGGGTATAGCCTTCAGCTTTGGAAACTTGGAATTTGGATTCAAACAGCACCCGTCTTGCGAATTGCGAACAATAGTTGGCGTAAGAACACAGAATTTGTGACTTTTTTGTAGCTTTTATTAGTTGAGCCATGCGAAACAAAAACTGGTAGAACAATAATGAAGGAAGCTTTCTATTAGGTACATTGTTTTCAGATACGACCATCCAAATGTAATAGCAGCATCGGGTTCAATAGGTATTGAATTATTAGAGCAGTTACCAAGTATGGATGCAATTATTTTACCAATCGGAGGTGGTGGGCTTATAGCAGGAATTGCCACTGCGATCAAGCATATGAAGCCAGGAGTTCTAATTTATGTAAGTATTTAACTACGTCCAACTAGGTAAGTCATATTATTTGTAGTTATCTTGACAGAAAATGTAATGTTAAATATGTCGTATGATTTTCAGGGCGTGGAACCTGTTAAATGCTGCAGCTTTTTTAAAGCATTAGAAAACGAACGACCTTATCAGACAGAAGTAACCCAAAGTCTGGCAGGGTCTCTCGCTGCACCCACCGCTGGATTCAACGCTTTTCACTCAGCAAGGTCACTTATTGATAAAATGGTACGCAAACCTCACGCTTCAAGTCTTATTCTGTTTTACGTCAGCACAGCACTCAGCATAAACGAAAACACTTTATTTAAGGTTTTAATTGACGACGACTGGATTTCTCGAGGAATTCTACATTTAGTGGAAGAAGAAAAGTATATGGCCGAAGGCGCTGGGGCCGCAAGCTTGGGTGCTCTATTAGCAGTTCCAAATATTTTACCTGAATTGCGAGACAAAAAGTAATCTATACATTCATTCAATTTAGTGGGACAACAACGCTTTCTTTGGAAATAACAATTTCATAATAATTATTAAAATATTAATTTTCAGAGTGGTTTGCGTAATAACCGGCGGTAACATTGACTACTTCACGCTACCACGCTCTTTGGAGCGAGCGAAAGCTATTGAAGGTCGAATTATCAAAGTGACTGTACGTGTAATTTTGCTTTAGTTACAAACATAACCCAATAAAGACATAATAAATTACCAAATAGGGTACCTACCTTATTAGCGAAAATACATTTTTTTTATTTACCATAATTCTTTTTGTCTGTCTGCCGACAGATCACAATGCCAGCAGAAGACACAAAAGGGCGGCTGAGTATTTTGAGCGTGATTGCCAACGTAGGGTGCAGCATACGCCAGAGCTACACTGATGATGCCTGGATCTATGAAGATGACCTAGATACTATTTATGTCAGTATCAGCACCTATGACAGAACGTTGATTTAAAATCTAACTTAGATTATTTCTCTATTTATTTCAGCCTTTTCATGGATAGTTTTGAGTTTTAACAGTTGTTTTATTTACAGGTGACTTTTATAATCGAAACCCGAAACTTGGAACACGCTTGCACCCTGAAACGTGTTTTAGAAAAAATATTCCCTGGAGTTTGCGATTTTTTGGAGGAACCTTTCAGCCCTGTTCCTATATGCGCTTGTTTTCCTAAGCGACGTCTGTAGTACACTGATTAACGTTGAATGAGACGTTGAAATATAAACCAAATATATTAGGCCTTGTAGTCTTTATTTACATCTGGATTTACTAACACAGTCAAACAGTAGGTATGTTATGTGGTGTACCTAGTAGGTAAACAAGATGATAGAGAAAAATCTAAGAAGTGCAATGAATCCCAGTGGAGTCTTCAATAGAGTGGGTACATTTTATTCCTGTCTTCACAGTACCTAGATAGGGATCTACATAAATATTATAGTAAACCATAAATTGTACCTAGGTACCGTGCCATAGAAAATACAAAACCATTTGAGGAACACAATTTCATCGAGAGTAAAAACTGCTTGTCACTGTCGGTATAGAGTTCAATACTTTTTGCTATCTACCTCCTAATGATGGTGGAACCTGATAAAATGTGATTTCTGGTAATTTCAGTGTCGTGCCGTGCCAATGTCAAATTCTGATACAAACATTGATTGTTTTTGTTGCATACCTGTAATCTTGTGATCTTAAATTTAAATTATTTGTGTTAAAAGGAACTGTAGAAAATGTCGCGAAAAAACGTAAGAAACTCGTTCATTTTTCTTCGTAGCGTTTCTCTAGCTTGCCCATATTGGGCACAAACTTGAGGTTCACGTAATGTATGATTGATGTGATGATACACGATGGTACCTACAGCTTACCCCATAAGTGTAGGTGTGTTGGTAGGTTCCTTACCTACCTACCTAACTTACCGAACTAATTTCCGATGCATAACAGGAGGATTTTGATGAGTTCTGCGATCCTGAAAACCCCAGGGCCATCAAATACGAACAAGTAATGGATGCAGCAGATCGCCTAAGGCCTTTTATTATAAACACACCATGTATGGTAAGATAATTAGGTAGTCTAGTCTACCTAATAACCAAACCTAACTTAACTCATTTCTTGAAGTTAAATTATCCGACGCGAAACTTTACCATTTCAGCCATCACATTATCAACGCGAGTTCGTAATGCACCTTACCTATAAGCTGGAGTTCTTACAAAAATCTGGCAGGTAATATCTTTCACATAAACAACTAGAATAAGTTCTGGTTTATCATTAGTTTGCGAAAATGTTTAATACTTTTAAATTTCAGTTTTAAAGAAAGGGGTTCACTGAACGCACTTCAGCTTCTACCTCTCGATAAAAAAAAGCTCGGGATCGTAGTAGCTTCAATCGGTAACGATGCTGTCGGTCTTTGTTACCACGCTTCCAAAACCAATGTACCGGTCATCGTAGTGATGCCAAGTACAGTAGCACTTTCAAAGCTGCAGAAGTGCCACAGTTTGGGCGCCAAAGTAGTCTTACAAGGAGGCAATCTGATGGAATCGCAAAGATACGCCCGAGCTATCGCCAGGGATAAAGGACTCACCTACATCAACGGGTATGATTCCCAAATATTTTACAATAAGGATTAAAACCAGCAAGTTCACTTGGGTATGGGTACGTGCTGCATCGATCCAAGCTAAGGCACTTTTAATGTGTGTTCTTTGTCACACAGACGAGATCACCCTCACGTGCTCGCGGGCTACGGGACTATAGCTTTGGAAATCTTGGACCAAGTGCCGAATGTTGACGCTATCATAGTACCAGTCGGCACTGGAGGCCTGGTCGCGGCAATTACTGCAGTCATCAAACACACGAAGCCTAATTGTCTCGTTTACGTTAGTATCGATGTTTCTCTAGCTTAGATCGAAATGATTGCTATTTAGGTACCTACCTAAGTCTAAAACGTTTTTGATCAGGGCGTCCAAATGGAAAACATGCCGGTATTTTTCAAGTCACTGGAGAATGAGGATCCTGTGACGACTCCAATGAAAGCTACACTAGCTGACGCTATTGCAGTGACCGGGGTTGGCGTTAACTCGTTTGCCAATGCACAGCCACAGTTGGATAAAATGGTAACACTGTTTTACTGTTTGATAGAAGCCTTATTTAGTTTCAAAACCCATGATTTACCATTAAATTATCAGCCTATACCACTGACAAAGCTTATAGATACTGATATGGACCATTATAATTTCTTATTTCTTCAGTTACTGGTGAATGAGGATTGGGTAGCCCGTTCGATTTTACACCTGGTTGAGAAAGAGCGATTCGTGGTGGAAGGCGCCGGAGCATCCTCCCTCGCTACGATCATCGGAAACCTGGTGCCGGAGTTGAAACTTAAAAAGTACGACCTATTCTATCCAAAGCAATAAAGTTTCAAAAAACTTTTAGAAGGATAAGTAGGTATAGGTACTCAGGTTCGGTTTCAATTGAGTCTTGAGTTATAAATCAGAGTATAGTGATCAATATCTTTTATTCTCCGCCACGGCGTATTAGCTAGCATGAAGCTCACGGCCGATTCGGCATGAATGGCATTTAAGACGAGGACATAGGATTTTTTTTATTGATAATTTTCGTAACTTGTATTCTCACGTTTTTAGCGTCGTATGCATTCTGAGCGGAGGAAATATCGATAGCCTGCTGCTTGGTCGGTGCTTGGACAGGGGGCTTGCGGCCGAAGGACGTTTAGTGAAATTTTCAGTAAGAAGTGTTTATTTATTTACAAAAAAAATTAATTTATAATGTGTTTCCTGATAGGTAGGTAAGTGGTCTAGAAGTTAGGTATGAGAAAACAGATGAACATACATACGTAACGGTCAAAATCATATACCTACCAAGGTAACCTATAAGGGTAACCTCCTCACAACTTCACAAATTACATCGAGTAAACATGGCCGTCAAACCACAGTCAAATGAGGAAAACAAACGTTTTGTATATAGTAGGCATTATCGTAGGTATATTAGTCATTTCTTGGTACGGGTAGGTAGGTACACAGGGTACACAACGTAGAACTGACGATACGATTTAATAGCTCTGACCTTTAATGGAGGGGAAGTGGGAGGATTATTTGCGTAGGTAGCGACAGAGATATGGGATAGAAAGTGATAAGTATAGATAGATATTCCCCTCCACTTTCGCCGAGAGCTATTAAGCCGTGGCATGGCACTCACGGCCAGGGCCTATAGGTAAGGTAACAGTTATCTACTCATGGTGCTTATTGTTGACAAGGCCAAAGAGGGCAGAGATATTGAGCTAAATATTATGATCTAGGCTGGACCACGTATATTATGATCATGTAAACGGGGTAACGTTATCTTCTCCAGGTTGGAATAAAAGACAACTCGACGGCAAACGCTCAACTTCTACGGCTCCTTGCTAATGGCGGATACAACTTGGTCAGCCAATTTCAAGACCATGTGTGGATGGACGACGAAACTTACACTGTTGAAGTACGTTTGTCTATTTGGAAATTAATGTGATATCTCGCACCTACGTAAAAGTATATATCGGTTTCAAGTTTCGAGTAGTTAGTACAGTAGGTACCTACCTAACGATCGAAAATCTCGATCGTTTCTAAAGAGGTGTTACATAATTACCCTATAAGCCCAAAGGGGGCATAATCAGACCGAACACTTGAGTGCTTGGACGTGTGCAACGTCAAGGGTCAATAAATCGTAATTACCACACAAAAGTAGAATTTTTGTTATTTTAGAAATTTGCGACAACCCTAAGTGGTTTACTATTTGCGTAGACTCGTACACACGTAGGTACCTACCGTACCGTCCTACCGCGCGCACGGACACGCACGCATGCTGTGTGCAGGTAAAGGTGACGAGCGCATTTCATGAATGTAAAACTTCGAAATCTCAATCGTAAAACAAACATTGTTCGCCATGACCTTTAAAATACTTCCTTTCCGGGCTTATAAGGTATTATGTAATACCGTGTATAGTAGGTACCCAACATACTCGCCTCGTATGGACTTATTTTCTATTCCTTTGAACAATAAGTGTTGACATAAAATAAATAATGTACAATATTATGTACATCACGCTCTTTATACTATTAAAATAAAAAAATAAAAATAAAAGTCCTGTACCGTACTGACCCTAGTTACTTGTCGAGGTTTTTTAATCCAAAATTGGTGCTATTAAATGTACCATATTATAACTACCACGTGACTACCACCAATTTAATCGTACTTTCCTAAATCAGCGAAATATTTTTAATTATTATTAGAGCATGGTCGTCATTATGCAACATGTACATATAATATATATTTCTTAACGAACCTTGCCTAAGAAAGGGACTCACCCTTAAAATTACATCATGTAGAATCACAAAAAAATTAACTCCCGTAAAATGTATGCATCTGATATTTCAGATGAAGTTGGTGTGTGAGACAAAGGGTCTGGAACATGCCTTAGAATTGAAAAGAATAGTGGAGAGGGCTTATCCATGTACATCCGTCTTTGAAACTGAGCCCTTCAATGACCGCAGAACTTGTCCATGCTATGTCAGAAAATCTATGTGAGACCAGTGAAAATCAGATTTCTTGTTACTATGTCAGTTTTTTTACATCTTATACCGAAAACTGTATTTGTTTGATAAAAGCAATGTATAATAAAAACAATGACCTTTAAAGCTTGTTTTTATTACTTGTTATGATAATTTTAGATTATACTTGTGCAATACTGTTATGTACCTACTGTAAGCTAGGTATATAAGGGTTAAACTTCAAACACAATGATAATTTATGCAATTACATGTACTATGTACTTAAATCATAAATTAATTGGGCTTAATATAATATACATAATCAGGTAAAGCTAAGTGTTATTGTCAAGTACCTTCATTCCAATTAGTTGAAGTTATTATCCATAAAAGTAGCCATTCTGACATCTCGTTTGCTAAGTCCATTAACATCATGAGAAGATAGGGTCACCTAAAAATTTTAAAATTAATATTAAACCTGCTATGCAAAAAATATATTACCTATGGGAAAAGTATTAAATAAATATCTAAATAAAGTCAGAATTACTATCACACAATCTATTATGACAAGTAGGTATTGTATTGTAATGCCATCTAGCTTGCTACTAGAACATATGGAATACTACCAAATACATCTATTGGTCCTCGGACCCCGAGCCAAAGGTGTTCTCCTCCGTATGTCTATTTATTTTCCTTAATTTTTTATAACCGCTTGACATTTTGGTTTTTATGCGGCTCATGTAGTTTGAATGTATTTCATCAATCCTATACAGGTTTAATAGCTACCTGCTGTACTACAAGTACAATCAAAATGAACATAGGTAGGTACCTACATACCTGCAATTTGTTATAAACATTGAACCACTCTGGGTGGTGGTCCATTTTTTCAGCCAGTAGCGCAACTCTGCTCATGAAACCAAAAGCCTCATTAAAATCCTTGAATACAAATTCCTTTTCTATAGCATCCCTGTTGCTTTGGACCTTCCAACCAGACTGAATCAGAGCTTTCAGCAAGGTATCACGTTCTTCTTGACTTAGTTTATCTGCCTGTTGAAGAAAAAAAATTTTTTTTTATTGATCAAGATAAAGATGATGTAGTGGAATAGATAGGTGTAAGTACAATAATTTATTGTTTCATGATAAAGTAGGTGTAGATACCATTTTCCTTTTACTGGGCGAGGTCGATACGCTGGCGCTGGCGTAACCGGCTACAGCTCGAATAGCATTGATCGCAACCTCCAACCGACTAAACCCCGAGGGGTGAAAGTGTATCTCTCGATTTAGTAGCGAGCGCGCGCAACTCAAACTTTTATTTACAATCATTGTAGATTTCGAACCATTTGTAACACTCCTTCTGCTCCTCAGCCAATCTGGCAATTTTTTTGGTGTTTGTCTAGATATTATATCAAAACAAACCTAAACAATAAACGAAGCGAAGCGAACACAACACTTGTCTTGTCAATAAATTTGATTGTTTGTTTTGTTAGTATTTTTGTTAGGGCTATCACATTACTTGATATTATCAGGCTAAAAACTGAAAGTACATAACTAGGTATATTATTTAGTGACTCTCTCTCCCTCGAACACTGCTATACACATAGGTGATGGACACCGACCCAATTATGGACACTTGACACTCTAGTGTCTTAAAAATTAAGTAACTTCGAACTATTACTAGCTTCCGCCCGCGACTTCGTTCGTGTCCCGTTGTTTTTTTTTTCTATTTTTTCCGGGATTAAAAGCAGCTTAGGTGCTAATCCAGTCACGGACAATATATTATTATTATTATTATTAGGAGCCTTCGATGTCCCACTGCTGGGCAAAGGCCTCTCCCCCTTCCCTCCACGCTGTGCGATCCAATGCTGTGATGATCCATTCGGGCTGGTATTTATCTAGTTCATCCCGCCACCTTGTTCTTGGTCTGCCGCGACGTCTTGGTTCTTGTGAGCGCCACTCTGTGGTTAGTCTGGCCGAGCTCGTTTGGCATGCGGCAGACGTGGCCGGCCCATTCCCACTTAAGCTTGGCCGCTTTGGTTGCTACGTCTACGTGGTTGCGACGATCTGAGTTCGCGAGCGTAGTTCTGTGTTGCGAACTCGGTCAATTAACCGTACGCCCAGAATACTACGCTTAATCGCACGCTGGCATACTTTGAGCTTGTACTTTCGGATGTTGGTCAAAGACCAGGCTTGCGCACCATAGGTCAGAACGGGAGGATGCATACGTCAATGAGCTTACGCTTGAGCGATACGGGGAGCTCACCTTTCATCAAATCTCCCATAGACCAATAGCTTCTCCAGGCATTTTCGGTTCACCGATTGATCTCCCTATCTTGCCTGGCGTTAAAGGAGACTATTTGGCCTAGGTAGATGTTCTTCTGGACGTATGCAAGTTGTTCGCCATCCACCATCATCCTGGTCTTAACGCGATTAGTCATGACCTGAGTCTTTGTCCTATTCATCCGGAGTCCAACCTCAAGGCTGGCGGAGCTGAGCTCTTGTAGCATCGTCTGTAGTTCTGACGGTGAAGATGAAAACAGGACGATGTCATTGGCGAAACGGATCTATCGTACTATTAATTAATAATAGTACGATACGTTAACATGTCACGTTGCGAGTTAGCGATCATCTGATGACGACGCGATGACAGGCGTCATGGCTCAGTCGGTAGTAGCTCTGCCTTCCGTGCTGTGAGTCGTGGGTTCGATCCCCACCGAGAACAAACATTTGCGTGTTGTAAAACATAGATGTTTGTTCTGTCTGTATGTATTATAAGTATGTATTTAAAAAAAAAAATGTATGTATGTATTCTATCAGCTATCTAGTTTCCATCGTACAAGCTTTGCTTAGTTTGGGACTAGAAGGCGTAGTGTTAAGTGTCTGTAAATATTTATTTATTATTTATATTTATCTGCGTCGCGTATTATCGTGGTGGACATCACTGTGGTGCGAATTATCATGCTGAGTAATAAATAGCTTTTTTGACTAACTCGATTCATTATAATATCATTGTTTATCATCTTTTATCTATATGAATAACTTAGAAATTTAATTTTGTACAGATTTCCCTTTTGTATATATTTTCCACCCTTGTTTATATTTTATTATTTTTGTATCCCTAACCCTACTGATCCTTCCTAACCCGCATGCCAGATCCCGCGCTTTTTTATTATATAATATTGTTTCCCTAATTTTCCACGTAAAATGGCAAATGCAAAAACACAGTGCGACGCCAAAAAAAAAAAAAAGACTCGATTCATGAAAATGTTTTCAAATTCTGAATTATTGCCCTGTTTGGATTAGATTAGAAAATTCTTTATTGCACTTTAAAAATCGTACAAAGGCGAGTTTAATGCTATTTAGCATTATCTACCAACTAACCTGGGTGTAGTGTGGAGATGAATTAATTTATTTAATCGATAAGTAGTCCTACTAATTATAAAAATGTGAAAGTTTAAGGTCTATCTTATAAAAAAGTTGATTCTAACAGAAGATAACGCTGCAACTAGGTCCGATTTGGATGAATGAAACTTAGAATAGGCACTTATGGTTAGTAACCTTTATTAACCACATACCTAGGCTATTTTTTATCCCCAAAAACTAACAGGAAGAACGGGACATGGACGAAGTCGCGGGCGGAAACTAATGTAGTACTCCACCCGTGACTGTGTAATCCATGGTTGTACAATAACAATGGCGAGTGCTATATGAACTTACAAAAATGGCGGACACATAGGTGTGCGTTTTATTTATATAAACATGCACTTGTGCGCATGAACACCCAAATCTGACATTTCAAGTGTCAAAAAGCGGATATAGCTGCTTGCTAGCTAAAATTCGTGGCAGCCCTAGCCACCGAACAGCCATAGCAACAAAAGAAGAAGAAGAAGAAGCTATCCAATGCAATAGGTAGTTACCCTTAGATTAATAACACTCAGATAGAAAGTACGCGCGCGTAAAGTGAAGCCGTTCCAGATGTGCCCTTTGGGTGACATGTCGTCGAGCGGCTCGCCAGTGATCAAGGTCAAATTGTTGTGGGCCGATCTCTAGCAGTTTTTGTCAAAAATGCCGAATTGCGTGGTGAAAGGATGTCCCAATAAATCAGACAAACATAATAAGGCTGATAACATCACATTTCACAAGTAAGTACTTACTGCCAACTTGTATTTTTACGATAAACATTAATCAAAAATATAAATTTATTCGATGGTTTGATTGGCGCCATTACAATCAAATGTTGCCCAGCAACGGATTTTTTTTTGCCTAATTATTATTATGTTAATCAAAATATTTTTTTTCAATCTAAGTACTAAATATTTAATTTCACACTAGCGACCCACCCCGGCTTCGCTCAGGTGCAAATGGTTTGTGTTATAATTTTTAGAATTCGTACTGATCCGATTATTTCTGCTTGTTGGATTGAAAAACTAAGGTTGAATCTACCTACTAGTAGATATACCTACCTATTACGCGCCAATCGATCAAACCACTCGCTTTATACGAAATAGGTTTTATTAACAACAAATAATAATAGCTTTACACCTATTAATGAGTCAAGGTGGAAAAAGAGGAAATGTAACAATTTCCCTACTTTTTGGGAAAATGTCTCTCCGCTTGCAGCATTATACGTGCGCTTGTGTGCGTGGCGGCGAGCGTAATTACATACCTGTCACGCACACATGAATTTGTTTTTGGCCTCACTTTTGGAATGATGTTTGATTGAATGAGAACGCTCCTTCTCGGTCTTATTATTCTAAGGGTAGGTACATAAAACGCAACATAGGTAAAAGGTATAACAGACTGTATTTAACTCACGATTGGTCTTAGAAATTAATGCTCCTTCCAGAATAGCCAGATCAACAGTACCTACCTACTTTACTTACATACATTTTGACAGAAATAAAAATAGAATATTAAATTAAGACCCCAAGTTATCATCACTACCTACATGTCTGCTCGTAAGCCTTCAGGCGTAATAATAAATTCAGCCACAGAGTTGGGCAAGTCTGGGGCAAATATAACTGACAACTCTCTTACATGAGAACTATATTCAACATCATGCTCTTTTATTTTAACTATGCTCAAAGTTTTCCTTAGGTATATTCTAGTAGACACCATATTTGACCAAGCAAGACCTAGTGATGGTAGCATGTCTTCTGACTGGTCTACTGCACCGGTGACTTGATTAATACAAAGAACTGCCACATTAAATTCCTGGGCTAAATTAAGAAGATAAGTGGCCAGCTCTCTCATTTCCTCAGCCCTCTGTATATAGTTTGTACTCTCTACTCTAAATGGGGCAGCAACGGAGTCTATCACAATAAGAGCAAATTTATTTTGCATCAGCAACTTAGGCAGTCGCACTCTCACACATGCCAATAGATCTTTTGACTCTGTGACATGCTCCACAAAAGTTGAAGACCCATAATTAATATCATTCCTGTAATTAGGAATACCTTTGTTTATTTCATCAAACCGTTTGATAGGAAACAGATCCTCTGTGCAAATGTAAGCAGTGCAATGTGGCCAGTTATGTGCTGCGGCTTGAATTCCTATCTGAGTTTTTCCTGAACCACTTTCTCCATATAATTCTGTGATAGTTCCTCTCCTAAGTCCACCATGAAGTATTGAATTAATTGTAATACAACCCATGCTTATTTTTGTATTTGTGTCAACCAGCATATCACAAGTAATACTTTTTGGACTAAATTGCTCAGAGACCACACTTTTCAATAACAAAATGTCTTCATTGCTCAGATTAGTTAACTTTTTAATATCCCACAGAGAGAGTGTAGTAATTTGTCTGGAAGTTGCTATACCAGCTCTGTCAGCCACCTCGAATATTCTTGGTGGCAGAAGTTTTTCTAGTTCATTCATGATAATTTCATCAGCCAATAAGGTAGATTAGATAAAGGTAGGTAGGCTACTTAACTATCTACAGTGTTTCGTCAATGGTCTAGTATCCAGTCAGACAAGAAACTCGAATGAAAGTTCCTTTCTTGTCCTTAGCTTAATCCGCCAGCATCAAAGAATATGTAATATTTACTGAGGCCAGCATAGTACAGGCCAGGCACGGGCAGCACCACGACAGCACAGCCCGATTAACCCTACAACAGTGCCCGACCTAACCTAAAGCACCGAACACAAATCCCCCTACAGGTTGCTTATAGGTATACAGGTATACTACGTTCAAGTTCACACCACACCACAGACAAACTAGCGTAATATGTACTACTAGCCCTCGCCCGCGGCGTTGCTCGCGTTCTACCATTTAGAGTGTGACGTTTCAAAATTCCTTTCTTAGTGCACCCCTACACTATGGGTATAAGGATACTACCCTCCAAATTTCATACCTCTAGGACTTATGGTTTAGGCTGTGCTTGATTCTCTGTCAGCTTCAAAAGAGTTTTATATAATTATATATTGATAATAATACTATGGTAGTGTCTACTCTTAACTTTTTTAAAGATAGACCACTAAAGATTGTGCTTTGCGTTTCCAAACATCAACACATTGTGTGTTGCGACATTTCAACGATTTCAACACAATCCATAAACAAGCAACAAACTGTTGTGCATGTTTGTGTAGACCAGTAGACATCAGTAGACATTTTTGTTGGGTATGTACTGTACGCCATTTTTGTAAGTTCTTATAAGCACAAATGTTGAACTCTGAGTGATTATGTGGCGGCTCGAGCGAGTGTGTGGGATAAAAATATGACGTGCAATGGTTGTTTTAATTCATTTTCTCTTTTACTGCGGCCTGAGGTAGATATTCTCCATCTTTTGTTTGGTTTTGGTTATACCTATATCTGAATCTAGGTAGGTACCTCCCTCCCTACCAACAAACTGTCCGCAGAAACGAAACAATATTTATACAATGTAACTGTTGCTTCTATTAACCCCCCTTATTAGTCCCTAATTTTCAGAATTTGTCTTCATATACCTACAAATACCTGTTACCCAAACTTGAACTCTAGCTTCTACGGTTCAGATCTGGTGGAGGTAACAGACAGACAGAACACTCTTGGTCTCACTCATTAAATTAATTGTTCCGTTTTTCCGTCAGTTTTTCCAAAACTGGGGCTGGAACACTAAAAATACTTTATTTCAGAGAGGATGTCCATCCTGCGGTTTCAGTTACTGCTCCAAATGTTTAGGACATACGCTATACTTACCAAAGATAAAAGCTGAAAAAAAGGCAAGTTTTTACGCAATCGATACCTACCTACTCAACCTACGCCTTTAGGCTGTAGAACATTCATTCCCAGGTAAGGATTAAGTGTTCTGTGATTCTCAGCAGTCTCACATCAAGGAAACATAAGTTTTTTGTTTTTCATCAATGTCTAAAAACTACAAAAATATGTATGTTAGGTACCTAATTTACCTACTTACTCAACATGATAATTTCCTAGGTTTGCCATAATTGCAAGAAGGCTTCCATGAGCAATGCTAATGAGAAAAAAGATGGAATTACACCTCCAGATGCATTTTACATGTAAGTCCTGATGATTATTTACATCTGGACAAGAATAAAATTGTTTGTAGTTCAGAAAGTTTAAGTACGTACCTACTTAGGTATACTAGGTACTCTATAATTTTTTATAAAATGTTGCCATCTACGTAGGCAAGTATTTTATTGTTATTTAAAATTTTAGGAGAATGGCTGAAAATGAGAATGCACTGAGCTCTCAAATAGATAATCAAATGTGGGAGCGATTGAACAAATTGAAGGAAGATGCAGAGATTAAAAAGACCACTGATGCAGAAATTGCAGAGAGGTTGAAAAAAATCAAAGGAGATGTACCTGTGGCATGCGATGCTGATTTACATGCACGACTAGCAAAACTCAGGGGGGTACCAGTAACAGAAAGCAAAGTATGTATATAATACAACAATAAAATTATTTACATAACTACAAACATTTGTTATTTTTATATGCCTGTGGCACGTGCCAAATGTAATGTTTGAACATGCCTCTGACTACACCCTTTACGAAAGAGTACATACCAGGTCATCTAAGTGGAAGCTTACTGTGGATAAGGTATTGACTCTATTTGTCTTTTTTTTTTCAGCCAGCTCTAATGACAAAGGATCTAAGAACAGAACAAGAGCAAGTGGAAGATCTGATGAAGCAATATCTTGAGAACATTGCAATAGATTGCAAGTACAAAGATGAGTTTGACAGTGTCATCAATGATATGGAAGGGAGGTTGCAGAGGCTGAAGGATGCTAAGGTAGCAGGAGAGACTTCAGGAATAAACGTTCCACCTTCGAATGTACAAGTTCAGGAGAGTGAATCAGAAGATGAAGAGGAGAGTGTCAAGAAAATTATTGAAAAAGTATGTATCTCTCTTATTATGTACCTAACATACTGACTTATGTAAAACATGTATATTTTTTAAATGAATAAGTACCTACCTAATTATTTTATACATGAATTTTTTAGCTCAAAGCAGAAGAATTACAAGTAAAAGTAGATGTAGCACCATCAACCAATGATGAATTGCCATTCTGTGAGATATGCAATGAAGATGCAAACATGAGGTGCCTTGGTTGTAAATACCTATTTTGTAAGCGCTGCTTCAGAGACCACAAAGATGATGATGATGACTGCAATAGATATGAGCCATATGAACCGCCAAAGGGTAGGAATTGTAATACTTAACACTATCTGAGATCTGCCAGATTTTAGTGGCTAATGTTAAGAAATGTTGTCTGTCACTTTAAATAGATAAAAGCAAATATTGTAAGTCATATTAATTACCTATTTATTATACACAAAGATATTTAATAAAACAAAAACAATTTGTATAGGTACCTACCAAATGATTATTCTTTTATTTCTTTTTTTAATTTAAAATCTTCTACAAGTTCTGGTATAAACTTTACTAAATCATTTGCTGTCTGCTTGTATTCATTTTCAATCCAGGTTTCTTTCAGTTTGTAAATAATGGGTCCGTACATCTTCCCTGGAGATACGCCGGCGTCTTTGAGAATTTTTCCGTTTATGGGAAACCTTGGTATTTGCCAATTCCTGAATTGTTTCAAGAGATTTTCATCACCTCTGTATTTTAGAACTTCGGTCACATATTCAACTGTATCTTTTTGTTTTATCTTTGTGAAGAGAACTAGTTTTTCGTAAGGCCTGTAAAATATTTTTTGTAAGTTTCAGATTTATGAGATAGGCACATTAGGTACCTACCTTAGGTACATACCTTAATAAAAATAGATAAAAGTTGTATTGTACACAAAAGAAAAATTATATACAGGAAAGAACATTGGATGGACATGAATTGAGACAATTAAATCAAGACAGTGGCATACAAAATCTTCAACCTAATAACTAAAGTTATGATAAAAATGCCCTAGTATTTATTAATACTATGTGATACTATGTGATATATGAGACTAAAATCTAAAATACATACCTACCAACCAACATACATATTAAACAAGGGTATGGATATTTGACAGGCGTCCCAGCTCAGTCGTTAATAGCACTGCCTTCCATGCTATGAGTTTAATCACCACTAAGCACAGATGTTTGTTCTGTGTCTGGATGTATGTACACAGAACAAACATCTATAAAATATTCTGTGGTGTTACTAGTTAGAATATAACTACTAAGGTAACAAAGGTTAAAAATACCATCAAAGGTTAAAAATACCATCAAATTTAGAAAGATACAAATTAATGATAAATAAACATGTCAGCAGATTATTAACTTACATCAAAGGGTTTGAAGATGTTTTTTCTTCTCTATGTGCCACCAAGAAATAAGCAAGC
This sequence comes from Eulithis prunata, assembly GCA_918843925.1. Taxonomy (NCBI): domain Eukaryota; kingdom Metazoa; phylum Arthropoda; class Insecta; order Lepidoptera; family Geometridae; genus Eulithis; species Eulithis prunata. The sequence continues at coordinate 5,453,825 of OU974024.1, read as the reverse complement.
TCCCTGTCATAAGTGGAGAACTTTAATCGACTGTGCAACACTGTGACTTCATCTATATCCCTGAGTAATGCAGCCAGGTAGCTCATAGGGTGAAGATTAAAATGTTCAGAACATTTGAGCAATCTATCTAGCTCTTCAATATTTGGTGATGATGGAAGTCCTGAAAGACAAAAATATGTATAATAATAATAATAATTTATAAGGTACCTACCTATTTCAGTTATGTCAATAATATCATAGTAGTAGAAAAATCCTAGTTTTTATTATAAAATAGTTACCAATGTATTTCCCAATTCCAACATCAATCATAATTTTTAATAGACTGCCAGCAAAGTTTCCTTGCAGTAGTTTCCTTAGTTCCACCCATATTCTTTCACCAGATACATACTGCAGGCCATCTGCATTATTGCCAATAATTTTGAGAGTTTCTTTATTGTGGTTATCAGGATTCTCTGCTATTTTACCGTAAAATCGAAAATATCTCATAATTCGGAGGTAATCTTCTTTGATTCTTACATCTGGATCACCTACAAAAGCTATTCTTCTTTTTTGCAGATCTTCATATCCAAAGAAGTAGTCGTAAACTGAACCATCAAAGCCTGGAATTGATAATTGAACATCGTCATTATTCTATTGCTAAAAATATAGAATGAATATGTTTCACTATATTCATTGAATAGAGACCTTGGTGTTATATTAACACACCTAAAAACATTGAATTAATAGTCAGATCTCTTCTATTAGCATCCAGCTTCCAATCTGTTGTAAACTCCACCTCTGCATGGCGGCCATCAGTGACCATGTCAATTCTGAGGGTAGTCACTTCAAAATTCTCCTTGTCATTTATTCGAGCTGTGATTGTGCCATGTTTCTCTCCATTCATATTGATCATTCTGATAGTTTCTGCTGTAAACATGTCCTTCATTTGTTGTGGGGTTGCCGTGGTGGCAAAGTCAAGGTCTGTTGGTTTCTTCCCCATAAGTAGGTCCCTGGAAAATTTATTTTACACGTTTTCATCAATGTTGGTAAGTAAAAAGCCATGTTGGCCGAGAGGGATTGCACCTCGACTTTCGATTCTAAGGTTGTGAGTTTGAATACCAGCCGTGCATTGATGGATTATGTAAAGACCTAAGATGATGGTAAGTATTGTACAAAAATGATGAAATATTTGTACCTGCTTACCTTACTGCTCCGCCCGCAACTCTGATTTCAAACTGGTATTTATCAAAGAGCTTCTTTAGTTCATCTACTTCAGGTGTGAATATACTTTTGAACTCTGGGGTTTCAAGTTTAGTAACAATCGGATTATCTCTACATTTTAGATCCATATCGATTACTGATCGCACTCTGCGGCGGCTTGAATTGGAAATGGAATAGAAAACCTAGAAAATGTAAACAACGTTTTAGGTAGGTACCTATTCTCAATGAATACCTAAGCCTTTAAAACACGACTTGGCTATCAGTAAAGCATCCTAATAATATAATGATTAGTATTCAGTTTATAGATTCTGTTTTCTCTGATAGAATCCATCCAATCCAAATCTTGTATGTATGTACCATGGCATCATACCTTTCTTTGAAAATAAAGACAGAAGTCTAAAATTTTATGATATCCGGATAACATCACTGTAACTAGAAAATCTATAAACCACGGCATCTAAAATTCTAAAATATTTTTCACAACACAACCATTCCTTTAATTTTCTTCTTCTTCTTCTCTTTTTTAGGGCCTCTGTCAGTCATGTTTTGACTTTTTTTTTTAAACAACGTAGCATTTTTATTTAATAGTTTTTCTTGTGATAATGTGGGTATTGTTGTTTAATTTTGGTGGAATTTTAACCAATAATACTTAGGTCGTCCCATAAAGTGTGAGCAATTGGAATAAATGTGTGTAAAGTGGTTTTTCTGAATGTGAAAATTAGTTTTAGGTTTTGAAGAGAAAATCCACCATTTTTTTTTTCAAAACAAACGACAGCCGACTTGACAAATGACTTGACTTATTTATTACTTCTTCTTCTCTTCAATAATGGCCTGTGTCCGTCATTTCGACAGACAATTTTGCCAATGTCAAGTGTTAAAATTGTAATAAATATGTCAAGTCACGTCATTTGTCAAGTCGGCTGTCGTTTGTTTTGAAAAGAAAATGGTGGATTTTCTTTTCAAAACCTAACACGAATTTTCACATTCAGAAAAACCACTTTACACACATTTATTCCGATGGCTCACACTTTATGTTACGACCTAAGTATTATTGGTTAAAATTCCACCAAAATTAAACAACAATACTCACAATAACACAAGAAAAACTATTAAAATAAAAGTGCTATGTGTCGTTTCAAAAAATGTCAAAACTCGTGTCCTTATTTATTACAATTTTAACACTAATTGACATTGGCAAAATTGTCTGTCGAAATGACGGACACAGGCCATTATTGAAGAGAAGAAGAAGAAGAATTATGCTGTACGTTTCCACCAAAAACATTCACATAAAAGATTGTCATAATCCCCACTGATGAGGACATGGGAATTATCAATAAACCGATGGGTTTATTGCCTTATTTCCTCCTAATTTGTTTCCACCAGTTAAAACCAGTGAGTGAGTAGACATAACAGCGAAAGCTGCTCGTCTATAAACTAATAAATAAATAAAAATAATTTAGGTTTATTTTTTATTATCACTCCTAAAGTAAAAAACGAATAAACTAAATCAAGTTTTATAATATTTGTAATGTAACCATAACATGGACAAACAATTAAAATGTTTCTTAACTTTTACAAAACAAAACATAATCTTAAGCTTCCATTAAAATTTCACCCTCTTATTCATAAAAAAATTTAAACAGTTGCGAGTTTCTTTCGGTTGAATTTGAAAGAAGAGAGAAAAACCACATTACCACCATAAATTAAGTAAGTGAAATTGTCATAATCCCCACCACACAGTATACTGGGAAAAACGCCAACAATTTTTTGATGATTGTCACAATCCCCACTGGTGGGAACAATTTAGTGGGAATTAGGATAATAAACCAACCGATGCGAGGCGTGAAGCTTCATGATCTTGTCTAGGATGACCTCTCCTAACCGTGAGTTTCCAGTGGAAACTTTCCACGCAGAATCTCTATTAAAAACTCTGATGTACCTACTCGTTGAAAGATTCAATTCAAATCGTTTTGCACTTAAGTTTTTTTAAAGATGTTGTACAAAAGGTAGTGTAGCAAACATAAACCATGTTATGGCACAGCAATTTGTTCAGGTATAGATAGGCACTAGGTGGGATATTTAAGTATCTATTTTTAATATTTTAATAATTCTCATCTAGAAACTCGTGCAATGAATAAAAACAGTTTTTTACTAAATACTTTTTTAACATATTTTTGAATTTTAATTGTACTTCTAGATGGCGCTAGTACAGTAATAAATAGGTTCTCCTAACGGTGATACGGGGCGGGCGGCAGTTGTGGCCCAATATTTTAGCCGGATGAATGAAAATAAGTAAAGTAGGTTATAGGAAGGTAGGCAATAAAACTATAGATTACACTTGATACATATATTTCTACCATCATTTTCCACCCATCAAACTATTCATGCCACTGGACCCTTGCTGAAGTTGCTTCATCATATTGTGGAGCCCAGACATGCCACCCATTTGTTGAAGGATCCTTGGGTCCATCATCTTTGCCATCTGTTGGTTAAGTTTGACCATTTGTGTTTGGTTCACATTCTTTGCCATATCACCTCCTTTGAATAAGCCCTTGATACCACCCATTTTTTTGACAACTGCAGCAAACTTAGTATACTGAGTGATCAGGTCTTTCACATCGCGTTCAGTGACGCCAGCGCCGTTCGCTACTCTCGTTATTCTGGTGGGTTGTTTGGAGAACAGTTTTGCGCCATCTCTATGGTCGAGCTCGCCTTCGTTCATCGAGTCCATTATTGTCATAAGACGCTTCAGTTTCGCCATCGACTCTTGCTCACTGCCCTTCGTCATAAGGTCTTGAGAGAAGCCTGGGATCATGCCCTGAAATGGATTTTTTTTATTAAAAAGTCAACTTTCTCAAACATGCATGTCGTTATATTTCGATCATCTGTGTTTTACCATGATTTGTGAAAATGGACCCATCTTCATAATATTCTGGAACTGTTCATACATAGCCCTCAGTGTGAACTGGCCATGTTTCAGTTTCTCCAGTAACTCATCATTATCATCTAGCTTAAGCTCATTTACTTTATCAAGGAGACCCTCAATGTCACCCATTCCCAACAGTTTATTTATGAAGGGCTTTGTCTTAAAGGGTTCTAGGTCATCAATATGTTCACCTGTACCAATGAATATGATCGGAGATTGTGTAGCAGCCACACTGAAAAATCCAAAAAAACATTACTTTCTGCTCTCACATACCTATAGGTAGGTAGGTATTGAGCGATAAAGGGAAATATGTTGAGATTGTGTATTACAAAACTTACGCCGATAATGCACCACCACCCTTAGCATGGCCATCCAACTTGGTGATGATTACAGATCCAATGTCTACCTTTTCCTTAAAAGCCTTGGCCTGGGCCTCACAAGCCTGACCGATTGTGGCGTCCATGACAAAAATAATGTTGTCTGGTTTCTGAAAAAGAATTGTTTTTTACTTTGAAGGTACCTACCTACCATAATGAAAATAAATTTATTATATCAGTTACATTTAATACATACAGTATTTATTACAAAATACACATAGAACAGTAATTAAGGTAAGTATCTGCAAACCTTTACATAGCTAGGTATGCTTTATAGATGGGTAGCTCAACGTATAGCCCAGTCAAATTAGCATTTCACCTCAGAATTTGAGATACCAAACTATAAACTTGTATCTTGACATCCTAAAAGTTGTCTCAAAACCTACATAATATGGTAGTAGGGTGTTCGCAACTATTAAAATCTCGAGGTCACAGGTCACAAAAAGCGACCTTTTGCAAATATCTCGTTTCCTATAGGTTTTTTGCTATTTGTAAGTATGACCAATATTGTAGAGGATTAACTTCCCTACAACTTTTGTTTCAATAAAAATTTTATATGTTGAATCGTTTTCGAGTTAGAGGGCGGAGAGCGCGTTTTATAATTTTTACTACAACTCAAAAACTATAACAATGAAGGATTATATTCCAAAAAGTAAATAGAACTTACTATAGCGTTGGCTACTGCCAACATCTCCTCAAAAAGCGACTCCTCCTGCTTGTGACGACCACTGGTGTCCACAATAATCATCTCAAAGCCTTCCTTTTTGAACATCTCAACACCAGTGGTAGCTATTACTACGGGATCCACTTCTGTGTAACTGAAATTGTATTGTGAAAACTATGATTGATGCATATAACTATGATTGATGCATATTCAAATTCATTTTATTTAGTGAAACATGGGTTATACGATTTTTCAATTCAATATTATTTCAGACAACAAACATTACACATGTTAATGCCCATAATTTTAGAAGTAACTAGCCGTCGCCCGCGGCTTTCCTCGCGCTCTACCCTTTAGAGTGTAACGTTTCAAAATTCCTTTCTTAGTGCACCTCTACACTACATAAGGATACTACCTTCCAAATTTCATACCTCTAGGACTTATAGTTTAGACTGTGCATTGAGATTCTAAGTTACCTTCAAAAGAGTTTTATATAATATATTGAAAACATAAAACTCGAAGAAAAACTAAAATATGTCAGTCAGTATCCAGCCCCCCACAACAAGCTGCAGGTAGCTTATTATAATGGGTTGGATTAGGCTCACCACCAATCAGTATCAGTGGGTAAGTCCAGCCATAAAATAAAGCCTTGCACTTAGTGTACCCACGGACAAGATAGTTGTGCCAGTAGTATTGGTGTTAGTTGATAAGAAATCCTCACCTTCCATAAAAGGGTATTCTAGCCTTGGTACAATTCTGCTTGACCTGGTCATAAGCACCAGCCCTGAATGTGTCAGCACACACAAGACAGGACTTCCAGTTCTTTCTGAGGTAATGGTAAGCTAGTTTTGTGCAAGTTGTGGTCTTTCCTGAACCCTGAAGCCCTACAAACATTATGATATTTGGCTTGCCTTTGATGGGCTGGTATGGTTTAACTGCAGGATCTACAAGCTAAAACAAAATAAAAGTATATTATGACGTACCTATGTAAAGTAGATGTAAATGGAGAATTTTATTAAGTGTAGATGTGGACATTGGATTAAAGTAAAAATGTAGATTAAAATATGTTTAACAGTATGTACCAACAAGGTTCATATAATAATGGAACACAAACCTTGACCAGTTCCTTGAAGACAGCAGATTGGATCATCCTGCGTTTGTTTAGCCCACCAGCCATTTCATCAAAATCGATGACTGCTCGGACATTTTCACGGAGGTTCTTTACCAGGCGGATATTGACATCAGCTTCCAGGAGAGCCGCACATATTTGTTTAAGCATAGAATTTAAAACCTAGAAATAAAATGTCTCTTTGTAGAACACAGGTATACCAATATTAGTAAGGAAGGTTGGAGTCACCAACTTTGCCAATAATGGGCATAATCATACTTTACCTCTTCATTGATAATAGTAGCTCTGCTTAGAGACTGCAGAGCAGTCGTAATTTTACGACCTAAATCTGCTAACACCATTTTCACAAGTTTTTACAACTCGTAGACAAAAATATTGTGTCAGCTGTTTTGTTAATGCACAAGGAGTTTATTTGTAACTTGTGCTTGGATTTGTATTTTTATCATCATAATATGTGTGCCATTATTAAAAGTACAGTAAAACAGTAAGGAAAACACTTTCCCAAGGAATAATTCACTTTTTTCTTCACACAAATCCACCATACAATAAAATAGAGTTTTTAGAAATGTGACGTTGACAGGATACCGATCGAATTGACTTGACAGTACACGAACACGCGTCATCTTGCACGTTAACTGATAGTGATGTAACGTAACGAGTTGAGTTTTTCAAACTCGAGATAAATGGGTGGAACTGTCTATTGATTCGGGTCGCAAGCTGAGTTGAATGGACTCTGTCTGTGTGCAGCATAAGTGGTTACAAATATTAGTGCTTGTTTCTACGTGTATGAATTTATATTCATGTCATTTCTCGATTCGATTTAACCTCAATAACTCGAATTTGAAAAAAACTCAACTCTAACGTCACTAAATTTCATGTGCCCCTTTAGTGAATGATATATTTATATTGAATCATCTCGGAAGTACAATAATCACAAACCAAGAAGTTGAAGTTGAAGAACAATAATCCATTCCATCTTCACATTTTTTGTCTGTAGGTAGCTGGCACATAATTTATTAGTCTGTGGTAGGTGGTAAATTCGCCTTGTAATCGTTGTAATCGTGATTTGGTTTGGTGTATTTTACAAAATATCAATTGGATTCACCGAAAACAGGCGATAAAATGGTAAGTAGTTGTTTCGGCATTATATCTAAATAGCAAGGCGTAGGTATGTAACCAATTTCTTAGAACTGAGGTTTTCCATTGCGCGAAACAGGGTCAGAATCAGTCTGGCGGTGGAAGCGGCGGAGACAAAAAAGATGACAAAGATAAAAAGAAGAAATATGAGCCCCCAATCCCCACTCGCGTGGGTAAGAAGAAGCGCAAGGCAAAGGGTCCAGATGCCGCACTGAAGCTGCCCCAAGTCACGCCACACACGAGATGTAGGCTGAAGTTGTTGAAACTAGAAAGGATAAAGGATTACTTGCTTATGGAGGAAGAGTTTATCCGGAACCAGGAGAGGCTCAAGCCCCAGGAGGAGAAAATTGAGGAAGAAAGGTCCAAGGTAAACATCTTTGTTTGGTCTAAAATTTTGAGGGCTAGTTGGTTACTAACTAACCACAACATTACAGTGTTCATGTGATGTTGTAGTTAGGAACTACACTATTGCTATGACCTATATTAGGTATGCAATCTGCTTATTTTGGGACTACAGAGTGTGGTGTGATAATGTCCAATAATATTTATTTAATAACGATAATGTAATTCCTGGCTTTTTACTATAAGTACCAATTGTGTTACTAAGTTAGCATTAATTTTTAGGTGGATGACCTAAGAGGCACTCCTATGTCAGTGGGTAACCTTGAAGAGATAATTGATGACAACCATGCCATTGTTTCCACATCGGTTGGCAGTGAACACTATGTCAGTATTTTGTCGTTTGTTGACAAAGATCAACTGGAGCCAGGCTGCTCTGTGCTTTTGAACCACAAGGTAAGTTAGTTATATACCTACCTAGGTAATAGGATTTATTATTTTCCTACTAGATTTAGGTAGGGTAATCTTTGTCATTATCTGTTGTAAAATAACCTAAGTAGGCCCAACACGGTTCGACAAGGTTTTTAGCTCTTGGTAAAAATGGAAGAGAATATCTACATATCTTTTGCTGCACAAAGCACACACCTACTTCCCTGTCTCCTCCAATCACTGTCAGAGCTATTGAACCAGGTTGGGAACTGTATGGACTTTTTTTCTTAACCTATAATTGTCCCACCATTGGGTAAAGGCCTCAACCAACCAAATCCTTATCTTATCCCTCAGGACTCTATGTATATAGATGAATTGTGAATTGAATTTATTATTGCATCATTATACAAATTTATATGTAAAGTTGAAAAGGCTAATAATTTTGCTTGGCAGGTGCATGCAGTGGTTGGTGTGCTTGGTGATGATACAGACCCCATGGTCTCAGTGATGAAACTAGAGAAAGCACCTCAAGAAACTTATGCTGACATTGGAGGACTGGACACACAAATCCAAGAAATAAAGGTACCTACTTTTTATTATTTATAAATATGGCTTACATTAAACTTTACATTAAATTTCTGTCAAACTCAATGTTTGTCTGGGTGCCCTGATATAGCAAGTTCCACAAACCTCTAATTTAATACCATAATCAATCAGACTGGTTTTATTCACTTGAAGACACGATGCTAGATTAATTAAAATATTATGGAAATCAAAATAATAAATATTTTCTGAAAACAAGTTTAATTAAAAAAAATATTGTAGATACAGTAAAATAATATCAACTAAGTACCTTAATTAAACACTTTTACAATTAAAGGAATCAGTTGAGCTTCCCCTCACTCATCCAGAGTACTATGAAGAGATGGGCATCAAGCCTCCAAAGGGGGTGATCCTGTATGGCCAGCCAGGCACAGGCAAGACACTGCTGGCTAAGGCTGTGGCCAATCAAACATCAGCCACTTTCCTCAGGGTGGTTGGATCTGAACTCATTCAGAAGTATTTGGTAAGGATTTACAAACATCTTAAATAATCTTAAACCCTTGACTTGCAGAAAATAAATGTGAAATGAAAAACTTGTGTCTTGTCCAGTTTATTTTTTCAATCCACGCAACGAATTTTTATGTCTTAAAACAATGAATATTTTTCTGAATAAATAACCATTTTAGGAAATTTTTCACTCCATTAACTTCTGAGCCCCATCTCAGAAGTTTATGGAGTTTATGGGGGGGGGGGGGGGACAAGATTGTTTTAGGATGTTTTTCATCATAAGTCAAAAACTATGAATTATAGCAAAAATATATAAATTGTCTTAGAATACATTGCCCTTTTTATGATACCCTACTTGAATTTATCACCCTCCTTTTTTTTCAATCTCCTATTTTTGACTGTTTTGAAAAAATTGCGTTAGACTTTATTCTAGTAAAAAAAACGCGTGTGCATTAGTCACCGTGCGGCTCGTGCGGATTAAACCGCCTCGAGAATGATCACCAACGTAGCAGACTTGTATCATTATACTGTACTATTTATTACAGGGTGATGGACCAAAATTAGTTCGTGAATTGTTCAGAGTGGCTGAAGAACATGCACCTTCTATAGTATTTATTGATGAAATTGATGCTGTTGGTACTAAACGGTAAGATTTGCGCGGTTACCTGTTAATATACTAAAATATTTACAGTAAAAAAACTACAAGAAAGACTTGTAAATTACAAATGTACTTTGCAGATATGATTCCAATTCTGGTGGTGAGAGAGAAATCCAAAGAACTATGTTGGAGCTTTTGAATCAACTTGATGGGTTTGATTCAAGAGGTGATGTAAAAGTAAGTAATTTTACCCAAGATCAACAAACCAGTTTTTGAGGACTGTCACTGAATACTAATTTCGTCATAAGTAAGAGGCTCAGTGATGAACAAATTGAATTCTTCAGTTCACACTTCAGTTTTAGAGAAAGGCACGGCATCATTTTTAGTGCTTGCTGTCAAATTAGGTTCATTTATATAGTAAAACTAGCTGTAGCGCCCGTGGCTTTGCCCGCGTGGTAGGTACTCAGTAGTAAAGCAAAATACAAACTATGCTTAAGCGAGATCTTAAGTAGGTATCTACCTACCTACTTCTTTAAATGTGGCTTCAGAGGCTGGTATTTTTTACCAACGCTATCTCCTTACCTACCTACACCTTTCGTATTTTTTATTTTAAGGACATGCTAAGTTTGAAACAAACTGATTTTTCTATACAAACTTTGACAGCTAATAGCACCGCAAATTAGTGTTAATGTAGTTTTTTAAATGCAGTTCTCATTTATTTAGTTTGATGAATATACATACCATTTTTGGTATTTATAACTTCAAGGAATACGATTTTGCATACTAACGTTTAGTTAGACCCAGTTTGACCCACTTAGGGGTTTAATTTCTTAAACTCCCGTCCTAGTGGCTGCTTGTGTCCTATAACGAAACTACATTCCCAGCTTTCTGGCTTCAGCCGTTTTGGCTGTGCATTGATTCCTGACCATTCAAACTGAGGACCTACTTTATTTATTTTCAGCCGTTTAAGGGTTAATATCGAAAATTCCAGAATTTAGTTTTCTTTATGTTACGTTCTTAATATTCACACCAAGTTTCAAGCCAGTCACATCAAGTTTTGGTTTTTCCATACAAACTTTAACCGCTAATAGCATCGCAGTTTAGGGTTAAGTTTGTTTTTTTTAACGCAGTTCTTATTTATTTTGTTTGAAGAATAAACATGTCAATTTTGGTGTTTGTAACTTCAAGGAATACGATTTTGCATACAAACGTTTTGGCCCAGGTTGACCCACCTAGGGGTTAAATTTCTCAAAGCCCCGTCTTAATCCCGTCTTCCTTACATGGCATAGGCAGTAGGCACCCGCCTATGCCATGTAAGGTAGGTACATTCCAAATTTCAGCTCTCTAGCTTTAGCGGTCTGGCCTGGTGCGTGATAGGTTAGTCAGGTCCCTCTTCTTAAATATATGATCTATCTTATAAAAAGTTAGAGTAGACATTATGTCTTGATTAGCATACGTAAACAGGACATAATATCTACTCCAACTTTTTATAAGATAGGGGATAGATTCAACAAGAATCGACATCAATATACCCATTACATAAGCCATGAAGAAATGACATGTCACTTAAAAAACGACGCTTCTGTTTTTAATGAAGTACCTATTACAAGTTTGACGGCGCGGTGTTGTGTTTATGTCGGTCTGTTTATTTTTGGTTTAAACACTTGCATTGTGTTTTCAGGTTATAATGGCAACAAACCGTATTGAAACTCTAGACCCGGCGCTGATCCGCCCGGGCCGTATTGACAGGAAGATCGAATTTCCTCTTCCTGATGAGAAAACCAAGCGTAGAATCTTCACCATTCACACTTCGAGAATGACGTTGGCTGATGATGTCAACCTGTCAGAACTGATTATGTCTAAAGATGATCTCTCTGGTGCTGATATCAAGGTATTTTTTAAAATGATTAGAGTAACACAAGATGTATTATCTCATAAACAAAATCTGAAGCAAAAAAAAAGTAATTTATGTTTAGATAACTTTTTTTTAAGACCTTACCTATCTAATCATTGAGTTTTTTTTTTAAATCAATACATCTAATCCAATAGTTTTTTCCTCAGAATACTTACCCTACTAACTACAATTCGTGAATTTTTTGACCTACTATACGGAAGTATTTTATGTGTATTTTATGTTACCTACTTTGTAGTGCCCATTACTCAGTCTACTCTCGATTTGAGCGCGTGTAAAGCGTATATAAACTGTACCGAAATAGAGGGCCACTTGTTCTTCTTGCATGATGGCTTTAGAAGAAAAAAAAATTCGGGTAAAAACATAATATATTATTTTATTTCAGGCAATTTGCACAGAAGCTGGGCTTATGGCTTTGAGAGAACGCCGTATGAAGGTAACGAATGAAGACTTCAAAAAGTCCAAGGAAAGTGTCCTCTACCGCAAGAAAGAAGGCACCCCTGAAGGCCTTTATCTATAAACATATTTGTGTGTCTATGTAATTGCATTCTCAAAACTAAAATATTGTTAGAATCAATTGATAAATTTAACTACAGCTTAATACATATTAATTGGTTTATATTACCTATGTCTGTTTTGACGATTTTCTATTTACGAGCATAGTCTAAATGCGGTATATATTAGTCAGTCTACCTGTCTTTTCCCCTTATTACTCTACGCCACAGATTAGTAAGGATGTTAGGATGTTCTCTACGCGCTGAGACCACTACGTAAACCATCGAAATAATAATAATATGTAGAAGGTACGTAAATTAAGTAAAAACGTGTAAAAGCTATCCTTTGATATGAAGTAGGTAGGTATTTTTACGTCACCAAAGGAGCTACCTTTATTGGAGCTACGAGCTACCCCAAATTCACCTTTCGATTTGCCTGGGCTATTACCACAGAATATAAAAGTGCTATGTGTCGTTCCAAAAAATGTCAAAAGTTAACCACTGACTGAACGGACCCCTAGTCAGTCTAACTGACAGTGATTATATCACTTGACATTGGCAAAATTGTCTGTCGAAATGACGGACAGAGGCCATTAACGAAGAGAAGAAGAAGAGGAATCGAGAAATCGTTGCGGGGCGGGGCCGTTTTGCAAGGAGTTGATGATTGATGTTTAGCGCTAAATCGGTCGGTCGATATGTGGTCGGTAGTGTTGCAAAGTTGCGATATTTGAACACACAATTCATACAAGCAATCCTTACAAACAATTTGTACAAAATTCTACATGCACAAGGGGAGGGTTGACTGTGGAAACGCACAGACCACAGAACAATACTTCTCTGCACAGACCGAGTGTGCATGTTCAATAAGTTGTTGGTGGAAACTGATACATGTATCACTCAGTTTATGAATACATGTATCACTCAGTGCAGTGATGCCAAGTCAGGGTAATTTACCCTAGATTTAGGGTAAAATTGAGATGACAGGGTAATTTTTAGGGTAACGAATTGTTTAGCGAAATCTTTATGGTAATTTACGTATCAAACAATGGGACGTCTTGTATAAATTTTTAGGCATAGATTTTGTATTGTTATTATGGGCTTTTTGGTAAGCATTATAAGTGGAATAAAAGCCTTGATTATAATGAAAATGATAATATAAAATAACTTTTTGTTTAATTATTTATTTAAAATACCTTTGCTGCGATGGTTGAAATTACGGCTATGTCGTTATGCTTCATTCATGATATTATGTCATTTCCGTTTCATTGACTTTCAAATCACAACGGCGCTAAAGAAGTTTTCACTTCAAAACTTTGGGATATTATTTTATCAATAAAGTTGTGAATCTAGGGTAAAATTAATCAGGCTCTGGGGTAAAATGAAAATCTGGGTGGGCAGCACTGCTTCAGTGTATCAGATAAACCAAAAAAAACTTGGCAAAAAAACAAGCCCCCAGTGCCAAAACAAATAAAAAAAAAAAAAAATAGTAGTACCACGTACCACCTAGGTACCTAGTTGACCTACCTACCTAAAATAATACCTCCCGTCCTGCCTGTACCTATCAGTCAGTCAGTATCAGTATCGGTGATCAGTATTACATATTGAGTCCGGTTATTGTACAACCATGGAATGTACAGCCTGTCAAAACACAGCCGTGGAAAGCGCAGTCAGGAATGCACGACCGTGGAATTCATGTATAATGTACATGAATTCCACGGTCGTGCATTCCTGACACGTGCTGAGTTTGTACAGCCCGATTTTGCACAGCCCGGTAAAACACAACCATGGAATTCATGTATAAAAAAAAAAAAAACAAATACATCAATTCCATGGTTGTGCATTCCCGACACGTGTAGGGAATGCACGCCCGTGGAAAGCACAACCATGGAATTGATGTACTTGCTCCTGATTGGTCGATTCATTGTATGCTTCGTTCAGATGTAACTACAGAGTAAAAATGATACTAGTGTGAATTTAGTGATTAGTAAAGCACAGGCTATCAAAGGTATTAAACAGGTATTAAAAACCTACTGGGTTACTTTTGTGACTTAAGTCGACAAAAGTGCCCCTCTGACCTGACACGCACCTTTCTTAAGGTTAACAAAAAAAAAACCTAACAACCTACTGGGTTACATTCACGCAACTCGAGAAGAAACTGATAATTCCCTTAGATAGCAGTAAACAAAAAATATGTAAAAATGAAATATTTTGTTCTGTTTACGTTCCCTTTCAATCGTTCAATCGTTCACATAGTCAGGCAAGTAAGTGTAAACAAAGCATAGGTGATGACGTATTTTGGCATCCAATTCCCAGGTTGTACATTCCGTGGATGGGCATTCCCGACACGTGCTGAGCTTTCACAGCCATGGAAAACACAGTCAGGAATGTACAGTCAGGAATTGATGTATATTTTGGCAGCCAATTCCATGGCTGTGTATTCCCACCCTGTGCACAACATTGTACGGCCTGGAAAACACGTCCCGAGATTGCACAACCATGGAATTGGCTGCCAAAATATACATCAATTCCTGACTGTACATTCCGGGGTTGTGTTTTCCATGGTTGTGAAATGACGGCACCCTTACATATTCTTTTACACGATTGCCATAATAAAAAAATAAAATAAAAACATTTTCTTTGGTTTAAGTCGATCGATGTTTACGTCAAAGTTTACGTGAAAAGGAATCTTGAGGAATCTCTTCAACATTGCTCTTCATACAAAGCAGTAAAGTAATTAGATTAATAAGCTACAGTGCAGCAGTGCGCAGCGCACTATATCCATCCCAGTGCTGATCAAAATGCTAGTAAAATAGCAAGTTTATGAATGAGTGACACAAGTGATAGATACGAAGCGTCTGAACATACTGCACTGATGGACGGACACATAGCTGAGTCTCATCCTGATCGGGTAGTAGCTGATAGAAATGCAAGAAAACGGAAGACCAGAACAGAGAGCCAGCGGTCCTATGGCGTGAGTAAAAATCACCTCTTACATCTAAGTTATGACTTTTATTGTTCAACCTATAATTTTTGATAAACGGTATATTTATAGCACTCCCATAACACTATAATTTTTATTCTATAGATACCTACTATATTGTCAGGTCAAGGTATTCTGTATAATTATTGTTCTGAGCAATCAGTCATCAATAGAGAGAGTCATAATTTCAAGTTTGTTTTACAGAGTGTGGGAGGGGCAGGTGGCTCCGCGTCAGGCTCTGGGAATAATGCGCCACCACAGGCCTTACCTGTCCCTGCTGATTCTTCAATAGAAGAGTTGGAGTTAAAGTATGGCGCCCGACATGTCATAAAGCTCTTTGTGCCTGTCACACTGTGTATGCTTGTTGTCGTCGCAACAATGTCTTCAATTAATTTCTACTCTGTGAAGGATGTTTATTTGTAAGTTTCCATCTACATATATGTATAAAAGAAAGTTGTGTTAGGTACTCCATTTATAACTCAAGAACGGCTGAACCAATTTGGCTGAAAATTGGTAGGGAGGTAGCCTAGAACCAGCAGACGGACATAGGATACTTTTTATGCCGTTCCTGGGGAAAAAATATCCATCCAAAAAAAAATTTCAGCTAAAACTTCAGTCTAGCCGTTCATTTCTTAGAAATGGTATAGCAAAACACAAGTGACATGGAATAACAAAACACAACTGACAGTGTTGTCTATGGTTAAGTTTGTATGAAAATTTGACTATTTTAAATTTTAAAGTTGACCCGTTGGAATTTTAAGGATTTTTAGGGGTTTGTTGGGATTTGTCGGGGTTTTTAGAGGTTTGTAGGGGTTTTTAGGGTTCGTAAGGTTTTTAGGGGTTTGTAGGGTTTTTAGGGGTTTGTAGGTTTAAAATACAAAATATGCTCATTTATTGCCTCTAAGGCGGAATAAAGTTTGCGGGGTCAGCTAGTTGTTTATAAAATAATGCTAGATTTTTTAACCACTTTGAACACTTTTGGTCTATGTTCAAAATTTAATTCCATGTCATGCATCCCGGTAGCAGACATCATTTAATGTACGTATAATATGTAGTTACTTTACATGTTGTAGGTACAGTAGTTCTTTACTTTTTCATGTATATTATCCATGTATTTTTCTTTTTGACATAAGTTAGAAGATCTTACCCATCATTTTCAGGGCATACACACCGTTCCATGAAGAAAGTCCCAATGTTTCAACTAAAGTATGGAATGCTATTGCAAACTCACTGATTCTGTTAGTTGTGATTGTGATCATGACAATATTTCTGATTGTGCTCTACAAGAAGAGGTGTTACAGAGTGATTCATGGCTGGCTGATTATGTCATCATTGATGTTGCTATTTATATTCTCATATTTGTATATTGAGTAAGTATCTATTTTACATTGTCTCATTTGTACCACTATTATGATGGGATAATTCTATGGCCCATGTAATGTTTAGTGGTGACCACTGTGATGCATTGCACTGCGCCCATCCTTCTGAGACTGAGCTGGTAAGTAATTAATGCTTTATTTCCAATCAGAGTTTAATTCAATTATTAGTGATAATTTATTTAATACACAGCTGCTTAAATAAAACTTACAGTCTAAGATCAAAACGTTTTATGAGCCATAGGAGCATTTAAATGCTTAAAAAACATATACAAAGCCTAATTAATTGCCTTAAATTTGTATGTAATACCTGAGGTGTCTGAGCAATGAGCATATTCAGAAGTGTGAATAATAATGTGTACATAATAGAGATAAAGCATTAAAATGCTAACAGCGAGATGATGTAAATGGAACTGGAAGGTGTCCTTGGGGGCTCTGTAATAAAACAATGTAACACAATCAAGTTAAGGCTTGTTTGATTAATCTTTACAGGGAATATGGTCCTAGATTATATCCGGACCGGCATGATGATAGAATTGGAAGGTGGTCATGGAAACTCGGTATTGAGTTTAAGCTAGTTGATTCGTCTTGACAAGGACTATGGTACTAGATGATTCCAGGATCTTATGATGGTCACGGAAACGACGCAAAAATGAGCTTGAAAAACTATATTTTTCACAAAAAATTATTAATCTATTCAACAGAGAAGCATTAAGGGCGTACAACATTCCATTTGACTTCATAACACTTGCCATAATACTGTGGAACTTTGGTGTGATGGGCATGGTGGCCATCCATTGGAAAGGACCCCTGCGACTACAGCAAGCGTATCTAATCTTCATCGCAGCTCTCATGGCTCTGGTTTTTATAAAGTACCTACCTGAATGGACAACTTGGGCAGTACTAGCTGTTATATCTATATGGGGTAGGTAAGGTCTTTCAAAGCACTTTTGACGTTTTTGCTTTTTTTGCTTGTTTGCTTGCTCCTACCTAACCTAATCAATTAAGACACAATTATGTTATGTGACCTAACTAACATAGGTTGGTATGTCTCATTCATGTGGGGCGTGGAGCCATTAAAGGCAAACTCGATTGTAGCATCTAGTATAGCTAGATCGCTAGAAAGCTTCTTGTCCCACAAGATACAGTACAAGTACAGCCTAGACTTGGATTCTTGTGTCAGTATTAAAAACTGCATAGGTAGACAAAATATTTGCAGATCATGCCAACATCGAACCAGCACCAGCACCTCTTTCGCCCCTTGTTAGCAGCCAACTATTTATATTTATTTCCCAATTATTTCAGATCTGGTAGCTGTGTTGACACCAAAGGGGCCACTGAGGATATTAGTTGAAACTGCTCAAGAACGGAATGAACCGATATTTCCTGCCCTTATTTACTCGTGTAAGTATGATAATGTATCTACATTATGTTGCCTATCTATCGGTAGTCAAATTATTGTAAGATAACAGTAATATTCATCATCATTTCTATTGAAGTTACTATGAGGACATCATGTGGTGTATTTTTTTAAGAATTAAGGATGGTACAAGCATATAACCTGGTTGTAACAAGGTAATAACAAGGCTACTAATAAGTACTAGTTGGTGTTATTTTGAATTTATGGACTTATAGCTCAGAAACTAATCCGTTTTAGTGCGGTTCTTTTTCAGCATTGTTTTACATCGGTAGTTACTTTTGTTTACGAATGAGGTACTTACTTACTCCAAATATTATTGTTGTGTTATTAAAATATCTCTTTAATATTGTAGCATGACTAAATTATAATTATATGAGATTTAAATATTGTTGTTTTAATATGAGTATATTAGCATGGTTAGCATGAAATGTTCTAAATTTTGCATGCTGTGAAGATAGTTCGTCTAAATACGAGTAGATATATGTGTCTTACAACTATGTTATTATCACCGTACCAAATCTCAAATATCTGTTCAGCCAATCAAGAGGGGCGCACCACCATCTAAAAAAGACAAATAAAATAGCTAAAGACTGCATGTGCAGTTATTTATTAGTGTGGTGCTGTGCTACCAACTAGTAACGGGGCTAATGTTATTGTATTGTTCCAGCGACGGTGATGTACACACTAGTTGGCATGTCAGTGCCAGCGGACGGCGGCGCCGAGCCGCGGGAAGGTGAGCGCGAGCTGCGCCCTCTCAACCCGCACGGTCCGTTCTCTATCTTCCCTCTCCCTTACACCTGATGCATCGTGCCGAAGCCGTTCGTTCCGACTTTGAGCTTTCATTCTTATACGATATAGTTGAAATTGCATTCGTAAAACAAATAACAGCCAGGCCCAGTGCAGTGCGAACCAAGCCGTGCCGAGACTGAGCGTACGAACACTCTACGAACTTAATTTCAAAGACAATCATCCAAATTAAAAAATTTATAAAAATTAGATGCCGGTCTCCCAGCGGTGCTAACATGATCACGTACTCTATCGATATTCAGCTCTATCTTCGTAAAGTTTCAAATACAATGTAACGAATCAGACACGATCAGGCCTCGGCACTGTGTTACATTAATCAGCCTTTATCCTTCTATCTACGCTGCGCTAACCTCTTATAGCATGAGCATCCTAGCTAGATAACAGTTCTGTCTACCGAAGACAAAAGATTTACACAAAGGAGATAATATATAGTTTTTATTGTCTGTAGACGTTAGTGTACGTTGCCTATAGGGCGCTCATGTTATGCCTTTGTTGAAAGTTAGTATATTTTGTTTCATCTTCATTGTAGATTCTCATATTTTCACCCGTCTGCTTATCTTTCATATCAAACGTTTGTTCTTTTCACTGGTCTCGGTCCTGCGCCAAATTTGACATATCTTTGAGGAATACATCCAGGTCTTCACGTCAATGCTTCTTCAGTGTGCTTCAGTAGACGGAAGTCACGGGGATCCATTCCGAGCTGACCTTGGCACATCTCTCAGCATGCATATGGCAAATATGACCCGCCCACGTCAGCGATGCTAGTGTTTAAGCGCAGTCAAGTGTTATTAATATTATAGATTCTTTTCACACCTAAAATGCTGCGCGCCATCGCTCATTAGCAAACCTCCGAGCCTGGACTTGTGTGCATCCGTTAGTGACCAAGACGGGGCACCTTAGATTAGGATACCAAGAATACACGTGTCGATAAGTTGGTGTTTAAGTGAAAAAGGAAGGTCGCCTTTTATTAGCGTCTTCATGGACCAGACCCAGACCAGACCTTCACTAGCGCCTTTACACAGGCTGGCTTCTAGGTAGAATGGAATAGATTTTAAGCTAAAGTGAAAATTATAAAGTTGGGAAACTGTTAGGCTGAGGCCAAACGAGCGTTTTTTTTAGTTGTGAGTCGCGTAATTTCTGCTGCATTTGTCTTTATAGAAATGTCTTGTTTGATTCACACGGCGACGCAAAATGAGTTGTGTGCCGACTCACACGCGTTATGTCCTACCGAAATGTTTAGCGGGGGTAAGGGGGCCGAGGAAAGCGTCAGTCAGTTACAGATTGTGTGAGAGTCGACAACTGAATAAATTACGCCCGTCTGGCAGCCTGACAGATTTTCTGCTGGGCCGACCGAAATTACGCGACTCACAACTCAGAAAATTACGCTCGTTTGGCCTCAAGCGTGAGCTACCAATTCATAGAGTTTTAGTGACTTTGTGGTTCTATGCTTGTAAAAATGAAACAACAGAAACAATTGTTATTGATTTCAGGCGCGGGCATATTCGCGCCGTTGCCAGGCGCAGGCGAGGTGGTAGGCGCTGGCGACGCGGCCGGCTTCGACGCGGCGTGGCGCGCGCGAGCCGGGGACCCCGCCGCCGCCGCCGGAGGGCCGCGCGCGCTCCGCGTCCACGCGAACCACGCGCAGTCCAACTACACGACGAGCGTCGATCGACCCGCGCCGCATGACGAAGAGGAGAGTGAGTATCACCACATTATTTACTGCTAGTGGAAAGGGGAAAAATGCTTCACAAATGTCGCTCAACTATAGTTTCGATAATCGGCCTAATTACTTAGCCGGGAAACGTAGAAAATTATAATTTCGCGCCCAATCGAATCAAATCATATAGAGTGCGAAACATGTTATAAATCAGTAGGGACCTACTATGATAAAATCAATACTTCTTGTTTGACAGAGGGTGTGAAACTAGGACTTGGCGACTTCATATTCTACAGCGTGCTCGTCGGCAAGGCGAGCTCCTACGGCGACTGGAACACCACGCTAGCTTGCTTCGTGGCCATTCTCATTGTAAGTAATTCTATTCTTAGCACTAAAGGTTTAGAATTTACCCTCGAATTCATAAACAGAGGCTGAAGATGAACAATCCGCCAAACCAGTTTCAACCAGCATAAGCTTAACGCAGCGCCTTAATCCGCCTCTAAAGGAGCCTTTTCGTCGATTATTAATTCATGGGTGATTGAATCGGATGTCCCATGCTATGCAAAGCACACCATACACTCAAACTTTGTACCATGCAAAATATCGTTGAACCATACAGCATCATTTTGTTTTTCAGGGTTTGTGTCTTACCCTGCTTCTGCTCGCGATATTCAAGAAAGCGTTGCCGGCGTTACCCATTTCGATTACTTTCGGACTGATCTTCTACTTCGCTACGAAATCAATCGTCAAACCGTTTGCAGACGCGTTAGCCGCCGAACAAATATTCGTATAATTACCGGCGCGGCGCAACAAATAACATAAGCTTAGAATAATGTTCAAAGTGCAGACTAATGTTTTTTTTATAGTCGAAATTCACAGAGTAGTATTGAATTTTTTTTAGAGTTATTCTCGGGGTGGACTTCTACATCTCCAGCCCGAACCCAAACGTCTATTCCGTAGTGATAAGTGTAAAAACAAGAATATCGCCACCATTTAACTACCTAAGCTATTCTCTAGTAGATATTTATTATTTTAATAAACTTTCTGTCTTTAACTATAAAGTGAATTTTTTGGTCTGAATGTATACTTGCCAAGTAAAAGTAATTCCACTGCTACGAGTAGTAAGATATCAATGAGTGTTTTTTTGTTACTATAAAGATATAACTAGGTCTGCATTTATGCTAATAAACAGTTCGACCACACAAACGCTGGCGCGGGTAAGTATGTACCAGTGTCTATGTAAAATATAACTGTTACTCACGCACGGTATACATAAAACGCAAAATAATTTTAGTAGCCAAGAGTATATCAACAAATTATTAAGAAACTTTTAAACTAAGGATCAAATAAAGTAGCTAGGTATATGGTATGTTCACTGGTGGACCAACCTAGTAAAAGACGTAGTTTATTAGACCGTTAAGTGTAACAGTTATTTGTTGGCTATCGTAAATTAATATATAAGTAAGTATTGCCATAGACTAAATACAATAGTCCATGGTATTACTAATAGAGTATTGTTGCAATATAAGCCGTGTTGGCCGAGTGGGATTGCACCTCGACTTTCGATCCGAAGGTCGTGGGTTCAAATCCCGGCCAAGCATCAATGGATTTTTCGTTCGGAAAATTTATATGCGCATTAACACGAGCTTTACGGTGAAGGAAAACATCGTGAGGAAACCCGCGGCTTAGTCAGCTCCGCACGTATTGACCTTGTCTTTCCTGTTAATATGGCTGACTAGGCTGAGAGGATGGTATAGGTGATGGGTAAGCCTACTCCATCTAAACATTGTCCCAGGCACTACAGTGTCCCATTAAGTGTAGGCATACGTTGCCTCCTGACGCTGTATAAATCATCTTCAATAGATGTAAAGGCCATTTATATTGTTGCAATCTTCTTTTACATTCCATTTAAAGTTTTAGCTACATAGTGAATTACATTCACTTTTGAGGACAACTGGCTATAGGCCTACATTGCGTACTATTTATTAATAAAGACATTATGAATATTTCAATACATAACGACTGTAAACGTAGGTATATACAATATAAGTATTCCCTTCAATAAGTATTTGCTGCTTTTGGTTTGTATTACCTAAATAGTTTTGTCTTGCCTACCATAAATACTTGTATACCTTCGCAGTTTTTAATGTACTCGTCAATTTATTTATTATTCCGATTTATGTACATACTAATACGCTAGTTTGTGTTCAATTGTTTGACAGAATAAAATTAAATGTAATATATTTGCGTTTTTAGTTTTTTTTCTGCTCCCTTGTCTTGTAGGTAGCTAATAATATATACATACCGATAATAATAGCTCAACAGGGAGCTACAGTTAACTACTTTCATCCATCACTCAGACGTGTGTTACGTCTTTTTCTAGCTTATTCAAAGTTGAATAGAAAGAAAACAAAACATAAATAAAAATTAAACTTTTAATCAGGACATAAACTTATAAATCATTCACAACAAACCTACATAATAATATAAAACTCTAAAGATCTACCACAGTAAAGTTCTCGTATTTTTCCAATTATTTATTCAGATTGAATAAATAGCTTGGTATCATAGAAGATGGCTTGACTTGGCGATGCCCGAGATCGGATTGGATTGGATGGACATCATTTCGATTTTCCATTACCTACCTATGTACCGTAGTATTTTGTTTATTTATTTAAACTGATGTGATTTATTTTACATAATATTAGGTACTAAAATGTTGAAATAACCCTAAAATAAAAACTGATACACTGTTGGTACCTAAATACTTATTTAGAAATTGCACATTATATTTTAATAATAAATGTCAAGAGATATCGAGTTTTACATACAAAAAAAAATCACAATTAATTTTAGAGAATTTACGTGACCCTAAATTGAGATTCTTTCCTAAATATAAAAAAAAATACAGACTTGAAGCTCTAATAATTAGAAAAGTGTGTTCTACGCTATTTACATTTATAGTTTCGAAACACTACTAAATCTATATAGAAAAAAGTAGTCCACGGACATCTCTTAAAAAATTACTAATATTAAAAATTGATAGAATATAAAAACAAGTTTCGATAATCCTAAGCAACCTGAATGTAAGCGCTTTATAAATAGAAAAATTGGTTAAATTTTATGAAATATAAATGAAAACATAAGTCATAAATCCACTATAAATCATGATAAAAATATACTTATTATTCATTCTCTAGTTTGTTTGTAAATATGTAATTTGTTCAGCAAACTTCCAAATAACAAAGCAACTGCAATACTTAGCCTATCTTGATATTTTTACATGATTTACGGTAACTATCAGGCACTTGTATTGTAAGACAGCCTATTTAAAATGGCTAAGCTTGGAAATTTCTTGGAATGATTTGGAATGTAACATGGTTTGTAATTCTGTTTGCCTTATCTAATTATTCCCTCGAATCTTATTAAGTTTGACAATGACTCAAGAAATCCATCACCTATTAATTTTTACAACTACCTCTAATCATGTCATTAGTGAACATGTCATTAGTGAACATAACAATGGAACCTAGAAGTTTTTATTCCATGCACAATTAGTTATTACTATTTCAGATGTGGGTTAGGGATCTCTGCAGGCCCATCTTTCTTTATTACTTTCAACGTCTCCTTGCTTGGTTTGGCGGTGTCAGACTGTATTTCTTCAGAGATAGGAATATTCTCAGGTGCTAGTTTATTTTTTAATTCATTCAGTGCTTCTTCTTTAGGTCTCGTAATTATAGGCATTTCAAACTCTGGTTCTGGCTCAGTCTGTTTGGCCTTTGCTTGGGATTGAGTTGTTGTTTTGATTTCCGGTGTTTTCTTTAGTGGAGGAGTTTGTGTTGTAGGTTTGGCAGTTTCTTTGGGAGTGGGAGGTGCTTTGGCTTCCGGTGTGGAAGTAGCCTTTTTTGGCGTCGGGGTGGGCCTTTCCTGTTTGGACGGAGTGGGAGCCTTAGATTCAGGTTTTTCGGGAACGGGCACAGGCTTTTGTTGGGCTGGCTTTGACTGTTCCACCGTTTTAGGGGGAGCTGGTTTTTGCGCCGATGGGGGTGGTGGAGGCTTCGCCGCTTCAACGGGTTTAGGTTGTTTCTGCGGTGCAGGTTTCTCTTGCACGACAGGCTTTTGAGCATCCCTCTTTGCTTCCACCTTAGGTTTTTCTTCCACCTTTGGTTTAGCGGTAGCTACGGGTTTCGGGTGCTGTTTTGGCGCTGTTTCAACGGGTTTCGGGTGCTGTTTTGGCGCTGTTTCTAAGGGTTTCGGCTGCTGTTTTGGCGCTGTTTCTACGGGTTTCGGCTGCTGTTTTGGCGCTGTTTCTACGGGTTTCGGCTGCTGTTTAGGTGCAGCTGTTTCAACTTTACTTTCAAATGCCTTCTTCAAAAGTGGGGGTACTGGAACGGATCCTATAAAATGTTGCAAATGAGGACAGCCAGTATGAAGTTTATTGTTGTATACGATAGCGTCGCTAATGTGCCCGAGCGAACCATCTGTGTTGTAGTAGGACTCAATGATGTTACCATTCCAATCTACCACTACCAATCCAGATTGCTGTGGCATGGCACCAGAGATGCTTTTGAAGTGGCCAACCTGTAAATTATTTAATAATGAGTGAGATACCTAACAATGGTTGCAATTTACGCAAATTTTCAAGGTGATGAATAAACTTACGAAATAAACGATGTCTTCGAATATGACATGTGGGTAAAGGTTGTTGAGGTATTCAAAGGGAATCTCGATGAGTCTATGAACTCTCGCTAAAATTTTCCTGAGGAGCGGAGTTTCGGCTAAAGAACGCGCGAGGAGCGGATTTTCGTCGTCATACGTCACGTACAGCCCGACCAGCATTCCCGACCCGTCGGGCAAAGCCCGCACGTTGTCCGGAAAACCTGAGTAAACATTCATTTATAAATAAGCAGTAATAATAATTTTACCGGCGCAACTGTACAAACAGTCGGTGGCGAAGTACTCTTACTCTAATGGTGTTTGGTTTTATACGAAATGAGTTTCTTAAATTATCGCTTAATTTTTTTCGTGTTCCTAACAAAATGTACCGCCGAAGTGATGTACACAACCGATTTCAATTTCCGTGCGCAGCCAGGCAGTCGAACTTGTTTCTTTGAGAAAGCGAAAGCCGGTCAGATGATGGAGGTTTACTACCAAGTACTCGATGGACAACATGGTGATTTAGATATATCATTGGACATCATCGATCCAACTGGGAACAAAATAGTTTCAGACTACAAGAAGTCTGAGAACTCTATTATCATGGATTTAGTTTTAGATGGGGAATACTCGGTCTGCTTGGACAATACCTTCAGCGTTGTGAACTCTAAATTAGTGTTTATATACGTAATGATAGAGGACCAGCAAAACGAGACTGTTTCGGAAGCCGATACGGAATTCAACGTTCTGAAAGGTGCCGCAAACGAGGTGAAGCAAGTGGAAGCTCTTCATTGGAGGGGAACTGACGATACCGACGAACCGTACTATATGGCCGTTGAATACATTGCCGATTCCATGTCCCGCACATTGAAACACGTTGTTAAAGCACGCCATATGTTAGATTTGTTCGCCGCTAGTAAATCCCGAGACTCGTACATAGCCAGTGAAGACACATTTATAGTGGATTTGTGGTCAGGCATCCAGATCAGTTTCATGTGTATTATAGGATTTGTACAAGTTTATATGATCAAGAAGTTATTTCAAAGTACTAAGAATTATAAGACTTTGCTATGAGTCATACAAAGTTATGTGTAAGTCCTTTTAAGTGGATATTGCTGAAGTTGGTATTAGTTTTAAAACAGCTATCATCATCATTTTAGGAATAGAATGTTGACCGTTGATCATAACATTTATGCCTCCCAAATATTTCACAGTGAAGAAGCTTGTTTAGGCTAGTAACTATTGTTACCTGGTAGTCCGGCAACCAAAACTTCAGATTTTCCTTTGTTTGGTCCATCAATGTAATATTTAAGTAGTCTCAATCTCAATGTTTCAACAACAACCACAAACTGGTTGTCTGGAGAGATGGCAATACCGTTGGGAAACCACAAGTTATCTAGCAACACCTTGCTTTGGTTTTTGGCTGAATTATATTGAAATAACCTGAAAAAATATGTTTCTTTATCCCATGCTTATGATGTTTAGGAGACAATAATATCATTGTTATGACATTCATAATTTAAAACCAGACAAAATATTGTTAATATTTATACATTGTTTTAGTCATTTATTATTAACAGCTATTAAGGTTATTCTGTACTATGTTGATGATTGGCATAGGTAAGGATAAAAATAAATAAGGCACCTAGTAAGAAACCGTTTATAAAATGGCAGAACGTCACTGCACATAAGTGAACTGAGATTTGTTTGAATAACCAGTTTCGGAATAATTACTTGCCATAGTGGTTAAAAGTGACATGCTATGCCCGAGTCCTGCAGTGGATTACAAATTAAAAATTACCTTCCAGATGGGTCAGCAAGTGCAATCATGGCTCCATCCTTCAAGTGGAAATCGCTGCTTGAATCTGTCCAATACAAATCACCATTTTTGCTCAGTTCAACAGAATTTATCAGTTTAGGAATGCGGCCTTCAATAGCTACTCGAGGAGAGACCAAAAGCTGTTTCTTGTCATTTGTAAGGTCGACCTTCCATAAGCCGAGGTAAGAATCAGCTACATACATGACATTGCTCCTCCCATCTATTTTGAAACCAAGAGGTCTTCCACATATATGTTCTTGGAGTAAGCCAGCTGTAAAGCATTAGGTATTGGTTATATTTAAGTGTTTAGACAATGATGTTCTATGTAAAAGATCATTGGTTTTAGCATTATTTCTGCACATTTTAAAACAATTGTACAATGTATTAAACATTACCTGAGGAAAAAGATACTAGAAACTGACTTACAGTCAACAAAATAAGTTTACAGTTTATATGGCTGTGCCAAGATATCTCATTATATGAACTTAAATAAAAACTCACTGCAAGGTTGTCCTAACTTAGTTACAAATGTAACATGGCCACTTGGAGATGTCTTCACTATCTCCCCTGTTGCTAAGCTGGTGTAAAGCTCTCCCTTAAACACTTCAAATGCTTCTGGTCCCAACAGTTTGTTGATATACAATTTCTCAGCCTTGTTTAAAACTTCATTTGGTGCTAGTGGGCCCACTCTAGGTTGAGGTGCCTCGAGCCTAAAACCAAAAGATACCTACATGTTCAACTTTCACACTCAAACCACATAATATTTTATTTAGCAATTATCTTTATTTAGATAAGGTAGGTACTTACGATATGCTTGAGAACTTTGTATAGGGTGGCAAATTGGGTAAGAAAGCTATGATGCAGACAACTATAGAAAAATAAATTGCTAATTTAATGAGCTTCTTCAATATTCCAGAGATCAACCCCATTATAACACGCACCTGAAAAATTTTATAGGTAAGAAATCAGTACCTACACTACCAAGGTACTCTTGTTCACAACAATGCATTAGAGGGCAAATGTGACACATTTATAGGTCGTAGAAATGATTAAGAGGGTACCCAACCCAGGTATGTATTTTGTACCTACAGATAATATTTAATTACTTCTGATTATCGCGGCCACGTTTACTTAGTCACGAAATATGTAGGTAGGTAGGTACTGTGAGGATGGGTGAAAGGTGAAAGTAAAATTCGGCTTATTGATGAGTAGGTTAAGTAGGTGTAAAGAAACTGAAAAAAAATATTTGGAGAAGTTTTCGGTCATGCTGCGATAGGGGCGAGCCACCAAGAATTTTTGGCAAGGTTAAAATATCGACTTAACCTCTACCTACCGAGTTATGCGCAAGATAAGTTTTATAATAATTGTCGGTCGAGTCGAATCAACCGCTTGCGACTTTCATGGGCGGGTATACGAGAACACCTACCTTACCTACCTTTAGCTTCTTCTAATAATACTTCGATCTTCTCAGATCTCAATCAAGTCACTTGCTTTGCTGTGTTGCTTGCCTTGCAAATCCAAATCGACTCAAATAAAACTAAATTAATAATCATCAAGCAAGAAAATAACTATGCCTGCCGTAAAGAAAGATTTTTTTTGCACATGACATGACTGACTGACATTGACATGACATAATAGATTAGTGACATGGTGTGTGACATGGATAGTGACATGACAGATGTCTATGGTTTTTTTCATTCATACTTGCCACAGATTAGTAAGGACGCTATGCTTATTTCATGCGATCTTTGTTATAAACCGATACCATTCTAAGCATCTGTGGTTCGGTTCATTCGTTTTTTACTCTACGGTTTCTTTTCTTTCCTTTTGGCGATCTCCATTTTGGACGTGTTTCGTGTTTTACACTGCGAAAACGCAATTATCGCTATGGGTCACGCAAATATCTGGTACTCTCACCCTCGTAGATACGGACAGGGCTCCCGGTCATGGTAAGTCTATGTACTTTGGTGATTATTAGGTACACCGAACTGACTTACCTCAGATGTATGGTTAGAACACGTGTTTATAACTCTGCTTTTCTTTTCAGTCGGGCCTGCTCTAACAAACATGGACTTATCCGCAAATATGGCCTGAATATCTGTAGACAGTGCTTCAGAGAGTATGCTAACGACATTGGTTTTAAGAAGGTAAGCACCGTTTCGTTTTATCAATTTGGCTGGGCCATTCGGACTGCACAGAAGGTACAGAAACCTCCCTATATAGGTATTAGGTAGTCTTCCTAACTTTATGGAAGTTTAGTAAAAGGAACCTTATTGGTTTCCACCAAGAAGATGTCTACACAAAACATGCCCAACTGTGGAATGTATCGAATTGCATTTCCACCGCCAACCCTTGTGCATGTTTGACATTTCAGAATATTGAGCAAATTGTAAGAATTGCTTCTATGAATTGTGTTGTACAAATCTTGCAACATTTACAAGGTGTGAAACCGCAAAGCACAACAAATTGTTAGATCTTTACATGCAATTCACAAAATGTCTAAAATCATGCCCCAGGCACTGGAGTATCCTATTCATCAAGTCATGAATAACAAAGTGGGTGTAAATTTTAACTCTCTGGCCGGAATACTGAAACGTTACTCAAATTTGAGCACCACTTAAAATTGCTCTGCCTCTGTTTGACATTACTCATTTGTAAGAGATGGCAATAATTTAAGAGTGAATTTAATTTAAGTGGCGTTTGAGTATTCGGCCGTTTATCATCTAGATTCGATGCAAAGGTCTAATTGTTATTTACTAATGATATTTTTTCTTTGTTTCAGCTGAACTAGTTGCTTTTAAATAAAACTTTAATGTAAGTACACAATCCTGTTGTTTTTTTCATGGTGCACATCAGCTAGAGTTGTATGAAGTAATTGTATGCAGGTGAGTAGAGGTGTTCAGTGTACAAGATATTATAGAATTGCAAGACCTAATCATTTTTTAGAGAATTCTAGTAGGAAGGTGTAGGTAGTATAAAATATTTTATATGATTTAAATAAAACAAACAAAGTTTAACCAAAACATTTACATAAAAATCTGTACAAAAGTATAAAATGCTATTCTACTTATAATGCCTACTTAGATCTAGGTCAATTTACGCAGTGTTTGGTGAAGGTTGTCTGAAGTTTCCAATAGTAGAGCCAACTCTCTGTAAAAAAAGAAATTCATGGCTATGAGAATCTAATATTAAAATTCCTTTATTTTTCAAAAGGTGATTAACTATTTTATCAGTAGGCCTTCACTTTGATTCCATTCAACGGTAGGTATACATACTACCGACACGAAATTCAGTCGGACTTGACGTACCTACCTACCTGAGCTACCTAACTCAAGTAGAGATTTTTTTTACAATACTGTCTTTAAATCTATGCTCAAGTTCAGATTAGTTCAAACCTAGGACGCTGACATCCGTCGATCAACTTCTCACTCGCGCATTGTAAATGTGCGACACTCTGTATGTAGATTATATTTGCAAGTGGTTCCATTCATTACCTGCGACACTCCAGCAAGTAAGGCCAGCAAGCTTCGCTGTGGCGGCCGGCAATGCTTCTTGCCGCCTTCTGCGCAGCACAGGTTCGGGAAGCAGTCTACACTGGAGCTGCACTTCTGGGGGAACAGGTCGTACTGCGGCGGCGGTGTGCATTGCAGATACTGCTCGAACATTCTTACAGCTGCGAAAAACAATTACGTGATAATGATAATGAATGAGACATCTGATTCTCTAATATCTCAAAACTCAAGTATGACGAGCAAGACTTGACGAGATCAAAGCAAATTCGCATTTTATTTGGTATGCTGTTAGTACAGTCAGTATCAAAAGTTATGATTAAGATTATGATTTCATGTCGATATTTTATTTTTGGTATTATAAATACATGAAATTTTAATGCTAGTTTTCATCTTCAGTCGTATAAGTAAAACATTTTTGAAACATTCGTCGTGTCGTGGTCGTCGAACGAAACTGACCAAACCTAACGAGATGATATTGAGTGATATAGATACATAACTACAAAAGATAAGCTAGGAGGCTTGAGTCAGATAGGTACTCACGTCCGTCAATCTGGTTAGCGATGGGCACGAGGTCAAGTCGAGCGCGCGCCGTGCGGCAATATGACCGAGTGCCGTCGGGACAGCACACTCGGGGCCAGCAATCTGCGTCCGTCTTACAAGTCTGAACTTCAAACAGCAGCTCACCAAGCGGAGTCGCTGGGCATTCTCGTGGAATCACGCCTAGTAGAGCTAGAAATATCAGTTCGTATTTTATCATATCGGTTTAAAGGAAATTGTTTTCCAGTTACATACTTATGTATGAACATCTATCTTTCTTGAATAAATCCTTTTGGGAGGTTGGGAGTTATTTTGTTGCTATCGCTACTGATAGTCTACAGTAGGTAAGTTAGGTACCTACCTAGATGATAATTACTATACTTAGATTTTATAAAAAGTGATTACGTTGATGCGGCTTCGGCGCTGGAGTAGGCTTAGGCGGCGGTACTCCCTGCATGCACTGGCCTCCGCAGCAGACGTGGTCAATCCCGCTGCTGGATCGGCACTGCGAGTTCTTCTCACAAGGGATTGGGAATAACACCAGCTGCCTCTGTTCCGGCTTCGGACACACCAGCTTCTGCGATTTTCCTGCGCTCAACAGAAACGGTTAGAGTTATACACACGAAACACGTGAAAGGCGAGCATTAGTGTTAAGTACAGTGACCCTGCTTTCTGATCCTGAGGCCGCGGTTTCGTAACTCGCCAATTTTTGTATTCCAGTCCAGTTTTGGAAAAACGGAACACTTTGTCTCACTCCGGTGTCTGTTTGTCCGTCGGTCTGTATTTTACCTCCACCAGAGCTGAACCGTAGAAGCTAGATAGAGACAGATTTGGAATAGTACAAAGGTAATAGTAGTTTTACCCTCCTTAATAGTCCTTATCCTTAGTACCTATTCAAAATATTGTTTTCATATATTATGTATGAGAACGTACATTCCTACAAAACTTCGGGTTGCAGGTAACAAACTATTACTACTCCAACTCTCTAAACTTAACTACCAACGCGTGCGCGCGTGTGTGAAAGGTAAGTGGTTATGCTGTCGCCTACCAACAATATGGTAGGCGGGTAGGCAGTTCAATAGCAGGGCAGTGAACGTTGCCATGACCTTCCAGAGTGTTAGTAAAGCAACGGCAAACTGTTGCTCCAAGGCTTGGTCACAGAAACCAATGTTTTAAAATGAAAGGATTGGGCGGCGGCGTTCAACCCGAAGGCCCTTGATTTGTTATGTATGTAAAGTACCTACCAGAAACAACAAAATAGAAATAACTAAGCTATATGTAATCAGATTGCATGGTAAATGTCGACCTAGGGGTAGGTACCTGGCTTAGCCGAAGCACTCGCTTTCACAGTAGAAGCCTCTGTTCTCTGTATCGGCAGCAGTTGCAGGAATGGCTGCAATGGCGCTTCCGTCGGCTTGGCCGTCGTCGGCCGCGGGGTCGTCGTCGTCGTCGTCGTTGTTGAGCTGGTGGTAGTGGTACTCGGAGTTGTAGTGGTAGTGGTCGTAGTTGTGGTGGTACTAGTGGTTGTGGTACTTGTGCTCGTCGTGCTAGAGGATGTGCTTGGGCTTGTGCTATCGGTACTTGGTTGACCGGTGGTGGTACTACAATGAAAGGTGATCTTATGATGGCGTGTATGGATTCTAATTTAAAGCTAAGGTACCTACAAAAAATGCTGATGGACTTGTTGATGTGATTGATCAGCTAGAGACCTGTTTTGAAGTATGCTATGAGAGGTGCGCTCTAATCAGCCATCAAAGAAACTTGATCTAGTAGGTTAGGTACTAATCAGTGATGATGAATGATGATATCAATAATTGTATAAGATGTTTGGAATTATGCACTGTTCTGCAGTGCTGTCTTTATGAGGCATGTTTGAAAAATGGTCGAAGTCAACTGATACTGGATGGTGACTGTGGTTAAAGAAAG
Source organism: Eulithis prunata (assembly GCA_918843925.1). Classification (NCBI taxonomy): domain Eukaryota; kingdom Metazoa; phylum Arthropoda; class Insecta; order Lepidoptera; family Geometridae; genus Eulithis; species Eulithis prunata. Next base: position 5,420,880 of record OU974024.1, on the reverse strand, counting down.
TGAACATTTACTACTAATAAGGAACCACGTATAAGCGAGTATTGGGATTACGTGAGCGCAGCATTGAGAAACAATATAGGTAGCTAGTACCTAATTTGTTGAAAAATAGAGTTGAGTGGTTAAAGTGAAGTAGGAACTAGGTATTTATTGTTAGGTTTAAGTATTCGTTTTAGTGGTAAGTATTCCTGCAAAGCAAAACTTTCAAAAGGTGTCATTTTCTTACTTGTCTAGATGGATTATTTGATACAAGCACCTAGGTTGGGACGGTACCTAGGTAAACAGTTGTGTATCTTTAAAGTTTATTTATTGAGCGTAGAAGTTAAATTATTACAAACAACGTAGCTTGTGAAACATGTTAGTAATTACCTACCTACAAGATCGTTGGTTTCAGTAGATAAGTTATATACCTAGGTACTTTACTTAGGTAAACCTACATACGTACATGTACTTACCTATTGTATTATGTTTCATAAGGTATTTTTATATTTACCTATGTTGTGTCTAGTTCTGACCCTGAGATAATACATCAAGATTTGAAAGTTGCCGTAAGTAAGATTTAGAACACCTACATAATTTTAAAGTGGCCTTTTCCATCGTCGTCTATCTACGTGACTAAACAAGGGGAAACTAAATGATTGCTGGCTGAACTAGTAAGTTTACTTCAAAGGAAGTAGATACCTACCTAGCTTAGTTGCAAAACGTAGTGGTTATATGCTCAGTGCTTAGATAATTAGTAAGCTGCAAACATAACATGACATTTAATTATACTCGCAAATAAAATATATTAAACTTTTAATTCTTATTGGTTTACGTAATAGGTAAGCTGTAACTAAGTTATTTCACAATGTGGTATGCTGGCTGCGTAGCAAAGTTAAGTAACTAACTTACGATACAATAGCAGCTGATTTAGTTCCTTTGGTGCAGAATCCTTTGCAGCAGAGGTGGCGTTTGCTCATAACCTTACATTCTGAGTGTTTCTTGCAGGGCAGAGGAAATAGATCCAACCAGCCGCTGCTCGTGCGCACTGCTGGACAGCCTAGGGACTGGCCATCAACACCTGAAATAATAAAAAAACTGTTGAGACCTCTCAAGCCGGCTTATGCAAAATCATAAAAGTTATGTACCTACTTTATTTACTTACATACTTTTTAGTGTATAAAGTTACTTATTCAAACAACTACCTATGTCAAACTGTGTCAAACAACTTAGACACGTTAGACACCTTGTTCAACCTTGTTGATTTCAAAACAAATCAATTTTAATTATTTTATAGTATTTATAAGATTAGTGACGACCACCACGAGGAAGTTGAAAGATGGTTGTAACTAAGGAAGTAGACCTTCCACATTTCCAAGCATTGACAGTGCCAGAAGTTAACTTATCGACGTCGGCACTCATGACCGCCGCTCCTTATCTTGGAAAGCAGTGCGAAGGAATCAACTCAGAGTTCATGCTATGTCGGGAGGAAACTAAAGATGCTCGTGCCTGCGTCGATCTTGGAAAGAAAGTTACATACTGCGCTATGCAGGTCTTCAAGAACATCAAGAAAAGCTGTCTTGAAGAATTCAACCAGTACCTCAACTGTATCGATAAAAGTTCGGGAGATTTTGGCTATAGACATTGTAGGAAGACTCAGGCGGTATTCGATAACTGCATGGACGATAAATTGTGTGTAAAGAGGCCTGACTTCGGCTACTTTTGTCGCGGCAGAATCCATAAAACTACGAGCAAGCCACCACCGCCTCCACCTTGCCCCTGCTATCCGAAGGTTCCTGACGCAACACCTTCTCTACCGGACTGCAAGCAGCGTCCGCCAGCACGCTTTGGAAGCCGCTTCTTCTGGGTGCTAGAATAGCTTTTTTGATCTATGATAATATGCCATTATTACAAGTTGTCTATTTGATTATGCCAGCCAGTTAAAGATTTTAAACAATAGGCTATTCAGACATTTTTACTTTATGCTAGGTAAGTAATTATTCTAAAACACACAATGGCTGTAGGTAGGTATAGGTACTTAAGTATTTTATTATGAAGGATTTGGGTACCTTTTCTCTTATAGATACCTATAACCAAGCAAATCCTCCGAAAAAAAAAATGGTAGGTTGTAACCTGCAATTATTATTGTCTCTGCAGTCTCTGCTTCTGACTGAATGTCTTGCAAACGGACAAGATCATTATCACACTATCTAGGTTATAGATTGTTCAAAGAGGCAGCAGAAAATAAGGCTCGTATTTTGATAGATAAATCGCAACTCATGCATCAATTTGAGCAGAGATTTTCATCTTCAAAAATCCATGCTTGAGTTCGGATCAGTGAATGATGATGATTAGAGAGGACAGACCGTGTGATACGCCTCGAATACTTTTCCATTCAGAGCTCTCCTGGCCTGAATTAGTTGACGACGTCCACTGTCCACAATTCCACATAGGTACCTAACAAGATAACCATTGACTGTATTGATATAGTCTGGACTAGAGGTGACAGGTTGAGGTTATGGAGAATGGCTAACACCTACCTACCTAGATCCTACACCGTCACATGTCAGTCAACCATGTTTAACGGACCAATTAGTTGTGTAGAAGGGAATCAAAAGTACCCACGGCACAATCAGTTGAGCATAGTAGTTGTGCCTTGGATCCGAAAGGTTTCTGTTCCGAGTGGAGAGCGGCCATATCCGCCAACATACTTGAAACTTGAAGGTCGTTGAAAATGCACCAGTGAAATAGGCTAACAGCACTACGTAAGTAAAGTAGGTAGGTACAGCATCTACCTATAATAATCTTTGCATGTCTGTCTGTCACGACTTTAGGACTTTACTTATATTACTAAGAGTTTGGTCAAATAGGTACGAAATTAGACTGCTGTCACTGCTGTAGGTTCACTAAAACTACTAGGTGGGTCGATATGGTGTATAAACCTACCTACATCAGCTGAGTCACTTCGAAGTGTTGTAAGCTCAAATGATTTCCGAGTTAAGTCTAAAAAACCCACAAGATTTTTATGTGCGATTACACCTATATTTTAATTCGTGTTATGTAATAAACTCCGGTCGGTTGCATATAGTGACCTGTTGCACGGTGGAGAACGTCATCTAGCTGAGGCGCGCATGCTTACTTACTCGTCGTCGGTACCACCACCCATTCTATACCTGGTTGTTATGCATATGGTGGCCTTGATTGAGGGGTGTTCGTTCACCACCGCTCAACCGGCCTTTCTACAGATTGCAGACTTGTTTGGCCAAACATCGGCTGATAAACGGTAACCGCCAGTTATTGTGTTGATGAACTCGCCTAACTATGGCATTTTCGCAAGGATATTAATAATGGATTTCTTGCAAGATGAGCACAAGTCTGCCTGGCACTCCAAATTTGGAAAGCTTGCATCTAGATCAAGCCGACTACGACGCGACGTTGTGCCAGACCTGTCTGCGTTTACTGCACTGTAGGTATGAGGTGGAACTTGCAGAGCACGTGCTCCGTGATGCTCTTGTTGAAAATAAGAGTTAGGTACCTACTACATAAGTCTGAAGCCTAACTGCTCATCGTATTTAATCAGAAATCAGATTTTTTTAAATTGTTTAACAACTGTACTTAGGTAACTACATAAAGCATTAAGTCCACCCTGTGTAACAAATTTATAATTTTGTGCAATAAAGTATTAAATAAATAAATAAAAGATCTGTAGTACCTAGGTAGGTACATACAAGTTTTACAGTTGGTCCATTTTGGACGTGCAGCACGTCGTGTTATTCAGACTCGGGATCTCGCGATTGAAGTCGCTACTCACTAGTAAGTAATCTTCCCCTTGGTTTTCCAAACTTGCTGTTTTGGATTTTCCGGAAAATGCTACCAACGTATCATTGACATATTATGGTTGAGTCGAAATAAGCTAGTTGTTCGATGAATCTCAGGTATGAAAAGATGTCGACACTTTAAATAACATGAACTTTAGCTGCATCGTGTAATAGCGTTATGCTGTAAACATTAAGAAATCTATCGGATTAATCAAATCTTTTGACTTATTAACTTCGAAATCGCGACGATCTAAAATGACCTCGGTGAAACAAATTAGCAAACGGAATAACAATTTACCAACTACCTAGGTACCTATTAAAAATTATTAGGTAGGCAATAATTATTTAATGTTTTTTCAAACTTTAAAAACAGCCCGTCCCACCCCTGTCCTAAATTTGTAAGAAGTTTACAGGCACCGCCGCCGCCACCGCGCTGCCGAGATAGATTTCTCTGGTTAAACTGTTGAGGCCTGCCCGCGAAACGTAAAAGGTGACCCCTAAAATTTCCTATGTATTGGCAGGACTATCAAACCATTGCCCATCAATATATCAAACTTACACACACTGATTAATAACTCATTTAGGGCCGATATACATTTTGCCTGTTGCGCGGTATGTCTCTTGAATGGCGCTGGTTAGTACATACCTACGCAGATTAGGTAGATATGCTAGAAATATAATAAATGTAAAAGCTGATGAGAGTTGATGAAATATGCAAGTATCTGTCTACATATAAATTAGGTTACCTATCGCTGAACCGATTTGGATGAAACTTTAGAATTGAATCTTGGGATGGGATGGTCTCGAATGTTCATATTAATAAAATAAAACAAGGATTTTGCAGAAGACCATTATCTTGCTAGTAAGTACCTAGTCGATATCATTGTTAATAGACTAGATGAAGTTCTTACCAAAATTCAAGAATCCGATCAAAAGCACAACAGATAACGGCAAAACTTTACTAAGCTGCATTTTTTACAAAAAGGGCCTGTTTCATTCACAAAAAAGTTCCATTCGGGACCGAAAATTGCTTTGATCTGTATTTTGTGGTTTGGTGTTACGCGTGGTTAGCAGCTGGGAGCGCGGTGGGCACTGATTGGCACTGATGCTGGCGATTCGAGTGGCACACCACCGCTTGCCACCCGCCGTAACTATTGCATAAGAGTACAGCCTACAAGTTGATACAGATTTATCATTTGGGGGACACTGGCACTTTCGCTACTCACCTACATCATTCATTGATTTATTCGCACCATCATTTCCAATGAACTTTTCGATAGCGTGTATTAAATAACATGTAGCCATTGAGTCAGTTTACATTAGATTTGTTACGATTGCGTATTTAATGGACCGCGAATTGTACAGTAACACGATATTTAGTAGCGGTTGGTACGTACCTATTGAATAAAAGGAATTTCAGTGATTTGTTTACGCGACGTAGGTACTGACACCTAGTATAATATGTATAATGGTGGGTCCAAACCACATAGACACGTCCAAAGAAAAAAAACTATCTTCCCCACATCCGAGGGTACCCGAAAATGCCCCATGTATGTTCGCCGATTTTTTGTATTTTTCGAGTTATGTTAACAGTACATTACTGCAGCGGCCCGCAACAGAGGCAATGAGGGAAGAACGTGTAAATGTGGGCCGAGTCGAAGACGAGGCACACACACATACGTGAGTCCCTTCATTGCCTAGTTGTGGCCAAGGCTTGTATAGTACTTTTCTCAAATAATGCGCGGAAATTAAAACGAAGTACCTAGGTACCTACCTAGGCAAAACTTTTTAGTTGAAAATACAATTACTTTTCAAAACCAATAAGGAACAACGAAGTTACAGTGTTCATTTGTTTTTTTTTTTTCAATAATCAGCTTTCTATTTGAAAGCCTGTTCGAAATTTAAATAAAACCTTTGATAAGTTACCTCCTTGGTTGCCATGTTATGGAGTAAAAGATCGTTCCATTTTTAAATTACACGACAGATATGAGTTTTGTATGTAATTTATTTGGTCGCTAGACACGCCGGCTATATGGATTTTCATACATTTATTGCCGGCCGCTGCTTGCATGTATTTGGCCAGTACTGCATTTTCGATTTATCTCGAAGAAGGTTGTCAAAATAATGCTTTAATTTATAAGCATGGTTTGAGAAAATGTTTTTTTTTTTTTCGTTTTGTCCAGAATGGTGCGTGAATCTGCGTTTACAAATGAACAAAATCTTTGTTGCTAACATATACTATAGTAGAACTTGATATACGTTTTCGGAAAAAATCGGTACACACGTACGAAGTCGCGGGTAATAGCTAGTATAATACATAATTATGTAGGTATACAGAATGATCTTTCGCAAAACATTATAAATGTAGTTAAATCTGAATATTTTACCTAGTTTCAAATCTGACCGAATCGAATTATGTAGGTAGTCCTACCTTCTGTGATGATGAATGACCCTTGACGCTGAAACCAAGCTTGATCTACTAAATAAATTCGACCTAGACCTAGTTGAAGTTAATCACCTTCTAAAAACACTTTCTAATTATAACTTAGTAACTTATTGTCTTGTATTGTATAAAAATTATGCAAGTAAAATAAACATTCCTTTATTTCTTTTCTATTATGGTAGATGATTTATAGGTACCTACAGTGTCTGGGGCACATACATACACATTAACTACCTATTATTGTTTTGACTAGCTGGCTAGAGAGGAGCATTATGAAAGGTGGCATGTGAAACCAACAGTTTGAACAATAATATGATTGCACTGAAAATGAAAAATTTACTTACTTTCACAATTTATTTGAACTTATTTAATTCATCCAAAAACGATTTGCATTTGTCTCTTAAAATTTTAACTGCTTCTATGAATATTACGTTCGGCGTCATAGCTCCGACTGACTCCACGTTAACTGCAAATAAAATTATATAATTAACTTATTATTCTGAAGAACTAGAACTAGTGTATAAGTACATACCAATATTACATACTTATTAGGTACATAATATTATTTTCATTCTATTTTATTTTGTATGGCCGCAACAACCGCTGCGAAATAAAGATTCCCGAACCACAAGACAACCCCAATGAACAGACGATATTGTACAAATCGCGTGAGGGAAACTGTATAATGTTATGTATGTACTTACATATAAAATGATCTCGAACGCGACTCAAAATAACGGAGTCCTTGATATCGTCGTATCTATAAACATTGCGACTGCAGCTGTCGTATCGTGCATCCTTCACGTAAGCTCGCCCTTCAGAGTTGATGTTGATGACGCCGGGGGAAAAGCAACTTTGAAGCAAACTGGCTTCACTGCCTTTCACCTCCCTTGTCAATGTTATTTCTGGCAGCAATCTGTATGAGGCAGTGGCTGCAATAAATACAGTTAATTAGTAATTGTCTTTTTTAATACACCAATAAAATGATAAAAAAGCTGAATCGTGATGACGAAAACGCACGGCGCCCAAATCACTGCCCTTGCCAATGAACAAGATAATTGTTGCCAAAAAATATTTTAGTGGAACTTGTTATAAGTATTCCGAAAAAAATCGGTTTACGCGTACGAAGTCGCAGGTAACAGCTAGTACAAAATAACATACCAACAGGAGAGAACTTGGCATGGTCTCTGCCAATCCCCTTTACAGCAACAAGGTGCAAGTCCAACTCATGTCCTGGACGCATTTTAGAAATTAGTATGTCTCCATGCACTGGACCGACGGTAGATTCTTTATGGACCGAAGCTTGGTTGCCCACAGGATGCCATTTCATTTGAGATGTATAAACTAAAAACAAACTGTTGTGAGGATGACATCAAAGCACTGATTCATTAAAGAAGATTGTAAAGATTAGCTGATCGGTAATCTATCTCAAATTCCTAACTTGTAATAGTACAATGTTTAGTAGAAAGTTTGTCGTCCAGATGTGTTCGTTACCATAATTCATGATCCCGAAATCACTTGCTAGAAGTATCATTTAACAAACACACTACTGCCAGATTTATCAGTTGGTACATTTTTTTTCTTCTGTCAACTAATTCTTTTGGTCAGTGCTGAATTTTGGTCTAGGTATGTTTTGTCGCATCATAAGGGTCTGGAACCCTTGTGGTACAACTTCGTCTGCTGGTCTGACTGCCACAACAGACTATCTCAGTAACTACATGGCTATACACTTGTTTGGAATAGTTTTGAAACTTATTTACCTACACCTGTTGCAATAAAGTAAAAAATATCTCTAATTTTCTTTATAAAAAAAATACAAAGGGTCAAGTCTTCAAACTGGTATCACTAAGTTGAGTGGGGTATCATTAGAAAGGTATTAATTTGTACATTCTAAGGCAATAACTCATTTTTTTTAAATAATATATACTAGCCGTCGCCCGCGGCGTTGCTCGCGTTCTGGAGCCTTTTAGAGTGTGACTTTTCAAAATTCCTTCCTTAGTGCACCCCAACACTATATAAGGATACTACCCTCCAAATTTCATACCTCTAGGACTTATAGTTTAGGCTGTGCGTTGATTCTCTGTCAGCTTCAAAAGAGTTTTATATATATTGATGATGATGATGATATAATATGTAATGCTTAGTTTTTGTCTATAATTATTTTTTTTAAATGACTGTTCCTCCCTCCCTCCCTTATCTACAAAGTTTATTATAAGTAGGTACATTAGGAACTTACCACTGTGATTCTCATACAAGTCCTCTGCTCTGTAAGAGTCTTTGGGTTGGGATTTGTTTGAAGTGCATTTTACTTTAAGAGAAAACTCCAAAGTGTTAAATTCATTGCCTTCTGTTGCATCTGAAATATTAAAAAAAAATGTTAGTACATATTATATCATATCATAGTGTATCTAATTAAATGCCTGTAACTTGGAATAATCATGTGACTATTTAGATTTGCTTTGTATGGGGAGTACTATCATGTCCTGTTTTTTAATGGGATCATGGTGACACAACATGTACCTACTTATTTCAGTTTTATTCTAAGCCTTGTGAACAACATAAATGCAATAAATTTATTGAATTTAACTAAGCTTAGCACACCTTCAGGGCGATATTCAAACAATCTTGGATCTGCCTTCAGCGGTATAAGTCCAAGTCTGTGAGCCAAGACTTCATCTTGAATAATGGATGTATTGTTTTTGATCATCACTTTTTCAATCGCCATACTAGGTACCTCGCTTAGCATCAGCCTACGGAAGGCGTTGGCAAAAGCAGGCTGAATTCCAATTAAATCAAATTCCATTTCTGAAGAATCCATTCTAACTATTATGATGCGAAATTTTTTTACGAATTTCTTGAAGTTCCATTTTTCATCAGCCATTCCGAAGTCTTCAGCAGCATTCTAAAAACAAAACGTAGCGGTAAGGTAGGTAAACATAACCTTAAAAATATCAAGCCCATTCTTATTTTACGTGGTTTTACTTAAGTAAGTCTACCTTTACAGATCTAAATGCATACATAGTACATTATTCAACAAACAAAATAGGGAAATAAACACGAATTATAATGACGAAGTGGATAGATAGGTTAAGTAACCGACCTTCAAGCGAAACTCCTCAAGATAAACTCTTGGTTTTTCGTCTATTTGAGGCATGAAACAGTGCGTTCCTTTCTTTTTCCTGAAAACAACCCTCGGGACTACTCGGGAGAAGAGTGATAAAAACCAAGAATTATTTCAAATTCAATTATTACTAAAATATATTTTTATAATAATATTTCGGCCAGCCTTATTTTTACACATACCAGAAAAAAAAAACTCTTGTTATTGTGATCACAGACCACTCTCTGTCAGACGAAGTATAAACATTTCTTCTATGGCTGCTCTTGTTTAAAACAGTAATAGAATGATGGCGGACGGACATCTTTCTTCCAAAGGGACGGAAACGCCGGACATACGGACACCTCGACCATAATTGTGTGCGCTTGAAAGAAGTTGGCCTGTCTGTGGAGTGCGTCGACTACATAGAAAAAATATACTTCGTCTATAAAAATATACAAGAAAAAAAAAACTGAAACAAACAATTTGCAAACAAGCAAACGACGAAACATAAAAATTGAAGAGGAAACAAACATGAAAACAATGAAAATTTTATCAAAACAAGCAGACGTACTACTACACTACACCAACAAAGCTTTATAAAGTGTTTTTGTCTAAAAGTGACTAAAATAAAATCTAGTAACAAAACAACTTTACATCAGAATGGGAAGTTTAGAGAGGGCTACTTTGTGTGGATATATCTGCAGGTTGTGCTCTGAAATGCATCGGGTTGTCCTTCATATCTACGGACACGAGGGCCTTCGTCTATGTATATCGGAGAAAATCAGTCGATATCTTTCTATAAACGTAAATATACCTACCTACTTATATTATATATTATGTTATTCTAACGTCAAGGAGGGCCATAATTAATTTGGTACCTACCTACTATGTAGTAGGTACAGTTTGTATGTAGGTACCTACCTATCTACCTAGATCATCAATTTGAAGCCTAATTAGTTTGACTATTACAGCTTGATGGAATCACAAAGGTACCTACACTGAGTACAATTTTCCGTCTGTAAAAAAAGTTATTTTGCTCTTTCAGGTTTCTCAGGCCGATCCACTGCCAAAAACAATCTGCAGTAACTGCTTAGAACGTTTAGAGACTCAGCACAAATTGATGGTGGTTATGGAAAGAGCTACAATTATGTTAAAAAACCGTCAAGGAGGTCCGAGGTGTGGTACACATGCTAATTCCTAATTTTGATTTGTGTTTATATACTCCAATAGTCATAAACATACATATTACATACAATACATACCTACATTTAAAATGTGTGTTGTGCAGCACACATAGGTACCCTACTTTGTAGATAAATTTAAACCAACTTGATAATATGCAAGAAACACCTATTTACTTTAAATGTTAGGATACTTTAGTAAGCTTCTCATGTTTATTTGTGATTGAATGAGATATAAATAAACTTCTCTGATCTCTTAATCCATAAACTGTGTTATGGTATTAAAAGTATTACTTAACAGGCAGAGGGATAGCATGAACAGGTAGAGATTGTTTTAACATATCCTGTGTTGAATTTTATTAATGGAAGTAAACAAACCTTCCTACTGATGAACCATCGTTTATGTTGCTATAGTAATATATATCCTGCCCAAAACATTAAAAGAGCAAGGCTGGCAGCATCATCGTTAAAAGAAATTAGATCATTAGGGTACTCTCAACCACAGTTCCAAATCGGGTCCATCGATTTTGACAGAAATTGTGTAATTTATCAGTGTGAAACAACACAATTTCTGTCATAATCTGGATCCAGTAACCAGTCTAAAACAGTGGTAGTCAAGAGTAGCCCTAAACCAATTTATTACTGGTTGTTAGTTAGGTGTATCAGTATAGTAATATTTTCTGTGCTATGAAATATAGAAATTTATAGTAAAAAATGATGATGGTGAACATGATATCCGTCAAGTAATTTCATTTTCTGACCATGCAGAATCTGTCGAAAGAGGAATAGGTAAATATGTATTTTAACCAACAAGCAATCTGAGACTTGAGGCCATGCTTTTTGACTACTAATTCGATGTAGATAAGAAATTAAATTGTATAGCTAATCCATCTAAACAATTTATTTACTTATTTATTGCACATTGCCATTAGTTAGTAATTTCTCAATTCTTGATGAGTTTTTGTGAATCAATATTTTAAGATCGTCTATTTTATCACGTTTTTCTTGTACATCAATTTCAAGCAATTTCAATCTCGTTTGAAGCGGCACTAATGTTTCATAATTTGCCCTGTAAATGAAAACAGCATTAATTAGAGGGGTCGATTAAATGTGCATGCAGGGAAAGGTACCTAGGTACCTACCTATTCTCGGAAATTAATTAAATATATTAGTCATCTACGCACTGATCATCATGACCAATGATGAATTTCGGTTTTTTCATCAGATGATAATTAGATCTGACGAATGCGGACAAAAATACAATATCGACCCATAGAACCTTTATATTGCCATGTGACATGCCTGTAATGGTGCGTGCACACTTAGCCCATGCCGCTGCCGGCATTATTGCGATTAATTCCGGACTTATTGCCAAAGCAACATAGCCTTTATTCTTTAGGGAATAAGGACATGAACATGCCGGGACAGAAGCATGATCGTATTTAGACTATGCTCTTGTCCACTTCCCTGCCCAGTTCCCTGCCGACTACGGCTGAGTGTGCACTCGGTATAAGGCCACACGTTGGGCCCAATGTTGGCCCCAGCGCCACTCGTCCAACGTATGGATGTGGAAAATAGCTTTGGTCCCAACGTTGAGGCGAGCTTTGGTAGTTGGTCGGCGTGTGTCGGTTTTTCAAAGGAATCTGTGTCAACGCTGCTGGCGTTCCGTCCACATATCGGTGACTTGCTCAGTCCGACGTTTTGCAACACGCATCGAATACGGACGTCGATTTATGATGTATTGTTGCGTTCACACTCAGCTGCAGTCGACAGGAAACACGGCAGTGATGTGGGCACGAGCCCACATAACTGCCGTGTCTAAACACGATCATGCCTCTGTCCCGGGATTTTCATGTTTTTTTTTATTTTTATTATTATTATGATAATAGTAATGGAACAAGCTGATAGCTCACCTGATGTTAAGTAGTAACTTCTGCCTATAACAATGCATTACCTCACAGAGCAAGTCCAATGAGGACGTGCCCTGTAAGGCAATGCACTGCGTCCATCACTCTGAGACGTAAAAATCTTGAAGTCTCATGTGCCTGTAATTACACCGGCGCCCTTACCCTTCAAACCGGAACACAGCAATGCGAGCATCACTGCTTGGCGGCAGAAATAGGTACGGTGGTAGTACTTCCCCGGACTAGCTCTCACAAAGAGCTCTACTACTAGCAATGTCCTTCTCTTACAGAATAAAGGCAATGTTGCTGTGGCAATAACTCCGGAATTAATGCCAGCAGCGGCATGAGCTAAGTGTACACGCAGTACCTTTCGCCGTCAACCATCTTCTTTGACGTGGCTTTTTCTTTTTTTTCAGTTGCAAATAAATGTAAAAACGCTTAGAGCAATTTCAATTTCGGACATCTTCACGTTGGCTCAGGACAGGACAGGGACAGGACTGGTATAACCGCGTGCACACTCAGACCATGCCGCTGCCGGCATTATTGCCGTAATTAATTCCGGACTTATTGCCACAGCAACATCGCCTTTATTCTTTAAGGACATGAACATGCAGAGACATGATATGATCGTGTTTAGATTATGGTCATGTCCACTTCCCTGCCGACTGCAGCTGAGTGTGAAGTAAACGCAACATAATAGCCAACGTGTGGACGCCTCACGAAATTAACCGACCAACGTTGGTACGATGGTTGGCGCTAACGTGTGACGGCGCCGCGCGCCCGCCGGGATAACAAACGACCCGAGTCCTTATGTATAATACGAAATCTTAATTTTTATTTATTTTGACGGGCGTCACAGCTCGGTAATAGCACCTTTCGTGCTGTGGGTCGTGGGTTCGATCCCCACTGAGAACAAATATTTGTGTGTGGTAAAACATGAATCTTGTGTGGGTGTTAGTTACTAAGTAGGTATGTATTTCCAAAATAATATTATATGTATATTTAAGTAATCAGCAATCTAGTTCTCATAATACAAGCTGTGCTTAGTTTGGGACTAGATTAGATATGCGTTGTGTGAAAAAATAAGTAAGTACGTGAAAATAAATAAATAAAGTAATAGCTAAATTAGAAAAGAACTAACGATTTTTGTTTTTGCATTTCCTTGGAAACTTCATCATAAACATTGGTCCATTGCTGAAGTTCCTGACGCATCACTTCCGCATCTTCCTGTATGTGATCAAGTAGCTTCCCCAGGGGATTTGCGACTCGTGAAAGCGCTTGAATGTTAAATCGCAATTGTTCTATTTCTTGATTCACTGCTTCTTTCACTTTCTGAGCTCCAAACTGCCATTCCTTTAAAACAACGATATCAGTAAGAAACGTAGTTAGGATACCGGACGGGACGTACCTATATTGCTATTTTTATAGGATTACTAATAATCACCCCTATGCCTGTTCATTAATTTAATGACGTAGGTACATACATACCTACATCTTCATCCTGTATATTTATTGGATATTATTAATTATCCATCTTAGATTGTAGACTTACAATTTCGGTTTTTCCTACTTGTGAAAACTCTTTTTGCGAATCTAAAATTTGCTGAACGAGATGACCGTGTTCGATTGATGATAGCTGCAACTGGTTGGGTTGAATATTTAACATAGTTTGATCATTTATATTTTCTTCTAATACAGCATTAAGTTCTTCTTCCTGAAAGAAACGGTTTAAGATAACACATCCATCATAGCTACCTACGTAACTAGTTCGGCCCGAACTGAGACCTCGAGAGGTTTTTTTATAGAGCGAGCGAAAATCTTAGGGTACCCCCCTTTATTCATATTAAACTGGCATTTTAGCGCGGTTTTAAAAAATGCTCTATCATAGTCACTTGAATGACAATCAAAAGAGATGACAACAGATTTAGCAATGATTTTAGTTAGCTCAGCTTTAGAAGACCAATATGAATTTATAGTTCAAAAAAATAGGTAGAAACTTACGTCTTCCATATTTGTATTTTCAGTTATGATATTTACTTTTGCTAAAAGTAAATTATCGGTATCAGGTATAACATTATCGATTTTTTCTCTAAGCCGCGGCGCTCCCGGCCTAGATGAAGACGGTCTCACACTAGGTGGCCTAACAATATCCGTTTTTTTTCTGCTCGAAGAATTGCTATCAACTTTATCAGCATTTGTGTCACTCTTATTTAATTCGTTATTTTTATCATCGGCGACGCCAGCGCTGTCATCTTTAGTCAAAGTTTCGACGCTTGTATTAGGCAAAAATTTAGTTTCCTTGACGGAAATAGTATTCTGGCTGTGGATTGTCTCATCATCATGGTCTCTTACGTCATCATTCATTTTGTTTTCTACAAAGATTTCAGAGTGTTCACTAACTTGAAACTCCATTAAATCTTGCGAAGAAAGAGAGGAATTAAGTTCATTTTCACCTATTGTATCGGAACTGTTCAGTTTCACTTGAAACTCATAATCGGTACTAGGAATAGAGCCCTTTGAAGTTAAATTATTAGATTGATTATCAATGCTTTTTGTGATTTCAGTGCTAGGTTCATTTGATTGATCGACGTCTTTCTTATTATAGTCTTCTTTTTTGGGTGCTTTTTTCTTAGTAGCATCTTGGTTTTCTTTCAAATCTATTAATGGTTTCGTTCTATTTGTAACAGATTTATCTGTAACTGCTGTGTTTTTGTTATTTTTTGGTTGATGCGACTTTGTATTAACTTCATTATTTTCTAATCTCTTGTGTTTTGATTCACTACCTATAATATCGCTTGTGTTTACAGTCCCAATATCCTTCTTATTGATTGTCGGCTTTTCATTACCTTTTGATTTAAGTTTTTTGGTGTCATTACTTTTTTTTGCAGTCTTACTTGTATCTTTTTCTTTTTGCTTTATCTCCGAAGGTTTTGCACTGTCCTTGAATTTTTTCACAGCTTCATCTGATGATAGCTTTTTATCTAAAGCTAATGCCAAACATTGCAGTAATTCATTTGTTTTATGAGGTTCCTGTCCAGCCACAATTTTAGAAGATTTTACTTCTAATGATTTCCCTGTGGTTGTGCCTGAAGAGAAAATAAGAAGATTAGTGCTAGGTAGTAGCATACCTAACCTTCACAGTTTTTGCCCACGGTAAGTGTCGGTGTCAGATAGCTTCATTTTGATTGATGCTGGTTATTAAAATTTGTTAAGTCCAAACTGAAGAACTGACCTATCACTGATATAACTTTATTGAGAAAAAGTATTTTGCTCTCTCTGTCTTTAACATTTTCGGATATTAATTCATCTTCTTCAAATAGGCCTTCAAAAAACCCAGTAGTCCTGTGCACCTGAAAATCGAATTCATGTTGTCATAAGTATAAATATGTAACTGTTTTTAGGTGGGTACCATACCTAAAATTTTAAATTTTTTTCATTAATTAACCTACCTACCTAGGTACCTAGTAGGTACCAAGGAAGAACCTATTTGATAAAATACTTTTTAGTGACCTTTTTTAACCAGCTTCAAGAAAACAAGGAGGTTCTCAATTTGTTTTTTTTGTGAGAGTAACAAGCAGGTGGTCCACCTGATGTTATGTGATAACTTTTGCCTATAACAGTGCATTGCCTCCCTGAGCACATCGATTGAGGATGTGCCCTGTGAGGCATCACACTGCGTTATCACTTGTGACGTAAAAATGTACCTACTTACCTAGGTACCTAGGTAAGTCTTTTCAAAAGACTTAGGTAGGCCAGAGTAATAGCAGGCAGGCACATAAGACTCTTTTGTGCCTGCTATTACACTGGCACCTATACGTACGTATAGGTAGGTACATACACATTTTTTGATTAGGTACCTGTATACATAGGTAGTAGGTAGGTACTCACGGCTGACACAATATCATGCAAGAACCTAAATGGAGGCTTTCTAAGAAGTTTTTCACTCAATGGAGGTCGCTTCACGTATCTTCCGAGAGATGCTTGAGTTGCTTTTATAACGTCAGCTCCCAATTCCTTTTCCATTACGCATGTTTTAGATTAAATTGTCAGGAAACGGTTACAATATTTCTGGTGGTTAGCACCAAGTTAGCACTGAGCATCAACTGAGCATAATATTATAACACACACACCACGCTTGTGCAAAAAAAATCGATAATAATATTTTGTTTACATACAACATTACCATGGTTACCACTTTGCACTTGGCCACTTTGGCTGACTTTGGCTACCTACATACTTTGATTTATCTATTTATTTCTATTTGAAGGCCTTCAAACGTCGTCGCAGTCAAATTAGTCAAAATTAGGTAAGAATTTCGAAAGTTGAGATACCCAGCTATAATAAACTTGTATCTTGACATCCTAAAAGTTGTCTCAAAACCTACATAATGGTTGGCGTCCATTAAAATCTCAAGGTCAAAGGTCACAAAAATCTACCTTTGCAAATATTTCGTTTCCTATCGGTTTTTGGCTACTTGCATGTTTGGTCAATATTGTGGATTAACTTCCCTACAACTTTTTTTTCAATAAAATTTTTATACGTCGCATCGTTTTCGAGATAGACGGGGGAGCGCGTTTTATAATTTCTACAACTCAAAAGCTATTTAAGCTAGAATAAAAATAAAAACGGGTTTAAAATGTCTAAACAAACCCCTATTCTATGACATCCAACATGATATTTTTGTACGACTCAGTGAAACGTCAGGACGTCAAGGAAAACTTTTTTAGGTAGCAACGAATGTAATTAATAGGTACGTAGTCCCTACGTAAGAAGAAGCGGGACTCCCATTCTACCAAAATTACACACTGAAAATCTCGTTTTGTATGAAACGTGATTCAAATTTTGACCCCCGTTTCATAGGTATACATTGTTCGTTTTTCGAAAGCACGAGCCTAGTTCGAGAGTTTCGCCAGTCTGCCTTTATCCAAGAATATGAAATGTAGGTAATACTGCGTAGGTACTTATGTAACATTTTATTACCTACGAGAATATATGATTTCGATGGTACACCTCATTCTTCCAAGACCTAGGAGGTATTTTATGATGGTACTCACCTACCTACTATTTTCTATACAGTGTAGGGAATAAGTTTGGATGCAACCATTCCACAGATTTAACTCGATGGAGTGTAGATATGTAGATAATATCTATAATATAATATAATAATAAAAGGCTGGAACTGTGAATATACCGAATATATTATATTCCGTATATTCACGGCTCCGCCTTTCCATGTCTATGGTTTCTGCCCGGTCACAGAATGATTGACGTTGACTTGACGTTTATTGACGACGTGGCGTGTGGGTTTGACGTTGTTTGACATACTGTCGGGCTGGCGAAATCTCAGAAACTGCGCCCAGTGCTGCCAACTTTGCTACATTAGGCTGAAACAAGCAAGTTTATGGTATTTTAGTGTATAGATGAGGAAAGCTCTTATCATCGCATTTTTCGCGATAAACGCTTTAATATGCCCCTCTAGAGTTTTTCCACGGAAAATCGATTATTGTGTCTTACACGAATAGTATGCACTAGTATGCAGGGTGTTGTTCCGGGAAATATTTATTTTTTGCAAAATAAAAGCAATACACACGTAACATGATGATGTTTTGCTTAATTTATTACTCAATATTTCAAAAACATTATTATATCATACAAATATCTTTACGTCCTATAAAAAAGTAAAAGTAATAAAATTCGGAGAAAATAAACCGTGTTGTAATTTTGCAATACGATTTATTTTCTCCGTTTCGGGCTGCTATTTCTGACGAAATGTGTAGGTACTGCCAGAATCCAGAGTTCTTTATAATGTCCAAAATAACTAAGAAAAGGCCTCTAAAAAGATACCTTACGTCTTATATACAGAGAAAGACAGCACACAAGTCAATAAAGTTTTTAACACAAACCAACTGTTACCTATATCATTTTTTCTATAATTCAACGATACGAACCAGAAATTGTAGATAATGTGAGACACTTCTGTACCTACCTACCTACCTTGATCACGGATAAATAAGACAATCGTAAACGTATCGTAACGCTAGCTTATCCGAGATACACTGCGCGGTGACGACGCTACAACGTTCGCTGGTAGAGCTGTCGTTGACGCGCAATATGATTCGAGTACGTTATATTAAACATAACGCGGCAACAACTGTCAGATTTGTTCGTGATCATCCTTCTGTATGTTAACCCAGTTGGAAACATTTTAGGGTTGCGCCTAGTAAAACGATGAAGCAAGTTTTCGCCAGAGATTTTTGATAAAACGTTGTGGTTGTAGTACTTGTTTAGCGCCTGGGTGAAAGTTAGATCAAAAGTTATCTTGGTCTGCTGTATTGTAATAGATTATGTACATATTTACAAACAAATATCCCATTATAAAATGCCACCAAAAAGAAGAGGACGCCCTCCAGGCTCAAAAAAACTGAACCCCAAAAATAGAGATCAAACTCTTAGAGAAAAATTACGAATCGTAATTGGAAGTGATGAGACTGATGAATTAGATGACAGTTTAGTGAAGGAAGAAAGTTTTAGTAATGATGATAGTGGTAACTTTACAAACGGAGGTGATACTGATGATCAAATTGAGATTGGTATTCCTCAAGATAAACCCAAGGTTAGTTGTTACACTTCAAATTTTATAGGTACATTCTTAATCATGTAAATAAGTATTTTTTTTGACGTTTTACAAGGCATAAGTATTAATTTTAAACTTATCTCGAGTTAGGTCAAAGCTAAATTAAGCAATCACAATAGCTAAACTCTCTGTAACATACAGTAATAGATGGAAAAAATATGGAGTTCAGAAAAATCATATTTAAATACTTGAGATAAATAATTTAGTAAACTGTGATTTTTTGGGAGTAATTCTACGGTTTACTAACACCTTATACATAGTAAAACTCAAGTTCGAAAAATGTTCTAAATGGGCCAAAATACAAACAAGGCCTCTGAAGTATTGTTATGTTTGTTTGCTTCTAATTTTCAGGTATACAACTGCAAAGTGTGTCAAAATAAAAACTTCAAGTTAAAAGAAAACTATGAATTACATTTGCTGGAGGAGCATTCACAAGCTCCTGGCAGTATTCCATGTAAAAATTGTCATGTTGTCTGTCCCGATGAGAATACCTTAGTAAAACACAATTTGAAAGCTCACAAACATCCTATAATTAAATGTGATCATTGCTATAAGCAGTTCACCAGACAGTCTCATGTGTTACGACATATGGCTCAGAGAGGATGCGGAAAACAGATGTCAAAGTTTCCATGCGAAGTAAGTTAAAAATAACAAAGTGTTGCTAAATCATGTTAGTTTTAAAATTAACTTCTTTTTACATGACTGACTATGGGTTGGATGGGGCATGGGTGCTGAGAAGTGTCAAAAATCTGTACAAGTGCAGCTTAATTCTCTATTTGTACTTCAACATACACAACAAACCATTACTACAAGTAACAAGCGCTATTATTTTTAGATATGCCAAGCAAGTTTTTCTAGAAAAGATAACTTGATTGTTCATCTTCGGGCAACCCACTTGAGAAGTAACAGGTTTGCATGTAAACACTGTCAATTTTCCACCAAAAACTTTACAAAACTCACAAGGCATTGGCATGAACACCATGCAGGTAAGTGTTATTTACACAAAACAGCTCCATACTGCTTATTTACCCATGTCAAACATTGCTTTAATTTATAAAATGTCTCTTAACTAGCATGATTGGAGACACAAAAGATACACATTTATTTAATCTGTTAATGTCAATTTTTTTGGTAATAAACAGTATTTGTATGTGTTTTTTATTTCAGAGACACCTAATCTGTTTCAATGTGACTTATGTGGTAAAACAACCTCATCTCGTGCAGCCATGTCCAAACATAATGAAATTCATGGTGAAAAGAAGTATGCCTGTGATGTGGTAAATAACATTTTTATTAAACATTTCAAATTACCATAATGTTATTTCTTATAAAAAATGATTCAACATTTTTTTTCTTGCATTCATAAGGAGGATGTTCAAAAGGGTATGTAGAAATATAACAGGTAGGCAGGTATGTAGAAGTTGGTATTGGTACGAAAGAAGAAAACAAATCATCCTGAAAAAGTTGGATCGTATTGGTGTTTTTGTATCCCACCTCATAACAAAGAAAAAAAAAATTTGGGTAAATTTTGCATACGATGCTGTCTAAAGCCACGGAATCCATGGAAGTCTGTTATACATGAAAATACATTTTAAAAAAATATTTCGAAAAAACAACATTTATTTTAATTTTAAATAAATTCGGGGAAAATTTCGTAAAAAAAATATTTAACAAAACTCGAAAATAATAAAAAAATGGAGAACAGACATGGGGGTATTTTCAGGTACCCCCGGGTGTGAGGAATTTAGTTCTTCTTTGGACGTGTCTTATCTAGACCACCCTGTATACCGTGTATGTTTCAGTGTGGGTACAGCACGCACACAGTGGAAGTTATGCGACGTCACGTGCTCACTCACGTAGCAGACAAGCCTTACAAGTGCAATCTGTGCAAGCACTCATACATACAGCGCTCACAGCTACTGCGACATCTTGAAACACACACCGGGTTTGTCTGCTATCACTGTGAAAGGCGCTTTCCGAATAAAGCGAGGTGAGAATGCAGTGTATAGCTTTGGTGAATAGGTAGTGAGTGCTTATTGCTTATTTCCGAATGGTAACATATTTTTCGCCCATAAACAATAGTCACGCTCGATCTATGTTTCTCCTAATTAGGCGCAGGTAGCTCCGCAGATACCCGATTCTTAACTTGGATTGCAGAAAAGTGAGGGTATAGCGCTGAACTTCAGACAGACAAAGATCGACTGTGATCACTGTACTTATGTAATAAAGCTTTTAAAAGTATGTAATGCAAATTTTTTTTCAGCTTGCTAATTCACGACAAGACGCATGACGGAGAGACGAAGCTATTCTGTCCGTATAATACATGCGAATTCGCGAAAATGCAGTTTAACACAGTAGACAGTTATGAAGAACATTTAAAAACACACAGTGAAGATGAGAAATGTAAGTATGGAGCGGCAGGATTTTGTTAGCAACATATCTGTCTCCTAAACCAGTTTACGCATTATGTAACATCTGTATTCTTTAGTGTCTGTCTTTCCTGCAGATATGGCAGACTACAGTGTTTCGTTAAGTGTAGGCATAGGTTGCCTCCTGACGCTGTATAAATCAACCTACTAATATTATATACGCGAAAGTTTGTAAAGATGTATGTTTGTTCCTCTTTCACGCAAAAACTACTGATCCGATTTGGATGAAACTTTGAATATATTATTGTTCGTGACCTGGATTAACACATAGGCTACTTTTTATCCTGGAAAAGTAACGGGATGCGAACGAAGTCGCGGGCGGAAGCTAGTCTTCAATAGATGTAAAGGCCTATTATTGTTTAGTGTGGGCGGGCGCACTCTTACAGTAGTTTACAATTGTTGCAGTATTCACATGCGAGGTGTGCCGCAAGCAGTTCCTGAGCGAGCAGAACATGCGTCGTCACATGAGCACGCACACGCTGGACCGGCCGCGGCGCTGCATGTACTGCGTGTCGGCGCGCGCCTACATCCGCGGCATGCACCTCGTGCGGCACGTGAGACAATTCCACGTGGACGTGTTCCGAGCGCACCTCGCGCACGTGCGCAGCGTGCTGGTCAGTACCTACCTACTGCATCACACTGCACTGCACTAGACGATACACACTCTTTGCGCAACTTGTCGTGCTATATAGAGTATGCTCGTTCTAGACGACACATTTACTATTAGCGTTATAGTATATTCAAATTGGTGTTCTAAAGCTGTGCTAGCTAAAATGGTTGTTAAATCTGTTGTCATAATTTTTCGTTGTCATGCAATGCAAGTGACAATGACGTTGCACTGTCTAAAGTTGCACTAATATTACCGGAGAATATAAATAAAGGGGTTGCTTTTTAGAGTCTCCCTTCTTCACTGGTAATTTTTCATAACTTACCTACTCAGATCTCTGCCTTTCGTTGAAAGATTAGTAAGCAAGTAAACGCCAATAAACACTGACATTGGCAAATTCGTGGCAGCCCTAGCCACCGAACAGCCACAAGAAGAAGAGAATGAAGAGGTTGATGTATCTCTACAAAAATGTGTTTAATCGCGCTGCGCTGCTGGTAAGTTTTATCTCGAGCATTTTGTTGAAACAGAGCCACCCCAACAACCGGAATATCAACGACAAGCGCGTGTCCAAATCTGAGCTGGAGTCCATTCTGAACTTGTTGGACGCAGAGTCTGAACGCATACTCGAAGGATGCAGCAGCGGCGGACCCGTGCTGTATGGAGGGATGCAGGTCGGCATCGATGAACAGCCTGAGGATTACGTTGAGGATGAACTTACAGAGGTAATGTGCTATGAATGTTACATGCAGGATGCTAGGATGCATGTCGGAAGTTAACCACATTTTTTTAATTGTTTATCGTTGACTCTTATCATCTTCATCATTACTTTTAACAAACAGGGTGTACCTAAAAAGTTCTGAGTACAGACCATCCACATGAAAAGCTTTTTTTACGGAATCATCACTATGTGCGAAAAAAAGATAAAGATCATTATTTGCGTCATGTGATCATGTGGCTGTTAAGATAGTAAGTAATAATATTTTAATAAAAACATGTTTTACCGGTACCACCGGTGTGCAAATCGAGATCATAAATCAAAATACTGCCTCTTAGGCGTATAGTAAGTATACATATACATATATCAAAAATAATATAAGTAACTGTGATATCCATAGTCTGAAATCTTTAAATATTTCAGCCGGAGAGCAATCCCGTAATGTCGGAGGAAATGCTGGCTGAATATCTGATGAAGCTACTGGAGCAACTCATCGATGCTGACACGCTGGAGTGTCTCGGCTGGCCTCATGAAACAGTTGATGTGGTAAGTTACTAAATCGGACTTTATTTGAAAGTGAATGTCGATACTACTATTGTAATATGAGAGATTTCGAAGCTGTCTCTAAAGTTCTTTGTCTCTCTCTCACCAGGTGCTAGAGAAAGTAATAGAACAATGCGGCGCGAAACCAGCAGACCGCGGCAAATGGGCGCGCGTTCAACGCCTCAGAGAAAATGCCAAGCATTTATTCGTGCACGTTGTCGACGACAAAAACGTTGCTAAGATGCTTGATACGCATACCATCGACCAAATCATCAAGCATATACTAGGCCAGTTCACGGGAGAAATACAGGAAGATGGCGTCGAGGAAATTGTAGGCACGTAAGAAAATCGCAAACGGAAAAAATCATAAGAGCGTAAGTAAAAGAAGACAGATTATCGAGGAAGCCATACAAGTGATAGAACCCTTGATCGTATAATTTAGCTTAGTCCGGAAATCGTGCGATTATACCTTACCAGCATTTTAGCCCTTACGTCAAAAAGTATAAATATTGTTAGAGACGCGTCTAGTTTTGTGTTTGACGTAAAACCGTTGACAAAGTGCTCATTATGCTTATTAATATGCCAGCGACTAATCGTCTATTATATACCTACCCACCCAGCCTGTTCACTCACATTAACCGCTCGAGCGCCCGTCGCAGTTTCCTTAGTGGTTCGAACGCCCATCCGCCATATTAGCCTATTGATAGGTCAAGACGGTTTTTATCGATATTGGGATAGTTATTAGGATGTCAAAGTTTGATGTTAGGATGTTTAGATTTTTGGTCCGATTTGGATGAAACTTGGAATATTATATGGTT
This sequence comes from Eulithis prunata, assembly GCA_918843925.1. Classification (NCBI taxonomy): domain Eukaryota; kingdom Metazoa; phylum Arthropoda; class Insecta; order Lepidoptera; family Geometridae; genus Eulithis; species Eulithis prunata. The sequence goes on along the minus strand of OU974024.1, from coordinate 5,396,712 downwards.
CGTAAGCTGTATTAACACATAGGCTACTATTTTATATCGGAAAAACAACAAGATCAAACAGGATGCGAAGGAAGTCGCGAGCGGCAGCTAGAATATATTTTTCTACCTATACTTGCTCGTAATTGTTTGTGTAAGTAATTCCTGGGTCAACAGCTAACCATCAGCCTTATTGTGTAAGTTCAGTGGTAATCGACTTCGGCTTCATTTTTGACATTTGAAACCTAGCCTGGACTTCAATTCAATTCAAAAAAATCTGACTGAGTCGATCGGTGGTAATGGGCTTGAACTTCACTGGTAATGGATTTCAAGTTACACAATAAGGCTGCAGGTCATAGAAAATCCCATGGCTAAACATTATTAGAAAAGCAATAAAACTGAAAGTTAATCACAAGTATTTTTCGCGAAATACAATGTCCGCTCGACGGCTAAAGCGCGGAAGTTGTAGGCACGGAAGGTAAAAACGGCGAAAGCACTGAGAGAAAATCAATAGTTTGAAAATGATTACCTAGTGTGGTTTATGTTCATTTTTAAACCACGTTTTTATGCGATGTATTTTGTAAAGTTCAGATTTATTTTTTAATCATTACCACTTAGTTTTAAGATAAAATAGGTTAGCATGTAGAACAAAGTGCACTTATAAAATGACTATAAATAAAATCATGTTAGGTATGGATTAATTATAATGGCTTAAGTTTTTAAGAATTTTATCTTTAGTGTTATTCATAACATTATGTACAGAGTTTTACAATATCTTATAGGTTACGCTTCCATGTATAAAAGATAAGGTCATTGGGTAGACATGGCCTGCTACTTTTGGTATTTGGGATAATATTATCAACAATAATTATTAATAATTTATTAGCTTTAGGGTTCTGATCTTAAGTAGTTTTATCTACCTATGTCTGTATTTAGTACTAAAAAATGAAGACTCTCCCATAGACGTTACATAAAAAAATACTTAGGTACAATTATACTTATAATAAAATACATAACAATTATTACTTAGAATGTTAGTATTTAAAAAATAAATAAACATCACGTTTACGTTACCAGAATCATCAAAACCAATCATATGAGCCAAAATTCGAGGGGTTTTCTAGGAGAACCACTGAAAAGTTTCACTACCACCTCTTGATTCAATCACCACTCTCGTTACTGAACCCAGTCCCACTCGAAAAGAGCATCAATAGTCTGTCAGGAAGAGTTTAATTTTTATTATATATAATAATAATAAAAATTATATATATATAATTTTATTACCTAGGTAGTTATTATTTTCTTGTTGTGCCTTCGTAATGTGAGTGGCAGCTCATTCTTGCATTTCGATTTATTGTTTTCAACTTTTACTGATATTATTTAAACTATACGTAAGGGTCATCCATAAATTACGGCACACTGATTTCGTAATTTTTTATAATCTGTCTTGCAGTTTTACATCTAGAAATTATTAAATTAAAACAGCACTTTCGAAATTAGTTTTATTTCCATTTAGACTATTTTTTAATCTATATTTCTAACACTTAGATAAGAAAAAGTTAGATTAGTAGGTTTTGAAATGTGACGTCATAAATCTTAAGACCCTTACCACCCCGTCGCACTTCGTCGACCCCCTCCCTGCCCCTTAACATTGACGTTTATGGATGACCGTTAGGAGTATGTAGATACATTAGCATGTAAGTACCTATGTAAATAATCATGTATGTATTCCTCAATATTATCATGTTCACTTATTTTGTAGTATTGTTGTAGTAAATTATATTATTTGAGAAGTTAATCAAAGACTGTTCCTATCCAGATTATGTTCTTCGAGGATGTCTGTCTGTAGATAGGCTCCAGTTAGTTTTGCCTACATAGTGATCAAGTGATAACAAATAATAAAAGTTTAGCAACCTAGGTACTGTAAAATAAATAATAAAATAGATAGGTACATGCCTATTATTGTACCTACCTATTACATTTTCAAATATAGAGGTACCTACCTACTTATGTACTTTCATCTTCTAACAGACCCAGAAGAGGCCGGGTCCGATGGACCATTGATGGCCTTATAAAAATAGAGGAAATAGGTGGATAGAGAGCGCCCAAAACCATTATACCTGGAGATCCACGGAGGAGGTCATGTTAAGCTGTGGACTTCTTCAGGCTATCATGATGAATATGATGATGATCATAATCCCTTCGCATAAAGGTGTAGAGGGTAATGAGAAGGCGGATTATCTAGCCAACACTATAGTTAAATTAGCAGATACTATAGATTCTAATCTTGAAAACGGTGATGCTGATGTAGCTCTACCACACACAGACGTTGTAAGTCTTTTAAGACAACGAATGTGTCAATCATGGGGGAGACATTCGTATCATTGTACACAGGTCGAGAATAAGGGTTCCTGGCATGCTGCTTTGGATGTTCAGATTGATTCTGTACCTTGGTTCTGTAAGAGTAAAATTTTCATGAACAGAAAGTTTTACTCAACTATTTGCCGCTTGCGATTTGGTCATTGTCGTTTGAATTATCATCTCCATCGTTTAAAAATGATAAATTCCCCTTATTGCGATTATTGCCAATCACAAGAAATCCAATCTATAAATCACATCATTTTCGAATGTTCATCTTTCAATATTCAGCGCCTTGTATTGATAGATGAACTGCTTCAAACTTATCGTGAACCTGATTTAGTCCCGCGTTGCATTCAGGAATTGCTCAAGGATGAGTCAAATTTTATTCATTTGTACAAGTTTGTTATTAATACAGTAACAGAGATATAACTATGTCTCTGTAACGTAACGTTAGTTGTAAATAATATTATTAATACTATTGTGTAATTAAAGAAAATGTAAATAATATATTAATTAGGTATGTACATAAATGTCAAAATAGACGAAGATAATAATAAAACCATTCAGATGTGTACCAGCTATTGGTATGTTCTCATTCAGATGTGTATCAGTAACTGATACGATTTCTACATAAAAGAATATTTACGAAAGACAAACACATAAACAAACTAACTTAAGGGAAAAAAACAACGTAAGACTAGGCGGTATGGTTTCAAAACTATTGCCAGCAGGCTAACCCCCGAGTCCAGTTTCCAACTCGACCGCTTTCCAATCCCAATCCGGAACCAATTTCAATATTCAAAAAATCGGTACTCTTGAATCCAGTTCCGATTAAGCTGACATCGACATACGTAGTCGATTTCAAATTTGACTATTTTTTACGGCAGGAAAAGCAACACCATGTAAGTGTTGCCATGACACGTCAGAACTAAAACTACCATTACTCAATATTCAAGAATATATGTACGTGCAATATTTTTAAATCACAATAAATATGAATAAATTCTTTAAACAAAATATTTTCCATTGTTTTTAGTCATATTAAAGTGAGTTAAAACGTTCGCTTACTTCTAAATTACATTGTGGTTGCATAAATGAGAGAATGCTTATCACTAAAAAAGACCGCGAAAGTGAATTGATTCTTTGAAAAAAAAAACACCCAGCGATTCCCGCCAACGGAAAACCTCTCGGAAAAAGACTCTTTCTTTCGAAACGAAACACGAACAATGTATGAATGAAACGGGGATCAAAATTTTAATCACGTTTCATACAAAACGAGATTTTCAGTGTGTAATTTTGATAGAATGGGAGTCCCACTTCTTTTTAAGTAGGAACTACCTAAGAAGAAGCAAATAAGTATTATTCTTTGTACCTACTCTGTTGATTTTGATGAAATTATGATTCTGAAAAAAAAGCAGCAACTGATTCCCGCCAATTTAAAAACGTATGAAGTCTTTCATTTTAAAGCTTTTGAATAATTTCTTACCTTCTGATTATTCAAATCAAATCAATATAGGTAGGTACCTGCACCAAACCTACGCTCCTCATACCTATCTTTGGAGTACTGTAGGTAGACAAAGCTACAAAAGTCGTCCTTTAGTATTTTTCTGATAATTAGATAAAATCATTAAAGATTTGCTATGTTGTTTCGTACCGGACGTAGGTCTACCCGTACCTATGGAAGAAACCTAATGGGAACTAAGGAATTAGGGAAGAAGTCTAAAATATCACATCAGTAAGTAGGTACCTAGCCAAATATAGCTCTACATCTCCTATATGGTACTTTATACTTTGATTTTATCATTTTTATATCCCACTCGATCGCAAAAAAGTTAGTATTTTGAAACTGTGTAAATCCAGCGAAGAAGTCGGTTCGAAGCCCGATTCCTAATGTCAAAATCGTGTCAAGAGTACCAAAAAATCCGCCAGCGGGAAATAGTCGCTTTCAATCAGTCAAACCGGCTTGGGATTGGATTGAAATTTTTTCACCCAATCCAGTTTCAAACCTTGTTGGTACTGGATTCAAGAGTACCGGATGACATGATTTCTGTCAAATTCCGTGAAACCGGATTGGAACGGGTTTCGGGAGTAAGGCTGCTGCTCTGAGGAGCGAACAAAAAAAAAAAAAAAAAAAAAAAAATGATGATCATAATGGGGATATCAACAAAAATATCGCCGCTTCTTCTACATGGAGAGGAACTCTATCGCTCGCCATCTAGTGTGTTGTGACTCTCGAGTTCGAGTTCTCGCTCGACCATTGTTCCAATATCCGGATCCGCTCGCCATCTAGTGTGTTGTGCTCTCGAGTTCGAGTTCTCGCTCGACCATTGTTCCAATAACCGGATTGATCCGGATCCATAGATTTTGACAGAAGTCGTGTTCATTTTTCTTCTTCTTCTCTTCATTAGTTACCTACCTACAAAATAATGAAATCTGTCAAAATCCGAATATCTTCTTTTGTTGCTATGGCTGTTCGGTGGCTAGGGCTGCCACGAATTTGCCAATGTCAGTGTTTTTTGGCGTTTACTGGTTTACTAATCTTTTAACAAAAGGCGGAGATCTGAGTAGGTAGGTTAAGAAAAATGACCGGTGAAGAAGGGAGACTCTAAAAAGTTGATTTGTCAAAATAGATACGTACGGCATATAAATAATTAGGTAGGTAATAATAGTAGGCACAATCCGAATATCCAATTTGGCTGTCGAAATGACGGACGCGGCCATTTAAAGAAGAAAACAAAATTGTCTGTCGAAATGACGGACAGAGGCCATTAATGAAGAGAAGAAGAAGTACTGTTTGCTAATGTTGTGTTTTTTTTCTATGGTGTGTTGTAAGCATAGATTTAGTAATCTGTGGTTGTAAGTAACGTGACGTCAGTACCTCTATCACGAACGCATCTGACAGTCGTCGCCGCGTTTACGTATTCGAGATAGATTGCGTGTCAATGCCAGCCCGACTGCCAACCGTTGTAGTGTCACCGCGCAGTGTATCTCGGATACACTGGCGTTACGATACGATTGCGATTGTCACATTTCTTCGTGATCAAGGCACAAGATTTTTTTTTGATTTCTCTTTGCCAAAAGGTAGAGTAGAGAGTTGTTTTACTTTCGCTTTTTTGTTTTTGTTGAAGTGTGGTTCAAGGTGTTCGGTGGTGTGGTTTGTGGTGGAAGTCGTTGAAGCTGTACACATTGTACACAAGCTGTGTGCTGCCGTGCTGGTTATTCTTTGGTGCAACTGCAACGAAGCAAGACATTGAGCTGAGCGTGAAGTGAAATAAATAAAATGTCTCACGTTCCCCTTATTGTGAAACTTCTAGCTTCCTCGGTGTCTGTAGCCAACAGGGCTGGGAAAATAGTACGTGATGTAATGAGCAAAGGAGAACTCGGCATTGTTGAGAAGGTAGGTACCTATAACTGTAAACTTTAAGTAGGTACCTACTTATCATCCTAGTAATCTGTGCTACTTATATACCTACCAATAATTTAAACGATCGCCTTTCTAAGGCATTATGCCATACCTATGTATGCGTACTGTGCGTAGGATGCTGATGTTAGAGCCCGAATAGTTTTTAATTATTATTAACTTTATTTCAGGGCAAAGATGACTATCAAACAGAGGCTGATAGGTCAGCACAAAGATGTATTATTGCATCACTTGCTGCTCAGTATCCTAATGTGAACATTATCGGTGAAGAAGACAATTCAGATAATGAGGTTTGTTGAATGTCTATTAGTTACCCTCAGAAAAGTACTGTAGTCACAGCGATTCTTTGTCTCTCCGAAGTTAAGCACTACACCCCCAACTCCACACTTTCCTCCAATCCGAGCCAAGAGTAGGGTCTGCGGAGCTACCTGCAGCTAAGTTCGGAGAGACATAGATCGAGTGTGAATAATGTTCTATTAATTTTATTTTTATTTTAGGGAGATGTGCCTAGTGATTGGATTGTTGTGGAAGCAGATAAAGAAGTACTATCTCTCGAATGTCCTCAAAGTCTTAGGGGTGTGAAGGAAGAAGATATTGTAGTCTGGGTTGACCCTCTGGATGGTACCTCTGAATACACTCAAGGTTTGAAAACTCATCATAATTATTATTTTATTTCTAAGATTAAGCTTTTTATACCTATTGCTTCTTTCTACACATGTTTTTTTTTAAATTACTGGTTTGCAGGTATTGTGTATTTTTATAGAGCTGTGTCCAATTCTAGGTGCCCTTATGTTGAAGAGAGATCCATGGGAAAGATGGAAAATGTATTTAACTCATCCATTTATTAGTATGAAGTGGTATTTAAGCTTGCTCCAATCAAATTATGGTAAATTAATGTAAGATCATAGTAGACAATTCACTAAAACAGCATTGGTGGCATACTAACAGGATGGTGTTTATTTTTAATGCTCACAAACTAGTTGCACTCGTTTACTCCCACCTGTTCTGTTGAGTTGTTCTGTTGACAGAGCTACACTTAGCATAAACTATAGTTGAAGTTAGAGGTTCTTTACATAAGGCGCGACGCTGCGCTGCATGATTTTTAAGTGACTAGCTGACCCGACAGACATTGTCCTGTCATTAAAACTCTTACTGTCAAACAACTGACAGTTATTTCAAATATGCCATTATAAAAGTTTTCATGAAAAAAGTTAAGGAATTTCATCAAGACTGAAAGTTCACTTATTTTCATTTTACGTTACTGTTAAGTCTATCTGCCCAGTTAAGGGTAACTTCCATGTTCTGTGGTTAATTTATGGTGAAAATTTGTATGACTAGACTAGATAACAGTCCGAGACAGTGCCATAATTTTAGATTGTGATAATCTGGACCAGTGCATGTTTGGAAGAGATGTGGTCAGGGGTTTACTTTACTAAAACCTGTGGTGCAAATCAGCTTTAACCACATATTCTTTATTGTTCTTACCTACTTTTACTACCCACCCACAATAAATCTCTTACACTAAAATTTGCATAATGCATGCTGTTGTTGGTTTAAAAGATGGCAATGCTTATTAAGAAACTGATTATGTTGTTTTAGGGTTTCTTGAACATGTGACAGTTTTGATTGGAATATCTGTAAATGAAAAGCCAGTAGCTGGAGTCATCCACCAGCCTTACTTCAAGACTAAGATTGGCGAGGAAAAAAAGCTGGGTAGAACAATATGGGGGTTACAAGGAGCAGGCGTTGGAGGCTTCACATTAGCCCCACCGCCAGACTCCCTGGTTATCACCACCACTAGAAGCCACTCTAACCCAGTTGTGGAACAGGCTCTGCAAGCCATGAGCGCAGCCCAAATCATGAGAGTTGGTGGAGCTGGTTACAAGGTATGTTATCCATGGTATCATAGTCTATTCTATAGGTACTGAATACTGCCATGTTTTATCATTTCAATTGGTGGATCATTATCAATTATAATATTGCATTCGAATAGATTAGAACCACTGTTGCTGATCAGATAAACAGTAAAAACTCAGTCTAAGAAAGTAAAGGTCATTTCAAATGCTTATTTCTTTCATAGGTGCTGCAACTTTTGGAGGGCAAAGCGTCAATATATTTGTTTGCAAGCCCCGGGTGCAAGAAGTGGGATACTTGTGCACCAGAAGCAGTTTTGGCGGCGGCAGGCGGTAAGCTCACAGATATTATTGGACACTTCTACAAATATGGAGCTAAAGAACCTAAACCTAACAAGACAGGAGTCCTAGCAGCTGTCAATGATAAACTGCATAGTTATGCACTCAATAGATTACCACAAGAGCTGAAGGACACACTAGCTAATAAATAATATTTGTTTGTCTGTATGTATTTTAGGACTGTTATATATGTAAATAAAAATAATATTTGTTTTATAAAATATATTTTATTTAACAATAAATTATCAACATGGTATAAAACAAAACAGCAAATTACCATAAAATACTGCGTATTGTACTAAGGCTGGCGGCTAAAGCTTGCTTTTCCCATGACTCTTTAGCATTGTTCTCAATTCTCGCCTGAGAATTTTCCCCGACGCATTTTTAGGTATTTCTTTGATAAATATAACGCCTCCGCGTAAATGCTTCGCTGGCGATACCTAAAACATACGTTATAAAGTGAAGTGGCTACATACAGAGTCATTTTGGGAAGTACAATAGTAGACTACTGTGCGTATTATAGTTAGGTACTGCGTGCATGATAGAATTTGAAATGAGGAAACGTATGAAAATTAAACTAGTTTCATGGCCATAACGCGAACTGAGCGAATGGTAGGTAGGCAGGCACCTAATGTAACCTAGGCAGTTAATAATCCGTGACACCTGTCGATAGGTACAATTTGTTGATATCAACTTATGATCTAAAGTTAGACGGAGTAGGTATAGACTACCTAAATATCTAGGTACTTAGTTTTCGCGAGGTTTACGACCTGTGCACACTTTTATTTGTTTAGGTTCAGCGCGTTTCACAGTGCAGCCTTGAAACCAAGTATTTTTTATTACAGTATCATGTCTTAAAACTGCGCGTTTCCCGGTACCTTTTTCATTAAAGGTTTCATAATACCTGATAATATTACTAAAGTTTTTTTTATTTCCACATCTTTTTACGTGTGTTTGTTAGGGTAACTTATATAACATAACCTACCTATATAACCTTGTAATAAAGAGATGTGGATCATCACTTCTTGAGTATAATACCTACCTTAGAAGCGATGAACTCGACTAGTTCTTTCTCTGTGGTGCTGGCATGCGGCTGCTTGACTACGAAAGCGAGAGGCAGCTCGCCGGCCATCTCATCAGGAAGGCCCACCACGCCTGCCTCTGCCACTCCACTGTGTTGTAGCAATAGCGCTTCTAACTCAGCCGGGGCCACCTGCATAAAAATACTTATACCTATAACCTCGATAACTAGAGCAATTAGAAAGTAATTGAAAAGTTTACATAATACTTATACTATTATTCTGTAATTGATAATACTATTAAAAGTTTTATCTTCAAGTTACAACATTTCAAATTTGAACGTTTCATAAATAAAAAATAAAAAAAACATAGGTAACTAAAATAATAGTTTTTATCCTTGTAAAATTGATATTATTTATTTTTGGACAGATAATTTAATAATTGAAATAATGTACATCTGTGTATCTTTATTAAACTACCAATATGTTTAGGGCCAAACTCTCAAGGTCATTGACTCGGATGACAGTATTAACAGTATATAAAAATGAATTTGGCAAAACAAATTACTACATAGTAGTTAAGGTAGGTACATACATACCTGAAAACCTTTGTACTTGATCAGCTCTTTCAGTCGATCGACGATGTAGAAGTATCCGTCAGTATCGTAGTACCCAATGTCTCCGGTGCGCACGTAGCCCTCTTTATCGATAAGTTCGTTACTCGCGGCTTGGTCGCCCATGTACCCCTTCATACGGAGCGGGGACTTTATCCAGAGTTCGCCTTCCTGATGCGGACCTAGTTTTTGACCATTTTCTATGTGGATTATCTGTGGATGGATAGTTTTTTAGGTGTTAGTAATTATTTGGCCTAACTTATGCAGTTAACCTTTAGTCAGTGAATATAATAGGTACCCACTTATTAATCTTCAAAAGATCATTGTACCCAATAGATAAAATTTGCATAGGCGATGAAAAAGTAATTACCTAGGTAGGTACCTATGTTCTTAAGTTTATTTTAATTATCTTGGTAGGTACCTACGTCCAAAATTGATTTTAGATCTGTACATAACCTTATCGCAAAATAAAATTTCCGTCTTCTGTGGATAGCAACATTTAGATAACAAAAACAACAACATACTTTTTACCACTAGGTAAACTCGACATTGAGATAACAAAATGTTTGACTGTAACCATAAATGTCTAAATTATTATGTACCTACCTAAGTACTACTTAGGTAGCTACCTACCTACTTGTTATTAACAATAACTAGAAAGAACCTTTTGTTGTTAGTAAACCCAAAAAGTTATGCCGCATGCATGTTTACGCTTAGGTAGAAAAACAAAATATGAGACAGAGGTTTCTACATCATCGATATCTACCTTTGTTTTCATGCCCCCGGGCACAGGGGTGCCACACGAGCCCACTTTCTCTCCGCTCTTTAGATCCACACAACAAGCATTAAAACCTACCTTTATTTTCATGCCGGGCGCAGGGGTGCCAACGAGCCTACTTTCTCTTCGCTCGTTAGATCCACACAACAGGCCTTTAAACCTACCCTTATTTTCATGCCGGGCGCAGGGGTGCCACACGAGCCCACTTTCTCTTCGCTCGTTAGATCCACACAATAAGCCTTAAAACCTACCTTTATTTTCATGCCGGGCGCAGGGGTGCCACACGAGCCCACTTTCTCTCCGCTCGTTAGATCCACACAACAAGCCATTGTAACTTCTGTAAGGCCATAACCCTGCTTTATGAAATCTATACCAGTCCTGCAAGTATATTGGTTTATTTATTGAATGATAACTGAGGCAAAGGTGTCGAGTTAGGTGTGCCTACAATAGTATGTAAGGTATGCCTACTAGAATGTAAGGGAGAAATAGGTAGGTATGTTATTAATAGCTAAAATAAACCTTAAAACCCACTAAAACATGCAAACATTAATAATTAGAGGCTGGCGTACGCAGAGGCGGTTTTTTCCTAATTAAAACCATGTCGGTCAGTGTACATATTATGTCATGGATCTTTAGATAATATTATTAATTTTAACAATCTGATAAAGATCAATTTAATAGTAATTGATCTCGCATAAAAAAAACCGCTAATTTACGCTTTACAAGAAATAAGTAAACAAACTAGGCAGGCACTAGGCACCTAGTTGGTACCTAAATATGGACTATTATTAATAGAAAAGTGCTAGCAAAAATATGTAAAATGACGTGAAACATCAAACAACGTACCTTTCAGAAACTGCCTTTTGTATTTCGCTGGACAAGGGCGCAGCACCGCACCACACTTCGATAAGCGAAGTGAGGTCATACTTGGAAACTAACGGATGCTTCGCTAAGAACACCGCTAGTGGAGGCACTAGAGTCGTCATGTTTACCTGAAAGTGCAAAATTATTTCTTATCATTATATCAATCTTTATTTATAAGTACCCTGCTGCATAGGCCTTCCTGATATATTTACAGAAATAACGATATTGGGCCTTCTGTTACCTATGCATTGACTTGCTACGAAATCTAACATTAGGTGTGTCATTGGCTTGTTCCATCATTTAGTTGTATAGAAAAAAAATTAACTTGCTAGATACTGCCACTGTTCATCATTTATCATTGGGCCTAAAGGTTCAAAATCGACTTGATTGGTTTTTGAGGGAGGAGGCTTGTCTTAGAAGCAATACAAGCATCCTATGCTGGTGGTGGTAAATATTGGGGGGTATATTTGGGCGTAATACTACTAAGTTTTACCTTGTAGTTTTGTATGGTCTCCAAGAATTGCTGCTCTTCAAATCGAATTAAGAAAACAATTTTGATATTCATAGCTATGACGGCAAAAGTGGTGATGAAGCCATATGCATGGAACCAGGGAATCAGAGACATACCAGTAACGATACTACTACTTTTGGTCTCTTGTGACCGCTCGAAATAATACCTGGAATGTAGAAACAAAATATTTATCACTTAGCTGTTACCCGCGACTTCGTACGGGTGTACCGATTTTTTTGTAATAGGTACCTATATTTTTTGGCAATAAAGATCCAAGGTTCATTTTCATCTAAACTTTCGCATTTATAATATTAGAAGGATTTAATTTTATAAGGCTAAAATGGGCAGGCAACCCTATATAATTTAATATGAGTAGGTATAATATCAATAAATAGATAGATAAACTAATGTATATGATTAAATACTAATTTTTGTGGCATTGCCTGACCTAAATACGTACTTCATATGTGCAGCCAATGTCAAGAAGTTAACATGAGTGAGCATTACTCCTTTGGGCAACCCCGTGGTTCCAGATGAACACATGACTGCTAAGGTATCTTCTGCTCCATTCACATCTTCCAGTACAAAACCATCCACATCAGCATGCTCTTTTATCAAATCATTGAACATCAATCCTGGGATGACCTCATAGTCTCCAAAAGTTATGACATGCTGTACAAAAGGCAAGTCCTTGCTGCAATCATGCACATTTTGAGCAGTGATTGGAGATGTGAATATTACTTTTGGTTTAGTAATGTTCAGTACGTGGGTTATTTCACCTGGAATATTGATTTGTAAAATTTGGGATAATTATAAATTATTGGAAAGAGTGATAGAACTCTAGCGATCATTGGAAACAATAAAATTGGAATTACTTATTAATAACTCTTTGATAATATTAAGTAAGTATATTTAAAAAATGTGACATTATTTAAACATGATATATATGTATAAAAAGCTTATGAAAAAGATAAGTGTAAATGATTTCTTATCTTTCACATGCATAATAAAAAGAAAAGGATTAGGTTGAAATTATAATAAATTAACAAGTCATGTTCTCACAGTAGGTAGAGCCCACCGTAGCTACGGTGGGCTCTACCTACTGTGAGAACATGATCACTGAGCTAAGCAGTCAAAATTATTCATTATTCATAAAATTATTCATTAAAACTAGACAGCGGGTGCAAATCAAATGGCCAACAAATAGTTTGTTAGGTTAGGTTCTGTCAGGTTCTGTCCATAACAGTAGGTATCTCAATAAATTTGTGGTCTATCTACTGTGGATTTGCACAATGTTTTACATGTTTCTTTACCAGGTGAATATGTGATGTTCAGAGTAGAGAGCACCGCTCCACAGTACATAACACCCAGAGAAGCGATCATGAACTCGAATCGATTTTCACTGCTAAGTGTCACAACATCACCCTTTTTCACTCCCAACGTTTGCAGTTTCACAGCCAAATTGACACTGTTTTGTAAGATATACTTGTATGTAACTGACTCTCCTGTTTCAGCACTGATCTGAAATCATTGAAAATTTACTTAGGTATGACTAGTTAGATACAGTTCACTTATTATAGATAGGTAAAAAAACTCATTTTAGGTATTATTATGTACCTACCTTTAATAATGATAATACATACTTACAAGTGCAATATTATCTTTCCCATTTTTCAGTTGGTCAAACATAAATTGACCAAACGACAGGTGTGCTGGAATAGGTCTTTCTTCTGGGCCCGACACAACATTATTATTTATTGAAATAGACATTTTCTACTAAGAAGGCACTCACTATAAAATCTGTCAAATTGTGGATAGAGAGGTAGGGTGTTACACTTGAAATTCAGGATGTTACCGCACGAGCCAACCTGGAACACCGAACACCTATATCCTACCTGTAATCCATACAAGGCAATGCAAAAAATGGATAATCTTTGGTCTACAATCCAATAATCAACACGATTGATAATGATTAATTAATCAGTGAACTCAGTGATTTCGATTCTGTTGTCGCATTTTTTAACTAATTTGACAGCTCTAAAATTATAGCTGTCTTTGTCGTTTCAGTTTTTGAGAACGGGAAAGCAACATTTTTAGCGATGTCAAATTAGGTTGCTTTAGAAAAATGTAACAAAAGAATCGACACCAGTGCTGCCGCATCATAATTAAAAGAATCAGGAGACATTTGCGAAAAAACGTAGAATAACTATTTAAGTAGGTAGGTACCTACAGAAATCAGATCTATGAAAACAAAAAAAATTATATTGTAAATTTAGCCAGGCCCGGCGGCGGCCGTGCGCACTCCGCTGTTTAGGTATAATTTTATTTTTGTGTAAGTTTCTTGTATGGGCCACTGTTGTCTGAAATACCACCTCGAGGAGGTTTTTGGTCATTAGGTACCTACGGCTGTTCACGCAACTATGAAATCAGGAGATCTCCTGGTAAATCAGGAGATGTGGCAGCACTGACTGATATCAAATACATAAATAATCCGTTCCTATTTTATAGTTAACATGGACAGGTAGTAATATTCTTCTAGTCCAGTCGAATTAGGATTTGACTCGGAAAAACTAAATTTCTAAATTCACCGCAGTCTTAATTTGGTTTTGCGTTGTACTCAATCCGTTGCGTCATCTTGAATTTTATCTAATTAAAAATTATTAATTATTGAATGACTCGTTTATTTTCAATTTTACACGAAAAATGGTATTGACTAAAGTTGTTTAGAATTAAATTTTCTACAATTTTGGTTCCCATAATTTTTTTCGTAGGATCAATATATTCCTTAGTGTTTATTATGCATAATATTATGTAATCGGTAATACGCTAGGTACAGAGGCGTCAGAGATGAAATCGCACCGGCTTGCGGTTTGGCATAATCAGCATAATGTAGCTAAGTACCTACTTTCTATCGAGCGAGAGGCTTGTGTAATGTGCACTACCTATCGCATCGCTAGCTATCAGTAAGTCGTAAGAACTCGTATCAGCGCGAGGGTACAGAGGTCACTAGGTACCTAAATATGGCGCGCTGTGTCTAGTACGTTAGCATCCTAGTAAGTAGTCTGACAAGTCTAAGTACATTACTGTATCAAACTGTCAGAAGACGGTGAGGAGTTCATTAAGTACCAAGGGAACAACAAGATAATATACCTACTATGATTATTAATAATGTAGTTGACGGTGGTCCTGCTTTGAGGATTCCAGCACATTTATCGCTTGGACAGCATTTATATGACTGCTTGAGGAAAATATGCGAAAATGGAGACAGTGTTGCGTTGGTAAGTTTTTAATTTTATTTACTACGTAAGTAGTTTTACATAAGTACCTATCTACCTTCTAAATATAAGTAAATGTATTGCTCTAACGTTTCAATAGATATCCCACTCAAGGGGGTAAAGAAATATTTTTATTTTCATATCCCGTTGGTCCGCCCATAGTAGGTAGGTAGTCAAGTTAGTTTTCAAAATATTGTTTTGATTTACCTACCTACCTACAAAACATAATGGGTTAAGTGTTAGGAAACCTACCTAAGTGTTCCGTTTTTCTAAAACTAGACCGGACGGAACACTAAAAATTGTTTTAGGTTTGTCAAATCATAGTTAAGAAAAATTTAACAACAGAATCGGCACCATTTGCAAAACTATTAGGTACTACCTACCTACACTGGTGGTGTAGAATAGTGATTGACATAGGGAGGTACTCTTGTTAATTATTACGTAGGTCAAGGATTTTTATGTGATCATTATTGCAGATAAACGGCAACACCGGTGAGAAAACGACATATCAGCAGCTCCTTCAAGGAACTGTCGATGTGGCCACTGGCCTGAAAAGGCTCGGCGTAAAGCGGGGCGATGTCGTGGCTCTCTGCGGGGAGAACAAACCGGAGTACCTGATCGCAGCCATTGCAGCCGTATACTGCGGGGCCACCATCACTACTCTCAATCTTATGTACACTAAAGGTACCTAGTGGTTACTGGTCACTACACATTCTACACAACAATATAAAGGATGGGTGCCGGTCGGGTCCGCGCGTATTCCGTTGAATTTATAAGTAGGTACCTACCTATAGTGGTCTGGCTAGTCAAGCGAAATTTTTATCAGTTAGGTACCGATCACCCGCCTGAAACTTAGTAAGGAGTGGTTCCATGTAAATACTCCACCAATTCAGTAGGTACCTACTTGAAATGTGCGCGTGTGCGAAAACTAAAAAAAAATATATTCATACCGTATGGGTATAAATAAACAGTAGGTATAGGTAGGTAACCTAATATAAATACATACCAAGTTGTAGATGAATTGGTGCGACCTTATCTACATATCTACCTATGTAACAATGGACAATAAGAAGTAATAACCTTACCTACTATCAGATTAGATAACTTATAATTACTTAGGTACCTCCTTGTTTATATAGCACTTAAATATAAATAAATACCTATCCTCCATTTCACGCAACGCCCCCTAGTCCCAAACTGAGCAGAGCTTGTACTATGGGAACTAGATTGCTGACAGAATATTTCGGTAGGTAGGTACACACTTTTTTATAACTTAATAATACATAGTAACACCCAGACATGGAACAAACATAACCTATGTTTGACACACACAAATGTTTGTTCTTAGTGAGGATCGAACCCACGACCCACAGCACGGAAGGTAAAGCTATTACCGACTGAGCTGTGACGCCCGTCACTTACTAGTAGGTACGTTATACCTACCAGTAGTTCGCCCCGAACTGAGATCTCGTGGTCGGTCAAAAGGTTATAAAGATACGAGGGTCCAAACGGAATAAAAAAAATGTCGTACAAAAATATCACATGGGGTGTCATATAATAGGGCTTTGCTTTTAGACATTCCAAAACCGGTCCTATTTTTATTCTAGGTGACATCTCACTTGATATTTTGGTACGACTTTTTTTTTTTACTACCTTTGGAACCTCATAACTTTCCAACCCCTTGACCGATATACTTTATTTTTCAAACCAGTAAAACTTAAGAGTACCTAGGTACTATCCGTATACCTACCAAATTCTGTGAAAATCGGATAAGCGGTTCAAAAGATCTCGACGAACAAACATACAAATACAAACATACAAAGCATTTTTGCCCAAGTTGTCACTAAGATCTTCGTTCGCTTCGCTCACTTGATCAATTATCCGCTTTTTTTTATTTCAGAGGAAATTCTTCACGTCCTTAAAATTTCGAAACCAAAGTTTATATTCTGTTCGGAGTCAGCGTTGCGAGAGCATCTGTCGATACTGAAATCAGTTCAGAGTCTGAAGAAGATCATTCAGTTGGATGGTACCGCAGCTGTACAACGAAATATAACGTTGTTAGGCAGTTTGTCTTCGGCTAGCAGCGATGTGCAGGCATTCGAGCCGGTACAGGTGGATGGGTCTGAGGGTGCCTTCATCCTTTACTCCTCCGGTACCACGGGCCTTCCCAAAGGCGTGTTGCTCTCGAGCATTAACGTTCTGTATTCGATAGCATTCTTTGAGTGAGTATTCATAACAAACATAGCGCAGGCCTTCTGGTTTCCGTACAAAACTACACAAAACTGTGCTCCTATGTAGTTAGGTACAGTCATTATCCTAATAAGTTCGCACGAACCTGCGATCAAAGGTCGTCGTCATCGTGTCGACTAAGTTTCCTAGTTAATTAATATTCAAACCGAATAATAATTGCAATCGTACTAAATAAGTTTGGCAGTTAAATTAGAATAACTGGAAAAAACATATCATCCACGTGTACACGACAATAATAATACTTACATTTATATAATATTCACAAAATACACATGAAACAATTGAGCTATCTAAAAAGCGTTGCAAACGATTTATAGATAGCTCAGTACCAATCGGAAGCGTGCCCAAGCGTACCCCACGGACCTCTAGAGTCTGGACCCCAAGAGGCACAAATGTGTAGAAACGGTTACGAGATCGACGCAAGTAGCGTCTCACACCACAGACCTTCTCAACTCGCAAGGAACCGGGTTATACCGTCAGGCTGCTTCCTATCTAGAACTAAATTGTAAGCAATGAATAAGTAAATTAATCTATGAATTTTCAGGGAAGACGGTGGTACTGACAAGTCTCTCATCTCAATAATGCCGTGGTATCACGCATACGGCTTGATGTCAACTATGAACAATGTAATGATCAAGTGCATGTTGGTTTACTTTTCCGAAGGGTTCAATCCTATGACTTATCTGCAGGCCATCCAAGACTATAAGGTAACTGACATATCTGTAGATGCCTACAGAATGCGGTCTAGGTTGCCAAACAAGTAACCTGTCGACCAAGTCTTGTGACTACTAAATGTTACTTTACGCCTTTTCCCTCATATACCTAATGATGTTCAGAAGAGGAACACGAAAAGGTGCTCAATAGATCCTTTTTGTTGGGAGTTACTGGTAAAATATCGGACTGAAAAATTGTAACATGCACAATGTGTGGAAGAACCTTTAAAGCCAAAATAAAAATATTCAAGTCACCTTAGGATCCATCATAGGCATCAAGCCGCAACAATGTCGCCGTAGGCTAAACCAGTAAAGACATCATCCAATATGAATCGCTATTAGACTAAAGAAAATAATAACAATACGAATGTTGTATCAACAGATTCGTAGTTTGCTGGTAGTGCCACCCATAGTGGTATTTCTGGCGAAAGCTCCATTTGTGGAAGAATATGATCTCTCATCGGTAGAAACTGTCTGGTGCGGCGCGGCTCCACTCACCGCTGAAACTATCACAGCTGCCATGAAACGGTACATTAACATTTCTATCTCTTTTAGGAGAAAAACTGACGGCACAAGGCCGACCACACCAGGCAGCAGCAGCAAAATAAAACGGAAGTATATAATTATTTACTTGTATTTTCAGCATGCCTAATTGTACGGGAATATTCCAAGCGTACGGTATGACGGAAACATCACTGGCCGCTACAAAAGACAAATCGGATGTAGGGGCCGTGCGGAAACCCGGCTGCGGCGGTTACCCTATCCCCGGACTCAAAATTAAGGTCATTATTGTAAAATAACTGTCGTTACTTAATATTAGTAGTACTACAGCTGGTTTAGGAGACTTTTAATCGCAGAGACCTATTGTTTCGTTGTTACATCAAATAGCTTATCTTTTTGTTTTTTCTGTGGTTTCTGATCTCGGCTAGGCTGGCGATAGCGGCTACGTCGATCGTAGAGGAGTAACATTATACAAAGATATCGACAACGCCGTAGTGAGAGTAATACGCGATATGTGTACGCGTTGTACGTTATCATACCCCCGTAAAGATGCATAGAGACAACAATACGCGTAGAGGGCTAATAACGCACATTACATCCTTCTGGAGATTCGTAGAAACATCTACGACGTAGCAGGATAACAAATACCTCTACGCCGCCTGTAGCGTGTAGAGGCATCTACGGCGTAGTATGATGAAAGCACGCGTAGATACATCTACGTCGTAGAGGGGGCTCGAGAAACGCCTGCGACGTAGGGGATAACTCCATTCGTAGAGACTATACTAGTGGTAGTGGAAGCTCGTGGTGATTACTAAATTTACTACGCCGTAGGAAGTAGCCATAGTGGGATCTAGTAAGGTTGTATAATTATAAATAACTTGATCCCAAGGATATTGTTGCAGGTAGTCGACATTGAAAAGCGTGTAAAGTTGGGTCCAAACCAGCAAGGCGAGATTTGCGTAAAAGGCCCGTCCATAATGAAATGTTACGTCGGAGATCAGAAAGCGACGCGAGATATAATGGACGACGAAGGGTACCTTAAGACAGGGGATATCGGGTACTATGATCAAGATGGAGCATTCTTCATCGTAGACCGACTGAAGGAACTTATCAAGTACAAAGGTTACCAGGTACGAATTATCAATAAGTATCTTAAAATATTATTATCTGTCTTAGATAATTATTTTTAGGCTTACCTGTTTCGTAGATAGTCGGTACAACAGATAAATATGTAGGTATGTAACTAAGCTATTTATAATACCACTGAGTGCGGAAAAATTAAACTAGCTACCATTTTATTTTTATATATATCTGCGTAGTTATGTAGTTCTTGAGAACTTTGATAACAATAGTTCTCAAGAATTAATTTACATAATAATATGATTCTTTGTGTATATTTCAATTATTTTATAGAAATTTTGAAGATTAATACAATAAACAGAATAGTTAATCTGTCTTTACGAGTGCGGTGAGTATTAGGCTGATGGTTAAATTTAAATTAAATTCTTCACTAGTTTTACGCTCCCGGTAGTTACCTACTTGGAATTGTAAGCCCAAATTAGTTTTAGCAATGTGTCGAATGCGTGTTTGGTCGTTTCTCGGCATTCGTCAGTCAGTCCTGACGAAAGTGAACTAAAGTTTGTTTATATTGATTTCTGACGAATGCCGAATTGGACGAGGGGTTAGGTATAAGTATTTTGTGGTTTCAGGTGGCTCCAGCAGAAGTGGAAAGTGTGATCTTACAGCACAGTGGCGTCGCTGAGTGTGGGGTAGTGGGCGCACCTGATGAAAAGTGCGGAGAAATACCCACCGCCTTCGTCGTAACCAAGCCTGACATCACCCTCACCGAGCAAGAACTTCTTGACTTCACCGCTTCTAAGGTACATGGATTTATATAATGAACATCTGTTAGATGAGACAAAAGGGTCCGAATCTGCTGATCTCAGGTGATATTATTATGTATGTGTTCCACCAACCAAAGTATAACACTTTATTGTAGCAAAAGTAGTAAAAGTAGCCTATGTGTTAATCCAGGTCACGGACAATATATATTCCAAGTTTCATCCAAATCGGATCAGTACTTTTTGAGCCAATTCGTTACAAACATACATACAAATCTTTTCTCTTTATAATATTAGTATAGACTAAGAACTAAAGCATAACTAAGATATTCTTTAGCTCCGCTCACACGATCATGATACTTTACTGTGAATTTCAGCTGTCACCCACTTCTCGACTTCGCGGCGGCGTCATCTTCGTTGATGATATCCCGAAGAACCCCGCAGGGAAGATCCTTCGTCGTCAGCTAAAACAAAAACTTTCGCGCAAAAAGAAGAGTAAACTATAAAAATAAATTAGAGTATTGCTAGGTGGTGTAGGCTGTCAAATTATGACTGATGTTAGGATTAGGAAGACATCATGGTCGAGCCCGAACCACACTGCTGTGGTTTATCAGGTAGTCACAGCTGTAAGTTGTCTCTAGCCTTTGATTAAGTTTTTTTTTCTGTGAGCCCAACTAAATTGCTGATAGGACATATACATAGTAAAACCCTGAGCTGTGACGGCCAGAAAAGAAAATAAAACGCTGAGAAACGTAAGTTTCTATTTCAGTTCAAAGTAGGTATTCAGAAGCAATGATCAATTCAATTATTCTTCTTGATTTTATGCCTTTAGTGGGATGTATAACGATAATAAATAATAATAATATGTGTATACCTATATGTGCGCCAGTCTGATGGTTGTTGTGCGAGCTCTTCCATCTTCCGTGCACGCGGAGGGCATCATCATTCGGGAGAAGTCCTTATTACACATAGTATTGTATAATATAATGTCATTCAGTATTACACAGACATAATAGATAATTAAGTACATATTTATAGTACCTACTTGTGACTACTTGTGACGTAGGTAATGTAAAAACAAAAGAATAATGTAAGTAAATTAGTTAGGTAAGTATATACCTACCTACTTATTTAAAGTCCCACGCTACGACGGAAGTATAAATTCATACATACTAAAGCAACTGTGTGGAATCATTGTGTGAATAAAAACGTTCTACTTAAATAAATAATAATAACTCTTATTTATATAAAAAAAATAATTAATATGATAATATCGAACGCAGTAGTGAGTGGAGGTCCTGGATTACAGATTCCAAGAGATTTGTCGTTTGGACAATATGCCATAGAAAGGTTACGGCAGTTGTGTGACGATGGAGCTCAAATTGCGTTGGTAGGTACCTACTTTTTTCTGAATTTATACATACCTAGGTACGTACTTAATACATGGAACACACTTCGATGCGTTGGTCTAGTAGTAGGTAGATATAGAAGGATAGAAATGTGTAGTAAGATCCTATAATTTATGGGATCTTATTACCTACACTTTTTTATGGTACGCAAAGTCCCCGCTACGCAAAAGACAATAAATAATAATAATTTATTCCCGACAACTTATAAAAAAAAACATTAAAAAAATCATATGTAACACGAAAAATATAATAAATCGGGGAACACGGCGCATAGGTATAATTCTACATGGGGTATTTATCAGATACCCTGGGGTGTGGGGACCTTAATTTTTCTTTGCACGTCACTGTTTGCTCAGTACCTACCACTTTTCACACTTTTCAAATATTAAGGTACCTGAACCTACCGTATAGGTAGGTCTAAGTTACCGGTAGATGATAACTTTCAGATCAATGGCGATACTGACACTCACACAACGTACAAAGTATTGTTGCAAAAGATAGTCAATATCGCGACTGGGTTAAAGAGTATTGGACTGAGGCATGGCGATGTGGTTGCACTATGCAGTGAAAACTGTAGCGAATACATCGCAGTCACCGTGGCTGCTAGCTGTGTTGGAGCCACTGTCACAACGTTTAATGTGCAGTATAGTCAAGGTATGTATGCCACGACACGACCAACTTATAGCCTTGCCTTTCAGCGACAGTTTGTAAAGACAAACTGTCGGGTGACTTTACGGAGAATATCACCAAATATTGAGTAGGGCAGGTAGGTACAGGTAACGTCACGGTTTAATAGCAGTGACCGTGAACGCGTAGAAGTCGAATTTTATATCTGATTGGCTATCCTCACTCCTCCACATATTACTTTCTTGGGGTGTATCTCACATTACCAAAGTAGTATTTACATATCTAGGTAATTTCAGATGAAATGGCACACACCATGAATATTTCAAAACCGCGTTTTATATTCTGTTCAGAGGATGCTCTGAAAAATTTACTGAGAACCTTCAAAGATACTTGTTACATAGAACACATCATTCAGATGAACGGTACAGCAGTATCGGGAGATGTGCTGATGCTGAATACTTTAGAAGTGTCTGAAAATGTTAATACTTTTAAATCAGTTGATGTGGATACACTTAACGATACAGCCTTTATTTTCTACTCCTCTGGCACGACTGGCTTACCCAAGGGTGTTGCGCTGACACACCGCGGTACAGTGTATTCATCTGCCTTATACAAGTAAGTACTTACTTCTATCTAATAAGTAAAATATGAGGAATTCTTAGTCTCCTCTGAATGTTATTGGCCTAATTGTATTTAATGATTTTACAGTTATGAAAATAAAAACAAATCGCGAATGCTGACCGTGACACGATGGTATCACGTATACGGATTAATGACGTCTATCCAGTACATATGCACCGGCAATGTAGTGGTATACCTCTCAAAATTAAAGCCAGACACTTATTTACACGCCATAGAAAAGTTTAAGGTACCTAGGTAAAATTATGCGAATCTGCGAAATGCAAAAATGCACCTCTATCAGGAACTGCTAAATAAAATCATTACTTATTTACCTAATACAGATCACCGAAATCCTAGCAGTTCCAACAATAGTGGTTATTCTAGCGAAGTCGCCACTGGCTCAGAAATATGACCTGTCTTCTGTTCATTTCGTATGGTGTGCTGCTGCTCCACTCGGCGCGGATATTATATATCAAGCTCTGAAAAAGTATGTTATCTAACATAGAGGTAGGTAACCTTCATCTAATTTGAGAGCTATGCTCTTGTCAGCGTAATAAACGCAACCCTCGCCAGTCGCCAGTTGTTTCTTTTCAGGAACCTGGGACCCTTTTTGCTTCCATGTCATTATGCACATCTCACACCCTTACAGGGCTTTTGATATTTTGGTTGGTATAATATGAAAAAGTATACGCAGTAAAGTTGTATCATGATACACAAATATCTAACTGGTTAACTAACAATACAAAACCTTTAAATTTCTAGCTTATCTGGCTGTAAAGGGATTTTTCAAGCGTATGGACTAACGGAAACTTCTTTGACGGTGGTAAAAGAACCCATAGGCAAAAGTGGGAAATCCGGTAGCTGCGGAATTCCTTTACCGGGTATCGAAGCAAAGGTAAATGTGAAATCAAACTAAGTCAAGGCACCTGCGGAACAACCTTCCTTATTAACCCACTTCAAACAAGGTTCTCAATTCAGTTCTATTATTTTTGATTGTTTGTTTCGTTATTAGCAAACCCATTTGAAAAATTATCTGAAAGGGTGCCTACCTACTTTCGGATTGGTCACATAATTTTTTTATTAAACTCAGTTTAGTACTTAACTGGAAAAAACAAGTCATCCAAAACAAAACAAAACACGACATTGCGTATTTTGCTTTCCTGTGATTTTTCAGTGGTGTGTGTTACAATCAATAGAACGATCCCAATGAACCGTATCAAATTGAAGTCGGTCAAATTGAAACAGGTTACCTACAAATTATATTAATATGAATAATGAAATCTTCAGGTAGTAGATATACAAACTCGCGAGAAATTGGGTCCAAATCAGCTTGGTGAGGTCTGCCTGAAGGGTCCAACGGCGATGAAAGGCTACGTCGGCAACGAGGCCGCTACGAGAGAAATGTTCGATGTAGAAGGATTCATGATAAGTGGAGACATCGGCTACTATGATGCTGATGGCTGGTTTTACATTGTTGATCGGATAAAGGAAATTATAAAATACAAGGGACAGCAGGTAAGTTTATGGCAATGGCACCTTATAAGCGTAGTTTCTGCGCTGCCTATATTAGTAGGTAGGTAGGAATGAAAGTATGATCCTTTCTTTTATAATTATGATGTTTTCAGCTAGGTTCGAAAATATAAAGTGTAAGTAAATACTTAGGTATATGTTTCACTTTCTTCAGGTTGCACCAGCAGCTGTGGAGACAGTGATTCTATCACACAATGGCGTAGCTGAATGTGGGGTTGTCGGGACTCCAGACGAACTAGCAGGGGAACTCCCCACAGCTTTTGTAGTACCCAAGCTGGGTTCAGGCCTTACGGAGAGCGACCTGCTTGACTTTACTGATTCCAAGGTAACATCTCTTCGTCAAGTCAAGTGAAGTCGCGAATCATGCATAGAACCAATCTAGGTATACGACATGCAAGCTTAATTTGAACGGGCCTAGCATGATCCAATCTACGAGTATTTGAATTTTTGAACTTCGATCTACCTAGCCACAGTTCTTAGGTAGGTATTCTGTTAAGATTATTACAATAACATGTTTCTTAGCTATGTTTTTCTATTAAACTAGGAAAAACACGGTTTTTTTTTCCGAAGGACTACTGTACCTACCATTCAGTTTCAAAACAATCAAAAAAAATGTTGACTGACACTAGAAATTAAAACGCTTTTTTATTGTAATTTTAAAACGTGAGAAACTGTCATAACGATATTAGGAGTTATTGTTCTTGTTTTTTCATGGCGAGAATTCATTTACTTGATTTACTACCTGAGAATTATGTTCATGACATACCACTTACTTAGATGGTTATGAATAAAATACAAACTTTTGATATAATGGTAAGTCGGTGTCCCATTTATAAGTATTTTATCCCGAAAGGGGGCGGATTCTCGACCCTTGGACAAATAGTGGAAACCTACAGTTAGGTACCTATGCTAGTTTTACCAACTTTACAATTTTCACTACATACTTATAGCTCTAGACATGGTCTTTAACAGAGTCTCAAAAGTCCAAACTCCAGGTTTGCCAAAGAGCCATGGAGCGTAGCGTAGACGTTGGCGAAAAGTCTGCTAAGCTAAATTGGGATTGGGCGGGACACATCAGCCGAATGCATGAGGACAGGTGGGCAACAGTCGTCACACAATGGGTGCCTGCAGATGGGCGACGAAGCCGAGGCAGACCGAAGAAGCGCTGGCGTGACGACCTCGACACATTCCACAGAGCTTGGTGGGAGGCAGCCAGTGATCGTAAAAACTGGAGGGATATGGGGGAGACCTTTGCCCAGCAGTGGGACAGTATGGGTAAACAAAAAAAAAAAAAACAGAGCTCTAGATTGCATGAAGAAAGTCTGGATTTTTTTTTAGGAAATTTTACTTCCAGAACTGTTAAATTTCATGGTCGGAATTACCCATAATATATAACTGGTTCCGAGACACCTGTACTAAAACGAATATAGCGTTCAAATAATTCTTATGATTGGTTTTCAGTTGTCACCTGCATCCCGTCTTCGCGGTGGAGTTATATTTATACAAGAGATTCCGAGAAACGGTTCCGGAAAGATTTTACGTCGTGAGCTCCGGAAGATGCTTCAAGTGAAAAATTCTATCAGAAATTGAATAAATGATCTAAAATATATTCGTAAGTTTTGATTTTTATTACGAACTTTCCATCCATTACCATATTTCCGGCGGCAATCTATGTCCACCAAAACTTAGAATTGTTCCCTACAGCAGGCAGAGCATAGCCACAACACACGTAGAGCCGCAAGTGGCTGGCTTGCGACGAGAAGACTATCAAAATCAGATAGGCTGTCCCATATGCGGTTTCCACAGTACAAGCTTTGCTGATATGTCCGAATATTTATTTAATTTAATAAATAACAATTAATTTATTTAGCATGTTAATGTAGGAGTATAAAATAATAATTGTATTGAATGCAAGATGGGTACCTAATATTTTTTCTGTTTTGTTTACGTAGTAGAGCGCAACCCCTCATTGTTTCACTCATCTGGCAAGTACCTAGGTACAATAACTTTTGTCAAAGGTTTTTTGGTGTCGCTTGACAACCCTTTTTGGGGAGAATAACAACTAAATACTATAGGTATTATAGGTAAGGTATTGGGCATTAGGCATTTGCGATACCTGGAAAAGGTGAATAAGTTTTAAAGTGCCTCCTACAGATAAGACCAAATTGTAACACTTATTTATGCAAATAAACATCTTGTATCTTGTAAGGTTGTACAGGATGGCCCATTTACAGTAGTGTCTTACTTGTTCCGTCAAAAGTTTTACATAGTTTTTTGCGTACCTACCTATGCATGATCGCATCGCATGCGAGGTTCTATTACAAAATTACGACTAAGTCCCCTGACAGCAATGCCAGCTGCCTGTACTCCACATGATTGATTGTTGTCCCTACCCTACCCCGGGACAAGCGATAGATAGATAGGCACCTAACCTACTCTTTACACGGTCGATCCAATTATATCTAATGGATCCCTAGATCTTGAGTAAGTGGTAAGCAGGCATAGGTATAAATATATTCGCTGTTTACTTTTTGTTCTACGTGTGCTTCATCTAATAAGAAGAGGTATGAGCAAGCCAATTAACAACATTATTGCAAATTAATAGATTTAAAATTAACTACCTACCTACGGCTCTTCCTTTTTATACGTATAACTATAGGCCGAAATCGGCTAGGACATCATCACCACTTGTACTAAATATAATTTATTGTTTATATTTTCTTATGTAAAACTAATTAAAATACCTTCAGATCAAGGCCTGTGGGTAGGTATACAGAATTTAGAAGCAATGCTCAATTCAAATGATCATTCTAGTTTGTATGACTTTAGTGGCATAGGCTATTAAGAATTTTTAGGTGGTTTTTATTTTATTACCTACTCTCTAACTTCGCAGAACTTAGCTCCGAACGTCCGAACGATATCTAGCGATGTTCACAAGATGTTCCCGAAAATAACCACAAACAAATTTTTTTTACATAAATTTCCCATCGGTGCCGTTATCTAGCTAGTTACCAGTCTTACCTGAACCCTGAACGAATAAAGTCATTTAGGTAAAACTATTAGAAATGGAAGCTCACGGTATTCTGTTTTGCCAATTTTTTAGCTTCGCTCACTCGATCAAGTAGGTAATATTTATGTAACACCTTGTAAGTCCAAGAATAAAGCTTTTTTTCAAGTTACTTTAAAAAAAAAAATTGTGTAAATGGGTTTTAGAGATAACCCATGAGATCAAAATATGTGAAACTGGAAGTTTCGATGAATAGGTACTTTACTTCAAGCTAAAATGTAATTACCTAAGTAGGTAATAATAAATATTTTAAAATTTTATTTTACTATTGGTTACAATGATCTTCGTTGAATAGATTATTTTGTAGAAATTACTCACTAATGAAAAAAAATTTACTGTCCATACTGTATGTAAATGTACCTACCTACATATGTACCTAGATAGATAGAAGATAGAAAATACTTTATTGCACACCTTAACCTAGGAATTACAATAAAATAAAAACAAAACTTAAATTAATTGTACAATGGGCGGTCTTATCGCTATGCAGCGATCTCTTCCAGACAACCTTGGACGGAAAGGACTTTAAGATATAAAACAAGGGGTGCTGTATAAAAATAAAGGTATATTAGTATAGGACCCTTGAAAGTACATGTGTTATATTTTACTCGCATATGTTATAGTGTCATAATAGTATTTCAGGAGGTGCTAAAGCATTAAGACCTCGGAAGACACGCGCTTTGTCTATTCATTTCTTCGTACCTACGCAAAATATAGGTACCTAACTAACCTACCTACCTACACAAACAGAATGTGAAAATACATACAAATTTGCAGAGATGAGTTTTCGCAACATACTGATATGCTTACCGATACAAACTGCGTAAGGTAAGGAGCATCTTGCGAAAGGAATAAAGTTTAATAGGTGCTCGTCAGTGGTCGATTGGTAGCATTAGTAAATCTCTGACGTATGTATGTAGTTGATCGGTTTAGCAAGCACGCGGGAGCCGCGTCACCGGGAACGGACGGGCGATCGCCACTCGCTCCATCCATTCGCGGATGTTACACGCCTCACGCGGACATCGCTATTTTTTAAGACCATTGCATGTGGTAGCATGTAGCGGTAGAGTATGTCGGTGTGCGGTCAGAATGGACAGGCGGAGGAGGACAGTGGGTCGGAGGAGGTGACGGCGGCGACGTCGGCCGTGCGCGACCTGTACAAGCAGAAGCCGGTGAGCAAGGCGGTGCGCGTGCTGACCGTGCTGGCCTACTTGCTGTCCGTTTCGCTGGCCGCCAT
The DNA here is from genome assembly GCA_918843925.1 of Eulithis prunata. Classification (NCBI taxonomy): domain Eukaryota; kingdom Metazoa; phylum Arthropoda; class Insecta; order Lepidoptera; family Geometridae; genus Eulithis; species Eulithis prunata. The sequence continues at coordinate 5,367,905 of OU974024.1, read as the reverse complement.
TCTGCTCTCCGTGTACTACGTGTGCGTGTGGAAGTCTCCCGAGCTGCCGCGGCTCAACGACACCGACCCTGCGGCAAGCAGACTGAGCGCGCTCCCACCCGACGGCGGCGGCGACGGCAGCAGCAGGCCCGCTCACTACGCGTCAGCTGCAGGCTCGCATAATGTCAATGGTAAGGTTGACAGGTGACAATGTAGGGCTTACGATTCTAATCAGAGTTTCTGCCTATGGCTTTGTTCGCACGTTACTCTAGGTAGGTAACGGATAAAAAGTAGCATCACAAACTAGCTATACATTAATTATTTCTTACAAGTTTCATACAAATCTGCTTAGTTGTTAGCGGCGTGGACAGTATTATAATTATGGACAACCAAAATATTTAAATAAACTTTCACATTAGTAGGATAGTAGGCAAGTGTCAGAACTATTAGGTATATCTAAGGTCCGTATGCTGATTGACTGCTCAAGCACTGATCCGGACTGAAGCATAGATTTTTGGATGAAAATGTCTACTCAAATCTATGCTTGAGTAGTAACGATTTCTGTATTGGCACACGGGTCTAAGAAACTTATATCTTGAGCATTGCTATACAGTTGCAATAAAAAAGAAGCTGCTTCTTTTTATTCGACTTCAATACAAAATGAAATTCTATCCGATTGGTCTTATAGTTTTACTAGTCTTTATTGATTGGTCGTTTGGTTTTGAAATTGAAATAATTGGAAAATGTACCTACCTATGTCACCAAAAAAACTAAATTGTATTTCTGTGACTTTTTAGTGGTATTTTACGGAATAGGCCCGATGAACTGTCTACCTTCAGGTTTTATCATCAGATAAGGGTAAAACGTTATAAGTCAAATTAAAGTCTGTTTCACTAGTTTTTAAAGTAAGGTGCCTTCTGGTAAGATCGGCGTAAGTGGAAGTCCGGATGCCAAGCAATTCTGCGATATTTTTATATGATAATTGCTTAGTTACGTGATTTATCCGGACTTCCACTTACGCCGATCTTACCAGAAGGCACTATAATAAATTGTTATTTTAATAAAGGGACATCCATATGAACACGAAGATGTGAGCAGTACATAAACTACTGCCTACCTTTTATATGTTATAGCCTCTTGTATAGGTCCGTTGTGAACCTAACCATAACCAGACAACTTTATTGTGTTGTTGAAGAGTGTAGGTGGTAGTGGTACCCCTACAACGGCAAACTTACGTTAACTAAGTTGAATCGTTTTACTTTATAATGCAAAATTTACCTTTATATGATACCTAGGTAGGTAGGTATACGTTCACAATCGCAACTAAATACGGCACAATGAAGGTACCCACAATATAAACGTCTCCATTCATCAACATGGCTTATGAATGAAGTTGGTCTGCACTCCATAAACCGTTAGATTGGAATCAGGCGCTGCCTCGACCAATTGCGTGGAAGTAAATAGTTCAACAACGGATTTACGGCCCAAACGTTTACTCGAACCTACGATTTCCAATCCAATACACGCTTGACGAGAGCCAAAATTAAATGCGTGTACGTACCTACACATAATCAGCGTCAAACTTGCTCTGATTTTAGAGATACTCTAACTCTACCCAATTTTGACAAACTTATTTCAAAGGCACTTTGTAATACAGAACCTTAGTTAGCTATAACCGAATTTCTAATAATCTTAATCTAACAAAAGTCTGGTTTTACGCCAAAAGAGCGATACCGTAAATAGGTAAAGCTGCCTGTGAATGCACGATCTGTAGAAAAGAGAAATAATCTTTTGGTTTTACTCACTACCACAAGTACCTACCACAATTCCAGGGTTTGCGGACAAATTGTTCACTGTGCAAATTAGTCTGACACGCACTTGGCCAGTGTAATAATGTAAAAGATGGTAGATGCTATCTAGGAAAGGAACGCAATACCTTCAACAAGACAGTTATATACAAAGTATGCATGTAAGTAGTCGCAATATACCTACGGTTTATCTTAGAATAACATAAAAAGTAACACAAAAGCAAACGCACGAACTAGGTACGTTCGACTCGAGGGGTTTCCTGTAATCCAATTAGCTTAACCCAATTGTGTCCAAAACTAAACATCAATTACCTACTTCAAACAAGTTGGTACCTATTGTGAATATTTTATGGTGTAGCATTAGGTAAAGGTTTTGCCAAAATTATATTATTTTAAAACTAAGAAGCTATACTAATACATCCTCACGCATAAAATACGGTTGAAAATAGTTTGTGAAAACAAAAAGACGAGAAATGAGTTTAGCCTAAAACTAGCACTCAACATTTTTTAGGTCGAAGTGATGAATGACGACAAATACATTGAATACCTGTAAGCACATACTTATACCTGTGCTTGTACATAATATATACAGGGTGGGTGGTCCACATAGACACATCCAAGGAAAAAAAACTAAATTCTGCGCACCTGGGTGTATCTAAAAATACCATAGTGTAGATATTATGTTCGCCTATTTTTGTATTTCTCGAGTTATGGTTTTTTGATTTTTTTTCAGAAATGTTACCCGGAATGTTTATAGTACATTATGGTACTAGTGTGGTACATTGGTGATTACCGCCGAGGTGCCATTGACACCCGAGCCGTAGGCGAGGGTCTTAAGAGAGTCGAGGACGGTAATCACCAATACACACGTGTATCATACGACGTTTTTCAACACACTTGTGAATAAAATGACAATAAAATACCTATAATTTCAACAGTGAAAACGCGTTGTGAAAAATGTTTCGCTATGGCGGGAAAAATTAATCAGTTTTCCTATGCGCGCGCATTGCGATCGGCCACAGACTAAAGGGATGAGGTTTTTTTTTTATTTATTTTCCGCGCTTAGGGTTTGCGCCTATTCTGCCACGTAAAAAATGGGGAATTTAAAGTTTTCTTTTATTACAGAGAAAACAAAAGTTATATTTGAGTGAAAGTTTTATTTATTAAACACGTACGAGTTAAAATTATCTATTTAAATAAGAAGTTGCATGAAATGAGCAAGCAATAGGAACATTCATTTATTTGTTCTATTGAACACGATCTTTTTTTTTGAATAAAAACTTTTTTAGTAACAAAGCTACTCAACCAATAAAATTTTTTAAAAAAATCTATAACTCACTAGTGAGTTATAGCAATGAAAAAGTCACAGTTTGATTATGGGTGTCATTATGTGCCTAATTGCGGTGACCATAGAGCCACTTTATGAGCAAGTGTGTTTAAAAAATTTATAAAATAATTTTGGTGGACTTTTAAAGATTTCTTTTTGAAAAATGATTTGGTCTATACTACCTATATGGTTCTGAGCATGAATGTACAAAACTAATTGGATTAAAAGATCATTTTGAGCTTATTTATTGAAATTGAGGCATTTCTTCTACGAATGATAAAACAAGCAGTAACAACTCACTTGGATTATTTTACAACTAACTTTGGGAATTTTCAACCCAGTACTGCTAAAGGTCGATTTCAGTAAAACAATTGGCTAACCGATGACTGAGAGTTAGGCACTAAAGAATACATGAAAATCGATACACAATTATGCATGCGGGACGGTTAGATACGCACTTTTTATAGCAATCAAATTGATAAAAAATTCAACTTTCATATTTTCTTCGCAAATCAAATATAAATTAATGTAAAATTACTAAATCCACGAGCGTAAACCAAAAAAATGAATACCGTGTAGGTACGTGTTATCACTAAACGTGTAACTTGAAGATAAAACCTTATTAGTATCTTGTAGGCTTTTCAGTTATTTTCTACTTGCTCTAGTTTATAGCATCGCTACCTACGAAAAAATAGCTTGGTTCGAGTACTGAACCGATTTTATCTAGTAGTTCGTCCCGAACTGAGATCTCGTGGCCAGGGCCGTCTTAAACTAGGCTGGGGCCCTTGGGCACACAAGAATTTGAGGCCCTTTTGGAAAGTAAAAAAAGCGACTTATACTTAATAAATTTTATAATTTAATTTAATAATTATTTTCTTTTTCACTAAGTATGACCATTTATTATAGGTAATCAAATACAGTATGATATAATAATTATGTCATTAATGATATTAGAATGCTGCTGGTTTTTTGATTACGATTACGATAATGGTTTCTTTCGGGATTCCTGTTGAGCAAAATCTTCTATTATATCCTTGAAGTAATTTTTTTTAAGGATATCACTTTCTATGCACACAATTGACAAAAATAGTCCATTGAAATGTTACATGAGCATTGCATTTTTTAGAGGACGCAATTTAATTTTTGGGACATGTGTGGGGTTCAATAGAAGCTTAACCTCAAGTTTGTGGGGTCGCCACCCTTGTCCCCCGGCCGCCATCTTGAAAAACGGGGTGAAAACACTTTTTTCGCGATATCTTGGAAACTATGCGTCTTACAAAAAAATCTTATAAACATAAATTGTAGCAAATTGTTTTGCCTACAAATATGTCTATATAACTTTTTGCCCTAAATTAAAAATTAAAGAAGTTATAAGCAAAAAAGTAAGAATTTTTTTATAAACATTTTCTTTTTTGCTCTATAACTTTTTTTTTATACATTTGGTAAGGTGTTTGCGTCCATTAAAATCTCAAGGTCAAACGTGACAAAAAGCGACCTTTGGCAAATATATCGTTTCCTATGGGTTTTTTGCTCTTTGTATGTATGGTCAATATTGTAGAGGATTAATTTCCCTACAACTTATATCTATATACTAAAATTTTATTGAAACAAATTCAATAAAATTTTATACGTTGAATCGTTTTCGAGGTATTAGAGGGCGGAGAGCGCATTTTATAATTTTTACTACAACTCAAAAACTATTTAAGCTAGAATAAAAATAAAAACGGTTTTGGAATGTCTAAGCAATGCCCTATCATATGACACCCTATCATATCTTGATATTTTAGTACGAAATTTTTTTTACTCCCTTTGGAACCTCATAACTTTCCAACCCCTTGACCGATTTACTTTATTTATCAAACCAGTAAAACTTAAGAGTACTATCCGTATACCTGCCTAATTCTGTGAAGATCGGATAAGCGGTTCAAAAGATCTCGACGAACAAACATACCTACAAACATACAAAGCATTTTTGCCCAAGTTGTCACTAAGATCTTCGTTCAATTCGCTCACTCGATCAATTAAAAAAATAGGATCTCTCTGGATCCCTGTCATATAAAAAAATAATTTTATAATTGGTTTATAAATGACGGGAGTCCAGAGGTAAAAAAAACAACTGAATTGAGAACCTCCTTTTCTTGAAGTCGGTTAATTAAATCTAGAAAAGTTTGTTTCTACCAGATTTGTTTTATTAAATACTGTAAACTTTATAACCTAAAGCAGTCCAAGGGTCTCTTGATATAAGTTGCTACGGGCCCCGCGCTGACTTAATCCGCCACTGAGTATTCATTATGTACCTAGTCTATGATGGGTGCTGAGAAAGAGGCGGCACATGACGTGGGGCCTAGAGCGGCCAAGACTGCAAATCCGCCACTGCTAGTTAAGTAGCAAATTTTTCGTGATATTATGAAAGCTTGAAGTCCTCGCAAGTTTTTAAAAACACCCAAAACCTATTGAATATGTATGTACTTACTATAGGTATATTGCAATTTTATGTTGATAATTCAACCCGAATTCGCTCAAATACAACGAAGTCACTTTAGATCATTTTTGTAACTTGCACTTATGCTAGGAAGTATATAAAATGTACTTGAAAAAAGCCCACCAAAAACCCCAACACAAGTGAACGAGTGTATGTTTTGGATAGGATAGGATTATACCTATACACTAAACATCACCGTCATGGTAGGCTTCTAAGTATGTAATATAATGTTTGATATTATTTTTCTCTTTTTACCGGTTTTTCAAATATTGTAGATACAGCTTAGTTTGTAAGCAAGTTTAATTGCACAAACAACTGTCTACTCGCTGCGTGAAATCAACGTAAATCAATCTTAGTGATTGCCCTAACCTTCAAACATTTAAATAAACTACTAGGTTTACTACCAAAAATTTTCCACTAGTTTATTGTTTGTAATCAGATTTATTTTAGCACGGTCAAGATTTTATCCATAAATAAGCTTTTTAGTTCTTGTTCTCATTCATGATTGGCACATCTAGCCACATCCGATGCAGTTTAAATTAACGTTACATGCATATCATTGATGCAGATACAACTTACAGTCATTTAGAAAAAAAATCTTGCATTAAAATATTATGTTGTTTTGTTATTGATCTTTAGAGAGGAGCGGGCGGGCGGCGCGCAGATCGCGCCGACTCCGCCCGCCCTCCGCCAAGTCCCTATCTCGCCTGTCGATTTGCGCAAACATAATAACGCGACATACTTTTACCGAATTGACTTCGTTTGCTGATTGTTTGCAACCCCTCTACCTCAAGGGACTATGTTATAACGATGTTTGAAACCACTGCGATTGACTATAACGATTAGTGATAACTTTAACTAGGTATAAATAAACATCGGTACTTTCGGCTCCTTGTGATTGCAATAGCTAGTGCTTTCTAAAAATTCGATTCGATCGTTAAATTAAGCTTTAGTGAAACGTGTAATGGCTCGTAAAGTGGAACAATAAAATTAGGTACAGGGGTCGGTCCCCGACGGCCGATGCGCGATCTTCGCATCCGACGCGTCACGGTAACTGGAATAGAATCGCGTTCCGAGTGAGGAATTAAAGGATAAACAAATGAAGTTGGAAGCGGGCGCCATAATAATGAAACAGCAGTCCGCCCCAAGAGGTATAAAGCGTCAGACACGGGCGGCGTGACCTGGCTCGGCGGCGCGCGGCGCATCCGGAGAACTGGGGCATATCAATAAGTGTGTCCCAGTAACCTGCGCGGAGGGTGGTGCGGCAGAGGTCGCGACGTGCATTCTGCGGGCAGAAGCATATATAGGCGCTAGGCGGTAGACGACGATGTCGGGCAAGTCGTACGCGTCGGGCAGCGTGCGCTCGTGCGGCGGCGGCGGCTCGGTGCGGCTCAGCACGAGCGCGCACACCTCTTCGGGACACGAGGTGGTGCTGGACGCGTTGTACGAGCGCAAGCGTGACAAGAAGACGGTCCGCGTGCTCACCGTCATCATCTACGTGTTCTGCGTGTCGTTGGCAGCCATCATGCTCTCTCTATACTACGTCTTCTTCTGGGAGCCCAAGGACGCGCAATACGCGCAGCGCAAGGTGTTGCACAATGTAGAGAGGCAAACCGGCACCACACCAATGCCCACATGCTTTATGCCCCCCACCGGTAGGTCACCAGACCGACACGCTTATAAATATCCTCAGAACCTAATTTACAGCTGTTAACATTGACTGTGCAGTTGTTGATACAATAGAATCCCGCATAGATTGATAACACAAGTACACCTAACACCTACCTTCTCTGGTATTATAAAAAGATTCACTAAATTAATATAGCGAGCTTTTACATATGTAACAAAAAATCGTCAAGCTCTTTCACAAAAATAGTTTAATTGGCCGAAGGTGCCCTAACCTATTAGAAGAACCAATCCGTATTACATTTTGTCCTAGTTGTAGGACCGAGTTGTATTTTGTCCTACCTACCTCGGAGGAAACTAACAAAGCGCGGATACAGAAGCTCTTAAAAGAACGTCCATCCATAAGCAAAATATAACCTGAGACTTATGGTGAAGTGAAGACCCCCTTAGATAGTTATTAGTTAATAAAAGTCTTGCATTGTCTATTGATTCGGCTGAAAAACAGCAATCTGGCAATTGAGCGTAACATCAGTTGAGACAATTTACTAAAACTAAAAACAATTTACATTATAACTTTATTAACACGTAGTGAACTGTCCTATTTCTCTTCGCTTGCATTTATTATAACTGCACTCTATTTACAACGAAGGTTTTGAAATTGTTCACCTTACTATTTGATTTCGTTGAATTGTTAATATTTAGGCAATTAAATATATATTCATGGACATTTAACACAACGCCCTCTAGTCTTAAACTAAGCAAAGCTTGCACCATGAAAACTAGACTGCTGATATAGGTAGTAGGTACACAGATGAACTAAGACTGTCTGTGAGGTAGTAATACTTATATTTTTGTAAATACATACGTGTAATACCGCACCACATAGATAGAATACCCAGGCATAGAACCAACATCAAATTGCTTTTTTGTGTGTTTGCAACACACAAATGATTGTTCTTGGTGGGGCTGGGGATCAAACCCACAGCACGGAACGTAGAGCTATATAGACTGAGCTGTGACGTCTGCCAAAAAATAATTTCAAATATCTCCCCCCATCATTTATGTATGTACCTAAAGGCGGGTCCACATCTGATCTTTTGTCCGTACCGAAGCTCCGTATCGTATCAGCGTCGCGATCAAAGAACGTTAGTTTGGATGCCCGTTCGGTTACGGTACGGTGGTACGGCGGCGTCCACTAGCGGTCTTTGATCGCGACGCTGATACGATACGGAGCTACGGTACGGACAAAAGATCAGATGTGGACCACCTTAATGGAAATTATATTTGATTATAATGTTCTAGTCTGTAACAAACGTAGCTTGATCATAAACCATTGATTTGTTTACGCTAATAAAGTTTGAATCGTATTCTAGATATAAAATATACGACAAAGAGATCCATAAAATATTTAAATGATGGGTTTCATAAAATCCCTTCAAATTCCGTATACCACAATTCCAAGTCAATCGATGCTCGATTTAAGATTGAGTGTTCCAGAACGCGGAACTACCTCTCTAAATATAGCACGCACTCTCGATGAAGATCAAAACCTGTTAGTAATACAGTCCATCCATATAGGTAGTAACGTTATACAACGTCTCACTGGAAGATAACTTATTATATTTATAACTTATCAGATTTAGTCCCCACTGTCCCCAGTATTTTTGCCGTGTTGCTACTGGATGGATTGATGGATAGGTTATGGTTACTCCACTAGGACCACTAGACAGTAGGTACCTTACATATGAGGTAGTATCGCAAGGGGTCATCTACTAACCACCATACCAATGATATTAGTTCGCTATAAACCATCTGCATTCTGTCAACTTAATAGGCATAAGTAAAGGATATTTCAATTATTTCTGAAATATCTACGAGATCCACATTTATAATCGAATAGAGTTTATTTATCTGTATTCAATCAATGCGCAACAAGAGGCCTGCGTTGCTACGCCAAAACACATTTCCTACTCAGACGCGGATGCATTTAGAATTCAGTAACCTAGCTGAGCAGTACTGTAAACATACTTGAATCTCGTTGAAACATCATGTCACGTCTAAACCTCGCTAGTCATCAGTTCTTCCTGAACAAATAAAAAGGACAATAACCAACATAAGCCTGTAGGTACTTTCAATTTTAGTGAGTGAATATCTATATTTTACTTTTTCTTTCCAATAATGTGTCCAGTCCATATCCAACTGTAAAATTATCAAACTGTGAATTACGAAACACACAAGGCGCGCTAAGTTTTTAATCTGAAAAAGAGTGTAGGCTCGTTTCACAATTACTAGTTCAGAAAACTGAATAGTGCATGCATTGCATACCTCACCTCAAATATTCTTTTCATACCTATTTATTATTTGCTTAGCGATTACAAATGTTAATAAATATGTTAGCGCGTCTGTATCTGTACAAGATCAGAGGAGCCATAAAACATCGTGCTACAGTTAATAAATTTTAACTATGTACAAAGTTTTACCACGTTCCTAGGTACTATGTTTTACAATGTCTGTACATTAGTGTTACGATACGAGCCTGCGATAATAACGCATTGTCCGGACGGAGATTCCTCTGCTGCAGCCGACCACCAGCACCGGTAACCTGGGCCATGTCCCACTGCTGGAGACGCTCTAGTTTTTGAGTTTTTTTTATATTTGTATGTACGAGTATATACCTATCTACATGTATTGTAAAAAAAGCTAACGAATAATGCGCGTCAATCTATGAGCGTTGGACCACCTCTCTATTAGTTGAATCAAAGAAGTATCTTAACGAAAACTGTAGGTAAGTATAGGTGCCCAATGCATAGCTTAATCGATTCTTTTTTTTATCTAACCTATAGTGTCCCACGGCTGGGCAAAAGTATCCCCAAAACTTTTCCTTATCTTTAATGGCCACTGAGCCGTAAATAGTTACGAGCCGGATTTTGAGCTTATTATGGTTCTGAGCTTATATTTAGATGATAAAAATATACGTTTTTACGTTTAGTTTATTTGACCAGAGGGTCATTTTGAGTTTAAATTAAAAATTTTTGAATAATTAAAAAATTTTAAATTAAAAATTTTTGAATAAAAATTTTGAGTTTAAATTAGAGTTTACATTAAATTGAGGCATTCCTTATCTTAGCTGGTCTCATGAAAGAGCGTATTTTACCGCATGTACCGTAGAGAAACGGCTTGTGTTGTGACCCAATTCCGTGACCGCGCTGTAGATCTTGAGAAAGATAACACTCACTTCAGTGATAGGTCGGCACGAACAGAACTGTAATTCTAGCTTCTTGAGGTATGCAAGCGTTGAATGAGGTCGATTATAAAGTAATACTAGCGAGTAGAAATTTGGAATAGGTAGTAATAGTTTGTTACATTACAACCTATTACTACCGAAGACAATATTCTGAAAATTAGGGACTATTATACTTGAATGAATGAATGATTTATTTGCATTAATAAAACATTTGTTGAGGAAATGAAATAATTCAGCACGGAATATTTCATTCCAGACGGATTTCTCGTAAAGCACCCATCTAAAATGGGTGATTTTTTCAGAAGACCATTGCAGCAGGCCTATCTCGCGTGCGCATCCTAGGCCCGCTGTTATCATTATGGTCTCATGAAACTATAGGAAACTACTAAAAGTTAACTAAATTCGTGATATTATATAAAAACCACAATTATTATGCGTCCAGCCTAACCTGTCGCATCCTCATTAAAAATCATATAAATGGGAGCTCACGTTACATTGGATTTTTAATAGTAAAGAGCTGGTTATAAAAATAAATTTAAACGTTATATCGCACAGGTTCTTTCAAGTTTGGTTGACTTTCCCGGGTTTATAAATATCCTATCCCTGTAAATATTACATTTAAAACATTTATTTGAACGTTATTTTTTTATTTGACAGGAGGAGGCGATAGCGCAGTAAAGGCCACCGTAGCTGCTACTCCAGTTCCCATCACCAATAGTTTTGAATATGCGACCTCCACGACCGAACCAGAGTTTGACTTCAATACAGACCCCCTAATGCCTTCGTTGGAGCCTACGGACAATGCGACCAGCTACCCCAGCGCAGAGGATATCAATAGCACCACCGCCAGCGTTACATGACCCTCGCCACCCATGGCATAGTATTACACAAATATTTTGAATTTTTGTACGTTTTTTGTTGTTGTTAAAGCATGCCAAATCCTAGTCCTCGTAGGTAGACATAAACAACATTATCGTCTTCATTTATTTCATCATAAAGTCTGAAGAACAAACAACCAAGGTGTCGACCTAAAGCGTTTTTAATCGCGTGTTCAAGAGTAAAACTAGAAGATACAAATATGTACTCTATACATACTCGTAGATTTAGTCAAATGTTACCCCCACCTATTAAATAAATACTTTTTTTTATTTTGAGCTTAACAGTCTCTGTGAAAAAAGTTGCTAGCACTACTCTACATAGTATTAAAACAATTTATGCATTACATACTTAGTGCTGGTTGGTTGTATATGTAACTAATTATGTATAAAATTCGTGTGTACATGTATACATAGTTAATACCAAACTAAAAAAAACTAGGAATAGTCAGCTTTACCTATATTTGTGACATCGTTGTAGGTAGAAGAGCAGCAGAACAATAAACTCTACTTGTGTTACTACATAATTCAATAAGCTAGGCGTCACATTGATCTCGACTTCCTTACCATAACCATTTACATAGGTAAGCCTACTTTATTAGATTTTATATTATTATTGTAGGTAGTACTCATTTATATACGAAATGTGTTCGATCGGCTATATGAAAACCAACTACACAGACTTAGTTCTCATGCGGGTCCGTCCAAGGTAACTGACCTTTCCTTTGTATAATCTACACAACACCAGGTACCTACCTAAATGTATATATTAGCAACTTGGTCTTTGGCTAAGCGAATATATTACGTGGATGTAGGTAAGTAGTTACCTAACAAGTATGTGGATATTTTATCCAATTGATTAAGAAGTAGAAGTTTGTTAATTCGTTTGTTTGAGCTAATGGATTTTTCTATTCGAAAAATGTATGTGCGCAATGCCAGTCCTTTCAAACTGTGAAGGAAAAAATCGTGAGGAAACCCGGTTCTTAGCCAGATCCACACGTATTGACCTTCTATTTCCTGTTGATGTAGCCGACTAGGCTGAGAGTAAGCCTAGGCAAGCCTACTCCATCTAATATATCATGTCCCAGGCACTGCAGCGTCCCGTTCATCGAGGTATGCGTAAAAAGTAGCTCGATTAGATACAAAGGCTTGCTTAACCGTTTGTAAAAGCAAATCGTATTTTCGGCGAAATGCTGGCAGGCAAAATCAAGTCTTTAGAACATCAATCTATGATAACGAGTAAATAATAAACACACTAGAGTTTGCTAAACAACTCGGTTTTACACTGCAGTGTTTTGTGTTAGTCTGTAAAGTGTATGTATTGTATTGATTATACTATTTTGTTACTTGAGTATTGAAGAGTTTCTTTTAATCTTCGAATACCCTACTAGCTAACGAAAAGTACTCGTAAGAGGTAATCTTGAACGATATTTGTGTTACTAAAGAGCATGCGTAAACCACATGTCATACACATTTTAACTAGGATTTCGGAATGTAAAAGAATTAGTTTCAAATAAAATGCGTATATTTACATTCATTTATCTCCTGTCACGTACATATGCACCGCCTTGTCAGATGCCATTATTCTGGCGAGTCGCGAGGCGCCGAGCACCGCGCTGACTCGATGCAAATCGTATTTGCAGAACAGCACTGTCACCGTCATGTTATGCTCGCTACCTCCATACTTGTTTTGATTAACCTCCTGTGAAACAACAATGTTTAAAGACCTTGTTCAATTATTTATGTACCGTGATTAGGTGACGGAATAAATTGGCAAAGCGCGAGGGGCACCACGCACAGGGAAGGCTTCTGACGTTACGATCTTTTTACATAGTGCCTATGTACAAGGAACTAAAAGAAACTATAAGCTTGAAGATGAACGTGTGCTGGACATAATATTCAGCCATTGATTTCCGAACGATGTTCGCGCAGCCTTTCTATGACGTTCTACGGAGACTCTCGACTGAGCATGATTTTCAATGAAAAACATTAACATTCATCTGTTTGTCCTTAATAAAGTTTTTCAATAACTTGTAACTCTTTTTAGGATCGTTAGCAATTTGTAACTGTCTTAGACCAAGAGCAAGTATTAGGTACAACTTACCTGCATCAAATTACACATTTCTGAAAAGAAATGTGGATAGGTAGGCGGCTGGTAGAATATAATGTGGCGTATTCCCTTTATCCTAAATCTTCGGAAGAAGTGAACTCTTTCAGAGTATAGTAAAAAGTGCGCCTCTGTGTGGAAGAACATATCTCTAGCCCTCGCTATTTTTCCATCCTGAAATTGCATAAATAAAATACAGTCAAGAAGGTTTTGGCAGTTATAATAAATACATACAGTCTAGACCACTCCCGCCAACTTCTAGGGGTTAGAATCGATAACATCATCTTTTCCCATGGGACCAACAGAGTTAGGCACGAGTAGTACATAGTGTTTACGCTTATTATACTATTCAAATGTCATGATTTCTTTTAATTAAATACACTCAAATGCATTAACATTAATATAAAGATCATTTTAGGACGTAATGAAAATGAAATTAATTTGATGAATAAAACATATGTTTTATGTACTTATATAAGTATAAAAGAAGTATAATTTAGTACCTTGGAATATTCACATATCTGTACAAAGCCGATATCCTCTTTCTTGAAATAATTCCTGAGCCGCACATAGTCGAAGTAGCTGGGCACATAGATAAGCGTGTGGCTCATCAAAGTGTCTCGCTGTTTCGGCAGGATTTCCTTCACGAAGTAATCAAACCTGGCATCAACTGCTTGCAAGGGGTTGGGCGCATTAAACCTAAAAATATTATGAAACAAGATAAACTTTGCAATTGTTTTTCTAAGAAAGTTGATTTATCTGGATGGTTCGGGTTATTCCCATCAATTCCACTCATCTGCATAGCGGCCTCGTTGGGATTTTTACTTTTTGTATTATTTTTTGGGAACATCGCGAAATCTCAGTTCGGGGTAAACAAGTATAATAGTATTACAATGGTTGAAATAAACATTGCAAATCGCATCGATACCGCGATCTACCTAATGTTTTACCAACTTTAAAATTTTACTATAGCTCAAAATCAATTTAACCTAGACCAAAAATAAAAACGTTTTTGGAAATTTGGAACGACTCAACGAAGACCGAACTCCACTTGATGTTTTTGTACGACTTTATTTTGTTTTTTGGACCCATAATATAATTTTACAAGACGACCTTTCAAAACGATTCCTAAATGTACTCTGAACAGTAAGTACCTAGGTACATGCGTAAATTTCACTTGCGCCCTGTCTTATTTATTTTGATACAGATAAATCGTCGACTTTAGCAATAATAATAATAATAATACAAAATGACGTAAACTAGTACCTGTGAAATACTTGTGGCACATGCAACAGAACCTGTTGAATGCTTCCCACTTCTACAGGGTTTTCAACCAGCACCTTTCCGGCGTAGTTATGGCACTTCTTGTTAATGACCGCCTTTATTTCAGGAAGCATCACTGAAGAGAAAACCAGTGTTTGTCTGAAAAAACGCACATTGTGCACTAGTGAGTATTAGCACACTATTAGGCCTTTGGCACATTATAAGACACGAACACAAGACAAGAAAAATGTTGTATGCGCGTGTCTTATCCTTATCCGACATATGCTTGGGTTTATTGGATTTACTTAGTGGGAAGCTTGCATTCTATATTATCTAGTCTCAGAGCACAAAATAAATTCGAAAAACTTATCCGGATTTCTGTACTTCACAGACTAAGTTTAATGAGGAACCTGATGGGAACAAGTTAACAGCTAGTGCGAGTAATGAGAACGAACCTATAATATTTAGCCCAGCCGTTCACAGCCCAAGACCTGACTCTAGAGAAGTCAGTTCCGTGCGTCTTCTTAGGCTGCAGGTGGAAGTGGTCCAGCACATGCAGCACATGGTCCCAGTTCTGCATGTAAAACACGTCGGCTTGGTCCATCACTAGCAACTCTATGGAGGCGAGGAAGTCGTAATCTCGCTCGTCCTCGCCCTCCGCCCCAACGATCATTCTGAGCCCAAGCGGCGATGTTACTATGATGTCAGATGAATAGAAATCTGTGTAAAGCTGAAATTACGGAATTATTTATTTTTTTGACCAGTTGACCTTCCTGAAACTTCATCTGCGTTCTTTAGATATATTTTAGGATTATTGTGATTAGGCACTTCTTCAACAGCAATGAAAAACTCTATCCTCTCTTCATCACTGCTTGTCATCATCTATAATATCTTCTAAATATATAAAACTCTTTTGAAGCTGACATAGAATCAACGCACAGCCTAAACTATAAGTCCTAGAGGTATGAAATTTGGAGGGTAGGTTCCTTATATAGTGTAGGGGCGCACTAAGAAAGGAATTTTGAAAAGTCACACTCTAACGCGGGCAACGCCGCGGGAGACGGCTAGTACTATTATAAAACTGTAAAAAAGCCAAATATAAAAAATAAATAAAAATATAATATAATATATAAATACTAAAATTAAAGATATGGATAAACTAATAAGCAGATCTACTAAATAAACGATTCTGATTCCGAAAATCGAGTTTGTCTGTTTGTTTGTTCGCGGATCACGCCTTAACTACTGGACAAATTTCAATGAATCTTATACCATTCGAAAGCCTTTTTTCCGGATTGAAACATAGGCTATATTATATTGCCATCAAAGTCGTGGATTCTTAAATAGGTACAGCTTGAACTCTCTCTAAACCCAAAGCAGCCTTTGGCACGAGGTTCATTGTATACTGGTTGACAGATGTTTTGGTGGAAAGTTTAGCACGTGTACGAAGTCGCGGGTATCAGCTAGTCAGAACTAAATTAGCTTTCTTACAAAACCGTATTGAAATCGGAGAATTTGGTAGTTAATAAACTCATAGTACCTATAATCTAATTAATTACCTACCTTTAGTGTCTTCTTAGTAACGGTCATGCCGAGTCTAAATGTATCATCAGTGTTGCCCCTGAATGTTAGCTCATAATCTTCTGGTTTAGGTATCTTTCTGGGCATAATGAGCTCACCACCTGTGAAGTCATCTTCAAATCTCTTCTTATTCAGAACCTGCCCCGCCTCTTTTGGCACTAATATGTCCATGAGAGTCTTTACAACTCTGTAAGCTGCGTCTTTGAATGGTACCATTATTATAACCTGAAAATATTAGTGTTTTTTCAACTTAATCACGATTTATTTGATAGCATGTCCATACACAGTGCGGCATTCGAGCGCGGCGACCACGCGGCAAGCCCAGTTGCGATGTGGGTCTGAATGGTGAAAAATATTTCGTTATAGCCTCACCTTTGGCCGAACTAAGCCTTGATCACGATATTCATCAGACATGTCATTCTTTTTGGTTAACTTGGCATTATGATGCAGAATTTTTGTCCTTGTCTTTAACATGTGATTAACAACGTGAAGGCAGTATGTGTATCTAATTTCATCTGCATTATTGAGTGTCCTCTCAGGATAATACAGGTCTTGGAAGTTGTTCATGATTGCAAACAACTCCTTTTGTAATGGTGTAAATACTTCAGAGAGCTCTAGGTCTCTTTTTATTAGATTTGTCTTATTCGCTAACACTATATTGCCCTGGATTTGAGATTTAATACCCAACTGACTGAAATCTGTGCTGTGTATTGTACGAGGTACAGTGCCAATTGATGCATACGTTTTTTCTTCCAAAATGGATATCTTAGGTTTCACCTTTTTCAAAACTGTTTCTACAGGTATAGGTATGACTATAGTTAAGTATCCAAGCACAGGCCATGTTTTCTTTACAGTATCAGCTGTAGGAGGTGAATTAGATAGAGAAAGTAGTAGATCATCCCCTAAATCATAATGCAGGTGCCTTGTGAAAGAATCATCCGCTGCAAGGTCTACTTCAACATCACTTTCAGCTTTCACCTGAAAAATAATTTTATTAATTATGTATGTACCTACCCATCAACGCCTACCACATTATCTAGTAGGTAATAAGCACATACTTACTCATCTGCATGCCGAGTGTGTACATTTGACAATAACTACAGAGTGACATAAACTATAATTTTGTATGGAGAATCATCAATTTTGTAAACTACTCGCTAGAGGCGCTGCTCAATCTCTATACAAAAACATAGTTTACATCAACATAACTTTGTAAAACAAACACACTACGCATGCAGTTAAGTTGGTCACAATATATGTAAGTATCATGCAATATGAAGTAACAATTTGATAATGATAAATATATTAAAAACAGTCATGTTCAGAAATTTAATTTAAAATCTAATATCATTTTGCGTAGTGACCTACATGTTCATCAGCTCCGCCACTGTCTTCGCTATCAGCGTCCGGACCCGTATCTGTGGCCTTCACTGATGGATTCTGCGTTCCGTTATTCATATCAACATCATCAGCATCAGACTCTTCACTCTCAGACACTGGCCGCTGGGTAAACTTCCCGCCGAAGCACGACACCAGCTGGCCATAAGCATCTTCCTCCTCCTCGCTTTCAGAATACGCAACTTGCATCTGCTGGAACTTTCTATCCATCAACTTTTTTTTCTCCATTACTTCTTCAATTTTTTGGGCATTTTTGTAGCGATTAAAAATTGCCTTTTTATTGACTTCATGGTCTTTTGAGGGTTTTCGCTTCTTTTTGGTGTTGGATTTTAGACCATTTTTATTTCCTTTGAAAAACTTTTTTGACTTTTTCATTGTAGGATAGGAGATAGGAGCATAGAAAAAAAATACTCTTTGAGGAAGGTTAGGTTAGAGCAGAGTATTTACTTTGCCTACCGCAAAGTAGGTAGTATAGGTGTTTAATATTTCTTTCAACTAATGAAAAAAATGAATAAAAAAAAATAACAATAACATTTGTTAAAAAAAATGGCGGTGTTCGAATATTTTTAATAACACATGTTATTTCACTTCAACACAAGGTGAACTTATGTAGGTAATATTTTTATTATTCACTTTCTTTACTGCATTGAAATTTGAACCTACGCTTGCTAGATATAATGAATAATTTTATAACTCACCACGAAAATTATTCTTTCATTTTAATGCATTGAAATTTGAACCTACGCTTCCTAGATATAATGAGTAATTTTCATATTTTCATTAGAGTGACCGGCCTGAAGGTATTCTTTCATTTTAATGCATTGAAATTTGAACCTACGCTTCCTAGATATAATGAGTAATTTTCATATTTTCATTAGAGTGACCGGCCTGAAGGTATTCTTTCATTTTAATGCATTGAAATTTGAACCTACGCTTCCTAGATATAATGAGTAATTTTCATATTTTCATTAGAGTGACCGGCCTGAAGGTAGTGCTATGTGCCGGGAAGCGGCCGTTTAATTTCATTTCCGGCTTCATCTGCATTTTTGACTGTGTACTCTATTATCTATGAGATAAAGCTCAATATAGAATGAACCACTACTTACGATAATTAAGTCGTTTAGTGTATATTTAACAACATTGATCTGCATTCAATTGTATGCTTTAAGTTGGTTAAAATAAAACACAATATAATTTTTATCCAAGGATCATGAATACAATTGTTATTATTGGCAAATGGAATGAATGACAATGATTGAATGAATGAGACCTAAGAGACGAAAATTTATTTAGACTTGCATTTTTGCGCCATCGTTAGATGGAAGAAAGTGTTTGTTTCGAAGTCGTATTATGTGAAAAATGCCGAGAATAAGTTCGGATATATGGAACCATTTCGATCAATGTGCGCGCCGATGCGCCGGTACATTAGAATAGAATAGAATAGAATAATTTTTGGCAATAAAAATTATTCTATTCTATTCTATTCTAATGTACAGGCGCGGCGGCGGTGGCGTCGCAAAGTTGGCTACCTGCAAATACTGCAAGAAAAAGTTTTTATTTTATTGAAATATGAAAAGTAAACCTGTGTAGGATGCCCTTATATTTCTTATCTGTGGACCGTTCGTGTGAACTATAGGTGTTTAATATTTCTTTCAACTAATGAAAAAAACGAATAAAAAAAAATAACAATAACATTTGTTAAAAAAAATGGCGGTGTTCGAATATTTTTAATAACACATGTTATTTCACTTCAACACAAGGTGAACGTATGTAGGTAATATTTTTATTATTCACTTTCTTTACTGCATTGAAATTTGAACCTACGCTTGCTAGATATAATGAGTAATTTTCATATTTTCATTAGAGTGACCGGCCTGAAGGTAGTGCTATGTGCCGGGAAGCGGCCGTTTAATTTCATTTCCGGCATCTGCATTTTTGACTGTGTACTCTATTATCTATAACATAAAGCTCAATATAGAATGAACCACTACTTACGATAATTAAGTCGTTTAGTGTATATTTAACAACATTGATCTGCATTCAATTGTATGCTTTAAGTTGGTTAAAATAAAACACAATATAATTTTTATCCAAGGATCATGAATACAATTGTTATTTTTGGCAAATTGAATGAATGACAATGATTGAATGAATGAGACCTAAGAGACGAAAATTTATTTAGACTTGCGATTTGCATTTCTGCGCCATCGTTAGATGGAAGAAAGTGTTTGTTTCGAAGTCGTATTATGTGAAAAATGCCGAGAATAAGTTCGGATATATGGAACCATTTCGATCAATGTGCGCGCCGATGCGCCGGTACATTAGAATAGAATAGAATAGAATAATTTTTGGCAATAAAAATTATTCTATTCTATTCTATTCTAATGTACAGGCGCGGCGGCGGTGGCGTCGCAAAGTTGGCTACCTGCAAATACTGCAAGAAAAAGTTTTAATTTTATTGAAATATGAAAAGTAAACCTGTGTAGGATGCCCTTATATTTCTTATCTGTGGACCGTTCGTGTGAACGGTGAATGTTTTTGTCTATGAAAAATTGTCTGTGCTCGCTCTCTGCTAATATCAATCATTCACTCATGCGTATAAATAAATTTATCTAAGCGAGTTTATCGAATATTTATTCAAATAAAATTAATCATTAAAAATAACGATATATTTTTTTATCGTTATAACATTAACTAATAAAAAAAATTAACCGATTTTGACACCTCTAGTGTGAACGGTGAATGTTTTTGTCTATGAAAAATTGTCTGTGCTCGCTCTCTGCTAATATCAATCATTCACTCATGCGTATAAATAAATTTATCTAAGCGAGTTTATCGAATATTTATTCAAATAAAATTAATCATTAAAAATAACGATATATTTTTTTATCATTATAACATTAACTAATAAAAAAAATTAACCGATTTTGACACCTCTAGTAGGTAGGTAACTAGGTAAGGTAGAGTAACCCATAGAACTAATAAGGCACGAATATGGCCAGCCCTTTTTCTACATATAAAATGGCGGACACCTATGTTGCGTTCTACGTACTTCAATTTCTTGGTCTATGGCTTTTGTGGCTAAACTCTGCCAAGTGTCGAGTTCGCTAATGCTAGCGTGTAATGCTAATTTTAGCAACAAAATGTACATAAACTATTATTTATCATGTTCAAATTATTTGAGCCAAGGATTTGGGTGTTCGTGAACACCCAAATCGGCATCTTTTCTATGAGTCGATATAAGGCTGGCCGACGAAGAAGAAGAGATAAAGAAGAAAAAGAGTTGGGAATCAAAGAGAATGCAAAAAAAGTTGGGAATGGGAATGGGGGAGCAAAATAAGATCAATAAAAAAAAAAATAAGCGAGAAAAGCAATAAAATAACATCTTTTTTTGTAATCCCTTTGATACGCGAGCGCCGAAATAAAATAATCTAAATACTACAGTGTACAGACGCTGAAGAAGGAAGAAATCTAATTATGGACGACAATATTTGGAGAAGAACATGGAATCGTAGTATTGCCACAGTCACTAAAGTTTGTAAAAGTTTATTATTATTTGAGCAATTCTTTTACAGGTTGTAGGCTTGGGTAGTAGGTAATGAGAGTCTTCTCAAGTAATGAGGCTATGCTTTAACTATATTTTTATCACATACCTACCTAGTTAAGTAATAATTAATTAGGTAGGTACCTGCAGGCCATATTATGCCATATTAAAATCGAATTTTCAATGTTGGAATTAGTAAAAAGTAGGTAGATGGTACCTACATAGTATGTAGATACATCGTAGTACTTTTTACCTACCTACCTACGTAAAAGTTACAAATTAAAGTAATGCCATCTTAAAAACAATAAAACGACATTTAGGTAGTGTTATAATGAAACGAATTTATTACCAAGAATATAGGCTTTATCTAACTAAAATTTGTGCATAGAATGACATTTGTCAATATGTCAAGACATCTGACATTAAACTCTATAAACTCTGAAGGAGTATTTTATAGATATATCACATTCACCCACACTTAAAAAATATCATAATCTTGTAGGCGAACCGGAGCTCGCCTTTCTCTGGTTGAGCGTCGAAGAGAAGTATCAGGAACTGGTTCTTCAATAGCATCTGAAGCATCCTCAAATTGATCATGCTCTGATTCAGATTCATTTTGTTCACGTTCCGTCTGTTCATTTTGTTCGCGTTCCGTCTGTTCATTTTGTTCGCGTTCCGTCTGTGCTGGTGGAAGAGGAGCGAGCTGTCTATTTGAAATTGTGGTTTCGCGTCCATCTGCTAGCCTGACGTGGGAATAGGATGGATTTGCCTCTATTAGCTCTACTTCTTCACACTCAGAATCATATTTGGAGCGTCTTTGGTTGTTCCGCATCAGTACTGGACCTGGCTCAGATAGCCATGTTGGAAGGGATTCCCCATTAACAGTTCGTCTTGGATGATTAAAAAATCTTTCGTGAGGAGTAGCATTTGTAGATGTACATAGTAAAGAACGGATACAATGGAGAGCCGGTAGTAACACTTGCTCCCAGTCCGTTATGTCCAATTCTCTGTTTTTTAAACACAACCTTATCGTTTTCCACAGTGTGCCATTTAGACGCTCCACTTGACCATTCCCTTGAGGGTTGTACGGTGTGGTCCGACTGCAAGCTACTCCATGAGATATTAAAAAACATCGTAACTCAGTAGACATAAAAGTGGTTCCACGATCAGAATGTATGTACTGTGGCGCACCGTAAGTTGTAAATAAATCCTTAAAGCATTTGATAACGCTGCCAGCAGAGAGATCCTTACATGGATAAGCAAAAGGAAATCTAGAATATTCATCTATGATAGTTAAAATGTAACGATTCTGTGTATTAGTAGGCAGAGGTCCTTTAAAATCAATATTGAGTCTTTCGAATGGTGCAGTCGCTTTTATGAGATTTCCTTGCATCTTCGCAAATCTTGGTTTAATTTCAGCACAAATACGACACGCGGAAGTCATATTCTTGATATCTTCAAGAGAGTAAGGTAAATTTTTCGACCGGACCCAATGTGCCATTCGTACGACACCAGGATGCCCCATGACTTTGTGTAGCTCAACTAGTTTGTTGTGTGTCACTACATTCGAGCACACACGAGAAAGTGTATCAGCCGTAACGTTTTCTTTACCAGGGCGATAAACTATGTCATATTTGAAATTCGATAACTCTAGGCGCCATCTTTCAATCTTCTCGTTTTTAATCTTACTGTTATGTGATTGCTTGAACATAAATGAGACTGAACGTTGATCAGTTATCAATATGAAATGTCTACCAATAAGATAGTGTCGCCATTTTCTTAATGATTCAACCACAGCACTTGCTTCTTTTTCAATAGCAGAATGTCTGCGCTCCGAGTCATTAAGGGATCGAGAAAAAAATGCTACCGGACGCCCATTCTGAGAGAGAGACGCCGCAATAGAATGCTCTGATGCATCAGTCTCTACGGTAAACGTCTCGTTTTGGTTTATGTTAGTTAATGTCGATTTCATAATATCTGTTTTTATTGTTTGGAAACAATCAATTGCATGTTCATTCATAGGGAATTCAGAGACTCTTGCCAGTGGGTTAATCTTTTCAGAGAAATTCCTTATCCATTTAGAATAATGAGCGAACATACCGAGAGTTCTTTTCAAAGCTTGCAGGTCATTTGGGATAGGCAGACTCAATAAAGGACTAAGGCGTTCTGCATCTGGTCGGATCGTGTTGTTCTCAATTGTATATCCCAACAGTTTAATAGATTGCTGACTGAATAGACTCTTTTCCTTGTTCAGCGTCAGACTATATTTAGCAACAGCCTCCATAAATCGTTTCAAGTTCTGATCGTGCTCTTCTTTTGTTTTGCCACAGATGGTGATGTCATCGAGATAAGCGTAAGTATTTGTAAGTTTTTCTTTAGAAATCACATAGTTCAATGTTCTTTGAAAAGCAGCCACTCCGTTAGTAACACCAAATGGGATTCTGGTAAACTGGTACAAATTGCCGCATGCTTCAAACGCTGTGTATTTTCTGTCAGTCGTTATTATAGGAACTTGATGGTAAGCACTTTTTAAATCGATTTGGCTGAAAAATTTGTTTTCTGCTACCTTCCTTACAATAGATTCTATGCTAGGCAATGGGTACGCATCCAATTCAGTGAATCTATTGATTGTTAAGGAGTAATCTATGACAAGACGTTTACGATGTGTGGTACCACCAGTGACCAGTACTTGAGCACGCCAAGGTGAATTGCTTGGCTCGATGACTTTATCATTCAGAAGTTTGCTAATTTCATCGCTTATAAATTTATTATCAGCTTCTGTATACTTTCGCGATTTTATGGCAATGGGTTTCACGTTATTAGTAGATAAATTTGTGAAAAGTGAAACTGGAGGCAGAGCGGCTTCCATTACACTGCAAATCTTGAGCGGTTTTTGTTTGCCTCCGAATTTAATTTCAAGTGATGTATGTTCATTTAAAATATCATGACCAATGATGACATCAGCGCACAGGTCCTCCAAAATGTATAGAGGCTTATGAGTATATATGTACTCGTTTATTTTGATATTGACGTAACAGAATCCATCAACAGACGTGGTTCGATTCTTCGAAGCCAGTGTTATATTTTCTTTCCATGGATGTCGTTTTAGGTTAAGCATCTGCGCAAAACTTTTGTCAATGAAGCTTGTGGTACTTCCACTATCAATTAAGGCATCAGCTATGTAGTTGTTGATACTTATGGAAACTATGGTTTTACTCAAGCTCTTCGGAGACGCTGCTGATACTGCTCCAATATTCTTTTCTGTTGTTTCCACTACAACGTTTGCAACAGCTTTGGAGGCATCTTGACTTCTACAAACTTTAGCGAAATGCCCTTTTTTTTCGCATATTGTGCAAGTGGAACGGAATGCTGGGCATTTAATTCTTTGATGGATATTACCTCCACAGAAAAAACAGCGTCTACGTGCTGGAATTGCAGCCAGATTGTGATCGTCTGTATGATGATTTGTGTCTCCCTCTTCATTGTTTTCTATTTGGCTAAGCAACTTAGTTTGCATATCATTCGTAAAATCTTTTGAATTGCTTTCAGCCATTTCCAGTGACAAGGCCTGATTACTCGCCTCCTCCAGGGTTATTTGTAAGTTTTCGAGCAGTCGTTGCCTGATCTTTTGTGATGAAATGCCTGCGATAAAGACATCGCGGATATATTCCTTTTTGTGGACTTCGGCATTAACCGATTTGAAATTGCAATCAAATGCAAGCTGGTGTAATGTTCGTAGATATTCAGCAACGTTCTGTTCGGGTTTTTGTTTAGTGGACGTGAGTAGGTAGCGAGCATGAATTTCATTTTTAGTCTTTATATAGATATTGTCCAGAGTACTGAAAGCAGTAGAATACTCTTTTGCTTCTCGAATAAATGAATAGATTTCAGGTGACACATTATTCAGCAAAATTTTTAGTTTAGTGCCATCAGATATAGCTTTAGTTGACTCTGTTTCTACGGCGAGAAAGTTCTGGAACGTATCTTTCCAATACCTGTATTTTAATTCGGCGCTTGGAGTTCTCGGGTCAACGTCAAATTTGTCTGGTCTAAGAAGACGCGCAAGAGAGGCCATCGTTCATCACGTTTTTATTAGTTAGATAAATTGTTATAATGAAACGAATTTATTACCAAGAATATAGGCTTTATCTAACTAAAATTTGTGCATAGAATGACATTTGTCAATATGTCAAGACATCTGACATTAAACTCTATAAACTCTGAAGGAGTATTTTATAGATATATCACAGGTAGCTAAAAAACACTGCTATTTTATTTAAAAAAATAAGTGCCTATTAGATACCAATGTATTTTTTGTAATTAAAAATCGGTTTTCCCTTCACTGGATCCCTATAATCAAGTTTCCTAGAACAGGAAACACTTGTTACATTTGTAGTGGTCAGGTAAAAAAGAAAAAATATCTAAACCAAGTTTTATCATATAACTTTACTTACCTAATGAAGCATTAAGTTGAGGGGATAGGTAGGTACCTACCTTTATTCACTAGCAGTTCATGGAAAAGTACATGAAAACATCAAGTAGTTTAGGATATACCTTTAGGAGCAATAACCAAAAAAGTAGATTAAGTGTCCCCAGTCTCACCGACCTACTTAGGTATCTAATCAATGCATTTTGTTTCTTTAGATTGGTTTCATGGATGGTGCATCAGATGGACAAAAGGCGATGTTTCAATCTAGTTTTGACTTAGGATATAAACAAGGACTGAATTTTGGTTTCGAATTAGAACAAAAAAGAATGTTGGGGTATGTACCTACCCACAGAGGTATTCTATTCTAATAAGTATACTTGTAGGTAAATAAGATTAACTACAGTCATTCTCCCTGAACTGATACCACGTGCACACTCAGCTCATACCTCTGCCGGCATTAATTCCGGACTTATTGCCACAGCAACATCACCTATAATCTTTAGGGAGCAAGGACATGAACATGCCAGGACAGAGGCATGATCGTGTTTAGATTAGGCTCATGCCCACTGCCCTGCCCACTGCCGCCTAATCTAAACGCGCCATTTAAGAACATAGGAAAGGGATTGGGTAGAGTAGGTACCTACTCTGGAGGCAACTTTTGTAATCTGTAAATATGTATAATAGTCAAGACAATGAGACTTTGAATACATAGGCACATAATGGCTTCTAAAATACCAACTGTTTTCATTTATTTATTTCAGCACACAAAAACAAGTTCGTAGCATTGAGCAAGATTTAATAGACACTAGAAAAATAAACTGTCAATTATGCTTGAATGTCTCATCAGTAGAAGAACAAAATGTTGGGAATATGCACAACTTGCAACAGGAAAAAAATATTAAGTTACTTGGTCGTACATTATAGCATCAGCAGTAGCGTAAGCAGTCATAGACGACATAGCTCAGTCGGTAATAGCTTTGTCTTCCGCGCTGTGGCTCGTGAGTTCAATCCCCACCAAAAACAAAAATTTATGTGTGGTAAACATAAGTCTTTTACAATAATAAATTACAACAAAAAAATGTAAGTACCTATATTTGTATTCAATCAAGAATCTGGTTTCAATCTCAATAAATGGATGAAACCAACATCATTAGTGATAGTTTCCACTTTGTTGAGGAGTCTTCTTACATTCACCGTGTCGTATGCCGCTGATAAGTCCACCAAAGAGAGTGAAAAGCAAATAACTTTGTAATCTTAAATAAGTACCTAATTAATTCTAAATGGCTCTTGGTTTCTTTTCAGGGGGTGGTTTCATATTCTCCTGCTTGATTTCAGTTTTAATTTCAGTGTGTGAAATGGTGCCATTTGTCATATCAGAGCTACTGGGGTCAACTGGCTCTTGTTTGATGGTTATATTGTTAACAGTTCCATCTGCTGACTTGTCCCCACTCTTGTCATTATTCTCGGTCTTTACACCAACACCATTTATCTGGAATATTGTTTTTTTTTATTTAGTATGCTTTTTTTTTTAATTTAAATTTCTCTTCAAAATTCTAATTTATAATTTCTTGTAGTCTATTTATCTGTGGAAACTTTGAATTGGCCTTCAGTGTACTGTATTATGTTTATCTTCCTACTGTATAAATACCTAGCTGTTAATTTTCCAAAAACTATTAAAATAAAATAAATAAAATAAAATTTACACAAAAAATATATAAGATGTCAATGTGGCCTACACTGTGACCATAAAATACAAGCATTACCTGTCAAGGTAACCTTGTGTAAGTGTAACCTTCCCTAATGCCTGCATGATAACCCTGCAGGCAATAGGGAAGGTTATACTAAAAAAAATATTAAAATAAATTACCTGAGCAGCTGTTTGTGTGACCGGCAGTGGGAACTGTCTAACAAGCTCTGCTAGCAACATGTCAACTCTCTGACGCTGAAACAATGTGGAAGGCTCCTCTTTAGGAGTGCTTGATACATCTTTAGGTGCCTGTTGCCCACAGTTGAATGGACTCAATCCTAAAATATACATTTTAATGATTAGTTACATACTAGGTGATGTGAAAACAAAAACAATGTAAGCACTGTCACCCAAGTGTTAATCAACAAATGATAGTGACTCTTTGTAACGCACCAGGCAGATATTAGATTATTGTAGATATTCACAAGTTATGAGTCTGTAAAAGACTATCTGAAATATTGTAACTATTGCAGCAGGTAAGCAGTGATGCTCCTAGGTATTGCTGTGTTCCAGTTTGGTAGGCTAAGTAACATTTTACAGCTCCATCCATATATTGCGTCTAAAGAGGTAGATACCTTTGGTTGCTTTGAAATCCCACCAGTAACCTTTACTAGGATGATATCTTGAGTATGACATGGTTTCCTCAAATGAGCATTGCAAATGATGAACCGCAGATAGCTGCAAATAGAAATAACATTATAGCTAGAAATGGGAATAAAAAGGTAGAACCATATTGTGTTATAGAATTATGTGACTTACTAATCTAGAGTTTAGAACACTAGCTAAATCAGGAGCTTGATAAACTATTCCGGCAATAATATAATAGTCAGCAAGGGGTATCACATGAGTTGGGCTTGATCTGTGTTGCTTCCGTATCACATACAATATTGGATCTTGAACATGCAGGAGTATATACTCGAGGCCAGTCATATTTCTGAAAACATGTTGAATAAGAATTACCTATAAGTACTATATAGCAAGATTTGAGCAGGGTAAGGAGGTCTAAGGCCTTAATGTTGATTCACTGATCAACACCGAGTAACAATTTCTGTATCGGTATTCAGTGTAGAATAGGTACATACTGTAGTTGATCCATACTGAGACGCTGCATTTTAACAACTTCATTATTACAGGTACGATCAAAAAAAGGATTAGAACGCTCCGAGAAATAATCCATTATATTCGAAGGACTCAACAAGGGTATCCAAGCAGAATCATGCCAGGATAAACCTAGTGGATTTTCATTAGTTATAGGTAGGTTTCCAATTCTTCCAGTCATCATTTTGGCCAAAACTTGGTAAATATTTTGAGCACAGATCAGTATATTATAGCGATGGGATAGGATGCTAGCGCATCGGTAATGTCGGTAACTATCTCAATCTCAAAATAATAATTCTCTGCTCTGTTGGATCTCATCTCATCTCGTCCACTCTCGCTCTCGCCTACAATAACAAGGCCAGCCTTATTTTTACATACAAACAAAGTGGCGGATATTTATGTGAAGATGTGTGTGTGCGTATAACCCTTCCCTTGGTTTACGTCTTTTCATTTCACATGTTAACTGTCAAAACTGACATTTCTTACTGTCATGTCAAGTATCGAAAAGCAGCAGCGCTGGGGACCTACCTACCTAACACACGCATTGGTATTTTTCAGACCTAGTATTTTTAGATTCTGGACTGGATTGGCTCTATGTAGGTTAAGGACCTACATAGGTACAGTGTTCTTTTTACACCACAATCACAATGTTGCCAAGATTGGTCTGAGTCGGTCCCACTTAGGTGGAGGTAGGTAGGTACCTACGAGAAGAAACAAAGTCCAGTTCAATCCAACTTCATCCTTTGCGCTCGCAAAGAACCCCGAGAAAGCCATGGAGAGTTTTATACGCTGCTATGCAGAAATTGATATCGAATCATTTGACTATGAAAAACTCCATACGGATACTTCGGGAGACCAGGTACCACCGACTTGCATAGGTAGGTAATAATTTACATTCCAAAGGTTTTCTGTTCTAACGTCAATATCAATTTCTTTCAGATGGATGTTGAAGATACCATTAAAATAATATACAGGCAATTTGAGAAGGAATCATCCATTGATCCGGAATTACCAAAACTAAAGAAAAATTTACATATAAAAGCACTTAAAAATTGGCTCAAGGCTTTGCCGTCAAATTATGCATCTCTTGATGCTAGCAGACCATGGCTGATATACTGGATTCTACATTCTTTATGGATATTGAATGATATGCCTGATTCTGAAACATTATCTCATTGCATTAAGTTTATAAAAAAATGTGAACATGAAGATGGTGGGTATGGGGGAGGGTATTTGCAATACCCTCATCTCGGCACAACATATGCAGCTGTGAATGCTCTGAGCATTATTGGTACTGATGAAGCATATAATTCCATAGATAGAAGCTCCTTACAAAAATTTCTCTGGACATTGCGTAATGTTGATGGATCTTTTGCCTTACACAAAGGTGGTGAACAAGACATCAGAGGGGTTTACTGTGCTATTAGCATAGCCAAAATCACCAACATATGTACAGATGCCTTGTTTGATAAATCAGCTGAGTGGATTGTAAGCTGTCAAACTTATGAAGGTGGATTTGGCGGATGTCCCGGAATGGAAGCTCATGGTGGTTATGCTTTCTGTGGGATTGCAACCTTGGCATTACTAAATAAGACACAACTATGTGATGTAGATGCAATGCTGAGATGGTGCGTCAACAGGCAGATGAGACTTGAAGGAGGATTCCAAGGGAGAACTAATAAACTTGTGGATGGCTGTTATTCATTTTGGCAAGGAGCTGCTATCCCAATTATCAGTGCAATATTATCCAAACAAGGTAGGTACATACAAAGGTTCTAAAAGATTTTGCTACAGAGTTAATATTTGGAATAGACATAACAACCCATGCACTTTTGTATGTAAGTATATAAAGAGAATATTCTGAAAATTAGGGATTATGGGGGTCAAATGGTATATGAAAATAATATTTTTTTAAACTTTTTATTGAGTGAGTGTACCTACCGTATTAAGTGTCCAACCTAACCTGAACCATATGGTCATTAAAAATACTACAAATGGGAGCTCATTTTCCCTTGGCTTTTTGATAGCTAGAAGCTGGTTTTAAAGTTAATTTTTAGCCTCTTGAGCACTAGGTAGGTATATGCGCAAGTCGGACTTGCGCCCTGCCTTGCCCAATTTTTGAAACTAGTAGGTAGGTACCTTCCTAGTTATTTAGTTAAGTTAACCACATTACACACCTATTTGCGTTCTTATCTTTCAGAAAACAAGGAATTGATAGAAACCGTTTTTTTTGATCAAGGTGCCTTGCAAGAATATATCATTATTTGCTGTCAAAGTCATAATGGTGGACTCATTGACAAGCCTGGCAAGTAAGTTATCCTTTTGTGGTACATAAAGGTATTGTGTACAGCACAATTGTATAAAGTATGGTATTGTATAAAGGTAGGTACAGCATTCTTACGGCATATCTAGACTAGACTAATAGGCCCCTCTTTTGGGGCCCGTCGAGATTCATACCTATGCAGCGGAGTGCGCCGGGCCTGCCGTAGCTAGCTAGATGTTGGCTGATCCAATATCTTTCATTTGCTAAAGGTACCTGTATTAGGAACTTTTAAAACATGGCTGCGAAAAGACCTCATTGTTGGTAAACTTTTACAATTTTGTTGACCCATTCAAAAATTTAATAATGGGCCCTACGTCGAAATGCACACGAATAAATAATGTGATTTTGTTTTTCAGACCTCGAGACATTTACCATACTTGCTATACCCTCAGTGGACTATCAGTGGCCCAGCATGGCACCGGAGCAGGAGATCCATTTGTTATTGGCTGTCCGAGCAATGAACTCAACAGAGTCCACCCACTGCACAATGTTGCACCACATTTCGTTTATAATGCTGTACACTACTTTATCCGACATCCACCTCCAGTGAAGGACAAAAACTAAATAAAAAGTATTTTTCATCTTTTAGCCACATGTCCTTACATGACTATCAGAGAAACAAATTCAATCTTCACAGTATGTATATTTATAAGCATGATAAGTTAACATTTACATGTACATATACCTAAGCAAATGATTGTAGCTATGTATGTATGTATACCTATCTAATCCAATTAAACTAGTACAAATTCTTCAGACTCAATATCTGTATCACTATCATGTACATTAGGGATTATCCAGTTTTGCTCAGTTTCAAATATTGAATATCTAATATTAGGTACATTCATAACAGTAGCCCGAGATCCATTGTTCAAACTGAATATAGGATAGTCACAATTTGCTGAAACACCTTGTGGAACTATGAATGTCTTAATGACATTAACATAAGTTTCAAATTCTTGTTGTGTACCGAGATAGAAACCAATGCAACAAGATGGGTCCATTTTGCTTATAGGCATTTTCCGAGGAGATTTGCAGTGAAATGATTGTAATGTAAAATTTGGCTGCCATACATCTACCATATCTTGGCAATAATGTGGGTCCAGATGTATAAGCCTGTCATCTTGGTATCCTACAAAATACAATGAATGCTTTGGTCTGCCTCCAATGATACCAATACAAAAGTCTAAAGTGAGAAGGGAAGTGAGACAAGGGCTGTAAATGGGGTTGAATTTGTCTGAGCCCAACTTTACAGGCACTAGCAGTATCAAAGATTTCCATGCTCCATGGGGTAATGAACACAATGAATAAACATCTTGGATGTAAATAGTTGACTCCTGTGCCACATATACCTCCAAATTGTCAAACTCATAATTCTCTTTTGATGCAGCAGCCATGACAGCTTTCAAGCAATGGGCAACTGAAGCAGGGCCATACCAATCACCGGGTTTCTTCCCTAATGCCTCTCCCAGACTAACCATTTGATGAATAGATAAAGGGCTGTTAACTGATGATTTGTCACCAAACCATTTTAATATCATACGATGTAAACAGTCTTCTTGAAAATCCCTAGCATTCTGAATAGGCTTTTCTGGTGACCACCTCCATGATCTCCCCAGAAAATGGCACACTAAAGCTTGAGCAAGCAGCATTTGACCACTTCTTAGCATGCATCCCCAACCACAATCTGTAGTAAATGTGGAACCTGCCATTGTGGGGAATTCCCTTCTGTAAGTCATCCAAACTTTGCTAATAAAGTCTGACTTGAATCCTTCTATTCCTTCACCATATATCTGCTCCATGGGTTGAAGTGCTGTTGCTTCTGTGCCTATTTCTGTTGATGATTCCAAGGACCCTGTGGGACTCAACTTGCGGTGGTAGCATCGACCCAGGAGCCACACAGGAGATTCTTTTGAGAAGCTTGTTTTTAATTTCACTGTCCAACCAAACTTCACGTTATTCCACATTGACAATAACTTTGATTCAACCTTTCCTTTAAGGTCTACCAACTCATCATTGTTTTCACGAGCACTAGAGCCTGCATGACTCCTATTAGTCCCACATTGTTTTGGTACATCAGAATCCATAGGCTCGAGATTTAGCATAGCAATGTTATTCGAACCATTCATCGCGTAGGTACAACCAATACGTATATGTAGACACTTAGGTCCGTATTCTCATTTACTCGTAAAGCACTGATCCGGATTCAAGCTTTTTCAAGCCGAATTTGTACATAAATCTCTACACAAATCTATGTTTGAGTAGGTAACTTGAGTAACGATTTCTTTAGCAGATTATGAGCCTTAGCCAGGCTCTGGTTTGACCTCTCCATCAAATTATTTTTTTCATAACATTCATTACACATATGAAGGTATTGTACTTATTTATCCTTCTGCATTAGGACATTTCTAAGGCCAAAGAATTTGAGTCCTTCCGCGAATAATTGAAAAAAAAAACACTTCTCTTGCTCTAGTAAGAAATCCTGAAAAATGCTGAATAGAAAACTATTAGATTTTGAGTAGGTACTAAAACACAATGAAGTAGGCACCAACACCTACCTACCTATTGCAAAGTGCATATTGGAATATTAGTGGCGCTCTAATTTTCACTAACTTTTTTTTGTTTTGTGATGTCAGTTAGCAAACATTCTTTGGTATAGGCTGATGATGACTGAGTTAATTAATGTTAAGTAGAATAACGCCATAGAAAAGGTTCTGTTATGTTATTTTATTTCTGAATAAATTGAAATTGATGATGATGATGGTTACACTACGTACTTAGAATTCTAAATGCACCATAAACTATGATACCATCATGCAATGCAAGCATGAAATTCTCAGACTGTGCATTCCATGGTTGTACAATAACCATCCGAAGCAAACTGAAGGCGGATCCACACCGAACGATCCACCGCGCTCCGATCGCGCTCCATGAGCGTTTGACGTGTACTTGCCTCGCGCGATCCAAACTGCGCGGCAGGAGCGCGCGCTCCTTGCCGTGAGCGATCCGTCAGTTGTCGGTTTTTGTTTCTAGCACACAGGCGCCTCAGTCTCTCGGCGCGCTCGGTGTAGACGAAAGACCGAAAGTTCAACTGTGCGATACTTCGGCGGATCAGTGTGGATCGGTTGGAGCGCGTCGGCGCGACGTGGCGGAATTGCAAGAAAAGTAAAGTTCGTCAGACGACACGATCCATGATCCATGCTCCCGGATCGCGGGAATTGGCGATCCATTTTGGATCGTCTGTATGGAGCCGCCTCTGATTTTGACAGTTGAAATGTCAGTTTGGGAGCTCTCACGCCCGGCTCATCGCCCGCCTTAGTACCCAAGACCAGTTCCTTCCTACACATACCCGCACAGCGAAAGGGAGTTGAAAGACAGAGACGTGCATTTAAAAAATTTTTTTTTTCTTCGTTGTGAAATATAAAGTAAATATTAGGTACGTACATACTATGGCAACCCGTCTGTGTGTGCGTTACTCCAGCAAAAAAGTGTTGAATCTGGAAATTCTAAAAATGCAGATAATTAGAGCCCACTGCCCTGTAAATGTGCCCCAAGTTTTAAATTAGTGCCTCCAGCCGTTCTGGAGTTATTCAAGAAATTCACTTTTTGCTGGGGTAACGTTTTTTGCTGGGTCGATTTTCGTTCCTGGTTGAGCTAGCCGAATGAATGTTAGCTTAAAAGGGGGCTACAATTTGTGCCTATTAGTGCCCCAACTCCTGAATTTGTGCCCCCTAGGGCTTCGGAGTTATTCCAGTTTTTGCTGGAGTAACGTTTTGCTATCTCCGAAACTACTGGTCGCACAATCATGAAACTTGGTCAGTATAAAGGTATTTCTATTTAGAAATTTGTGCCAGCTCTTGTTTTCCAAAAAAAGGCTTCATTCGCGACTTATAAGGCTTTTATTAAAAATCTAAAACCCGCTCCTAGCTCGCTAACCATTACACTGAGGAACCTATTGAAAGTGTCATTCTGTACCTCTTATTACGCTGCAACTGCTGACGAAGTTTCTTATATCTATTTTTAGTGGTTTACGAGAAATAAAGATTTTAAAATTGACCAGAAATGTCATTACTTTGACCCCGAAATACACCCATTTCCTCTAAAGCTGTGGTACTGATTCTTTGCTAGGAATTAGAGCCCATATTCAAATATATGCACACGAAATTTCAGCTTATGCTATGCTATAATTATAAAGATATCGATAAATAACCTACAAGAATCACTTTCTAACCCATATTGGTGGTTAACCGGCTAAATTCAAATGACTGTTAAAAAGCGAACGTCCGATACATGGCGCCTATCTCTTGCAGTTGACGGTATTGTATTTTAGTAATAGTTGGTACATATACAAACAAAATTAATTCAGTGGTTTTGTTGGGTTGCCAGATACGAAGAATGTTCACTAGTAGTTCGCCCCGAACTGAGATCTCGCGATGTTCCCGATAAATAATACCCAACCATGACCATGGCTATATAGGTCTAAACTAAATAGTCCAGTCAAAATTAGGGAAGAATCTCGGAATTTGAGATACCAAACTCGCATAAACTGGCATCTCGACCTCCTAAAAGTTGTCTCAAAACCTACTTATTTATGGTATAATTATGTAGGTAATGCACACAAATGTTTGTTCTCTGTGGGGATCGAACCCACGACTCACAGCACGAAAGGCAGAGCTAAAACCGACTGAGCTGTGACCATTGTCATCAAGATAAACATTATGTAGATACCTAGATAAAAAACTATTACTTAATAAACTATTACCTAGATCTATTATTACAAACAACCTACCTATGACAAATATATTTTATAGATATACTTATCATTTATAGAAACATCATAAGATAGTTATGTTTGCAAGTAGGTACTTACATTTTCTCAGGAATCTTAAGAGCCGTTATCGCGTTTCGTTCGTTAGATTAACGTATCCGGCTATCACCATCATTAACCTCTAAAAGTCTGTTTCTAGATTTTCCTGAAAGAACGATTTTAGGCGTTCTAAAGCCACGGACTTCTGGTTACAAAATACTTGCTGTGTATGTGGGCAACCCAAGAATTTTACAGAGTAAAAATTGGCAAAAGGACAAGCCTCCAGTGCCAGAACAAAATAAAAAAAAAACAGAGTAAAAAGTAAGATCTAAAATAAAACCAATTCAAAGTTTCAAAAACAAAAAAAAAAAACAATCTGAGCATACACTTTTGCACAAGACTATACAGTAACCAATAATGTTATAGTATAAATTTAAGAATGTAGGCGCCATGTATCGGACGTTCGCTTTTTAACAGTCATTTGAATTTAGCCGGTTAACCACCAATATGGGTTAGAAAGTGATTCTTGTAGGTTATTTATCGATATCTTTATAATTATAGCATTGCATAAGCTGAAATTTCGTGTGCATATATTTGAATATGGGCTCTAATTCCTAGCAAAGAATCAGTACCACAGCTTTAGAGGAAATGGGTGTATTTCGGGGTCAAAGTAATGACATTTCTGGTCAATTTTAAAATCTTTATTTCTCGTAAACCACTAAAAATAGATATAAGAAACTTCGTCAGCAGTTGCAGCGTAATAAGAGGTACAGAATGACACTTTCAATAGGTTCCTCAGTGTAATGGTTAGCGAGCTAGGAGCGGGTTTTAGATTTTTAATAAAAGCCTTATAAAGTCGCGAATGAATCCTTTTTTTGGAAAACAAGAGCTGGCACAAATTTCTAAATAGAAATACCTTTATACTGACCAAGTTTCATGATTGTGCGACCAGTAGTTTCGGAGATAGCAAAACGTTACTCCAGCAAAAACTGGAATAACTCCGAAGCCCTAGGGGGCACAAATTCAGGAGTTGGGGCACTAATAGGCACAAATTGTAGCCCCCTTTTAAGCTAACATTCATTCGGCTAGCTCAACCAGGAACGAAAATCGACCCAGCAAAAAACGTTACCCCAGCAAAAAGTGAATTTCTTGAATAACTCCAGAACGGCTAGAGGCACTAATTTAAAACTTGGGGCACATTTACAGGGCAGTGGGCTCTAATTATCTGCATTTTTAGAATTTTCAGATTCAACACTTTTTTGCTGGAGTAACGCACACCCGTCTGTCTAGCACTGGACATAGCGGAACCAATTACAACTAGACGAAAACGTCAATTTTACTAGCACGCACGGCCATAGTAAGTAGGTAGTTTAGGTATCTACTACAGGTACCTACCTACCTATTTCAGATTTGTTATTAGTCCATGGTAGTAGTACCAAATCTAAAAACACACCCGGGGTGTACCAAATTGGTAGTTGTGGGGATTTTTTTAGATTTTTTCTTTGGACGTGTCTTGTCTATCTGTACCACCTGCTGTTTAATGCTAATGGGTCAAAATACTATTTGGGACACAAATTAGGTAATTATACGTAACCTACAAGCAAAAAAATTTAATACGTACCTACCTAAATTTTTAATGTCACGTATGAGGTAAGAGCGCTTGAGAACAATTACCTACTATTATACATATATCTATAATCTACTATTATACATAGAACAATTACCTACTATTATACATCTTTAAAACAACATAAGTGCAATAAACGATTTGAATTTGAATTAGAAGGTTATTGGGAAAAGCTAAACATTTTCTAACATCAGAAGTCAACTTTATACTGAGTAATGCTTTCTTGATCTGGAAAACGGCAGCGCAAAATAAACATGTTGTTGACTTCAGGGGTTGATTCTAAAGTTTCCAAATACCCAAACCAGTAAATGACTAATCCAGGGCCAAATCTATTCCAATAGCAGAGAAGTTGTTCTTTCAAATAACCTGAATGATTCTCTTCATCGCCAAATAGTGCTTTACTTTCAATCCAATTTACAATAAATCCGTCTACTGCAATAGGGACATCCAGTTTAAAGTCAGGAGTTTTGTCATATCCCCGAGCTCTGAGTATGTTTTCATCCGAAAACGTAATGTTCATCAAACGGAGCTCTTTTTCTAGTCTCAGTTCATATTCTAGTCCTATAGACCTAAAACAACAAAAAAGTTATAAATATTGACACTATGCAGACTTCAGAATAGATTTTTGTATGAAAATCTCTACTCAAATCTATACTTTAGTAACGATATCTGTATCGGCATACGGACCTTAGTACCTACCTATTAGCTAAGGTATTTGAGTAGAGATTTTCATACAAAAATCTAAGCCAATGTAACAATAAGCTCCCACTTGTAGGCTTACTAACGACGATAAGGTTCACCTCGAATTTCTCGAATTCAGTTAACTTTTAATAGTCTTCCTTTTAAGAGACTAGGTAGGTACCTATAATGATACAGGTTATCAGAAAAATTCACCAATTTTATCAATATCACTGATTTATAGACCATTTCGCATAGAGATTTTACCAGTCTCCTTAAAATTCGATAGGTTACTGCTGATTTATCTGACTAGTTGTTGTGACAGACAGACGGAGGGACCAAGCACTCCTAAGTTTCAGATTTCACGAAATAATAGCTTAATTAAATGAATGTTAAGAATTTTCTACGTGTATACCGGGGACACCACTTTTCTTGCTATAACGTCTATTTTTCCAATATACCTACCTAAAGTGTCTTATTTTGTAAATTCAATAGTACCTAGGTAGGTACCTACTTACTGTTTGATAATATCTGCGTAGGGGCCATATTGATTGTCATTCATGATTCCCTGGATGGAAAAAAAGCATTTAAGTAGGTAGGTACGCTCTCTCGACAACCTCTAACAAAATTCAAACGGCTCTTGGCCGAATACTGAAACGTCACTCAAATTTAAGCACCACTTAAAATTGCTCTGCCTCTATTTGACATTATAGCTGATTTACACTTTGTTAAATGCAAGTGCTAAGTGGTTAGTTAACGTGTTTTTTGGTGTCAAGTTTCAAGTGTATTCAGAACGTTTACAGTGTTTAGTTGATTCCGCTGTTTATTACTCCAGATTGATCCATTCGTGTTGCCGAGCAAGTATTGCTTAAAAAATTGGCCGTATATGTTTACGCGCACCAAGTTCGGGCGAGGCTCCGAGAGCGGGGAGAGCGCGGGTTTGCGGGGGAAGCTACTTATGAGTAAAAATAGACACGGCTTCTAATCACTTCACTTCGCACTTGCACTTGTTACCTGCACTCATCACTTAACAGCGTATGCGTTTACAAGCTGATTTTACTTTTTACAAATTCCACATTTTTAAATGGGCTTCCACCAGTGGTACATTAAAGTAGGAAAACTTACCAAAAATACTTGATATGCTAGATCTTTGTCCTCAATAAGAGTAGTGTCTTTGAAGCACTTCTTAGCTATAGTTGAGTCGGAATAAGCACTTTGCAGTAGTGATCTGGCAAACAGAGCAGGGCTGATACCTTGATTATCTGAAAGCCTATTTTTGGAATGACACATTTAATTTTGATAGTTATCATTGATACCTATGTAATATATTATTTTGTAAATGTAGAAGGTAGGTACCTATCTATTAATTTTTAAATCCGTTTTAGGTAGGTACCTACCTACTGGCTCTTTTTTTATTAACAGCGAAATACATACACTTGAATTACATTATTTTTCTTCTTGTCCTTCATAATTTGGTCAAATAACTCATGATATCTGCTTGATATTGAAGGAGATTTTCTGTAACTTTGTTTCATTGCTCGTTGAATGAGTAAAGATAAAATACTCCCCATAGTTGAAGGTGCTATACTGAAGAAACGAGACAGGAACTTAGTAAATCAATGTTATTCACCAATAACAATCTGAGAAATGTACATTATTAGTGTTATACAGGACGAGATCTCTCGACCGCCCTTTGAGAGAA
Organism: Eulithis prunata; assembly: GCA_918843925.1. Taxonomy (NCBI): domain Eukaryota; kingdom Metazoa; phylum Arthropoda; class Insecta; order Lepidoptera; family Geometridae; genus Eulithis; species Eulithis prunata. Next base: position 5,328,260 of record OU974024.1, on the reverse strand, counting down.
AAATCTAAACTAATTCTAGAGATGTGCAAAAATATGGTTAGTCGATTTTTATATAAAATATGGTTTCTAGTGTAAATTGTGATTAACTATTGCTTTACTACACATTTCTTTAAACTTATGTCTTAACGATTCTCTGGGACCTCCTGCTGCAAATTGCATGAATTTATAGCTTTTCTGCAATAGGTGTCTGCAGCACTCTGCTCTTTACTAGAAAGCTATGAGATCTATGAACGTAGCTGAAATAGACTAGACTTGTAGTTTCCTGTAAGGAAATGGATCTTTTTGACTGCCTAAACTGCTGGTTGGGATAGGGTTACCTACCTTTTATACTTTTTTTTAAGTTCATTTTCTGCTTTTCTGTTGTATGAACTCAATTTTGTGAAATCTTCTACAACAGCTTTGTATTCTTCTAAACTCATGGGCCTTATATCTGACATACTGGTAGAATTTGCAGTTCTGTAGACAATAATTTGTATTTAGTAAGATTATTTACTAATTACTTTGCAGACAACATGAAACCTAAAAAATCTGCTACTATTAAAATGAATTTATGCAAATAGGTAGATGGAAGTAAATAGGTACCTACCTCAAAATATTTGATCGAGTTAGCGAAGCGAACAAAGCTCCTAATGACAACTTGGGCAAATCGGCGTTGTATATTTTGTTCCAGCCTAACTTTCGAATTGCCCAATCTTCATCGTATTTGGTACAAGAATAACCATTAAAAAAGCGACGATGTTGTTTCTTCTTCTTCTCTTCAGTAATGGCCTGTGTCCGTCATTTCGATAGACAATTTGCCAATGTCAAGTGTTAAAATTGTAATGAATAAGTCAAGTCAAGTCAATTGTCAAGTCGGCTGTCGTTTGTTTTGAAAAGAAAATGGTGGATTTTCTCTCCAAAACCTAACACGAATTTTCACATTCAGAAAAACCACTTTACACACTTTTATTCCAATGGCCCACACTTTATGTTACGACCTAAGTATTATTGGTTAAAATTCCACCAAAATTAAACAACAATACTCACAATAACACAAGAAAAACTATTAAAATAAAAGTGCTATGTGTCGTTTCAAAAAATGTCAAAACTCGTGTCCGACGATGTTGTTTGTTTACCTTCGAAGTTCTTCAGGTTCTTCTTCTTCTCTTCAGTAATGGCCTGTGTCCGTCATTTCGACAATTTTGCCAATGTCAAGTGTTAAAATTGTAATAAATAAGTCAAGTCAAGTCATTTGTCAAGTCGGCTGTCGTTTGTTTTGAAAAGAAAATGGCGGATTATCTCTTCAAAACCTAACACGAATTTTCACATGCAGAAAAACCACTTTACACACATTTATTCCAATGGCTCACACTTTACATATGTTACGACCTAAGTATTATTGGTTAAAATTCCACCAAAATTAGACAACAATACTCACAATAACACAAGAAAAACTATTAAAATAAAAGTGCTATGTGTCGTTTCAAAAAATGTCAAAACTCGTGTCCGACCTCGAATTCATTTTGATTTTGCCTTCAAAACAAACGACAGCCGACTTGACTTGACTGAATATAGATAAAAAAAAACAGAAGAAGAATAAAGGTTGCTTGAAACATAAAACGCACACAAAAGTGTCGTCTATTTTGTATGTAGAAATAAGGCTGGCCAAAAAAATACTATTTCATATAATGTTGATTGAGGTTGACATGGTTTTGGACAAAATATTTTAGCTTTGCTCTAAGCGAAAACAAGTTTATTATAATAATAAAACAATGGTAGTAGGAGCATTTCCTATTGCAAAACTATCTGTTTTGCTAATCAAACAGATAAGTAAACCGATCGCAAATGTTTGTAAAGAAAGAGCTAAGAATAGTCCATTTTTTAGGACCTATGTTTGTATGCCTCCAGCTCAGTGTGAGTTTTCATAATCAACTATTTAAATATGTAACCGTTTATGTGTATATTATTTTATGTTATTGTACGTAGGTGCACCTTATCTAACGTAAGCATAGAGAAAATAGATTTATAATACTTACTTGCAGTGGGCGGTCTTATCGCTAGGGAGTGTTTTCTGCCACACTATCTTCGGATGGAGAGCATTTCCTTTCTATTTTTATAGGTCGGCTAGAGTGTACTAAAAAATATAAATATTGAAATAATAAGTATATTTTTGTATCTACCATACCTACACAATAGGTAAATACAAATATATTATGTACAGTATACAAATATATTTGAATCAGAAACCATTTGTACAGCGGTTTATAAACTATAGCTATTTTCTTTCGCAGTCTACAACTGGTGTGAAGTAAAAGCAAAAATGTGGATTCTCAATTTGGGAAAACCTGTCAATATTCCTGTACTAAGTCAAGAAATGGCTATAGAACTTGGTGCTAATCTTCTTGGTGAATCTGTAATATTTGTGATAGGTGCAGGATTGCTCATCGTAGAATATAACAGGTACGTACCAAGAGCATGACTTGTTGTATTGGTTTAAGAGGCACTAAATATTACATCCTGTTCATAGGGACAGGGGTAAAACAATGGCCCTGATGCTGTATAAATCATCAAACGTTGACATCTAGTTTGATTTGATTTAAACAGCTATGTATCTAGTAGTAAACGCAGAATATGCAGAAATATATAATTTTTAACCAACTTCAAAAAATGAGGTTCTAAATTTGGTTGTTTTATTTTTATGTTTGCTACCTCATAACTCCATCATTTACAAACCAATTTGAAAAATTATTTTGTTATCTGAAAGGGATACTTCTGATTGGTCCCATAATTTTTTTATCAAAATCGGATCAGTTGTTCGGGACTTAAATAGGAATAACTGGAAAAAACATGTCATCCATACAACATTATGTATTTTGCTTCTATGTGACCTTTTAATGGTGTTTATGATTAATAGAACAAACCCAATTAACTACCATCATCAATATCATGAAGCTTTATCAAATTGAAGTCAGTTTTTTAAGTTTTTAAACTTATAAATTGTGATTTCAGGCAAAGTAAAAAGGAAACTGCCAAGGAAATTAAAAGAGAAGAAGAAATGAACCATATTACCAGTACCATTACTGATCTTTATTTTACTGTGCAAAGGCAACAGACTCAGCTCAGAGAGATGGAGAGGATAATCCATTCTATAAGTAAGGAATCCATTACTTATGTATTTCAACTACTTATCTATAAGTAGGTATGTAGTTATTATATTTATGTACTTACTTGAAATATTGAAGTCACATTTTGTGAATTGACAGCACATGTGAATGGTCCAAAACAAGGGGATACAGGTTTAGTAGGTATGACACTAAATGAGTGCTTAGTGCCTACCTAATTATTGGAGGTTACCTATGTACAGGTTGGTCTCCAGACAGAAACATCTAAACAAAAAAACTAAATTCCCCACACCTGGGGAACCTGAAAACACCCCATGTATGTTCACTCACCGATTGTTTTTATTTTTCAAGTTGACTTTTTTGATGTTTTCTTTTCAAAAATTTCGCCCGAAATGGTTAAAACTTGAAAAGTAAATCATAACTAAAAAAATCAGCAAACATACATGGAGTATTTTCAGGTTGCTCTGGATTTAGAAAATTTAGTTTTTTCTTTGAGCGTGTCTATTTGGACCACCCTGTATGTATAATAATGTATATGTTAGGTTTTAGTTTAGCCATTTTGAGATATAGCCATGCAACAAGGACCTAAATAAAAAAAAACTGCAGTAATGGAGCAAGTTGAATTTCGTGAGTTAAGTTCCACAAAGCAAGGAAAACCTCCGCAAACCATAGGCCTAATTAATGAGTGAGATGCGAACCGTTAATGGGGTTCAGTTCAGTGTCTTTGTAACATAATTTACTTGTGCTGTTGTTTACCCTGACTGAACTGATATCAAATAAATAAATTCTTTGCGTTTTATCTTTTTTTTTTTGGAACATCAAGAGATCTCAGTTTGGGATGAACTACTTGTAATTATCCTTCCCTCATAATTAACTGCTTAATAAATTGCTCTTTTCTTACAGATGGTGAAAAACCTGTGCAACCTCCACAGCTTCCAGAGGGTGGGACGCCTTCAGGACCGCCACCGCCCCCAGCTGCCCCCATCTCAGTGCCCCAAAACATTTCCCGACCTGTTTATAACAAAGATTACACAGCTCCAACCCCTTACCCAAACAAAGGCATTATACTTCAGTCTCTGAATTACATACAAATGGACGCTTTTAGTTCTTTATTTCCCAAAAGTTTTATAAATAATAATGAAGTTAGGGATGATAGCGGAAACATGTATATTACTCAGAATCGCGAACCCGCTATCCTCTCAGTGGCATTGTATAATATAGAGAATAACTTTAGAAGCTTGTTTTGAATGTGTATATGTAGGTATATAGTGTCTTAATAATTATGTACCTACATCTTTATTTTGATAGTATGTATGTAGGTAATGTAGATAAAGTTGTTTCTATTGCATATTCTAACTGCTTTTTTTATAGTGTTGAACTGTATGTAAAATTAGAAAAAAGGTTAGTATTTCTGTTGCTTTATTTATATAGGTATGAATTAAATTATTGTACCTAGATTATTTATACTTTCATTTCTTTGTCTAATCTAATCATACTAGTAGTTCCACTAAAAATCCTCCATGTTGCCAAATAATAGTTGCAAGGTACCTACTTGATACCATTCTCATACATCTGTTGTCAGCTGTAGGTATACCAACAATGACACATTCCCACATTAAATTATAATTAGCAATAGCAGTACCCAAACTTGTCAAGTTACACTAATGCTACAAAATCTGAAAAGTCCACCAAAGATTTTCAAATTTTTAATGTTCTGGAAAAACAATAAAAAAATAATTACTCCAAATTAACAAAAAATTGGAACATGCTGGAGTATTTTCAGATACCCATGGTGTATCATGGGGAATTTAGTTCTTTTCTTTGGACTTTACTATCTGAACCACCCTGTATAATATTAATAGTAGGTACCTACTTCACAATGAGTGAGATCTAAATTCATTAACACATTCTTCCCTTTCTAAAAAAATTATAATATAAATTCATTATATTCATTAGGTAGAAAAGACTATTTAGTCCAACCATTCTTTCATGTAAGTACAGTCTTGTGGTGTGATCAGCCCTGTTGAGCTGCATTTGTGTATAAGAGGGCAGACACCGCATGGCACTTGAACTAACCCTGGTGGAGGAATTAGTGGTTCTATGGCCCTGAACACTTTGCTTCCATCAGGGTATATAGTGCTTTCTGCTTTGCCATCAAAAACTAATGTATTTAGAATGGTTATTACATCTTCCACATCCAAGGAAACCTGAAAAAAAATCCAAATAAATATTATCACAGGTATAAATAAATATTATACTACACCTATGTTCTGCATGACATTTATACCCCCATTGAAAGGGGTGTTAATAGATTTGAGGCCTTGTTGTCTCTGTCTGTATGTAGCCTCCTAGCTCCAAAAGTAGGGCTTTAGTGTAGTTAATTATATTTATTAATCTTTTAATACTACTATTCGTATTCTGCAAACTTACTTTGCTTATTCCTAAATCAGTAATATACTTTTGAACTTCAGCTGCAGTTGCATAGGACTGTGTCCTGCCTATGATTGGGCCTCTTGGGTTATTTCTGATCTTGTCTGCTTGCTGATTGAGGAATCTGAGGCACTGCACATTCAGTATATCAACAAATTCTGACTCAAAGTCTTGATCTTGGTACCATGCACCACCAGATATAGATCTATCAGGCTCAAGGTTATACAGCATATATACTTTTTTCTTTGATGCCTGTTAAATAAGAATTTATAATACTTTAGTTTATTTTGACAGTTGGAAAGAACAAAATGTTTTGTATTGTTGACATGGGAACATAGCTTTATCATCAAGATTATCATTACAAAATTTATAAGCCATAGGACAAATAAATTCGAAATTACTTCAGTAGTACCTATGTAGGTAAATTGTGATGTATCTACATAATGATTTCAGGGTCATTCTTAAATGTCGAGTTATTTGCTATGAAAATGATTTTTACTTACTTACATTTACACATTTCACGGCTTTGATTACTTTTTTTCCTTCCAGACTTTTGAGTACTTTAATCAGTTGTGTATTGGCTAAATTCGAGCGAACTCTAATATCTCTTATCCATATACCTTTGTTGCTAGCCTCTTGAATCAAATTATAAACCACTTTTTCTTCATTATCTGCACCCTTCACAGCCTGCTTACTGGTTTGCGTTTTAAGCCTTTAAACATAAGGATAAGAATAAGACTAGCACATATCTACATAATGTAGGTACCTATCATATAGGTAGATACCAATCTCATGATTAGAATAACGGGCGAGGGTTCAGAACTAAAATTTCATACTCATCTCTATAAACAAGGGCAAGCAAATCAAGTTATCGATGGTAACGAATTACCAGCATTGCGTACCTGTATATCAATGACCCTCCTTGATTAAATAAATCAAAATGTTCTTGTTGAAGAAGTTCATTGATAGCTGTGACCAATTCACACGCTGATGCTTCGGGTATGGCAGCTTTGATGTCATTGTGGGATATTCCCTTTGGGTTACTTTTAGCAACATTTAGTATCTTTTGCTTCAATTCATCTGATTTATTCGAACTCATATTTAGTTTTTTTACTATTTCCGTGGTTAAATAATATTAGTAATATAAGGAAGCTCTTGTTCATAGAAAAAGAAGACCACCAAACACCTAAGACTCTCTAACAAAAGCCTTACTTTTTGGCAAGTGCTATAAGAACTTACAAAAATGGCGGACACCTATGTGTGCGTTTTATGTATATGTATACATGCATTTATGTGTGCGGCGAACACCCAAACTGACATTTCAAGACGTGTCAAAAAGCGGTTAAAGCTGCTTCTATGAGCAGCCTGCTTCTGATTGCTATCCAAATCCAATGCAATAGGTAGGTACCTAGGTACATGCAGTACCTATTTAATAAGTTTTAATTCTCACTTACACAATCATCATCATCACCCTACCCCGTAGATTTCAGTATCCGGAGAAAAAAATGTTTGCTAATGTGGTTTGCTAACATCATAGACCAAAGTTTTTTTTAAATATTATAAAAACCTTTTTTTTTTATCCAAAAAATGTTTTTCGGTACCAATAGCAGTGCCGAATTTTATTACAGAAAATTTGCCCATTTTCGAAAAAAATCTCTAGACGAGAATAATAGTGTTCTGTGATCTAAACATGAGAAGATTATCGTACAAACTTGTGATATTTTTATTTTTCATCTGTATGATCATCGTTTATATCTATAAGCTGTTAAATTTTTCATTAGAACCTAAAGTAAAGGAGCTTGAAACAGTAAGGTAAGGGTCCTTATTTCTAACCTTTACTAAAACATACCTTATATTATATTATTATACAACTTTTATTATAAAATAGGTACACTAGGTACCTACATCCACGGCAGCTACCTACCTAGGTAGGTACCTATTGTATGTACTTTTTCCTCTGGCTGGCAGGACAAGGCGGACAGCCTCACACCTAGGTAGTATGATTTATTAATCATAATCATAACATTTAAGAAAACAGTTTTTGGGAGGGCTAACTGTACAACTGACTGGGGTATTGCTGACTTTTTGGTTGTTTGTTTTGAATTTTACTGTTCATACCTATTGCTTTCTTTTCCAGAGAAAAACAGATCATCAGTACACACAAAAATGCGAATCAAATGCAGGGTAACAACAATATAGTGATATCTTTTGTGGTATGTGACTCAAGATTCAATGAATCTATTAATGTGGTAAAATCCATCCTTCTTTTCACAAGGCTACATGTCTATTTTGTGATATTTACTGATGATTCTCTTTGGATTAAATTCAATGAAACACTCACAAAGATTAAAAGTTTAACGAATAATCGACTTGGATTTGAATTGCACAAAATTAATTTCCCAGAATCCAATAGAGAGGATTGGTTGAACTTATTTAGCAAATGTGCAGCTCAGAGGTTGTTCATACCGGTATGTACCTATCTTACAATAATATGTTACAAGTACAACTATGTAAGTATATTATAGAAGTTAAATTTAATAAATTTATCATTTATTACAGAAACTAATACCTCATATAGATTCTATGATCTATGTAGACACAGACACCTTGTTCCTGGGTCCAGTAGAAGAGCTGTGGAATTACTTTGCCAGGTTCAATTCTTCTCAAATATCAGCCATGGCCCTAGAGGATGATAACCCTAATGTTTCATGGTATCCAAGATTTGCTAAGCATCCGTTTTATGGAAAATTTGGTTAGTAACTATTCCACCAATATTACACGATCCATTTACTTGACATTATTGATATTTTTAATGTTGTAAAAATCCTGTGAAATGTCTGTTTTTTGTATGAAAGGTGATTAATCTGGTGATTAACCATGTTTAGTAAAATTTGGTTTAGCCGCCGCCGTTTTTAATTAAGTAGCTCTAAAACCATACCTGATTGCAGTTTAAGACATTTAGTTCATCTCAAAGTATTAAGATTAAGTGAGTCCATACTCGCAAGATCTGACCAGCAATGATGAAGAGGATCTAAGGAGATTTTAATGGTCAGGGGTTTTACATTTATTTGTAAAATGAACTGGTTTTATGTTTTGGAAACATCGCGACAACTCAGTTCGGGATAATCTATTTGGTCAAAAATGTTTTTTAATAAACTTTATTTATTAATTACATACCTAAGTACATCCTAAGTAGGTACGTATAAGAGACCAGCTGATACCCGCGACTTCGTACGCGTGCGAAACCTTCCACCATCAAATATCTGTCAACCAGCATATGATGAACCTCGTGTCAAAGGCTGCTTTTAGTTTACAGAGGTCAAGCTATATCTAAGAATCCACGTCTTTGATTTTAATAAAATAAAGCCTATGTTTCAATCCGGAAAAAGGGCTTTCAAATGGTATAAGTTTCTTCGCAATTGGTCCAGTAGATAAGGCGTGATCCGCGAACAAACAAACAGATAAACAAACTCGATTTTCGGAATCAGAATCGTTCATTTAGTAGATCTGCATAATATTTCGTTTACCCATATCTTTAATTTTAGTTTTTGGCTTTTTTACAGTTTTATAATAGTATAGAAAGTGTTCAGATCGCATGAGGAGTACCTACCTACCTAATATATACCTAGATGCGAGATATACATATTTGCAAACTAGCTTACGCCCGCGACTTCGTTCGCGTCCCGTTTGATTCCGTTGATTTTATGGGATAAAAGTAGCCTATGTGTTAATCCAGGTCATGGACAATATACATAATAAGTATTCCAAGTTTCATCAAAATCGGATCAGCAGTTTTTGCGTGATAGAGTAACAAACATCCATTACATTCTTACAAGCTTTCACGTTTATAATATTACCTAGTATCTAGGATAACTCTATTTTATTGATTTTAGGTCTGAACTCTGGAGTGATGCTGATGAATCTTACCAGAATGAGGGAATTTGGATGGACTGATTATGTCACGCCAATAATGCTGAAGTGGAAATTAAACATTCCATGGGGTGACCAAGTATGTTACACATAATATTTGTTGAAAGTTCTTCTTCTAAGTAGCCAGCATTATGTGACGTCATCGCTTTGAAAAAGGCGGGGCGCACGGATGGATTGGCAAGTCGAAGATGCACAATGCAAATGTCCTTATTGATCGGTAACGATGAGTTAGTAGTTAGAAAATTAGGGAATATTATGGGCGTTAAAAGGGGAAATGAAAACAAAAAAAATATTTTACTTAATTTGTGTATCTTATGAAAGCTTAGAACTTAACTAAAAGAGCCTTACACTTAGATTCTTTGTTAAAAAAACTTTGTTGTAGAAAAAAATATGTACATATACATATATTTTGTGCGAAATATTTAATTTCAGACAGTAAGTATACTTAGGTACCTGTCAAAAATAGGTGACTAAGCCACCTCTAAAAGTTAACTCAATTCAAGAAATTAAATAAAAACCAAATATTATGCGTCCAGCATAACCTGAACCTCATAGTCATTCAATAATCGTACAAATGGGATGTTCCATTGGCGTTTAAATTGTGATGTTATAATAGTAGGGGAGCCCAAGCGGGGATTTTGTGCTTTACTCGAGCGCGTCAGAAAATCATACAGTGCGAAACCTGTTATGTACCCCACCCCCACCATAGTATATGAACCCTCAATAGACGTGCGTAGACGGCAGCCAATCAGATTAATTAAAAAAAATCGATCCTTAAAACAATTCGAGCGCGTCACACTAAGACAAGGTAAGTTAATCACTTCTTAAAGTTAGCAACCACAAATTATTATGCGACCAGCCTAACCTGAACCGTAAGATTTTTAATGGCGATGGCCATTAAAATTCTTACAAACGGGAGCTCATGTATGGGGCTTTGTCTCGGAAGTCTGAACACTACGTGCGCGGAAGTAAAACTTGCGGCATGTCCAATTTATTTTTATTCAATCATGTAGTTTATGTTATAGCATACATTCTATGGTAATAGCATCATAATACGTATACCTTATACGAACTGTAATAGTGTGTAGAGAAAACGCTTTCTTGGTTATTCTCCATAAGAGCCAGGATTTTCGTTAAATTTTTCCAAATAGCTTTCCAAATGGAGGTACCTTGATGCTCTCTAGCAGGTCCACCACTAATCTTGGTGAGGCTCTTGTAGTTGAGTTCAGAAAAAATCTCTAGATTATTGATGGTTTATTGTAGAACTTATGGGTTTCAGATAGAAGTACAAGGTCAGCCTAAATATAGTACCTATTTACAATATTTACAAAATACACATGAAACATTTCAGCTATCTTGACTAGTTCATCTTTTTCCCTGGGATCTTCAAATGAATCTTTAGTTTTTAAGTTTCCGATCCCGTAGGGTTTCGGAACCCCGACTTTGTCCGTCCGTCCGTCTGTCAGAAACCAAAAAACATACACAGTTTTGGTTCGGAAGCCTCGATGAGCTGGGATGCTGGGAGCGGAGAGATGAGAGATCATTCGCTCTCGATCGGACTTGTTTATCATAATAGTTACTTATATGTATGTATAAGTGCTGCTTTAACCTTATTACCTCTTTGTCTACTGCAACACACACAATACGTACACACGTCCGAGAAACACGGGCAGGTAGTGTTGTTGTATTGTTTTATTGCCTTATAGTTTATATTTTGGTTTTAGTTATTACTTACGCAATAGTATCGTTTCCTGTTTATGCTGTTAACTTTGATGTGTATGTTTTAGTGACAAATAAACGTAGTATCTATCTATCTACCTATCTGCTTATTTTCCAGGACATAATAAACATAATATTCCACTACCACGAACGGGCAGTTTACCAACTATCCTGTCGGTACAACTACCGACCGGATCAGTGTATGTATGGTGACGCGTGCGCCGACGCGACTTCTAATGGAGTCTTTCTTCTCCATGGCAGTCGAAAAGCTTTTCACAACAACAAGCAGCCTGCCTTTCAGGTAACCTCAGCGATTATGTACAGTGACAAGAACTTAACCTGCTCATGTACTCAAGCGTGGCATCATCATTCAACATTCTGAAAAGAGATTGCAAATAATTTGCAATCTTATTGTACTGAAAGCGAAGCGAAATTATGTCATATTAGTTCCTCATTGGTCAGCCGAAAAAAATATTTGATGGGTAATTGCTGGGTAGACTAGTATGTGCGTGCACCTACTTGGTCGTAATATATTTGTACCTATTTATACATGGTATTGGGCGGGGCACCTACATAAACTTTAAACTCATCAATATCTAATATATAAGGTACTATCTAAATCCATTGTTTGATAAAAAACAGCCTCGTTAGACGTATAAGATTGGCCTGTTTAGAGTTTTAGTTAGGGGGTGTTTGAATATTGTAAGTATGATAAAAATGAATTACCTAAGTGTGTGTGGTGTCTTTACAGGCTATCTACCAATCCATAGATGAATATGAGTTTGGCACTGATCCTTCCAAGACATTGCTCTCCAGCATATCGAGGTACATAGCGGAATCAGCGACGTCGAACTGTGGAAATTTGAAAGCTGGTTTCCTTAAAGTCCCTACAAATACGTTTCGACTCCTATATTCCTTACCAGATAGGTAGTAATAACGGTAAGAATGATATTATTTATTCGTATTAACATGATACGCAATACTCTCAGTACCTCTATCACGAACAAATCTGACAGTCGCCGCGTTAGCGTATTCGAGTTATATTGCGCGTCAACGCCAGCTCGACTGCCAACCGTTGTAGTGTCACCGCGCAGTGTATCTCGGATACGCTAGCGTTACGATACGTTTGCGATTGTCACATTTATTCGTGATTAAGGCACAGGTTCATTGAACTAATTTAAGCAATAAATTTTCTGTATTAAGTATTTATATCTGCCTCATTACGTATTAAGCACTAGGTAGAGTTTATTTTAAGTTAGCCCAGTTACCTAAGTTGAAATAGTTAGCTAGTATGTATTGTGTTTTATGTTGATATTTTATGGAAAAAATGTTTCGAATGTATGTTTACGGTTTATTTTAACCTTTTACGCGAACCAGTTTAGCAAGTAGAGGTACTACATATTTTTTATTATTGTAACCTTTATGATACATCTACTTCACAGGTATTCAGGTTTTTTTTTGCGTACGTACACCTAGTGATCTAACTTGGCAAACCAGACTGAAGGTCGTTTAGTCTTGACGCGAGGTAACTAGTTTTGACAACTTTGGGTTCACTAAGTATATCTACGGATATATGTAAGTAGGAAGGTGCCTTACTTATTATGACTTAAGCACTATAATTTATGTTACAAATCAGAGATACTACATAGGTACATTAGGTACATATCTGAAAGCTTGATTTTTCTTGTGGAGCGCTCAGCCTTTGTGCTAGAATAGAACTTCGTAGGTTCACGTCAGGACTATACCTATATACTCGTAGTTTCCACTTATCTATACTAAACGAATATTGTTTGTTCGTTTGAATTGAATATGCTCCGAAACTACTGGACCGATTTAAAATTTTTTTTCAGGAAGCTACACTATCCCCGGTCCCCGGCCCCGGGTAACATAAAGCTATGTTATATTTAAAAAAAAATTAGGGATTCTTACTAAAAAAAATACCTAATTTTTTTTTTGTAAATATTGTTAAATAATCGTGCGAAGCCGGGATTGACCGTTAGTGGTAGTTAATTAGGTAGTAACCTTACCTACACCTAGGGGTTAATATTTAAATGCCGTAGAAAGGTATTAAATTAAGTACCTACCTATTTAATTTTATGTGCCGAATAACTGAATATTAATCCTACTAATAATATAAACGCGAAATAAGTATGTATAAATGTTTGTTACTCTTTCACTCAAAATTTACTGATCCAATTTGGATGAAACTTGGAATATACATATTATATTATATTATTATATTTTAATATACATTGTATATTATCCGTGACCTGAATTAACACATATAGCTACTTTTTGTCCCGGAAAATCATCGGGATCCAACGAGACGCGAACGAAGTCTCGGGCGGAAGCTAGTTATGATATAAGACGATAACCTTGGATTGACTTGAAATGTTTATCATCTTTAAATCATAATTAGTTTATAAATACTGTTCAATACAGCCATCGATTGCTGCAGCGGGATTTTTAGGTTTCGTATAGTTCCTGTACCTACTTTACTTTATAACTACCCTAGGTGTAGGTAGGTAAGGTACTTGACATATTATTATGAGTGAGCAAACTAGACACAAATTATTTGTATTTGTGGTAGGTATAATGTATATTTCGTAGATAGGCAGGTAATTAAGTGGTAAATAAAGTAGGTACCTACCAAACCTGGATGCGTTTAAAACACTTTACTACTTTTAAAATTTTTGTTTTATTGTGTAAACCACTTGTCTTTATAACCCCTATTACAAGTAGGTACTTAAATCTATATTATCTTAACTTACTACATACTCAGTATAAAAAGTTATAGCAGTGTAAATAAACCACCACCGAATTAGTTACCTACCAAATTAAACGGAACCATTAAGTTTAGGCAGGTTACCTACCTACCCATTCAATCATCGTGTATCTACAGGGTGTTACCAGACCACTTCCGAAAACTTGGAGGTTCCAATCAGACCATGATACTGAAAACATTAAGCGAAAAAAATCGCGAAAAAAAAATTGACTTGACTATCTCTTTTTCATTTTTTTTCTAGTTACATACACACAGTACAACATAATAAGACATATCTACCTAATTATCTCATTTAAAAAAGCAAAAAAACAAATGAAATAAATAAAGCAGCAATGTACACGCAGCACGCAGATTACGTCTACTACAGCATGAACAGCTGAGAGTTCATCGCGGGTCATTCAAGTACGCGACGTGCGAGCGACCTACGTTAGTAGGCACTTACGACACAGAATAAATAATAGTACTACGCCTCGACCTTACCTACGTGAATGCGTACATTGCGGGCTGGCGAAATAAATACAAATCTTTAAACATTGTTTTCTCCGGCTATAATTATTTTTCAGGATAACTGATTTTTTTTTGGTTGGGTTTTGGTGTGCTGTAGCTCCCCCTTTCGTTTTCGGAAGTGGTCTGGTAACACCCTGTATAGTGAAAATAAGCACCTCAGCGCGTGCAATTTCAAACTTGTAGCAGTTTGAAATGCATTTTGAAATTGCACGTTCTGAGGTGCTGATGCTGACGAGCTCGAATAATATTTTTTAACTCTTTCGTACAGCCACTCCCATCATGCAAACCGGCAGATTAATATTCCTCCATTAGAAACACATGGGGCGCATATATTATTATTAATATATGACGCGCTTGATTTTTTTTTTTATAAATCTGTACATGCTCCCCCCACCAGTGAAAGATTATGCTCTTTCACTGATGGGAGTACTTATAATTATCATGGGCATTCATCATGATAATTATAAGTACTTATAACCTTTTTTCATTTTTAGCATCTCAATAGTTTCAATAGTTCCCCACGACGATGACGCTCGAGTAACTCCCCATTTAGTATCTTGGGCTCTCCTATACTATTATGTGTCAAATGCAAACTACCTAAGTTAGATTTTTCGGTTATAAAATAACGATGAAGTAGGTAAATCCATGCTAGCGTTAGCTGATTCTAGCGGGAACTTCGAAGCATGTTATCATGTTATCTTTATTATCATGTAAATCCCAATGCACTTTGAGTGTTATACTCGGATAAAATTGGAGTATCGGGAAAGAATCTTTGTAGATGTACTTGACGCCGGCTTTTAGTGGGCAGGTCGTTTGTTCCCCGGACTCTGTGAACACCTTATCGCAGATGGAGTTTCCATGGACCCCAACAAACGGGACATTCAAACCCAGTACCTCTGCTGTTACACCGTTTTGCAAATCTGGTAAGTCTTTTGCTGTAACATAAAAATTAATGGTAAAACATTTACAAAATTCGTAGTTAGCTAATTAACTTGCACATCAGTAAACAAATGTTGTTGCAGACGTAAACTTACTCGGAGTAAAAATAATGGAAATGTGTTGGTTTGTGCCTTTTTTCAATTTGCAGGGCAGCTTTTTGCAAGGAGTCAGCTGCACGGCGTCGCTTAGGCCGTCTATCGACATTCCTGGAATAAACAAGTATTTGTGACGTCCAATGCAAGTGCCTTCGCAAGCAAGGATAAACCATTTCAATAGGAGGTCGACTTGTTTGCTTGGTAAATGAGATCAAGATTGTCGAGGTATCGATGTTTTATGCATTTCTGCCTACCAATTACCTATAACGTGTAGATCAGCTTGTTGGATTGAGAGTTTCTTCCTACCATATTGCATTCTGCACTACCATCGCAGAATATTTGATCGAGTGAGCAAAGCGAACGAAGATCTTAGTGTCAACTTAGAGCTCGTTCCCACTTGTCGGGTGTCGGATACGTATATTAATCGGAGGTTCCAGTATAGCAAAGCATTTTGTCGGCGCCGGCACAAAATCGGTTTCCGACAAGTGTGAATAGCTTTATATAAAATGCTTTGCTACTGGAACCTCCGATTAATATAGGTACATTAGGTACGTATCCGACACCCGACAAGTGGGAACGAGCTCTTAGGCAAATCGGCCTTGTATGTTTAACAGAGCCTGAGCATAACTTTAAATCCGATTTCCTTTTATTTCAGATGCTATGTTATTTGGAAAAAAAATATTTGATCGGTACTATAAAATAACGTCGGTGTTTTGTTTTACAATTTGGTTGGTTCGATTCCCGGTTCAGACAGGCGATTATTCAAAATTCTTTGAATGCCGTTTAAATTGTTTTTAAAATAAAAATAAAGTCTTCTTTTAGTAAAATATTCTATCTACATTATTTAAGATACTTTCCCTCCATGTGACATAGCCGTGGGACGCCCTGTATAACAAATAGCAAATGTCCAAGTACACTTCCCTGAGGAACTCCATATTTTATCGTTCTAAATTAGAATAGAATAGAATAGAAATTATTTATTTTACGCAAAAACACATTCAAAGACACAATTAAATAAAAATTAAATTATAGATAGGTAGATGCGTAAAAAAGGTTTACAACAAACTTAATCTGACAGCTTAAAATATTTTGTGCCTAATCTAATATACAAATTGAGACGTGTATTTAACTAGTTCTTTGTTATTGTTATCTCAGTTGCCTGCATTCTGTTAGTGAGATGAAATTTGAAATTGTTGTTATCGTAAAATCTTAAACTTAATAAAACTCGCGTTCTAAAAACCGCATAGATGGACCAAAATCAAAATGCGGCCTTATTATTTTAGAAGTAGTACCTACTACCTACCCATCAGGGGACATTATGATCACTTCCACGGAATACGGTACGTACAGATTCCGTATTCCGTGATCACTTCGGTAGAGTTTTTGTTTACTCTACTAAGGATGACTCCAGTGGGTGAAACGAGTTTTCGGTTGAGATGTGATGTCACCCCAAAATCTATGCTGTCAGGTACGGTCCCATTTTTTCACAAAAAGTGTTAACTGTAAGTGCCTGCCTACCTAGTAGGTGTAAACGTACTATCTCATTCTCATTGGTGAACAGTGCCCCCGATTCTGTTGTTTCATTTTCCTAACTAAAATTGTACAATGTAGGTAGGTATACCTCCATATAACTAGTGATGTTCAGAAGATAGGCGTGATCTTATGCATGCGATTTGCAATTTTTCATAAATATATTCAGCGAGAAGTTGTTCGACGGCGCGGCGGCGGTCAGCGTCATAATGACCTAAGACTAGGTAGGTAGGGAGTTTGCATACCTGAGTGGGCAATGTATAGCGGAAGAAGTAATAATTTGCATCGTTTATATTAATATTATACCTACCTATGTTGATTTTTGATTGATGATGGCATGGATGGTGTTCGGCATCCAGCTGTTACATTGGCTTTTTTAAAACTGAAGAGCTGGTTAGATTAGAAAGCAATGTAACTGCCATAGGTGTAGGTAAAAACCTTTGTGTGTGATGTACCTACCTAGGTAGGTACATCACACACTGTTTTTTAAAAGGTTATTTAAAGGTAAAGGTTTTTTCACTCGGAACACTTGCACCTTGCCCAATTTATTGTTAGACTAGCTTCCGCCCGCGACTTCGCTCGCGTCTCGTTGAATCCCGTTGATTTTCCGCGTAAAAAATTACGTAGCCTATGTGTTAATTCAGGTCATTCACGTAACGTCAGGTAGTAGACAGTACCTATATACCTAAGTACCGATTCCAAGTTTCATTCAAATCGGATCTGTAGTTTTTGCGTGAAAGTGTAACAAACATCCATACCTATACATTCTTACAACTTTCGCGTTTTTATTATTAGTAGGATAGGATGAGCGATTTTAAATCTTCAGATACAGATACATAAGTTGAAATGTGCGAGTGAGAAGTTAGTAAGTATTATAATGTACTTACCTACCTACCTATGTGGGACAGACAGCATAGTTTTTGTAGATAAATAGTAGGTACCACGCACACGCACTCAGTTATAAACACAAGTTTATTAATTGTAATGGTCTCACACGTACGAGATAAATGAGATGAAAGCGGGTCGCGATTGCGACCTACCTAACGTGTTATGTAAAATTGGGCTTACCTGGGCATTGTTGCACGTCAGTTGCCGCCGCGAAGGCGCAAAATGCAAGGGCAAGCACGACTGAGTTCCGCGATACCATTGTGATGTCTGGTGTCTTGCTGGTGACTTCACTTTTTACACAACCGGACTGCTCTGCTTTACTACTCAAAAGCGACAAACGACGACGACGACGCTTCTCCCGTCTATAGGTAGGTTAGGTACACGTCTTACTTCACTGATGTTGAATATATACTGCTTGCTTGCTCGGGCGTCATCTAGCTAGGTAGGTAAGGTAGGTACCACTTAGGTGCTTAGTATATACCTACCTACTGTCTGCGCACTACACAGACAGACTAACACTTAGTCTTGTATGTAGGTTACCTACTTGCGTGATCGATCACAATGAAGGTCTTAATAATTAATAGTACCTACCTACTTAGGTAATAAGTGGTAAGTAATACTTACCTGCTACCTATGTAAGTCTAAGTACCTAGGTACGTAGGTAGGTTAGGTGGCTGTACCTTACCTACCATACATGTGGCGTCGACGCGTGATTTTAGTCGTCCATCCAATAAGTAATAATTCGCCCAAGGTCGCGGGGCCGATTGAGGCATCCATTTGAAGAATATCTGAATAACGAAAAATAATGGGAAGTTGCAACTTGAACAGTTTTTGATAAAAGGAAAAAAACAGATAGATAGGTACTTAATACAATTTTGGGTCGTATGGGAAGTAGGTAGGTACCTATTCGGTGGACGAGGCGAGTTCTTTCGCACTTGACCGGACTTGTATAAGTAAGTATTTTGAATTCAAGTAAACCGTGTCCTAGAACATGGGACTGGACTTCATAATAATATAATAATATATTTTTGCCATACCTAATACCTAGGTTTTTGTTTTATGAAAATACAGAAAAAATATTGAAATGGGTAGGTATGAAACAAACATGTTATTAAAGTGGTTTGATACGGTTATGTAATATATCGTGATCGCAGCAGTTTTTGTAGGGAACTCTGCGTTTGGACCAGTACAGAGTAGCACAGCACGCGAACTCCGCTCTCGTTGTAGATGCGCCAGCGCAGGTAGCCGCGTTGGTTCTGCAAATCAAACACAATCTCTTGTAAGGTGGAGTGGGTCAATTCTGTCAGTTCCTCCAGTTCGTGTAGTATAGTTCTGATGTTTGTTTGTAAACAAACAAAAGAACACAATATGAATTACTAGTAGTTCGCCCCGAATTGAGATCTCGTGATGGTCGGAGGTTAATAAAACCCAAACAATCTTCATTGACCAATGGTTGTAATAAACTTTGCAAATCGCTTCGAAATCGCCGTCTAGATAGCTAGACGGCTGGGGTAAGACTGGGGTACATAGGTACCCCAGTCTTACTTGAACTACAAAATCTTTGAAACTCCAAGAAATGGTACCTAGCTCACGTTATAGGTACCTACCTACTGGGTTTGCCAATTTTATAATTTTTACAATAACTCAAAAACTATTAGACCTAGAATCTAAATAAAAACGGTTTTGGAATGTCTAAGCAAAACCCTATCATATGACACCCCACTTGATATTATTGTACATCGAATTACTATTATACGCTAGTAATAATACCTCAATGTAATTGTACGACTTTTTTTTCACGACCCCTTGACCGATTTACTTCATTTAACAAACCAGTAAAACTTAAGAGTACTGTCCGTATACCTACCAAATTTTATGAAGATTGGATGAGCGGTTTAAAAGATCTCGTCGAACAAACATACAAAGCATTTTTGTCCAAGTTGTCATTAAGATGACGTCATGTTATGTTATCTCCGCAAACTTATCGGCAAGTTATTGATGATGTATAGTCTCTGTTACCGTGTTAAGTACCAACGTAAGATATCGTTAAACAATGAAAGCATGTCAATTATACAGGGTGTTACCAGACCACTTCCGAAAACAAAAGGGGGAGCTACAGCACACCAAAACCCAACCAAAAAATAATCAGTTATCCTGAAAAATAATTATAGCCGGAGAAAACAATGTTTAAAGATTTGTATTTATATCGCCAGCCCGCAATGTACGCATTCACGTAGGTAAGGTCGAGGCGTAGTACTATTATTTATTCTGTGTCGTAAGTGCCTACTAACGTAGGTCGCTCGCACGTCGCGTACTTGAATGACCCGCGATGAACTCTCAGCTGTTCATGCTGTAGTAGACGTAATCTGCGTGCTGCGTGTACATTGCTGCTTTATTTATTTTATTTGTTTTTTTGCTTTTTTAAATGAGATAATTAGGTAGATATGTCTTATTATGTTGTACAGTGTGTATGTAACTAGAAAAAAAATTAATAAGAGATAGTCAAGTCAATTTTTTTTTTCGCGATTTTTTTCGCTTAATGTTTTCAGTATCATGGTCTGATTGGAACCTCCAAGTTTTCGGAAGTGGTCTGGTAACACCCTGTATATTATATGGAAAAATTAACAAAATTCAATTTGCTTACATTTCACTGAACTAGGTACGTCAGAATTTAGATACGCACCTAGTTATTTGTTCGTCACAAAAATATACGGCAAAAATATAGAACACACGTCAAACTTACCAAAGCCATGTTTGCAGGTACACTCATTACACTGTAGAAGAAGGTGAGTCCATCGATCTGCACAGGACACATCACGCTGTCGCACAACTCTGTAATAATTAAAAAAATAAGATTTACTTCAGAGTAATAAAAACATGTAAGTACTTATTCGAAAACTTAAACTCCGTGGTCTTATGAAATTAGTATTTATTTATTTGTTTATTCAATCTTAATGTAATTTTACAGACTTGGTTAGGTACCTTGTTTTTGTGCTCACAGAAATATAAAAAAATAGAAAGCCTTTTTTTCTGGTTTTCAAAAACATATTTAAGAAGATAGATAATTTGATTTATCAGATTTTATACTTAACAAGCCGTCGCCCGCGGCGTTGCTCGCGTTCTACCCTTTAG
Source organism: Eulithis prunata (assembly GCA_918843925.1). NCBI lineage: Eukaryota > Metazoa > Arthropoda > Insecta > Lepidoptera > Geometridae > Eulithis > Eulithis prunata. The sequence goes on along the minus strand of OU974024.1, from coordinate 5,307,204 downwards.
AGTGTGACGTTTCAAAATTCCTTTCTTAGTGCACCCCTACTCTATATAAGGATACCACCCTCCAAATTTCATACCTCTAGGACTTATAGTTTAGGCTGTGCGTTGATTCTAAGTCAGCTTCAAAAGAGTTTTATATATATTGATGATGATGATGATGATATTGATGATTCCATCAAGAGCGCACTTTTTATATTCGAAACTAGATTTTTAACCAAAAATATGATAAGGGGGCCTACATCTGATCTATTCTTAGTGGTCTTCTAAAGCTGAACTAAAATGATTGCTAAATCCGTTGTCATCTCTTTTCGTTGGTAGGCAACTGATAACGATAGGGCATAGAGCAGCCGCGCTAAAATGACAGCTGAATATGAAAAATGGAATAATATAGATTTCCTAAAGTAATAGCTTAAACTAGAAATAAATCAGTATATATTATAGTAATCCAGTTCTGTTGTGTTGAAATTAAAATAATAATATCACAGTTCCGCATTACGTACCTACTATTCTTGAATTATTTTAAATTTTAATGTGTCTTAAACAACCTGTGATAAGTAGATCCACCGGTTTTTGATAAAGATTAGGATAAAACCAACAACGTAAACTCAAATTCTCAAAAAGCTAAAGTTACGTAGGTACTTATGATGGATTATTTTTTACTGACTTGGTGAAAAATCCACTATTATTTTATTTCTAAAAAAATATTACCTGGCGTCACGTTAGTTTTTAAATCGATGTGGTTAATATTAAACACTACATTTTGGTCCAATTTGCTCGATTCAAAATCTGTAACAACAAAACCTATTATTAAGTATAATTAATGTAGATAACTACCTACCTACTAACTATCTACCTGCCTAATTTAATGTTGTACCTAATCTATGTCGATTCGGTCGGCGGGTACCTAGGTAGGTACCTTACATACAGTACCTACACTATTTAGGTACCTACTTATTAACATAAAATAAATATATACATATACATTATTATAAATACAACCATTGTCGTCGTCGGCCAAGTCGAGTAGCCTAGATTTTTAACAGTTTTGGTACAGAAGGGTTAATCTCATAATCCCCTTGATTTCAAAATTTTAAAATCAAGGGTATTTTGAGACTATTCAGTCTCAAAGTCCCCTTAGGGCAAAATTACACCGTAATAGCTCAAAGTGCTTTTAAACAATAAAATGTTACTGGTCACTTAGAATCACTTTGTAGTTTGATTTTACTTTACCTACCTATTTTTTTAATTAAATACTTACTTAGTTTCCTGTTGCTGAACTATCCACTTCAATTATCAAACTATTTTTGCAGTAGTAGTGAAGTGGAACCTCAACATCATAGGTACTTAGCATTATGTATTACTTGTCAACCTACGTATCATGGAGTTCTAGAACCTATGAATGTACATAGGTAACTAGTATTCATAAAAATGAATATCTGGATTGATTTGGACGAAATTTAAATAAAAGTACTAGGGTAGCAGAATTATGTAAGAGGTGTTTCTTAATAAAATTAAAACAGCTAACTGATAACACCAAAATATAATCAGCTGTTACACGCGAACGAATTCGCAGCATTTAATTAGTTTTGAATTTATGTGTGTGTTGTGTTAAGTGTCCGTGAATATTTGATCGAGTGAGCGAAGCGAACGAGATCCTAGTGACAACTTGGACGAAAATGCTTTGTATGTTTGTATGTTTGTTCGACGAGATCTTTTGAACCGCTTATCCGATCTTCACAGAATTTAGTAGGTATACGGATAGTACTCTTAAGTTTTACTGGTTTGTTAAATGAAGTAAATCGGTTAAGGGGTCGTGAAGTTATGAGGGTCCAAAAGGAGTAAAAAAAAAAAGTCGTACAATAATATCAAGTGGGGTGTCATATGATAGGGTTTTTTTTAGACATTCCAAAACCGTTTTTATTTTGATTCTAAGTCTAATAGTTTTTGAGTTGTTGTAAAAATTATAAAATTGGCAAACCCAGTATAACGTGAGCTACCATTTTTTGAAGTTTCAATGATTTTGTAGTTCAAGTAAGACTGGTCCATAGCTAGACGACGATTTCGAAGCGATTTGCAAAGTTTATTACAACCATTGGTCAATAAAAATTGTTTGGGTTTTATTAACCTCCGACCATCACGAGATCTCAGTTCGGGGCGAACTACTAGTTATTTATTATTTATTTATTGGCACCATCAGAGGTTAAAAACACAAAAAGCTTGAAAATGACGTGAATCTATTTTATCTATCTTTACTATACCACCTATACTATAAAAGTATAAAAAAGCCAAAAACTAAAATTAAAGATATAAAAAAATTACAGATCTAATAAATAAACGATTCTGATTTTAAAAATTGGTCTTGTCTGTTTGTTTGCGGATCACGCCTACTGGACCAATTTCAATTAAACTTATATCACTCAGAAGCCCAGTTTCCGGATTGAAACATAGGCTATTTTAATTCTAATATATACCTACTAAACATAGGCTTTTTATTGATATCAAAGACGTGGATTCTTAGGTACAGCTTGAACTTTTTAAATCAAAAGCAGTCATTTGCCACGAGGTTCATCGTATGCTGGCGACACATTTTGGTGACGCTGATGAATAAACCTTTTTTGTGTTGGTGGGTACACAACCTGGTCGTAATCAATCATATTAATAAAACAACATTTTCAGTTCTAAGCTACGTTTACAAAGATGAAAATTTTACAAGTGTTTCCAAAACGTACACCCAGTTAAACTAAACCAAACTAACTTACCGAGTAGTTCAGAGCCTAATATGCAAAAGAGCATTATTAAACTCTGAACTACTCGGTGGACGATAGTTGGGCTAGTCCATTCGCACTTGACCGGTTAGTGTTCCGTCCGGTCCAGTTTTGGAAAACCGGAACACAAAATGGTCTGCGATAGGTCAAAATCTATACAGGGTGTTACCAGACCACTTCCGAAAACGAAAGGGGGAGCTACAGCACACCAAAACCCAACCAAAAAAAAAATCTGTTATGCTGAAAAATAATTATAGCCGGAGAAAACAATGTTTAAAGATTCGTATTTATTTCGCCAGCCCGCAATGTACGCATTCACGTAGGTAAGGCCGAGGCGTAGTACTATTATTTATTCTGTGTCGTAAGTGCCTACTAACGTAGGTCGCTCGCACGTCGCGTACTTGAATGACCCGCGATGAACTCTCAGCTGTTCATGCTGTAGTAGACGTAATCTGCGTGCTGCGTGTACATTGCTGCTTTATTTATTTTATTTGTTTTTTTGCTTCTTTAAATGAGATAATTAGGTAGATATGTCTTATTATGTTGTACTGTGTGTATGTAACTAGAAAAAAAATTAAAAAGAGATAATCAAGTCAATTTTTTTTTCGCGATTTTTTTCGCTTAATGTTTTCAGTATCATGGTCTGATTGGAACCTCCAAGTTTTCGGAAGTGGTCTGGTAACACCCTGTAAAAAAATAAAAAAAATAAAAATCTAAGAAATTTAAAAGGGATTTGGAATGTCTAAATGAAGCCCTATAATATTACCTACATGACACCCTACGTAATATTTTTGTACGACCGTAGACCTACCAAATTCAGTGAAGATTGTAACGGTTCGAAAGTTATGCTTATGCTCGAACAAACAAACAACGCCAATTGGTTCGATTGGCCCAAGCAAATTGTCACTGAGACCTTTGTTCGCTTCGCTCACTCCTGATCAATAAAATGCTGACGTTACTGGACAGCAATATTATTAACCAAACCACAATGCTAATTAAGTACCAAAAACCTAACCTAACTAGTAGTTCGCTCGGAACTGAGAACTTGTGATGTTGTTAAAAATTAAAACCTTGGATTACAGACTTCATTACGTTCATTACATCTCAATAAATAGGTACGTACTCTGAGATGAACTAAATGTTTCAAACTGCAATTATGCCTGAGATTCCTCTAAACTCATAACTTGGAAACCACTCCACCAATTTTCACCAAACAGAAGGAACTAAGTAGGTATCCCAGATAAGTTCTTTCTTACAAAAAGAAACCGCATTCAAATCGGAGCCGCACTTAATGGACTACGAGGTCACAGACAGACACACAGCGCAGCGTGGTCAAACTTATAACTCTCCGTCCGTTTTACGGCTGGAGGTCAAACCCAACGCATTTAAAAAAAAATGGTTGAGCTAAACTTTAATAATCGCGCCGATACCGCAATCTTACTGAACTACAAAGTCATTGAAACTCTTAAGAAATTGTAGCTCACTTTATATACTGGTTTTCCAACTTTATAATTTCACGATAACTGAAAATCTATTTAACTAAGAACGTCTAAACGAAGGAGGGTACAAGCCCAAAGATACAACCCCGATTTGCCCAAGTTGTCACTAAGATCTTCGTTCGCTTCGCTCACTCGATCAATAACCTATACACAATAATACCTGCACGAAACTCCAAATTGACTGGAACTTCTTCCCCCAACGTGACATAGCAAGGGAGTCTCATTCCGCATCCATCGATGTTTACAGCATACAAATCATATGCCGAGCCTGGAATTAGGATTTAGGAGACGTCGTGGGAAGTATAAAGCTATAATAATCTGTAGGTATATCAGGGGACGTCGTCGTCTGTCTGATGATGTCGATTTACATTTACTGCGCTAAGCGTATCAGCGTGTGCTACACGCAAAAGACAAACGAATTTTAAAAATCTATAGACTATTCTATTGTATGAACACACTGCCATTTAACAACAACATACAAATTAAGACAAACTGAATATTAACATAACATTTTGAAACATCTTTAAACTAGTTTGTTTCTGGGTTAAATCAAGGCTGAACCTTTTACCTTTTTTTTTCTCGGTAATGCGCGAGTATCGCTGCTTGGTGACACAATGCGGCGGTATGGTAGAGTTACTTTCCCGGATGAACTCTTTGAGAAGAAGCTCTACAACTGTATACCTTTGCAGCCCCCCCCGATTTACTTCATTTTCAACCAGTGAAACCAAGCCCAAATTCTGTGAAGGTCGGTTAGGCAGCGGTTCGAAAGTTATGCTCTAATACACATACAATACAACGCCGATTTGCTCAAGTTGTGACTAAGATTTTCGTTCGCTTCGCTCACTCGATCAAAACTTCCTATATCCGTCCTATATACTTACCTACCTACTACCTAGGTAGGTACGTTTCTCTCCAAATAATAGGTATTTAATCGAAGTCATTGTATAGATCCTATGCCAGATAATAGGCAGGTACCGATAAGTAGGTACAGCTACAAGCCACAGAGTAATGGTGAGTGACCTATCAATGGAACTACAGCAAATATACTAGGTAGGTTCCTATATAGCATAATAGAACACAATTTACATGGGTCACTCACCACAATCTTCAAAAATGACATTTGCGGATACTATAGTCCAACTAAACTGCAAGAGCACACACAATAACATTATTGAATATACCTACGAATATTCTAAATAAAACAGTGATTGCTATGTAATTAACAATAATACAAATTCTTACCAAATTATAGTAGGTACCTAGGTTGCTAGCTACCAACTTATGACCAAAATAAATACCTACCTATATCGGGTAGAACGGATAGGCCCAAGATTATCAGGGGTGATAACAGCCGCAAGGCACCTTTACTGTAGTTCTGCTGCATCGGACAAAGGTAGGTAGGTACCTAGGTACCCAATTAATCATCATACCTACCTAATTAATAAATTATCACATTAGTACCAGTAGAAACATACCCACCTAACTTACCTACAAGTAGATAGATAATATTGGTAGCCGTGAGTACCTACCTACGTAGCTAGTGTGTACGTAGGTAAACGTAGGTAGGTAGATAGGTGGAGGGAGAGGAAACCATTGAGCATTTAAAGTTGTACGTACGTCCCTACGTACGTCAAAGAATGTGTAGAGTCCTTTCCATGAAAGAAGTCCCGCAGACGCGTCGCTGTAGTCGTGCGACGTGATGTTACCTAGTTGGTAAAGTCTGTAGTTCCGGAAATTGCCACGGGACTTCTTTCATGAAAAGGACTAATACTGCGTAATACGTACGTCCCTACCTAGATTTGCAATAAACCAAAAATTTTATGACATCAAGCTTGAGTGTTGATTAAAGTTTTTAAGAAAAACTTGGCTGAACTCTACTCAACAAGCAACGTTTCAGCAATTAGAGCTTTGAAATAAACAATTTATTTGAATTCACTCCAATCGACACTTGTTATCAATATATTATATATTTTTATATTATATATAGTTATATTTATTGTTGATATCGACAGTGTTGGTCTGTGTACGATAGAAATACTGGCCGTGGGCCGTAATAACTGATCAGTATTCTGTGGCATTATGGGATTGAATTTGGAACGTCAAAATTCTTAATTAAAAAAAACTTTTATCCTAGACTGGAACCAAAGAGAACCTTATTTCAAATCGACGTGTGGATTCAAAAATTCTACAAAAGTTTGTAAGCTCGCCTCTGATGCTAGCGCCATCTAATTCCTAGCCCCATAAAACAAGATTTGGCTGCGAGGCTGCGACTGGCTGCGAGCAGGATATAGGTGTTCGGTGCTGCGAGCCCTCAAGATTCTGATAAATAATAATAATGTCAAACATACACAAGGGATGACGATGACGGTGTTCTGTGGTAAAAACGCTGTTCGATACGATATCTTCACAGAAGACCGGGTGCCGTCATTTCACAACCATGGAAAACACAACCCCGGAATGTACAGTCAGGAATTTATGTATATTTTGGCAGCCAATTCCATGGTTGTGCAATCTCGGGACGTGTTTTCCAGGCCGTACAATGTTGTGCACAGGGTGGGAATACACAGCCATGGAATTGGCTGCCAAAATATACATCAATTCCTGACTGTACATTCCTGACTGTGTTTTCCATGGCTGTGAAAGCTCAGCACGTGTCGGGAATGCCCATCCACGGAATGTACAACCTGGGAATTGGATGCCAAAATACGTCATCACCTATGCTTTGTTTACACTTACTTGCCTGACTATGTGAACGATTGAACGATTGAAAGGGAACGTAAACAGAACAAAATATTTCATTTCTACATATTTTTTGTTTACTGCTATCTAAGGGAATTATCAGTTTCTCCTCGAGTTGCGTGAATGTAACCCAGTAGGTTGTTAGGTTTTTTTTTTGCTAACCTTAAGAATGGTGCGTGTCAGGTCAGAGGGGCACTTTTTAAATTTTTACCACCAAAATTACCTCATTCATTTATTTTCTACTCCTTATGCTCGAACATAAAGAACTTAAAGAAAAAACACATTGTTCATATAATTCATTTATAATTTATTATTCATTTTCCTATTCTATTCAGACTTAGGTACAACTTTGTTGTTTTTCTCTATGCTTTTCAATCGTTCTATTTCTAATCTGTTTAATACCTTTGATAGCCTGTGCTTTACTAATCACTAAATTCACACTAGTATCATTTTTACTCTGTAGTTACATCTGAACGAAGCATACAATGAATCGACCAATCAGGAGTAAGTACATCAATTCCATGGTTGTGCTTTCCACGGGCGTGCATTCCCTACACGTGTCGGGAATGCACAACCATGGAATTGATGTATTTGTCTGTTTTTTTTTATGAATTCATGTACATTATACATGAATTCCACGGTCGTGCATTCCTGACTGCGCTTTCCACGGCTGTGTTTTGACAGGCTGTACATTCCATGGTTGTACAATAACCGGACTCTCACAGACCTATGCAATGCATGCAGGTTTTGTGCAGACATTTTCTTGGTATTTCAATTTATTCAGAAATAAAATAAAATAACATAACAGAACCTTTTCTATGGCGTTATTCTACTTAACATTAACTTAATACTAAAAACACGGTATTCAAACTTAATTTCTAAATAATACTGTACAATACCTAGATATACTATCGGAGATAGAAGAAAATCTTAAAAAGGTAGAAACACCTAGCAACCCCTAGTAACCTACTCTAGTATTTTTTTAATCTGCTGCGATTAGGTAGGTAAATAATACCACATTTCGTTTCACCAAGTATCCTATCTGTGATTTTCACGATGTAACTTTAAATTACTCTGTGATTCGAGTTCTGTAATTTTTAGCAGTATTACTTGAGATTTTTTCCTTCAATCTAAACAAACGACAGCCGACTTGACGAATGACTTGACTGATATAATATTTCACTTGACTGACACGGTAAAATGGTCTGTCGAAACGATAGACAAGAGGCCATAAATACAAGAAGAAGAAGCATGTATTTTTTCTTTTTTTGAAGAAGAAATTACGGAAATTACTTGATTACTCTGAAAAATAAGAATGAGGAATGATTCTATGTTATTTTATTTTGAATGCTTTCTGTGCTTTAGCTTTGGTTTAGTGCTACCTAGGTTCCTACTCCGTCTGCTCCTCTAAGTAAGTTACCCTGTGCTACACACTGACCTATCAATCAGAAAACATGGCTCTAAGATCTATTTTTTGTGCAATAAAAGCTGAAAGGAAAACTCACCTCATTCGTTTGAGATTTCGGCATAAAACGAACTCGCAGATCAAACCCGCAGAGAAGGAATCTCGAACAGTATCGGATGTGGAAAATTTCATTAATAGTTCACCTGAGTATCACCAAATAAAAGATAAACTTCCTAAGAGTTTACTAAAAAAGTTTAAAAACCCTGAAAGTATGTATTTGATCAACAAAAAAACAGCTAAACTTATAGCAAACACCATTAAAAGTCACCTAGATGAAGCTTCTCCTTTGATAGAAGTTAATCCAGGACTCGGAATTTTGACAGAAGAACTACTTCAATGCCAGAAAAATCACATTTACATCTATGAAACTCTAAACCACTTCGCACCCAATTTACAGGTGAGTGATATGTTGGTGCCTGGCACCTACCAACCTTTAAAAACATACCTAATGTAACAAAACATGTACCTACCCACTTATTGTATTTTACAGAACATACAGAAGCAACATCCCGATCGTATCACATTTAAAATAGCAGACTTCTTAGGAATGTGGAAGCTAGCATTCATAGACAAAATGGATGGTGGGAACAGAATTCAAGACCTGCTTGGTGACCTTGCCACACAAAATAATGGTATAAGTCTATTATTAAAACTTACATTATAATTTATGTACCTAATAGATCTATTAGGTACAAATATCTATATTATTAAAACAATAATATCTATATTATTTACCTAATGAGTCAAACTCATTCATCAAGCCTTCTGTGGTCTCAGATGACACCTTACAAAGGTTATCTTATAACTAAAACTGGGTTTCACAGTCAGTGTTGGCTTTGACAGAGTGCACTCCGATGTGTACTCAGACACTAATTGTATCGTGTAAACACACAATCGGACGCCAGCATCGTGTTTACACGGCATCAGAGTGCACTCGGTTCCAGCCAACTCTCACTGTAAAAACCCGCCTAAGAAAGTTTTACTTTGACCTCAAATGACCTATGATTAGGAATTCATTCTTGTTAACTTTGGAAGATATGACCGACCTAATGTAACTTAGAAGACTTAGGGTTGAAAGGTGATGTGCAACAGTAGGTAACATATAAGACCCAAAAGATATTCGCGTGTGTGCCTAAAGTTTTAGGGTATAGAGGTCAAGGTCACCATTTTTCAAAGATCACCTGAGATCAAAAACCTAGAAGTTATGACAAACTTTGTCCAATGTCACCGAAGGTCAATGACATTTGGGATTTTGAGCCCATATAGGTCACTGACCTTATTTCTAAGAAATAAGTCTTATTACCCTTACTTCATGGGGGTTGCCACCATTAAAACTGACGGTGTTCTCGCTAAATAAGGTTTATCTAATGCAAGTACCTACATCTGTAATATTGAGAGACTCAAAGAAATTATGTAATTGATAGAGTGAGCAAAGCTTTTACCTAAGTTTTTTTTCAGATAGAACTGTGAAGGTAGTGGGTTCTATGCCTGGACTATCCTTTGTGAAGCATTTAATATATAATATTGTTTTTCACAACACTTCAAATCAACTGGGAAGGCCAGATCTATTTATCACTATGCCAGCCCATCAATATGAGGTACAGAGTCTATAACTGATAGGGGTAACTAGTAGAATATGAACAAATTTTGGTATCAATAAATTATGTTACTGTACCAAGGAGTCTACTTACACAATTTAATTTTGATGTCTTTAATATTTAGAAACAACCATACAACGAAATACACAAAGTATCTACCTACTTATTTTGCCTTCTGGGCCTTATATTCAGTGCCACATGGCCTAAATCTACTAGAGATCAAGTAGAGGGGATATTTGAGCGAGTTGAAAACATCTGCCTGAGTGAGCTTAAGGTTCTTGGTAACTTCTAAACATTATCTGGAAGATAAGTTTTTTGTGTGCTGCTGTTTTTATATTCAGTGAATTATTTAGGTACCTACTTTGTGTTGTACGGTAGGTAAGACGAAACCTATTGAATATTATTTTAGTTTCTTACAGATAGTGAAATTCAGCAGTCAAAGCACAAGTCTATCCCAGCATTGTTCCAGTTGCTTTTCACTTGCAAGGTGATCACAACTGTGCCTAAAGTTCATTTTCTTCCATGGACCCAGCTGCCTACAAACAGAAGAGTTACAATGGTTTGTATTGAGACTAAAGTCAAAATAAGAAAATTAATGAAAGTAGGAACCTACCTACAGTACCTCTAGTTTTGTAAGAAATACCTACAGAATTTTATCTTTTAGATGGATGAACACAGCCTCTACCTGGTGAATATAACGCATAGAGAGAAATTGCCATGTCCATCAGAATATTTGCCATTGCTATGGTATTTCTTCAAACCACACATGTTCTCCAAAACTACTAGAGTTATTCCAATGTTAGAGTAAGTACTCTTGTTATTTGTTACCTAATGTTAGAGTAAGTATTCTATTTCCAGTTTCAGCCAAATATTTTTGATCGAGTGAGTGAAGCCAACGAAGATCTTAGTGTCAACATGGGCGAATTAGCGTTGTATTGCTTCTATGTTTTCTCTTGCGAGTATCTATTTAAGTACTATTGTTTTTTTTTAGAAATGTGTTTTGTGAATACCTAGGTACTATAACAACATTGTAAAAACCCGATCTTCAGATGTTTTACTGGTTATGATTTTCAGATAAACCGGTTAAGGCCCTGGGGTTGTAAAGTTTAATTATACCTATAATTCAAACCTACTTAGGGTCCAACCAAATTAAAGTAAAAAAATAAAGTCGTAGGTACAAAAAGTGGGGTGTTACATTACAGGGCTTCCCGTAGACATTAGTAGGTAGTAGATTATTAGTTTTTGTTCTAGATTTTGTGTTATAGTGAAACAGGTGAAGTACCTACCTATAACGTGAGAGCTATCATTTCGTAGGAGTTTCAAAAGTTCAGGTAAGACTGTTAATTTAATTAGCTAGAACGAGGTATTGATCGATGTGAATTTCTGTTTATCTCGACTCAACCATTGTTAGAAAAAATGTTTCCGTTTCTCTTTCTTTGGGAACATCATGAGATTTCAGTTCGGGGCTAACTAGGTACTAGTTTAATAATTATACAAAAGGTAGGTAGGTAGGTACCTACTCTATTTTGTTTCAGTGACTGGGTAACACGACTAAAGCAATCAATAAGGTGCCTAGGTGCTAAAGCAATCAATACCTACCTACCTACTATTAATAACCTTAAAATCATGTTATTTTAGGCAGTGGATTCCCGGCTGTGGTGTTTGGCTAATAACGGGTCAGGATCCTCCAGACACTAATAAAGAATTGTCTCCGTGCGAGGACGACGCTAAACTGCCCCACATGACCATTTTCACTGAATTCGGCGATCTGAATCTGAGCCAGAAAGTAACTGTATTCAAAAAGTAAGTTTCTGTGATCTTCTTCATTCATTGTTTTAACTACGTACCTATAAAATGCGCATGAAACAAGAAAATATTCTCATCTGAAATTGTTATGTAGGTAACTACTCAAGTAATGTTAAGAGGATAGCCGTGGTCGTATACCTCCCCCACTTCAAAACAATACAATGACATGTCATTTAACAATATAGTGGTACGGCAATGTGACATTTGACCACGGTTATCCTCTAAATATGTACTTAATTCGTCCAAGTCTAAATATAGCTATAGACTGATTATCTTAATTTATTATAACAAGGTTTATTCACAAAGAAAATTACAACTAATACAATATTTACAAAATACACATGGAACAGTTGATATAGATAACAATTTCAGATGAGAATATTTTATAGTTCCATACTTTTTAGAGTGCGATTTCCAGTAGTCGGGTTTTAGTTTTTGAACTTTTTTTTTTTAACTAGGGCTCTAATTGCAGTTAAAAATAATTAAAGATTTTTTTAGTTCGTAAGTAAATGTGTTTTGTATTGTTTTAGATTCATATCGTGGCCTGAATTTGAACAGTGTCAATTCAGGATAACAATGGAGAACAACCTACCCAAATTCGTTACCGCATTGGAAGACGATGACGGCAAAGATAACTTAAATACTCATAATATCGACGAAACAGACTCTGAAACAGAAACGTGATTCAAACAATAAAACTGCTTTTTATAAGGATAAATATAATGTGTTTCCCTCGTTTATTTACAATTAAGTATTATCAACAACAAGTACAAGGCAAGTGGATAAAAAATAAATATAGTGTGGGGTTTGTATTCCAAACTAAACTCATGAATGAGATTTAAGCATACCTAGACTAGAGTGATTAATAAAATCTACCTACGGGTAGGTATATGTTTGAATTTCAATTCACGCCTGAGCATGGTTTTAAGAATACGAGCCTAAATGAACCCCAGACAATCGCATAGGTACCTAACATGGGAGTAATATCACCGTATAAAACAAGTGTTGAAGGTTTGATAAAAATTTTGATTCCATTGAGTGTAAAATAAAATCTGAGTATCAATTCTCTCTGAAATAATACCTTTCTTACTAAATGCTAACATAAATATCAAGTAACTGAACCTATTATAGGTACAGGTACCTGCTTAGTAATCGGGTGTTCTAGGTCTCTTATGCTAACATTAATTCGGCTAGCTCAACCAGGAACGAAAATAGACCCAACAAAAGTGAATTTCTTGAATAACAGAAAAACGGTTAGAGGCACAAATTTTAAACTTCCGGCACAATTAAAGGAGGCTCTAAATATCTGCAGTTTTAGAATTGTCAGATTCTACACTTTTTTGTTAAAGTAATGCACACCTTTCAAATCTACTTTCGGAAGTTCAACGTAGTTATTTAACACCCACGTGTTCCTTAGATTGAATACAATTTTGACCTAATTTATAATATTTTTACAATTTACATAATTCACAGTTTCAATAATAATTTCTAATGTACAGTTTAATTATACATATTATAATAAAATAAATATTTAAGTATTGCTTCAACACAATTAAATACCTAGGTATCTGAGCTTGCGAATTTCAAGGTTAATTATTATGTTAACAAACAATATTGAAATTAGTTTATTAAAATAAATTATGTTTAAAAGTAAAGGACGGTTCTAATGGCCACATACACATATTGACATTGGACTATGCAAACACTTTAACCACTACCTAGGTACCTACTATACCTACTTAATAATTTATGTCACAATGTGTAAGTGCTCAATGTACTCTAGCTACACAACTAAATTGCAAGTAGAATTAATTAGGTATGTATTTAAAACTATTTTCTTAGAATGAATATAAATTAGTGTAAAAATAAAATACTACAGTGTACCTACCAAATCCACCACCATAAATATGTACAAATTTATACGTAAGTATAATAATTCTTAAGTATACATACATCGACAGTCACTTTACCTACTAGTGTTGTTATAAATTCTGAAAGTGTCTTTCATTGTAAGAATTGTGCCCACTGGATTTAGGTGTGATGTAATTTAATGTAGGAATATCTAACGGTACTTTATTACTTTTCGCGGCAAACTTATTTTTAATGCTTGTTTTCTGTATATTCGAGTTAGTGTGAACGTTTAAACTAATTGTATTCAGGCCGTTCTGTGGTGTTACGCTCGGGCTCGAAACAAAGTCGGTCCACTCATCATCATCGACAAAAACTGGCGCTATTTTTGGAAATGTTTGTTTAGGTTTGCTCGATACAAATTCTCCCCAGATGTCGTCATCTGGTACCTGACCTATCACAGTGTTTTTTTGTACGTGGACTGGCGATGCCCCTTTGCTGGGGCCGCCGGCCGCGCTAAGTTCAGTTTTCAATGATTGCAGAGTCTCTACAGGGTTGAACCTAGAGAGATCTTGTAAATCTATTCCAGGATTAGGCCAATTTATTTGTGAGTAACTCTCCAAAGACAATGGCTGCAATATTTGAGCTGTTTTTTGATGTTTTTGTGTTGCTTTTGAGTTTACAGGTAAGGTCTGCAATACACTAGAAAGTGCGTTTTTGCTAGTTGTAACCTCTGGTGTTGGAATACAATTATGTGTTAAAGCTTCGTTTAGTCTTGTATTTTCAACTGATATGGTGTCAGACTTATTATTTTTCGGGAATGTATAATCGAAATTTTTAATCAAAGATGGACTTTGATTTGTGCCCTGATTTGGAATGTTATCATAGGAGTTACATTCAATAGCAAAGTCTACCGTTGAATTCTTTGGCGGCAGAGCACATTGAAATGTGTCGAATTCATCATCGAAACTGTCGTGTTTCGCTTGGAAGACTGGTTGTAACTGAACGTCTTTCTTTTCCACCAGTGTCAGCCTGCCACTGACATTTTCCAAAGTATCAGACTCTACTGTGGAACTGCTTTCCTGAGGCGATGGGATGTGTAATTGTTCATTTTTCCAAGATGTTTTAGATACAAAATCTGAAAAGTCTTCAAATGTTTCTTTAACTTCGCCAGGATTCGGCCAGTTTAGTGAAGGAGTCAGAGGTTCCATTTTAATAGGCTGTAATACTTGAGTTTGATAGGTTATATTAGGTTTAGAGTTATTTTCCGACTTTAGTACCATGGGTTGTTCTTTTGGTTGAGGGCCTGTTGCAATGCTTCCATCACTACATTTGAAGTCTTGAAACTCCCAATCGTCATCATCATCATTATTTTCTTTTGATGTTTCAGTAGTTGGTGTGGGGAAACTTTCAACTACAGCTTTCATACTTTCAGTAACAGGTTGAGGCATAAGTATGGAAGGTACACTATCATAATGAATTGTTTTAGATCTTGGTGTTTCTGAGTTAGTAGGTGTAAATATATGTGTATCAGGCAGATTGATTTGTCTCAGTGGTTGAACATTAAGAGTGCTTGGGTATTTTTTTTCTGATTTCGTTGAAATAGCACCTTCAAATACACCTAGGTCAGATGATGTCACTTCTACGACACTTTCAGTTTCTGTACTGCAAGCTGAAATATGTCAAAGAAAACGATTATTCTTATGTCTCATTTGGTTAGGTAGGTACCTAGGTACTTATTGTTAAGTACAGTACATAGGTACCGACACATGTCATATCATTGGTTAGATTAACACAATGAATAGATGGAGTCAACCACTGTCACTAATGCAAAGTTGCCATATTACATGCCATTTTTGTAAATTTTTATACCAGGCAGGGTGTATATGTATGTATACCACTATTCCCGACAATATTGGGGAGATAAAGTACCCACCAATATGATTTTTTTTTTATGGAACCAATAGTGTGAACAACAAACCCTCCGAAGTTTTTGGGAATGGCTCTATTACAATAAAAGGACAATGTTCTAGGTGCTGCACATTTTTATATGTAATGTAGGATTCTTAAATATTATAAATAGTAGGTACTTACCATGTGATAGTAACTCAGAGATCTTGAGGGTGGAATGGTTTTGAGCCATTTGGTCTAAGGTGGCCATGAGGTGTTCTAAGTCTAGGAGTAGGGCTTCGGCATAGGTAACTATGGGATTGGGAACAAGCGTAACATTTACAGGTGGGAGTGAAATCCATGTGCAAGACATGCAAGAGAAGTTTACAAATGTGTGAATGTTAATAAGCTTATTTGTTAGTCACAGTTTTAAAGAATCTTTCATAATTTTGTCGTATCAAATACATTGTGCATTTGGCAGTGTATTTGTAGCTTGATGTGCCATTTAGTCATTTTACATCTGGCGTCTACAATTAATTGTAGACAAATTATTTGCATAAAGTCGACTTACATTCTTGTCCATCTGATGTAAATGGATCCACCCATCCATCATGTTTGGGTGCAGTTTTATCTGAAGAGACAGCTTCACTCAGAGATGAACTTGCAGGTGTCAGTGGTTTTTGAGGCTGCAGAGGAGCATTGTTAAGGTTTACTGCATACTTTGGCATGTTGTAACTCCATTTTGGACCAAACAACTGAAATTGAAAGTAAAGACATCATGATAAGTATCTACAGTGTTCACTTAATACCCAATTAGGTATCCATAATTAGGACATTAATGGGATTATACTTAATATTGGGATTATACTTAATATGCCTGTACATTTACCTTTTGGTTACTTTGGCTACCTAATCAAGTTGACCAAAAAAGTTCAACCAAATAAAAAATTACATTACGATGATATTAAACAAATATGTAACTTACAATGTTCCTAGAGTCTATACACAATGCTTTAAGCAAAGTCTTCTGTCCTAATGAATTGTTCCAGTTGACAATGTAAGGTTGTCTGATATCGGTTTCTCTCAAATGCCTCCAAGTTTCACTAAGCATTGTCTCAAGCTTTCCTTCAAATTCAACATCCGGCTCCGTCACTTCTTCTTTAAAAATAGAGCTAAGAACATTTGTAATACTTTCCATAAGCTGATTCTCATTATCTGACAAATGAAAATCTATGCCAGGTCCTTGTTGATTGGGTAAAGGATTATTGGACACACAGTTTGTATCACTATCAACTGTTGATGATTTGAAATCATCAAAATCCCCAAAATCATCTTCACCATTACTGGCTATTAAATTGTTTAATACATCAGACTGAGTTCCTGGCTGCACAGTTTCAGTAAATGAATCAGTTCCTGGAGGCAAAGTTTCAGTAAATGAGTCAGTTCCTGGCTGCAAAGTTTCAGTAAATGAATCAGTTCCTGGCTGCAAAGTTTCAGTAAATGAGTCAGTTCCTGGCTGCAAAGCTTCAGTAAATGAGTCAGTTCCTGGCTGCAAAGTTTCAGTAAATGAATCAGTTCCTGGCTGCATAGTTTCAGTAAACGAATCAGTTCCTGGCTGCATAGTTTCCGTAAATGAATCAGTTCCTGGCTGCATACTTTCAGTAAATGAATCAGTTAATATATTTTCTTCTTTAACAGTTTCAAAATTTGCAGTAAAATTTCCAAAATCATCATTAATAGGTTCATTAATATCCCATGGGTTGTTACAAGTGACTATTACAGGTAGTGGTTTGTTCTCTGCACTCACAAATTGGAATTCATCAAAATCATCATCTACATTAATTGTTTCTTTATACAGTTCAATTGTTTCACTACAGATGACTTGTTCAGTGTCGCTATTAGGAGTTGTATAGGACTCTGTAGATACATCTACCTCAAAGTCGGGTGTTACTGCAACATCCACTCTAGATATGTGTTTATTGTCATCAATGCTTAGTGATTCCACAGAATTATCTTCTGTTACTGGACTAGGTGATAAAGTTCTGAGATGGTCTTCTGTTAC
Organism: Eulithis prunata; assembly: GCA_918843925.1. Taxonomy (NCBI): domain Eukaryota; kingdom Metazoa; phylum Arthropoda; class Insecta; order Lepidoptera; family Geometridae; genus Eulithis; species Eulithis prunata. The sequence goes on along the minus strand of OU974024.1, from coordinate 5,289,535 downwards.
TTCATTTACAACATTGCTTTCACTAATAGAAGATTTATTTGAGCCATTTATTACTTCAATTTCAGCTTTTGTACTAGTTTCTATACTTTCTTCACTGATTTCCAATTCTAAGTCTTCTATATTGACTTCATCTTCACATTTTTTGCTTGCAGTTGAGATGTTAAGACCAGTGTAGTGTTCTTCAGTATAAGGTCCTATTGTTTCAACTTGTATTGGTGTTTTGATTTTACATAAACTTAAGGTTTCAACGTTTTCGCTTGGGATATCCTTAGTATTGACACTGGATTGAATATTACTGTACGATGGAAAATTTCTAAAGTTGTAATCATCATCATCATCTTGAGATACTGTAACAAAAGGCAACTATGGTAATACTTTTTCTGACATTATTGCCACACACACAACAGATCCCAACAACAATTAATTATTCTAACATCTAGATAATAGATATCACAAAACCTAAGTCATGGCTGTAACTACAGAACATCTGAGATGAGATGGACTTATGGATGGAGTACCTAGGTATACTTACAATTATAGGATATATCAAAATCTTCAGGATCTTTGTCTTCTTCACACTGATCTGGTGGTGGAGGAGTACTACAAACGAGTGGAGGAATCGACATTTTACAATCAGGCTGATCTAGGATTTTCAGATTTTACGCCTCAACAAACAAATCCACAAGGTTTGGGATGTCTACGACATAATTCAAGAATCAAGATTGGATATCCTATCGAGATTCCTAATTTCCTGTAAACGTAGTAAAATGAGGACAACTGGACAGCTGTTTCCAAAAAAAATACTCTTGCTGTCTTGCTCTGACTAAGAAAAGACAATGAAGAGGCGAGGTGCACGCAAAATATTTCTCTTCTCCATAGATGTATGTGCTCTTCTCTGTGTGAAAAAGGTTGTTTTTTTGGCCAGCCTTATTCCGACATACTATGGCAGACACTATAAGCTTCCCTTTAAGCAACCTTAGTGGCGTTTTCATTTAATATTTTACCATAAATTATGCTATGGCCAGACTTGAAGGCGAATATTCGTGTTCGCGTTGTCACGATAAAAGTTCGTGTTCGATCCATGACGAAATGCTTGGCCACATAAAAAAAACTTCAATTCGTCGCGATAATCTAGAACGCTCGGCGTCTCGCAGTCAAGCGAAGTGTAGCCTTACCCACAGTATAGTATACCGGTCTGTGAGTCTATTCCAAAAAATGTTTGGTAATGTTGATAAACATTACGTGACGTCACGAAACTAAAAGTACGTTAAAATAAGAGCATCGGTTTTCTTTTGTTCTGGCGCTGGAGGCTTGTCCTTTTGCCTAGTATTTTTTGTTCTCTGATTGACACTCAGTCCCGTTTAAGTACCAATACCACACCGATACTTAGATCCACAGATTACTAGGATGCATCTTAGATCGTTACCTTCTCAATCATAGATTGGATTAGAGAGTTTCATAAAGAATGTATGTATTCCTCTATGGTTCCGCTCGATCCATTATTAGTCACCAAAACATTCACAATCAAGGCTAAGGGTCCGTTCACACAGACCGGCTCGGAGAGGAGAGCAGATTCATATCACATTGAAAACAGAGTTTTTAGTATTTGTAGTAAGGTTTATTTTTGCACGTGAACTGCTTTTGTCCGCTAAAGATAAAACACTCATGTTGCCTAAATCAGAACTAGATGGCGCTGCTAAGTTTGTCCGGATCCTAGAACGCGCTATCGAAGCGTTTTAGATTTTGAGTGGGTCTCCGTATGGGCTAACGTTAAACGCTCAGCGCAACCTTGTTGGAAGTCGCATTAGAAGTATAACTTCAAAAATTCAAATCTTCTGTCGTTTAATATCACGTCGTATAATGTATAGTTCCAACCTGCTGTCGTTCTCAGTTCTCCGGACTGACGTTGGAGGCATGTTTGTCAAACTAGTACCGTTTGTTACACTCTACTATAGACACTGGATTTGGTTGATGAAAAAATAAAAGACGCCACCTTCCTTAGTAAATTCGGCATTGTCTTTTTAATATATAAAATAAACGTAAACGAAACCATTTCCTAGCTTAATATTTACGGGAATATATTTGCATTTTGTATTAATTGTCTGTTAGACACATTTTTGTGCAGTCTGCGTTGGCCTGTCATTGGTTTCACATGTAGATTTAGGACATTTCGATTGTAACTTTATATTTGTGTTCATGTGTAAACAGTGGACAAACTTAGTAAATGAAATAAAAAATAAAAATAAATAAAGTTTCACCCATAGTCAGGTTTGAAGTGACGCTCTATTTACTCAAACAAAAGTAGATTTCTATGAGTTAACTCGTTCCTCATTCGTTCAATTTAGCGGTTCAGTTCAGTCAGTTATTTTGTATGCGGGCGGGATGGTCATCTGATGCGCTATTAGCTTAGTAGTCTGTGATAGTACCTATTCCTCTATCCGCTCGATTCCGCTCCATGATTTCATCTAAAGTAATAATTAGTGCGTTGTTATTGAATAAATACTACTAAGCCAGGATTGTTGTCTGCTTCTAATTTCAAGGAATTGGTAAGAATCACTCCCTAGTAGATATAAATAGCTAAATGCTTTTTTGTCTGGTTATGTAGGTTCTATCTTTTTAATAGAATTCGCTTTGTGAGTGGAATTATTTGAATTCTACGTATGTTTTATAAAGTATGTAGATAGGTACCTACCTACTTATTTATCTTGTAATTCTGCATTTTACTTTCCTAAGCGAAATTACTGTCAATAACCTTTGACATGTGTCACTTGCTTACGTGTCGCCGTCCGCCGCCGATACATCGGCGATAGGTATGTAGGTAGCTTCAACCTACCTACTTTCATTTTGAAGTAGGTACACTACACATTAGTGTGTAGGTACACTCATAACGTTGAGAAATTACAGAATTTAGACATAAAGTATAATATTCACTTCAACGCCACCTCGTTCGGTTTTTGCATCTATCAAAGGTTTAAAATTCACTATAATTTTCATTGTCTTTGATATAAAATATGTATAAGTTTGATTCATTGTACTGACTGACCCTCAGTTAGTCTTTTCTGTTATCCATGCTTAGGCCCGTATGTTGATCTACTGCTCAAGCACTGATCTGGATTCAAGCATATTTCTGTGTCTGTTTATGGGCCATAGATGTTATAGAAGCCACTGACATGATATTAATGTTTATGTCAGGAGCAGGCCGTGTGCAGCACATGCAATGGAGCTGCAGGCATTGCTAGTGCTGTTTGGGCTGGCAGTAGCTGGGATAGCCATAGTTCTGCTCATGGGCCTGTTCTCCAACTCAGGCACCAGCTATGAAGAAGCTATGGCTCAGCAGCGGAAGGCTACATCTGAACTCCTAGCCTTGGCTGAGAGTAAAAACAAGTCTAAGAAGAACAACAAAAAAGCCATTAAAAAGGTAAGACTTTTTGTAATACAAAATAAACCCCGTGTAAACTCATTGTAGTACTTTGAAAACAAACCCTGTGCAAACTCATTTTAGTACTTTAAAATTAAAACTTTGCCATTCACCAAAGCAGTTGAACCAACATGTTTTGATTTTCTACTCAATATATTTACCTACTGCTTTGACATGGCTTACATTTTGATATAATTTAATTTTTAAAGGAATGGATTACATAATTCAACGTGCAATTAAATAAAGAATAAACTAAGTGCTCCCTTATCTAAATTAATTCTTTATTGCACAAAAATAAATGTGTAAAAAAATAAATAAATTAAGTGGGCTTAATTCTAAAGCATAATATTCTGCCTGCTAACCGTACGTCAGAGAGACTTAAAAAAAATTCGAAGCCCTATGTATGATACTTGGAAGTGTATTCCAGTGCCCTATAGCTGCCACCCCAAAAGTGTTTCCACTTTATTAAATTAATATAATTTCTTGTTTTTTCTTAGCAAGCCAAAAGAGAGAAGAGAGAAAGTGTGACAGTGGCTACCAACAGTGAACCGGAAAGTGAAGCCCCTGCTGAAAGTGGTTTAGAAGATGAGGCAGTACCTGAGCCGATCAAGAGTCATGTCGAGTTCAGCCCTCCCGTAGTAGTTGACATACAAAGAGATACCCCGCCAAATGTCAAGGTACTTTTACTAACCCAGTAATATATTGTTTTACTGCATAATCACATTATTTCCTAGTACAGGTGGAGGGTTACTGTACATTTCCACCAAAAACATTCACAATAAAACTTTCACAACACAATCCTCACAATCCTTGAAACAATCTGCACAAGATTCAAAATGTCAAACATGTACAAACGTTGGCAGTGGAAATGCAAACCGATATCTTCACAGAGTTGTGCATGTTTTATTGTGAATGTTTTTTTGGTGGAAATGTACAGTAATAAGTCATATCATTTTGCTGATTGGGAATGCTTGATCATTATATTTTAAGATATCCAACTCTGAAAGTTTTCTATTGATTTGATAGAAATGCAAAGTAATAGTCGTGCTACCTATCAACTCATTTACATAGTTATCAACAAGAACAATACGGGACACAACCTGTTCAAATTGCTCATTCAGTCAGAGTATGTTGGTGTCATTTGGGAATGTAATGGTTATTTATTTATTTATTTAAAAATTTCACACAAATAAGTAGTGCTAGGAGGACTTAATGCTAAGAGCATTGTCTACCAGTCTTCCTGGGAGTGCAAAAAGGTTATAAACAATAATAAATATTTAATCCAATCCATTTAGAACTTTGTTTCCAATAAGTTTTATTTTAGAAGAATTTGTTAAGGAAGGGGTCTGTGTTGGTTGGTTCTTATGCAAATAATTTTAGGGGTGGTTACAATGGGTTAACTATGATGGTTTATAAGTTGGCGGTAGAGGATATTGGTATTGAGTTTATTTATGGTGTGTAAAGCTTATTTACTTACTGAAACTATTTTCTCTCATTTTCTTTCTCGCGCATTTATTTGTAATAATTTGTTTATAGGGATACCAGAAGTAGTTGAATTGAGGCAACACATGCATTTTGTAGCCTAAGTCAGGAAGCCCCTATTTTCAAGCATAGTACAAGTCCCATTAAGCTATGCTCTTATTGGGAATAGATTAAAAGTTTGATTTAGCTTTGTTATATATAACTTAGTGACATAGATAGATAGGTAAGGTTAGTAGTGAAAAATATAATTATACAATAATGTACTATAAAAGAGAGTACTATCTATACAGATTCGCAAACGTGGCAAGGATCCTAAAGTAAAGCCGATTCTAGTAAACAAAGAGGATCTGAGCTGCGTTAGCGATACGGCCGCGGCCCTCGCCGCCGCCGCCTCCGCCAATGTCACCAATCATTTTGAGGAGATGCACCCCAAGGATGAATTTGAATTGCTGCAAGCCACACTTGCAACTGAAAAAGTGAGTGGCACAGCAGTGTCCATGTTAAAATTACATGTGGTTTTGGTAGTTTGGTATGTTTTCTGTGTGTGCTTTTGTCACTAATTGGTTTGGTTACTCTCATTTCAAGTTGCTTTTGCTATTACAGTTTGTATAAAATATGCTTTAGTATTACTGTAGGTTGGTGATACAAGTAGGTATCACCACATGGTATCATTGCATAATCATAATGGGTATTTGAATAATTACAGACTACCTATTTTTAAATAAAAATAGGTATATTCTTATCTTTTGGTTTCTGTTGCCATGTCACGATTGTCAGTCCTAAGCATCCTATAAAAAAAAAACCATTACTGTGCAGTAAGCAATAAACTACTGATTAGATCCTGCATGAATATTTTATTGCTACTAAGCCCATAAAAGTTCAACATGTAATATTCGATTGAGTTATTTGGTTCATGAATAATAATCAATCACACATTTAGTTACACATAGTACAGTCAACATAGTTATGATGATGAGTTAAAGTTTCAAAACGTTTTATGAGTTTTATGACTTTATGACCTAGGAACTTTTCATTTTATTTTTTGAACTAGGTGGATATTTGAATCTATTGAACTCTTTAACTTTAGTACACCGCCGTCGTTCTGATTTTGTCTTTCCTCTTCATCATATAAAGGTTGTCTGGAAAAGATAGCTTTTAGCGAAAAGGCCGCCCAGCCCATTGTACTCAACAGATTTTATTATTTCTCCTTGTATCCTTGTTCTTTTTTGTGTACAGTAAAGAGTTTATCTATCTTTAACTAAAAAGTAAAAACTATCTTAAAAGAAGTATTATGATGAAAAATTATGATATGAGCCTATTTTATTTTTACATTGTGTGATTTACTTCTGATGCTAACTGTACTATTATTGATCGAGCGGGCGAAGATTTTAGTTCCAACTTCCGATGCAAATCCGCGTTGTAGGTATGTTTGTTAGAGTTAACTTTCGAACCTCTTATCCGATCTGCATAGAATTTGGTAGATGGACAGATAGTACTACTATAGTTTACTGTAAATTTATATCTTAGTGTAGGTTCTACACATAATTAATTGTACAATATCAAGTAATGTACAATATCAAGCTTATTTACTCGTCGATACTTACCTGTCAAAACATTGTAAATAACTTAGGACTAGGTATCAAGGGTCCAACGTGGAGTAAAAAAGTCTCACAATTAAATTAAGTGGAATGTCATAAGATAGGATTTCGTTTAGACATTCCAAAACCAGTTATACTTTTGTTCTAAGTTAAATAGATTTTAAGGTAGGTATGTACCTATAGTAAATATTGTAAAGTTAAAAAAAAAACAGTATAACGTGAACTGCCATTAGTTTTGTAGTTTAGGTAAGTTCGGGACGAACTACTATTTTTATTATGTAGCTACACAGATGCTCATAGACAGACAAACTAAACCACTCGTTTGTGAAAATTTAACATAGTCTATGCACTAGAAATAATATAGTAATCTACCAGCAAAATATTTTTTATAATTAGTCCCGTACTTCCGAAGGTTACACTACAAAAACTTTCTAATACTAGTATACTTACTAGATTTCTACTTCTAAATATTTTAATCTGAAATAGCCGCAAGAGCAGACTGAAGACTTAATCGAGAAGAAAGAGAGCAAGGCCTCCAAGTGTAAGGTGAAGGCGACGACTGCTAAGCCCGCTCCGCTCGCCGAGCCAGTGAAGGAAGAAGTGGCTCGCGTTACGCACAACAACGGTGACCAACCTCCCAAGGAACAACGAAAAGGTTCGATATTGGTCTTTTGTCGAATAAAAGTTGTTCAATTCATTATAGCGCTTTCACGCTCAGCCCATGCCGTTTAATAATGTCGCGATTAATTTTTGACCTACTGTCACAGCAACATCGCCTTTATTGTTACTAGAGAGCTAGGGCATGAACTTGGGCGGAGCCGGGACGGAGGCATGATTGTGTTCACATTATGCTCATGCCCACTTCCCTGCCGACTGCGGCTGAGTGTGAACGCACCTTTATTGCAATGTCTCCTGTATCACCTAACTGACTTTTGTTCAAACGGGTTATTTGCTATTTAGTCAGCAAATATACTCCTTATACCACTCGAGTAGAGGTCACTTTTACATTGTAATATTAATTTGTTTGAATAATCATATCAAAATTTTACAATAATTTTATGATAAGTTCCGCGCACTTATGAGTGTTAATAGATCATCAATTACGATTGATCAATCAGATTGTTGCTATCTTTGACCTTTGATTTGAAAATAGTTCTTCCGATTACGCTATTTCTGATAAACAAATTAACTATTGCAGCCACCGCCCGATCTAGGTACTAAGTTAGTCAACAAATATAGTTTTTAGGATTAATTTCCCTCAATAAATGGTTCATTTCAAAGTAGGTAAATAACTCTCATCTGTTTGTTTCACACACTGTTTACTTGAATAGCCTTGAATGTGACCGATCGAAATCACTTACATATGCATCATAGCTCTTCATAATTCATTCAGACTGTACGATTACACGAAAGTCGATATTCCACATCAATTATTCTACCTATATTACAATACAAACATGTGTGCATCAGGTATCTATCAAAATATATACTCCCACTTGAAATACCTAAGCTCAAAATATAAAGAAATTACAGTCTGGTTCGGTAGGAACTTATCCTAGCGCTTGTTTGTATGATCCTTCATACAGAGAACAATAATGAAATTATGATTATAATTAATTCTGATGCTGATTATATTAAAATTCATAATACAAACGTTTAACTATTATTAATTGCTGAACTTTTGTTATCCTTTCTTTAATTTCCAGGTACCTATTACGTAATAGGTAGATAGGAAGTACATATTGTAAATGTTTATTTGAAAAAAAAATTACCCATATATAAGTATTCTATCAGCAATCTAGTTCCCATAGTACAAGCTCTGCTTAGTTTGGGACTAGAGGGCAATGTGTGAAATGTCCTAGGATATTTATATAATATACTAGGTGCCGCTCGCGACTTCGTTCGTGTCCCGTTAGATCCCGTTGATTTTTCGGGATAAAAATTAGCCTATGTGTTAATGTAGGTCACGGACAATTTATATTCCAAGTTTCATCCAAATCAGATCAGTAGTTTTTACGTTAAAGAGTAACAAACATCCATCCATCCATACTTACACACTTTCGTGTTTATAATATTAGTAGGATTATATTTTAATCGATATTTTCGATTGCTACAAAATAAAACATTTCACAGGTAAAAAGGTTGAGAAAAAACTTGAGAAGCCATTCGAGGAAGAGATAGATGCCCCGCGCGAAGAAGTGGTTCCTCCATTAAACGCCCCTCAGCCCAGTGAGCTCACTACTGAGAAATTACTGAAGCAAGCTCTAGCCAACCCGGCCGCGCCTGTCGCCGTGACATCCACTCCGCCTGGAGGAAAGAAGAAGAAGAAGACTGAACCTAATGTTCTGACACTCATGGGTTAGTTGTTCTTTAAGGAATAAGGATTCAAAAGGTTCATAGTTAATGATGCGCTGATCGAAGCTAAGCTTCCGAGCCTCGATCATCGGTAAAAAGTTGCCAGTCTTTCGGTCTTCTACCGGATACATTTCGGAGCGTGTGCGATAGAACTCTTTGATTCCCCATCTTCATTCCAGTATCGGATCACGAGACGTACGGAAACGCGGCACCCATACATGGTCGACATGTCTCCTGTCCGCACCAAGCGCTTTGCCTCAACATTTTAAAGTATTTTAATTATATAAGTTTAAATCAAGCCATTACCTTTGACACCTATATTGTATACGTGTAATATAATTGTGTGCTTTGATGAAATAAATAAATAATCTTATCTTAATGAGTTGATTGTGGTAGCGGGCGACAGCGGCGGCGTTAATGTGAACGAGCTGGTTCGCGTGGTACGAGAGGCGGCGCTCTCCCGCACCGAGATACAGATCCTGACTGACGCTCTGCTGAACAAACATCACGACCCGCTGCCTGAGCACTCCGAGTGGACCGAGGTAATACTCACACTCACCTCTACACATAAACAAGGTGTAATAAACACCAACTCAGGAAACTTTGAGAGGGAATTTTGAAAAGTCGCACCCTAAAGGGCTAGAACGCGAGCAAATAATGTAAAGAAACTTTCTTAGGGCCCCAACGACCCCATGCAGAAACTGAAGAAACAGCTTGCCGATAAGGAGAAGGCACTTTCTGACGAAATTGAAGCATCGCAAGGATTCCAAGCTAAACTGAAGGAGCTCAGGTTAGTTATTTGTAATTCTGTTTAGCTAGGACACATTCAGTGATTTTTGTATAAAATACAGAAAGATTGATTTAATATTCAATTAATAATACGCAAATGGTTTTTACTATGAATTTCAGTGTCATCCGTCGTCATACTAAAAGAAAGCATTACCTACCAACCCAAGTTCATACGAAGTTCGATCGATACGCTACCATGTAAAAAAATAAAATATCCCAATAGTGACGCTTGCTATTGTTACATGTTTCCTTCATACACCTTGGTAGTATTGTGATAATGTGTTTGTCAGGGCGACGTTGAACGCGGAGAGAGCGCGCGCGGCGAGCGGAGCGCGCGCGGCCGAGCAGGCGGCGGCGGCGGCGCGCGCCGAGCTGCACACGCACCAGGCGCGCCTGCAGCGGCTCATGGACGAGAACCACGTGCTCCAACAGGACAACCAGGTGGTATGTACCACAACTAAGATAACAAGTCCGCTCAAGTGCTAATGGACTCGCCCACCGAGCCGGCTTCCAATTGATTACGACAATTCAGGTATTTTTCTATAACATATAATTATTTAAATTTTTTGGTTCATAAACTTTCCAGGTAGGGAGGGGGAAAAGGTAATTTTTATGACTTATTTTCATCATAAGTCAAACGTAACCCTACGAAATCTGAATCCTAATAATAGCTCACGTAACAATGAGGCTTCTAAAAATAACCTTACTGACTGAAACACTATATTTTTGTAGTTGCAATCGAAACTCGGCGTTGAGGGCGAGGTGCAAGCGCAGCGAGTTGTGTCAATGGAGATGCACATCCAGAGACTGTCCGAGGTAATCAAATCATTCTACACAATCAAACTTTTGAAGCGTTTTTAAGTAAATCTCTCGTTGAAAAGGTTTTATATTCCAGTCTGAAGCGGCACTGGTGCAGCAGCTGGCAGGTCTGCAGGCGGAGTGCCAGGCGCACGCGCTGGACGCGAGCGCAGCGCGCGACACCATGATGATGGCGCAGCAGCACGCCGACGCCATGGTGCAGCAGCTGCAGGTGACCTATGCTCTGACGTATTCATCCCGGACGATGTCCGACTTTACAGTGCGCGGTGACGCTGCAACTCTACAGTAAAGCTGCACTTAGCACTACTTCGCACTATATCCAAAATTTGTGACTCCATTTTAGCAAATGAACAAAACAAAACTTTTGAAGTTCAAGTGAAAAGCAAAACGGTAATTTGGATTACTTTCGATGATGCTTCTGATGTGCAGAAGTCTAACAGCCTGCTGCACATCAGCCCCTTTGCATAGAACGGAGCGATATGCAGGCATGATTGATTTTAGATATAGTCATATATAGTATAGAACTTCTTCTATGCACACAATTCTCGTTCACTTGTCTTTAAACAACTCATTGAAATACTATAATAATTTAGATTAACTATTAAATGAAGGTTGCCATTAACAGGAAGCTAACCGTGCGATTGGCGATTTAGAACAACAGCGTCAGCTGGCGATGTTGGCTGAACAGCGCGCGCAACAGGACTTGAGGCAGCTACAGGACAGACTTGCCGGTTCGTGGCGCTCTCACTCTTTACTTATCTCCTGTGTGTGCGTGCGTTTATGTGCTCTTACAATAATAGTACATTACAGATCTTTGCTACTTTTGTATTTGAATCACCAACATTGCTAATCTACTTCATCTGCCTATTCTGGTTTATTTTATGTTCTCTTTGCAAAGAACAACGTTTTAAAGTGATTGTTCTCGTGTCGTTTTACAGCAATGGCTGAGCTTCAAAATGAAGTGCAGAGATTGTCGGCTCGCGCCCAAGCTGCAGATATCAATGCGGAAAAACTGAAAGGAGATAGTGAAAATATCAAGGAAGAACTAGAAAAAGTTAAGGCAGAAGCAGAAAAATCCAAGGAAGATGCTGCCAAATTCAAATCAGAAGCTGGAATATTAAAGGCAGAGTCTGAAAAATCAAAAGCAGAAGCAGAAAAATTCAAAACGGAATCTGAAAATCTAAAGCAACAGGTTGATAACATTTTATAAATTTTTTTACTCATTAGATCTTCCTTGTGAATCCAGTAGGAGTAGGTACCTATAGTACACTTCTAATAACTTTGATTTGATTGGCACAGTTGTCGAGTGAAATAGCATCTCTGGGTGAACAGTTGGCAGCTCGCGAGTCAGAAATGGCGGAACTCAAACAAATGAAGGTTGCGCCTGCCCAAAATGGACTGCCCGCAAATGATTCGCACAAGGCAAGTTATCTTTTTTCTTTTTAACCCCTTATTACAGATATCCACGAATTCTCGAAGTCGTCCGACATACTACTAACACCGTACCTGCCGCCAAGCCGTAATTAATGCTCGCGTTACTGCGATCCGGTTCGAAGGGCATGGGTACCGGTGCAATTACTTACAGGCACATGGTATGTCACCATGACGTCGCAGTCTCATGTACACGCAGTGCGATGCAAGACACTTCCTCGGTGAACGTACTCTGTTAGTGATGCATTGTTATTATTAGGCAGAGCAGATCCCCGCCCAACATCAAATGTGCCATTTCTAGCAACATCATGTTTTCATATTAAGGTTCATTTTAGAACGTAGTGGTTATAATGTTGTTTGGTTTCAGACGGCTGAACTAGCGCTAGCGTCTGGCGTAGTCGAAGCATTGCGTGGAGAATTAGCGGGCGCCCAACAGTGCAGCCGAGACCAGCGCGACCAACTGGCAGCCTTGCAGTCGCAGTTACATCGCTACCAGGACAAGAACAACGTTAGTACTATTACTACATACATACACCCTTACATACCTTTAGGGATGGTTTTTTTGTTTTCAATTATAGAAGGTAGATGAATCGCGTTCTGCACCGATGCTCATAAAAAATATCTCGATAGATGTAAAACAAAACGCAAGTTGTACGGAGCCTTCAATGGCCAATATCGAACTAAGGTTTTCTATCACATTGCAGCATAAAAAATTTAAGATATCGCAAACAAATCACAAAATGAGGTAGTTTTTGTGTTAATCCAACAGATGAACAAAGGAGGTACTATGATCCACATAGCTTTCCTTCTTGAGATTTCCTTTACCCAGTTTCAGCTTCCAGTGAGATGAACCAATTACTGTTCCTTTTTTTACTTCTATTAACAAAATAAAACTGGGTTTCACTTATTGAATAACTATTTGATTGAACCTTACTTAACTAACTTTTATACTTTGGCTCGTCCCGCTTAGGAGTTGCGAACTAAAAACTGGAAAGTTATGGAGGCGTTACAGTCTGCCGAAAAGGCTCTTCAGTTGCGATCTGCAAGCGCGATGTCGGCCCAAGAACTAAGCGTAAGTCCATCCCTTGCTGTGTAGAATACCATGACTATTTACAGTAATTATCTTCGGCCGGCTTCGCTTTGTTGCACATTGCTTGATAGAACAATGCGTCAGGTTCAGTGGCAAACATCACAAACATGCCATTCACTGTAAAATAATACAGCACAATAATCTGATTTCAGGGTGTAAAACCGTCAATCGTTCTCTATCTAAATCACATGACTAATAGTTTATGAAATAGCAATCGTCACAAACCGCAAAACATTGCTTTTTGCGTTAGGTGCGTAGATAATTGAAATTATCTATATTATGTTATTGTATTGTCATCAAGATTGAACCCACACATGATTTATCTTTTTTTAGTACCTGTATCCACATTGCATCTAATAAATAAGATCCTCTGCAAAGCGATAAGCGATGGTTCATATACATTCAAGTTAGGGCTAGGCCCTATAAGTGTGTTGCGTTGCGTCTTTGGATTCCTATGTAAATGCAACGCATACAATGCGTTGATCCATAGCGACGACGCGACACGACGTGACGCAACGCACTAATGGGGCCTCGCCCTTATAATACGCGGAAACGCTCCAACTCTGCTGCGTCGCACCACGCTAGAAGCGGCTGCGAGGTGTTACTCAAAAGTTATATGCGATTGTCTATCGTATCCGAGTAGACCAGAAGCATAAATTTGTAGTTGTACGTACATCACCGCCATGAATTGTTCTGTTCAGGAGGCAATATCAAAGGCAGAGGAAGCGCAGTACAAGGAGGCAGCTCGCGTGCTACGCGCAGCTTGTCCACTCGCTGCACCTTCCTCAGTAGAAGACCGCAACTGGCTTCAAGCCTTCGCCGACAACCTCAACAAGGAGTTCCAGAAAAGGGAAGCCGAGAAACTACAACTAGAGAAATCCCTAGAGCTTGTAAAGTCGTCGCAAGTAGCGCCGGTCGCAGCTGAGCCGCCGTCGTCCCGCCTCGACGAGCTGCAGTCCGAGAAGGAATACCTGCAGGGATTGGTGGACAAGTACAAGAGAGTTATTGATGAGACGGTAAATCTGTATTCAATATTCAGCTATATCGTCTTATAAATAAAGTTCAACCTGGTTGGGCGACTGTGACACGGTTAGGCCGAGGCACAGTGTAGCATACTCAAGGCAACTAGGCACTTGAATTCGACCAACCATAGTGAAACAGCAGTTTGATTATGCTGAAACGCAAGAGGGGTCCGATAATCGCGATTGGACAAATCCTTGAATAAAATTGTATTATGAATTGGTAGAAGCAAAAAAACTGATCAAAATCATTGCCCCGACATAGCCGAAGAGCGTCCTTGACTAAGCGAAGTAATGCGGTCATGAATATGGCTCTTGTGATTATAAAATTTAAAACTCATGATTGGATTTATGCATTTTCAAACTTACATGATTGGAATGATCGTTATAAAAATGAAGTTTTGTTTGTGTACTATAGGAGGGAATGTTGAGTCGACTGCAACAGAATGTGACGACAGAAGAGCAGCGATGGGCGAAGCAGCTATCTGATAAACAGCACGAGTTGGAAGAATTGAGGCAGAGGACAGTCTTGCAGGTTTGAACTCTCTTATTTTAAAATGCTAAGTTTTATTCGAGAAAGTTTTGTTTTTACATAAAGAAACCCGAACTCTAACTGCGGTCGACACAACACCGTTTCAAGTGTCGATTTCTAGATCTAAATCAGAACAAATTCATAAAGAGCGACTCAAGATGACTTAAACGAATACCAACGCCGTAGGTTACTGGCGATGATGCAATGCAACGAGACTTCATACTCGTTTTTGCTTTGCATTTGCTTCTACGCACAACTCAGTAGCCATCCTCCTTATTTTGATTGCTTCAAACACTTGTTCACCTAGGAACCTCTGGAGTTCGCGTATTGCTGCATAGAAAAGTCGTTGGCTACAATAATGGAAGAGGTACTTGCTCATTACAAGTCAACATTATATGGCACCGTGTGCTTTGTGGCGTGTAAATTGTGCAAGATGTCTATTTGAGTTTTGTCCTTTTTATCTATGAGGATATATGGAGTTTATTCGAGAATCATTCAAAATAAATAAAACAACAGACTGGGTTGAAGGTAGCGTGCCCTTTGAGGCTCGTGAGGGTTCATATTGGTGGATAGATGGTACACATGCTATGCTGTTTGCATCGTATCTTTGATTTGAACAAAGTTCAACTAAACTATACACTAACTAAGGTATAAATTGTTTTTGAATAGGCAAAAAAAGACAAAAACAGTGTTTTTAAAAGTAAATTCAGCATCATTGAAGTTTTTTGAATGATTCTACATGTTTTTTATTTCATCGAAAGTATTCTTTGATTAACTTTGGGTATGTTCTTTTTCCTTGACATACTTTCTTTCTTTGATGTATTTTCCTTGTTGGTGATGGTGCACTAGTTTAAATAGGATTTGAAAGGTAGGATAATATTTTTACAGATGCAAAGCAAAATAGATGCACTGGAAGCTCAGTTGTCGCAGGCAACCACTACTAATCACAATCATACTTTTGCGGACGCAGAGCGTCTCACTGAGGTATCTATATATTCTATATTGACAGGCGTCATGGCTCTTTCGGTAGTAGCTCTGCCTTCCGTGCTGTTTATCGTGGGTTCGATCCCCACCGGGAACAAACATTGGTGTGTTGTAAACATAGATGTTTGTTCTGTGTCTGGGTGTTTCTATGTATTATATATGTATGTATTTACAAAAAAAAATGTATGTATCAGCCATCTAGTTTCCATCGTACAAGCTTTGCTTAGTTTGGGACTAGAAGGCGTTGTGTTAAGTGTCCGTGAATATTTATTTTGTTATTTTATATTATAAAGAGGAAAGATTTGATTGTTTGTTTATTTGCATTAAATAGGCTCTGAAACTACTGAACCAATTTGAAAAATTCTTTCATCATTGGGAAGCTACCCGATCCCCAGGTGACATAGGCTATACTAGTAGTTCACCCCGAACTGAAATATCGTGGTCGGTCAAGGGGTTGGAAGGTTATGAGGTTCCAAAGGGAGTAAAAAAAAAATTAAGTCGTACCAAAATATCATGTGATATTTTTGTACGACTTTTTTTTTTTTACTCCCTTTGGAACCTCATAACTTTCCAACCCCTTGACCGATTTACTTTATTTTTCAAACCAGAAGAGTACTATCAGTATACCTACCAAATTCTGTGAAGATCGGATAAGCGGTTCAAAAGATCTCGACGAACAAACATACAAAGCATTTTTGTCCAAGTTGTCACTAAGATCTTCGTTCGCTTCCTCCCGATGGGCCGACGATATTATTAAGATCGCAGGAAGTTGATGAATAGAGGAGGCAAAATAGAGGCCTATAAAATATCTGAAATCTAGGGGAGAGGTTTACATGTATGTCCAGCAGTTGCATTGTACAGTCTGATTATGATGATGACTTTTATTAACTTATCTATCACGTTCCGGCATTTGACTTTACTATCACATGCCCTGCTATAATAGGCGAGTGGTGGTGTTGAACTATCAAATAGTTATTTGATAGTTTTTTAGGAAGCAACCGATCGCGTTGCTTGATTTGCTAAAATAACAAGGATTTTATTTATAAATTGCGAATAAACGTAATAATATAATTTAATCAGATTTCTAAATTATATTGTTATAACCATCTTATTTTCTTTTAGGAAAGACTAATGGCTGGCATAACTGAGAAACTTGTGGAGAAATGCAATGGACCTTCACAGGTAAGTCATCAAAAATATAAAACTAAACCAAGAAGTTGTACTTAGTTGTATTATTTTTTCACAAAACTAGTTTGTGTTTCCTTCCATAAAAATATGTTCCTTGCAGCTGCATTTCAGTCATCAGTTCGTTTTCTTTTCAGGTTGGACCACAAGAAATGTAAGAAATAGGGAGTACATAGTGGTAAGCTTACTTTAAGCAATTGTGGTGTCATTCCTGTCCACTGCGCGGAATGTGTTCGTTTAGCGCCGCGCAGACGCCGTCGATGTAAACCCATCGTTATATCATTATTACAGTTATTGAGAAACTTTCAATGAAGTTTTCAAAGAATATTGGAAATACTTATTCATACTGCCGTTTCTCAAAATACAAATTGCACTTGTTAATCCTAAACTTAAAAAAAAACAGTAGAGATCAAAGACAACTAGGCTCGTATTTATGAACTAAACTCAAACTGAATAGAGACTCAAGTACGGACTTAAAATATTTTTATTTACTGTGTATTTTTCCGAGCTTATAGTAATATTTATGTATATATTTTGATTCGCATTACTATTGCCTAATAATAAATAATATGACATACTTACATACCTAATAGAATTATAGTTTTGTATCCATTTTAAAATCCCAACTTTGCTGTTATGTTTATTTAGTTACATATCTTCTCTTTACTGTTCTGTTTAATCGTGTTGTATACACACACAATATGTAGTGCCCATTCTGTTGTTGTTGACCATTTCATTTTGAAATGGTAATTTTGTTGCCATCCCTTTCTTGTAAAATGAAATAACAAAGATGGGCACTATTTTTGCGCCGTCAAATTAAGTTGGTTTATGAAAATGCAACGGAATCGGCACCAATGTAGGGTACGCATAACTATTTTTTTGTGCTTACATAATTATACAAACTAATTACCTAAATGTTTCGAATCAGTCTCTATTGCGCTTGACCATTGGTTTAAATACGGGCCTTTATTAGGTAATTAATTGTAAACAATCAATTTGAATAATATACTAAAGCACTAGATACCTAGCATGTAAATAATAATAACAGTGTAACTTTTTTCGGTTATGTACCTTTTTTTTTCATTTTCGACACCTACTCGTATGTAAGTTCGATAATACATTCATTGCGTAATCGCGTCAGATCTGTAATCTACTACCTACCACTATCAATGCAACTTTTATATTTGTACCAGATTTTATCAATAAAGTTTTTTAAAAGTTTCTATCATAAGTTAGCCTAATTAGTTATATTCAATTTAAAAATCACCACAGTTAATCCAGTGTTAATTCTCTATTTCAAATTAATTACTAATTGCATAAAGCCTCATAGGTTTACTTAACACTTAATTTCCTAATGTTTAATTTTTAATTATTTTGTCAACATTGAAGCCCGCGATAGCCTCACGATGGATATAAAGTTGACTTAAAATGTGTTTACGCATAAAATAAAGCTTATTTTGAAAAAGGGGTTTGACCATCGACTGCTTAGAGAAATTAATATTAATAAATGTAATTTAGAGACTTTCAATGTAATTCCATTTGCATGCTAATCAAGCATTTAGGCAGTCGATTGTAGCAGTAGTGCAGTGTGTGCGCGATTATCCTGAAATGCGAAATCATTTAAAAATTATTTCGTTTGTATTTGTTTTTGTGTAATCAATATTGCCTAAATGAGCAAGGGGCTTAGGATTATTAATAACTTATAAAATATATTTTATTCATCTTAAAGGCAATGATCATATAAATCATTGAATTATGTAATATTATTGTGTAGTTGATATTATTATTCTTTTAGGCATAAATATGTTAATCATTTATTGTATTAATGTAAATGATATTGGAATGTTAAGGTAATGACTGTTGACAAACAAATTAATATTCGCTCTCGTTTATGTGTATATCTTACCTATACCTACATTATTACTGAATTAATAATTTTCTACTTTTATAATTTTATGGAATGTTGGTTTGTAAAATTACTACATATTACATATTTCTTTGATTATTTCTATAAAATTTTGCAACTAAATCATACATTGTGCTCCTCTTTGACGGTGACTTTTTTAGTACTTATTGAAATTTTAAAATGTTCTTTCAATTGCTCTAAGTATATTGAAAATTATGAATTATTTATTACATAACTATTTTATAAACTTGTCCAAGATATTCGTGTCAATATATACAGTTAATGTTGACATGTATGTGTACTAAAAAATCGATGTATAATACCTACGTAAGCAACTTTGTACGATAAATAGATAAAGACATTAAATTAAAATATTTACGATACAAATAGCATGCTTATTTTATTTAGCACTAGCTGCATTTAGATGTTACCCGCATGGAACGTTCGCGTGTAGCGAATTTTAGGAATATTATATTATCTAGTGAAATGTTTTCTGGCAACAAAATGTTGTTCCTTTTCATGTAGAACCGATTCAAGGGTGCTATTATAAATCGGTTCCACATTCGCTTTTCTCGCGTGAATGTGGAACGCCCTCAAAAAGTTGACAACCCTACGTTGTTTATTATCTTTGGTACCTACCGACCGCGACCCACCGAACTATAGGTGTTTAATATTTCTTTCAACTAATGAAAAAAACGAATAAAAAAAAATAACAATAACATTCGTTAAAAAAAATGGCGGTGTTCGAATATTTTTAATAACACATGTTATTTCACTTCAACACAAGGTGAACGTATGTAGGTAATATTTTTATTATTCACTTTCTTTACTGCATTGAAATTTGAACCTACGCTTGCTAGATATAATGAATAATTTTATAACTCACCACGAAAATTATTCTTTCATTTTAATGCATTGAAATTTGAACCTACGCTTCCTAGATATAATGAGTAATTTTCATATTTTCATTAGAGTGACCGGCCTGAAGGTATTCTTTCATTTTAATGCATTGAAATTTGAACCTACGCTTCCTAGATATAATGAGTAATTTTCATATTTTCATTAGAGTGACCGGCCTGAAGGTAGTGCTATGTGCCGGGAAGCGGCCGTTTAATTTCATTTCCGGCTTCATCTGCATTTTTTACTGTGTACTCTATTATCTATGAGATAAAGCTCAATATAGAATGAACCACTACTTACGATTATTAAGTCGTTTAGTGTATATTTAACAACATTGATCTGCATTCAATTGTATGCTTTAAGTTGGTTAAAATAAAACACAATATAATTTTTATCCAAGGATCATGAATACAATTGTTATTTTTGGCAAATTGAATGAATGACAATGATTGAATGAATGAGACCTAAGAGACGAAAATTTATTTAGACTTGCGATTTGCATTTTTGCGCCATCGTTAGATGGAAGAAAGTGTTTGTTTCGAAGTCGGATTATGTGAAAAATGCCGAGAATAAGTTCGGATATATGGAACCATTTCGATCAATGTGCGCGCCGATGCGCCGGTACAGGCGCGGCGGCGGTGGCGTCGCAAAGTTGGCTACCTGCAAATACTGCAAGAAAAAGTTTTTATTTTATTGAAATATGAAAGTAAACCTGTGTAGGATGCCCTTATATTTCTTATCTGTGGACCGTTCGTGTGAACGGTGAATGTTTTTGTCTATGAAAAATTGTCTGTGCTCGCTCTCTGCTAATATTAATCATTCACTCATGCGTATAAATAAATTTATCTAAGCGAGTTTATCGAATATTTATTCAAATAAAATTAATCATTAAAAATAACGATATATTTTTTTATCGTTATAACATTAACTAATAAAAAAAATTAACCGATTTTGACACCTCTACACCGAACACCGAACTTCATAGACTCTATGAAGTTCGGTGTTCGGCATAGACCCATGGTATCTGTCCATCATTTCGACACTCGACAAATTACTTTACATAAATTCAATTCAATTCTTGTCTATGGCCTTTGCAGTGTTGCTCGCAATTTCGCCAATGTCACGTTTTATTAGACCTTAGAAAAATATGGAACGCTTCTTCTTCTTCTCTTCAATAATGGCCTGTGTCCGTCATTTCGACAGACAATTTTGCCAATGTCAAGTGTTCAAATTGTAATAAATAAGTCAAGTCAAGTCATTTGTCAAGTCGGCTGTCGTTTGTTTTGAAAAGAAAATGATGGATTTTCTCTTCAAAACCTAACACGAATTTTCACATTCAGAAAAACCACTTTACACACATTTATTCCAATGGTTCACACTTTATGTTACGACCTAAGTATTATTGGTTAAAATTCCACCAAAATTAAACAACAATACTCACAATAACACAAGAAAAACTATTAAAATAAAAGTGCTATGTGTCGTTTCAAAAAATGTCAAAACTCGTGTCCATATGGAACGCTTCATGATTTTGCAAATAATATTTAGCACTTGACACTGGCGAAATTGTCTGTTGAAATGAAGAAGAAGAAGACAATATTGCCAGTGATGACACGTATCAAGTCAAATGATAATATAAGTCAAGTCGGCTGGTGTACCAGCTATTGGTATGTTTTCATTTGATTCAGATGTGTATCAGTAACTGATAATTAAGATTTCTACATGAAAAAAAAAAGGGAAAAGCATAACGTTTGACTAGGCGGTATGATTTTAAAAGTGTAGCTTGCTCCGAGGAGCGCAAAAAAAAACAAGTCTGCTGTGCTGTCGTTTCGTTTGTTTTGAAGAAGCAGAAGAAGTTGCATTCTCTTTGGTGGTGACTATAGGTGTTTAATATTTCCTTCAACTAATAAAAAAAACGAATAAAAAAAAATAACACAATCATTCGTTAAAAAAAATGGAGGTGATCGAATATTTTTAATAACACATGTTATTTTCAAGACAACGTATGTAGGTAATATTTTTATTATTCACTTTACTGCATTGAAATTTGAACCTACGCTTGCTAGATATAATGAGTAATTTCATATTTTCATTAGAGTGACCAGCCTGAAGGTGGTGCTATGTGCTGGGAAGCGGCCGTTTATTTTAACTTCCGGGGTGTTTAATTTCTTTTCCGGTTTCATCTGCATTTTTGACTGTGTACTCTATTTTTTATGACATAAAGCTCAATATAGAATGAACCACTACTTACGATAATTAAGTCGTTTAGTGTATATTTAACAACATTGATCTGCATTCAATTGTATGCTTTAAGTTGGTTAAAATAAAACACAATATAATTTTTATCCAAGGATCATGAATACAATTGTTATTTTTGGCAAATTGAATGAATGACAATGATTGAATGAATGAGACCTATGAGACGAAAATTTGCGCCATCGTTAGATGGAAGAAAGTGTTTGTTTCGAAGTCATATTATGTGAAAAATGCCGAGAATAAGTTCGGATATATGGAACCATTTCGATCAATGTGTGCGCCGATGCGCCGGTACATTAGAATAGAATAGAATAGAATAATTTTTGGCAATAAAAATTATTCTATTCTATTCTATTCTAATGTACAGGCGCGGCGGCGGCGGCGTCGCAAAGTTGGCTACCTGCAAATACTGCAAGAAAAAGTTTAAATTTTATTGAAATATGAAAGTAAACCTGTGTAGGATGCCCTTATATTTCTTATCTGTGGACCGTTCGTGTGAACGGTGAATGTTTTTGTCTATGAAAAATTGTCTGTGCTCGCTCTCTGCTAATATCAATCATTCACTCATGCGTATAAATAAATTTATTTAAGCGAGTTTATCGAATATTTATTCAAATAAAATTAATCATTAAAAATAACGATATATTTTTTTATCGTTATAACATTAACTAATAAAAAAAAATAACCGATATTGACACCTCTAGTGGTGACCCTTCACCTGATGTTGTTTGTTTATGTAAAAATATAATATGCTAACAGAAATAAGAAGAGAGTAAGTTGGTGTGGCGGTCCTCTGCGTTTTGTGAACTTTCGTACTTGTTTCGTGGGGACATCTGCGTCAAAGAAAAGAATAACCGTCAATAACTGAAAACAAACAAACAAACAAACCTACCATTCTTCCACTGCTCGACTGCTTCAGATGGTAACCAGTGTTCTTCTGAGTAGATAACTACCTACGATACAGACGATGTCAGAGGTGGTAGTGAAAAATGTCGATAATGCATGTGAAACGGCTGAAGAATTCACAAGAGTATTTTACAAGCAAGTAGATAACATTCGGCACCTAACCTCCAAACTATATTTGGACACTGGCTTATTGGTTTGGAATGGAAATGGAATCAAAGGTAATGATAAGATCCAGAAGTTTCTTATGGATTTACCAGCTAGTAACCACACTTTGAAGACTCTGGATGCTCAACCTCTATCAGAAGCACTTGTTTCCAACAAGCTCACATACCTTATTCAAGCTTGTGGTGATGTGGTCTATCAGAATGATGATGTCAAAAAGCCATTCCAGCAAACCTTTCTTATTGTAGCTGTTGATGGGAAATGGAAAATTGCATCTGATTGTTTTAGACTGCAAGTCCCATACAACAGCTAAGCCAATAAGATAATGAACATCTGCAAACTGGTTTTTCTTAAAGATTTATTTTTAGTAATGATCTAAGACTGTGTTATGTATTACTTTTTGGACTTTAATGGTACATATTTTCAGCTTGTATGTAAATTATTGAAATTACAAAACCACAAACCTATCTGAAATAATAAATAGTTTTTTTACCATTAAATTTATTTTACTAAGTAATAACTACTTAGGTAGGTACCATGTAAAATAAACTACAATTAAATTTGTTTATTTATACTAGGTAGGTAGGTAATCCATGTAATTTTTGAAACAGGTATACAATAGGAAACTGTATTTTATTTACATTGTTAAAAAATCTCCATGTAGAGGCTGTATGCTGATTTACTACTCAAGCACAAGATTTGTATGAATTTTGTATGAAAATTTACTCAATTCTATGCTGACTAAAGGTTTCTGTATCAGCATATGAGCCTATGGAGTTAAATTGTAGATAGGTACATATACATTTTTCATCAAATTTCATAATATTTGTGTTATCTTAGTAGGTTCCAAGTAATGTGTTACAATTTGGACAATAATGTTCAGTTTTTTTAAATGCAGATACGTAGTAGGGAATGGCAGCTAAACAGCAAAGCATGCACCATCTGAAAGGAAAACATAACATTGTGGTCAAGATCATGAACCTGAAACTGGCAGCCAAATAGCAGCAGCCAAACACAAAAATCCAGGGCCGAACTAAGGGTGAAAAAATAAATTCGAAATTTTAATTTCTGACGCTAAGTGGAAAGTTCAAGCATAAAATAAGATCAATTGCAACTATTTGAGACTCGAGCACAACAGAGTACGTTTATACGTGTAAAACTACCGACAGTAGCATTTTTCTTTTTAGCCAAAATATCGTAATTGCTGGTGCTCCCTAAAACTTTATATTTAGATCTATAACAGACACCTACTGGAAGGTCCCTAGGGATTTTCAAGGATTTTCATCGTTGCGTTCACTTAGGAGGAACAAAAAATAGATTTTTTTTAAATATTTTTTTCTAACTCCAGAGCTTGTGCTCCCTTAAACTTTATGCCTAGATCTATAACAGACACCTACTGGAAGGTCCCTAGGGATTTTCAAGAATTTCCATCGTTGCGTTCACTTAGCAGAAACAAAAAATTGATTTTTTTTAAATATTTTTTTTCTAACTCCAGAGCTTCTGCTCCCTAAAACTTTATGCCTAGATCTATAACAGACACCTACTGGAAGGTCCCTAGGGATTTTCAAGGATTTTCATCGTTGCGTTCACTTAGCAGAAACAAAAAATTGTTTTTTTTTAAATATTTTTTTTCTAACTCCAGAGCTTGTGCTCCCTTAAACTTTATGCCTAGATCTATAACAGACACCTACTGGAAAGTCTCTAGGGATTTTCAAGGATTTTCATCATTGCGTTCACTTAGCAGAAACAAAAAATTGATTTTTTTTAAATATTTTTTTTCTAACTCGAGCTTGTGCTCCCTAAAACTTTATACTTAGATCTATAACAGACACCTACTGGAAGGTCTCTAGGGATTTTCAAGGATTTCCATCGTTGCGTTCACTTAGCGGAAACAAAAATTTGATTTTTTTAACGCAACGATGAAAATCCTTGAAAATCCCTAGGGACCTTCCAGTAGGTGTCTGTTATAGATCTAGGCATAAAGTTTAAGGGAGCACAAGCTCTGGAGTTAGAAAAAAAATATTTAAAAAAAATCAATTTTTTGTTTCTGCTAAGTGAACGCAACGATGAAAATCCTTGAAAATCCCTACGGACCTTCCAGTAGGTGTCTGTTATAGATCTAGGCATAAAGTTTAAGGGAGCACAAGCTCTGGAGTTAGAAAAAAAATATTTAAAAAAAAACAATTTTTTGTTTCTGCTAAGTGAACGCAACGATGGAAATCCTTGAAAATCCCTAGGGACCTTCCAGTAGGTGTCTGTTATAGATCTAAGTATGAATTATTAAGGAGCACAAGCTCTGGAGTTAGAAAAAAAATATTTAAAAAAAAACAATTTTTTGTTTCTGCTAAGTGAACACAACGATGGAAATCCTTGAAAATCCCTAGGGACCTTCCAGTAGGTGTCTGTTATAGATCTAAGTATGAATTATTAAGGAGCACAAGCTCTGGAGTTAGAAAAAAAATATTTAAAAAAAAACAATTTTTTGTTTCTGCTAAGTGAACGCAACGATGGAAATCCTTGAAAATCCCTAGGGACCTTCCAGTAGGTGTCTGTTATAGATCTAAGTATGAATTATTAAGGAGCACAAGCTCTGGAGTTAGAAAAAAAATATTTAAAAAAAAACAATTTTTTGTTTCTGCTAAGTGAACGCAACGATGAAAATCCTTGAAAATCCCTAGGGACCTTCCAGTAGGTGTCTGTTATAGATCTAGGCATAAAGTTTAAGGGAGCACAAGCTCTGGAGTTAGAAAAAAAATATTTAAAAAAAATCAATTTTTTGTTTCTGCTAAGTGAACGCAACGATGAAAATCCTTGAAAATCCCTACGGACCTTCCAGTAGGTGTCTGTTATAGATCTAGGCATAAAGTTTAAGGGAGCACAAGCTCTGGAGTTAGAAAAAAAATATTTAAAAAAAAACAATTTTTTGTTTCTGCTAAGTGAACGCAACGATGGAAATCCTTGAAAATCCCTAGGGACCTTCCAGTAGGTGTCTGTTATAGATCTAAGTATGAATTATTAAGGAGCACAAGCTCTGGAGTTAGAAAAAAAATATTTAAAAAAAAACAATTTTTTGTTTCTGCTAAGTGAACGCAACGATGGAAATCCTTGAAAATCCCTAGGGACCTTCCAGTAGGTGTCTGTTATAGATCTAAGTATGAATTATTAAGGAGCACAAGCTCTGGAGTTAGAAAAAAAATATTTAAAAAAAAACAATTTTTTGTTTCTGCTAAGTGAACGCAACGATGAAAATCCTTGAAAATCCCTAGGGACCTTCCAGTAGGTGTCTGTAATAGATCTAGGCATAAAGTTTTAGGGAGCAGAAGCTCTGGAGTTAGAAAAAAAATATTAAAAAAAAAACAATTTTTTGTTTCTGCTAAGTGAACGCAACGATGAAAATCCTTGAAAATCCCTAGGGACCTTCCAGTAGGTGTCTGTTTTAGATCTAGGCATAAAGTTTAAGGGAGCACAAGCTCTGGAGTTAGAAAAAAAATATTTAAAAAAAAACAATTTTTTGTTTCTGCTAAGTGAACGCAACGATGAAAATCCTTGAAAATCCCTAGGGACTTTTCAGTAGGTGTCTGTTATAGATCTAAGTATAAAGTTTTAGGAGCACGATTTATAACTACTACTTTTTCTAAAAATAAAAAAGGCAATTTCACAAAATAGGAGTTAACGAATTTTTTTCACGCTTGGGTGGCATACAGCTATTAAATAATAACATTTTGAGCCTGAGCTTTCACTTAGCGTTAGGTATAAAATTTTGAAATTTTATTCTTCACTTAGTCCGGCCCTGTGCATTTGGCTGCTACTTTTTGGCTGCCAGTTTCAGGCTCATGTCAAGATCACAAGTGTAAAATGAAATCTGAAATATTGTCATCTAAGCATAATTAGGTAGGTAGGTACCTACCTAGTAGAAACATCTGCTTGTAAGTATACCTATATCACACAATGGTGGTACTTACAATGTTAATCCACAAATAAAACCAGCTAGCATGTGTGTATTCTTGGAACTGACATATTCCACCTTAGTAAACACTCTTTCATCACATTTGGGACAGTTAAAAAACATAGGGGTGTCTTTGAGAGGTGCCTGGATTATGATAGTCTGGCGTATGACGGGTGGTTGATTTACAAGCTCGGTGTCATTGAGCGAGTATGGTGGTGGAGGCTCTCTCGGGTGTTGTGATGTTTCACTTTCTTCATTGTATTCACTCCTGTTTGAGTTACTTGATGGGATAACACTACCGACATTCATAATGAAACGGTACAAGTCGAGACACAAAAATATTATATGAGGTAGGTACCATACCTAATGCTTACTAACACTAGGCATGTAGGTAGTTGCTATCAAACCATTGAACCTATCTTATCATTTTGATAAATAACTATCAGATAAGCTGTGTTTTCATTTTCTATTTCTCAATAACTCTGGGTAGATAGGTACTTAGGTAGGTATACAGGTGAATTCATGTCTAGGGATGCAGGCATAGCAGGTAGGTACTTATGGCTGTAGAGGTTGCATTGCAGCTCAAATAGGTAAATAAGACGTCTGCAGACTCTGCAATGAAAATATTATGTCGGTAGGTACTTTTCAACAACTGAGCCCTTTATTACTTCTTAATAAATTATGGTTCAATTCAATATTCTGAGATTTATAACATATCTAGTAGGTCGGTAGGTATTACTTACATACAAAAAAATTATAGGTAGGTATACCTATCTACCTACCTAATAATAAAAAAATTATAATAATAATGATGCAGGTATAAAATCTAATGTCTGTAAAAATCTAAAAATTCGAAGTGTTACAGTCAAAGTGATAATAAGGCTTTGTAGGCTAGAATTTTGCAAAGCTTTAATATAAAACCTCTAAGTACATAAATTACTCAATATCAATGGGTACCTTGGTAGGTAGGTCAATGGGTACCTTACCTACAGTTAAATAGGTAGGCAAGGTCCTAAAATAACGATAATTATAATTATTTGTAGATTGACACTTTATGCACTAATAGCCTTTTAGTTGGTAGCGTTGTTTCAAATACCTACTAAAATGTACTGAGATTAATTTAAATATGCGTTTAAATTTAGTCTAGCGTGCAACGTCAAATCACTTCCAATGTTTTTGTTGAGAGAAAATAAATCTTTATATTATTATTATGTAATGGCCAACATAGGTAGGCGGTACTAGTACTAGGTACATAGACTGGTTCTTACCTATTAAAACTTGTACTTTTTATAGTACCTACCTACCTACCTAGCACATGTTTTGTAATTCATCACTTTGACTATAACAAATTGGCAGCCTAGAACAGAACAGGTACAGGCAGGTAATGTAATGTCATAAACATAATATAATAGATACCTATGGGTATGTTACCTACCTACCTACCTACAAGAACGCTGAATCGTTAAATCAACTTCATTACAAATATTGGAAACGGCCCGGAATGCCAACGCAGCTAAACGAACGCGACCCCGTTTCGGACATCGTCGCCGCATCGCAAACTCCAGGCCAATGCACTCATCGGTCACCCATCGACCGTTGACGACACCTTAGATTTAATTACTTTCTATGTGCTATAATTATAATTATTAGATATTAAATTCAGTTTTAAGAAACATTGGCGTTTCATATTTGCACCTCCGTGCACTCGTCATAATTGGCGCAGGCGTAAGATATCAAGAGGAACCTACGGCGAGACTACGGAGGTGATCCAAAAATAGATCAAGCAAATACCAAAAGCAAAATGCGCATGTGAGTACTTTAGTTTCTATCTAGAGTTGCTTCCTTCTATTCCTTAAGATTTCCATAATTTTCCAAAATTTTCCATCCAAAGCAAACTCGGACTAGGTTAGATAGTAATAGTAGTAGTCGTAGAAATTCTTTGCAAGACGCAAATAGAGAAATTAATTTAGAGAATAAAATGACCGACGTAGACGTAATTTTTAAAGCGCTCCGCTTAGTCCCAGAGTTCGACGGGAACGCGAACGTTTTAACCAGATTTATTCAACTATGCGATCAACTGGTAAAACAGTATGTCAAAGATGATCCAGCTAACGCCTTGGTAAATATCGCTCTAATAAACGGTATTTTAAATAAAGTGACCGGTCCAGCAGCCCGTCTCATAAACTCCAGCGGTATCCCACAGAACTGGAGTGGCATTCGTACCGCGTTAATAAATAATTTTGCCGATCAACGAGACGAAACATCATTGTATAATGATCTCGCTCTACTGAGCCAAGGCCAATCGACCCCGCAAGAATTTTATGAAAAGTGTCAAAATCTTTTTAGCACTATAATGACCTACATCAGTCTGCATGAAACGGTCTCGACTACTATTGAGTCTAAACGCTCTTTATATAAAAAGTTAACGTTGCAATCCTATCTTCGCGGTCTACGCGACCCGTTGGGATCTCGAATTCGTTGCATGCGGCCTGATACTATAGAAAAGGCTTTAGAATTTGTGCACGAGGAGGTTAACACCTTGTACCTACAGCAGCGCAACGAGTATCTTCCCGAAAGGAAGGCACCCATGCAGGTTAGTCCACTTAGGTACAACTATGGTCTTACACCGTCCCCTGTCACTATGCCGCCACCACGACCCTTTGGCTGGCCTTTGCAGCCTCCACGTCCATTTAATATGCCTGGACCATCGCGACAGATGACTGCACAGCCTCAACCCAGGACTGTACCAATGTTCAAAGGACCGACCAGGACACAGCAGATGTTTGGTGCGACCCCACCAAATTACCGACCACGTAGTAACGTATTTAAATTAGCTCCCCGTAATGAGTCGACAGGCCCTCAGCCTATGAGTGGAATAAGTCACCCAGCTCCACGTCAATCACATGACTGGAGTAAGTTTGGTAATCCACCACCTTCAAATTATTTCAAGACACGGGAATCTAATTTTAATGACTATTATGACCAACCAACATACTATTACGACTATCCGACTGAGTGCTACGACCAATACCAAGACCACTGTGAGTTTCAGCTCCCTGAGTATGAACAGTACGGGTATGAACAACCTCAGTACTCGGATAGTTACTGTGTTGAAGAGGTTCAGGTTCAACCTACTACTGAGAACGAGGATTTTCAGAAAGACACGAAATCCGTCACGTTAAAATAGAACTAAACCTACAGACCCAACGACAGTTACCGTACATACAAATTGCAGATCCCCCTCTTAAATTCCTTATAGATACCGGTGCTAACCTATCTTTTATTAGTCCCAAGGCAGTACAGTACTTTTACCCTGACGTTCCTCACAGGTATGAACCTATAGAGGTGACGAATATTCACGCCACCACTAGGTGTAATTACTCTGTGACCATACCGTGTTTCTCAGAATTCAACGAACGCGATACTATGACTTTATCGGTTTATCAATTTCATAATTACTTTGACGGACTAATTGGTCTCGAATTACTTGAGAAATGGGAATCCAATATTGACTTGAAAAATAAGATCCTAGTAACGCGACACGCGACTAACCCACTACTCATGTATGACTCACGTAACTGTAACCTGTATGAGGATATTATACCGGCCAATTCATCTAAATTAGTTAGAGTCCCGATAAACTTTCAGGATGGTGAAGCCTTTATCCCAGAGCAATCACTATCGAATTGCACGATAGGCGACTGTGTTACTACGGTTAAGAATAGTCGTGGTATCATAGAAGTAACAAACCCGACGCGTCACGACTTAGTATTTTCAATGGATCGCCCCGTGTGTGGCGAACTTTTCAATACTGAGTGCACGCGCACTGAGCCGCTATCGGATCGTGCTAACGAAGTACTATCGCGCTTACGCACCGATCACTTAAATGTAGAAGAACGAAGTAATTTAGAAATTCTTTGTACTCGGTATGCTGATGTTTTTTATATAGATGGTGAACCATTAACTTTTACAAATCAGATTAAGCACAGCATACGTACCAAAGATGAAGTACCAGTTTATACTAAGAGTTATAGGTACCCATTCATACACAGACAAGAGGTTCAAGACCAGATTTCTAAAATGCTAGAACAAGGTATTATTCGCCCTTCACAGTCAGCTTGGAACTCGCCGATTTGGATTGTTCCCAAGAAAGTAGACGCTTCTGGAAAGACCAAATGGCGTTTAGTTGTAGATTTCAGAAAGCTGAATGAAAAGACTATAGATGACAAGTACCCCATCCCCAACATCGCTGACGTACTTGACAAACTAGGCAACTGTCACTACTTTACCACTTTGGATCTTGCTAGTGGTTTCTACCAAGTAGAGATGAGCCCTGAAGACATTCCAAAGACTGCTTTTAGCGTAGAACACGGACACCTGGAGTTTCTTCGTATGCCTATGGGTTTGAAAAACTCACCATCCACGTTCCAACGTGTGATGGATAACGTACTAAGAGGCCTCCAGAACGTAATATGCCTAGTATACCTAGATGACATAATAGTTTTTAGTGTCTCGTTACAAGAACATATGGTTAACTTAGAAAAGGTCTTCGATCGACTCCGATCATCCAACTTTAAGATCCAAATGGACAAGTCGGAATTTTTAAAACTAGAGACAGCTTATCTCGGACATATTATTAGTAAGGACGGTATTAAACCAAATCCTGACAAGATAGCAGCCATAGAAAAATTTCCTATTCCAAAAACTGCAACTGAAATAAAACGATTTCTAGGATTATTAGGTTATTATCGCAAGTTTATTCCTGACTTTGCTAAAATAACAAAACCAATGACTCAATGTTTAAAAAAAGGCTCTAAAATAATAGTTAGTGACATCAATTACATAAACTGTTTCGAAAAGTGTAAAACATTACTGACTAACGACCCTATTTTACAATACCCTGACTTTCGCAAGGACTTCATTCTGACTACGGACGCATCCAACTTTGCTATTGGTGCCATACTATCCCAAGGGCATGCAGGAAGTGAAAGACCTATAGCTTATGCGTCTAGGACTTTAAACTCTAGTGAGATCAACTATAGCACCATCGAAAAGGAGCTTTTAGCTATAGTTTGGGGAACGAAGTACTTCCGACCCTACTTATTTGGTAGAAAGTTTAAGGTTATAACTGATCATAAACCGCTTCAATGGGTTATGAATATTAAGGAACCCAGCTCAAGGTTAACGCGTTGGAGATTAAAACTAAGTGAATATAACTTCGAACCAATTTATAAGCAAGGCAAATATAACATTAACGCTGATGCCTTATCTCGCATCGAGATAAATAACGAAGATGCTAGTTCCACGGCGGTAAATCCTTCAGATACTGAAAAACCTCTCTCATATTCTAGATCTACTACTTTAACGGCTCATACAAGTGCCGAAAACCCAATTCTAGAAATACCTATCTCAGACGACCCTCTTAACAGATTTAACCGACAAATAAGTTTCGTACTGGTAGGCGACATCAAAAAACGACCGACTGTAACTAAACCATTTGAGACGCATACTAAAACGACTATACAACTCTCTGAATCGAACTTAGAAGATGATGTAATTCATGCAATAAAAGAACATGTGAACCCTAAAGTAAAGACAGGAATAATCATAAGTCCCACTCTGGCTATGTATAAAATAATACCTATAATTCAAAATTCATTCAAAAGTTCAGCCATGAATTTAGTGTTAACCAAGATTGAATTGGAAAACGTTAAGGATTATATACGACAACAAGAAATTATTAAAGGTTATCACGAGGGTAAAACTAACCACCGTGGTATTACAGAAAGTTTCTTAGCTTTGTCGCGTAGATATTACTGGCCCAAGATGAAGGAAACCATCTCAAAGTACATTAATGA
The DNA here is from genome assembly GCA_918843925.1 of Eulithis prunata. NCBI lineage: Eukaryota > Metazoa > Arthropoda > Insecta > Lepidoptera > Geometridae > Eulithis > Eulithis prunata. The sequence continues at coordinate 5,256,899 of OU974024.1, read as the reverse complement.
GTGTAGTATTTGCGGTCAGGCAAAATACGATCGCAATCCTATTCAACAAAGGTTTTCCATTGTACCACCACCTACTAAACCTTTTGAAATCATCCATCTTGATCTTTTTACGGCCCAAAATGAGAAATTCCTTACGCTAGTTGATGCTTTCTCTAAATACGCTCAAGCTTATCTCTTGAAAGATGGAACTGCCCCTAGCGTCATCCAAGCTCTTCTAACATTTTTTACCCATCATGGCGTTCCTTTGACTATAGTGACTGACCAAGGACCCGAATTTACGAATGCACTATTCTCTGAATTTACTCGTCTTCACAAAATACAACACCATAAAATTCTGGCATATACTCCTAATGATAACGGCATGGTAGAACGTTTTCATTCAACTATCCTGGAACACCTTAGGATCTTAAAACTTAAGGAGAAAAATGAATTAGCTCCTAATCTTATGCCCTATGCAATTTTGGCCTATAATAGTTCGATACACAGTTTCACGAAATGCCGACCTATAGACCTTATTACTGGACATTTTGATCCACGTGATCCACTTGACATTAATACGACTGAGCACTTATTACAACAATACCTACTGGAACATAAGACTCGGATGACTCGGGTATATGACGTAATAAACGAGACGTCGTTACATGATAGGACTCAACTAACTGATAATAGGAATAAAAACCGTGAATGTGAAAAGGTATACCACCCTGACCAACAAGTATTCGTACGGAACCCTATGGCAAACCGACAGAAACTAGCACCGCGTTACACACAGGATACCGTGCTTGCTGACTTACCTATACATATCTATACAAAGAAAAAACGCGGTCCAGTCGCAAAGTCTCGCCTTAAGCGAAATTCTAAGGACCCTGTTTTGTTACAGGATACTACTATCGTTACTGCTACGGCTGGCTCAAGGACAAGATGTAATGATTGATTCGCTACGAGATGGCCCAGGCTTACTCCCGTTTAAATTAGGCGCAGCTAAGGTCGTATCCCACTATCATTCCTTCCTAAATTGTGTTAATTTAAATGACATCATTTCCCGAATTGAACTTGTAAAATCCCAGATATTTCAGCTGAAACCCCAGTTAGACAATAAAACTGCATCTCTTTATGAACCCCACATAACTTACCTCAGCGATAAGCTGGACCGAATTTCAGACCAGTTTCAGTCGTTTGAGCCCAATCGGGCAAAAAGAGGTCTTATTGACGGACTAGGTTCAGTAATAAAAAGTATCTCGGGTAACTTAGATTATACAGACGCTATAAAATTCAACAATGCCATTCAAACCCTTAACAGTAATGAACATAAATTAGAACTAGAAATTGAAAACCACATAAGTTTAACCAAAGAATGGTCATCAAAAAACTCAGAGATATTAAATAACATTACGCTTAACCAGAATAAAATAGAAAAAGTTCTTAATCTTATCATGGCTAGTGAAAGCACCAACGATAATGACTTAGTCAAATATGCCCATTTGGCGCAGCATCTCATGATCTTAGGTGATAATATCGATAGATTATCCGAAGAACTCTTAAAGCTAGAAAACACCATAGCTTTCATAAGAATATCGGGTGCTCCTCATTCAATATTAAATATAGCAGGACTAAAGACGATGTTAAGTAAACTAAGGATTTTGTATTCTAAGAACGAAATCCTTAACATAGATTATAGATATTTTTACGATATAATTAAGTTAGGCTATTTTTATATTGATTATCAGATAGTTTTAGTATATAAAGTGCCGATTGCTTTCTCCTTGTCCTATGATCTATATAAATTATCCATTGTTCCCAACAAAATTAATCAAATCCTTATACCTACCCTACCTTACATAGCAATCTCTGGAGATGACTCTATTTACATGGAGACAGAATGTCCCAAGGTGGAATCATGGTATCTTTGCGAGAAAAAATCCAACTATAATGTTCGAGATAATCCGGACTGCATCCACCAGCTCATCATCAAACAGGAATTGAACCAGTTCTGCAAACATACCTCTGTTACCCTGACGAGAGAATCCATGGAACAGCTTGACGATAAGCACTATACTCTAAGCCTTCCGAACCAAACCAAGGTCAAGACATCTTGTGGACAGGAGCAGTATAAAACCCTCCAAGGAAGTTACTTAGCCACCATTCCCCTAAATTGCTATCTCAAAACGCCCCACTTTACCATATTCAACTCTGATGACCGCATAAAAGGATACCCATTAAAAATGTTGGATATATTATCTATACACGATGATCGACGACTTGGCGACGATCTCTCCATCACTTTAAACTCTATTAACCTCAAAGACTTGCACGACATCAATGAGAAGATATCTTTGCAAACTTCCCCCGCTTTGGAAGAAATTTCAAATAATAGTCTATATCATACCACGATCCCAGTCTACACTGCCCTCCTCCTAAGTGCAACCGCACTCGTCGCTCTACTCCTTTACCGACGGATTCAAGCAAACCGGAAACATCCAATAAACCAACAAGCAACCACCCCATCACCAGAAATTTATGCCGAGATTCCAGAAAAGGCAAAAAGAAATCCCCATAGCGTCATGGTTGACCCTACTAACATTTCAGCAACTCTCACAAAAAACCTTTAAGATAGTTGCCGAAGTAAGGGGGGAGGTGTTACCTACCTACCTACCTACAAGAACGCTGAATCGTTAAATCAACTTCATTACAAATATTGGAAACGGCCCGGAATGCCAACGCAGCTAAACGAACGCGACCCCGTTTCGGACATCGTCGCCGCATCGCAAACTCCAGGCCAATGCACTCATCGGTCACCCATCGACCGTTGACGACACCTTAGATTTAATTACTTTCTATGTGCTATAATTATAATTATTAGATATTAAATTCAGTTTTAAGAAACATTGGCGTTTCATATTTGCACCTCCGTGCACTCGTCATAATTGGTACACATTACATAGTAACCTAATAGAATCAATAGAATCTGCTTTTAATCATGTCAATAACAAATGTAAAAATGAGGGCAGATGTAAGCTTATGCAGTGCTCTATTAAATAATGATTACATGGAATGCTAAGAAATAACTAAAATAAGAAATTATGGAAGAATAAATACCTCAAAAAAACTGCTTTAGCATAGTTACATCAAAAAGTCACAATAACTTATTCAGACTTAATTTAAATAACCAGGTATGTAGTAGGCATTTACCTACCTATTTATACATAAAATCTTATGATAAGATGCTGTTCAAATTTTATATAATTATTATATCAAAAATTTCTTTCACTTTTAGATTAGTGTACAGAGATTAACATTACCTACAAAATAAAAAGTTAAAGTAAATAAAATATTACTAGGTAGCTATACTGCAACTATTGCATTTTATCCAATTTATACATGAGTGTAATAATAACAATAATGACATGTATTACACTATAAACCAATCTACATACAATCTTAATTTCATAAATTACATCATTTTATCAATTGAGTTTGATACTTTACTTATGTATGTATGTATGTACTACAAATTTTAAACATTATCTTCATTATTTATAGAATTGTAGGTACTAAACATTTTATAAATTAAAAAATAAGATTAAAATAGAATGCCATTTTTCAAATTTAGTAACAAAAGAATGATGATAATTTTACAGCCAATATAAAATTGCTTCTTACGTAATTTATTGAATGAAGGCATTACAATTTTGAACATTTGCATTTTCCACCTTACTCGCATGAACCATGCCATACGTACATAGTACTTTATTTATTCAATAAGCAAATATGAGAACATTTACTTAACTTGAAATATAATGGCCATGGCATAGCTAGCACCTCTAATCAAATCTATAATGGACTTGAGTAATAACTCAAATAATGAAAGTTTGCATTTCAAGTGCAGCAAAAGTTGGAGGTTTGTCATCTGCTTAGCACTTGGTGCTTTTACCAATAAAAGCATTGCAGTTGGGGCAATAGTGTTCAGCATCCTTGAATGTGTCAAAGCAGTACGGTATCAGTCCCATACAGCACAGAGAACAAATCCTGTAACCAGAGTATAAACACAGCTTTTACTAGATATAAGAATTCTATTCAACAGTTTTGTTACAAACACAGCTAAGCCTACACTATTGGATTAAAACAAAGATAGGGAGGGATGTTACTCACATTGTTACCACACAAACAGAGCCTGCAACAAGGTGAGTGTGCCAGCCTGTAGTAAAGTTAACCCTAGTAGTCACGGTTTTGCCACAGTTGAAGCAGTTGACTGTGGTGGGTTCACTGCCCACGGCTGGCGGTAGAACGAGCCCCACAGGCAAGCCGGGAGGCGGTGGCGGCCCATCTCCTAACTGAGGCTGGGCACTGGTCACGGATATAGTCGGCTGAGGGTACACCCCTGGAGCAGGATGAGGGTAAACCCCGGGCGCCGTAAACTGTTTTATTGCTGGATATGGGCCAGCTACAGGAAAACTATCACCGCCTGGTGCCACGAAACCATACTGAGGATTCCCAACTACGGCGGAGTATGGCGGTGGTAGATCTTCAGACGCATTCGGCGCACTAGGCCCTTGATTAGAAGACATTTGTTTATTGTCTGCTGTTTCACTTTTATTTGAGATCACGGTCTGTATACCTCAAACGATATTATACACTGTATTCTAAACTACATACGCAGGTCTTTGTCAGATGGCCGAAAATTTTGGTAGAATAGACCGAACAAAGGATTTTTATTTCGCTTTTTTGAGAAAAAGATAAAGACGAGAAAGAAAAGCAAAACACGACAAATGACGTCACGTTTCTGACGTTTCTCTCATGCAGGGCTGCCAGATGAAAATATGCCGCACGCAATCGTACCACAGCTTATAGAAAGTCGTACGCCGCGCCGCCCTAGGAAAAATTGAAATAAAAAATCGTACATAAATACCTACAATATGTAATACCTACATATCCTAACTGCTTATATCGCACAAATGGCAGCCACTCTCATGCATGCAAAGACCTTTCTACTATGTCTTTGCATGCATGTCAGTAGATTTTTCTTCTTCTTTTTTATGTCCTCTGTCTGTTGGGTCGTCCTGACCGCCATGACATGACCGGCCTGTGAGCATGAACAATTTATCTGTTCCTGTCCTGTGAGCTATAGAGAAAACAAAATTTATTTTCCCATTCCGCCCAACAGTGGGCCAGCCGGTGGGCTTGATGGGACTAACCCGTATTTGTCTAGTGAGCAACATATTCTGCTACTGCGCGCGGTAGCCCGGTGTATAAAAACATCATTCTTCCAACACGTAGCCGGCACCGGTAGCCGTTTATTGGGTTTATGGCGGGCGGTACCATGTACCTAGGTACTTACTAATTTCTAGCGGTAGGTATACATAGACCGCATCCGGAATTCGTCCGGAATTCTGCATCATGTATACCTAGTCATATAGGAACAAGCAGAGAAAATAAAGCCTACTAACAATGCATTGGCTCACTGAGCACGTCCACTAAAAGGACGTACCCTGTGTGGCGTGGCACGGCGTTGCGTACATAAGTCTGACGCGTAAATGGCACGCACGCTAACCTCCTTGTGCAGATAATGCTTTAGCTAAATGATGAAACAAGCCTGGATGCCCTTTGCCCACCCACTGCCTACCTATAACGATGAGTTATGATGATGTTATTATAGATGATGATGCCTCACTAAGCACTGAACTCTGTGATGCACTGCACTGCATCCATCACTCTAAGACATAAAGGGGCAGAAATAGGTACCTAGGTAGGTACGGTGGTAGGTAGTACTTCCCCGAACGAGCTCTTTCACAAGAAGCTCTACTACCTATTTCAACGTATGGATAGTTAGGTAAGTTCATAGAGCGACATTTCAATACTTTCAATAGGTATTGGATTATTATTATGCAAATGCGTTTCTACAGAGCCTAAAATACTGAGGTTACTTGTCTTATTGGATAACAATGTGACGGGTACTCTAGTAGGCATGGTGAGGGTACTGTTGGGTAACCGCTGCTACCACCACCAACGACCGAGACGCGACGACGACGCGTCGTCGGCCAGCACTAATGTCGTCGGTAGTTATAGTGAACCACGGTACACAAGTGAATCGAACGCACAAACACTGCAAATGAAATAAAACACGTCTTTTGCGGTCGTTGCATTTTATCAATATTCACTTCTTCAAAATAACTTTTACTTACTAAAAACACCGCAGTTTGGTACCAAGTGGCGTGTGGTGGTAATACAAGTAGTGGAGCAAACAAAAAACGCAGAAAACATATTTGGGTAAGTTAAGTATACTACATACCTAACGTTTGCTAATATGGTGTTAGGTAGGCAGTTAGGTATTATGTAATTCTGTTGGTATCATTATAGTAAGTCTGTGTGAATAAGACGTACTTGGGTATTATTGGATTCGAACCCTTTTACAAGAAAATAACACCTGTGGTATTTTCTATATCTATGGCGAACTCACTAGATAAAACTGCTGTTTCTATTAGATAGCCACCTACATAATGTATCTTACCTACTTTGGTACCTACCTATATGGCTATAATTTTTAGCTAGTAAATTTTACTATAGTAAATGCATGTTTGGTGTAGTTTTTTAACTACCTATCTCTTTTTTAGGCAAATTCAAAAAAACATAGCACGTAAAATAAATAGAGCGCGCACCGCGCGCGGTGGATGGAAGTGTACCTAGTAGTGGTAGCGTTCTTGTCTTCCGCTACTCGATCATGGGTTCGAATACGACCGCGTAGGTACTTACGAGTTTATTTTTATTTTTTTATAAAAAAACACTCTAGCAGTAATCTACTTCCCACAGCAGTGCTTAGTTTCAGTCGAGACTAAAGGGCGCTATGTGAAATGTCTAGGGATATACTTACCTATATATTTTTTTTACTTTATTCCTTGTAAACAGGGACCAAAATAGCACTTTGCCCCTAGGGACTAAAAGTTATTTGAATTTGGAATGTGGAGTTGCAATCACCAAAGAGATCAAACACCATTGAATTAATATTACTAGCAATAGTTCCTCAATGTCAAACACGAACATTGTGTGAAATTAGTAACATGCTGTATCACAAAGTAGGTAAACTGCGGGTGAGACAAATAATAAAAAGCGCGAAAGCCATATATTCGGATATTTATTGGATCCCGTTGATTTAGCGAAATAAAAAGTAGCATAAGTGACGTCCAATATATATTCCAAGTTGAATCCAAATCGGATCAGTAGTTTTTGCGTGAAAGAGTAACAAACATAGGTACACACATAGAACCTTTGTCAATTCCATACTTTAGAAAAATGCAAGTGGAGCGAAGCGAAATCTTTCTCAGAAAATGTGCTTTGGTCTATTTTCAAGATTTAGCCAAAAAACTACCTACAGCTCTTTGAAGTAATATTCTATGTCAAAATCTACAAGCTGTAAGTAAAACAATAAACTTATGTATGCCTCTAACTATTTCTAACATAGAAAAAATACGGCTTTATAAAAGTTTTTTTTAAATAGTACCTACAAAGAACAAGAGATTTCTAAGTACATACCTATTATTCAACTGTTATTCATAAATTGCATTTACTTATTTTCTCATACGTTCCTCCTTACTGCGCCATTTGGTGGGAATAACCTTCGTTCTTCGAATCGTCAAGAATATAAGACTCGCTTAATTCTGACGAGTAGGTATTTCTAGTCATTACCAAAATTTTGAAAGGTATATTCTCAATACAGGGAAAATAATACTTATAGTGCGTAGAAAGCTCGATGTAGGAAATAAAGTTACATCACAAGGTGTCTGCATGCTGAGGCCTATACGCCCAGTTCAGCAGAGATTTTAATCTAATATGATGACGTCATATTTTATATGTCGGTCGAAAACGCATTTTCGACGTTATAAAATCTCTCTCTGTAAGTGAGCAGCTATGTTATGTTTTATCATGGAATGTAGGTATGTACTGTTTTACCGTCATGATCCGTTTGTATTGTGTGAAGGTTAGTCGGCAGGGTGTATTACCGTGTAACGTTCTGTATAATACCTAGGTACCTCCTGCCGCCTCAGGTGGATCGACCATGCAAAGAGTCGACATAGGAGTCAAAATCGTAATTTTCATTTTGATTACGCCATTCAATTTTTATATCAAAACTAAGTAAACTAGCCTAGACTAAGGGGTAAACCTTGTGGACTGCGTATTTCGTCATGTTTCGTTCTGGGGTTTCTATTGTAAGTTTTTGGCAATAATCTGGCATATTTTCTTCAAATAGGCATGTGGTTTCTCTTGTGCACTTTTTGAGTTATATAAAAAAAACCGTAGGTAGGTATTTTTGTCTAACTTGTAAATTCATAGATTTATTAGGTTATACCACTAGCGCCGGCGCGTTCTGCGTAGAGCGCGCGCGTTGAAGTCTTTTGTATGGGAAAAAACGTTCTTTTCCTACGAGGCGGACCACGGACTGTATTCCGTGGGGCGGACGATCGGTCAACCGTTATTTTTTTATTAAGTACAATGTTTTACTAAACATTGTAGGATTACAGCTTCGTTCAAGTATACTTTTAAAGGGTCATGAACTATTTTTGCAGGGTGTAGGCCATTAAAGAGTACTTACCTACTCTACCCCTGTAACGTATATTTTTAACCCACAGTCAGCCGTAACAAACTTAATCCGTGAGAGTTGAAGGCACGCCTGACTATATTGCTGAGCAAGAGCAAGGATGCGCGTGCGATGGTGGCGTGCAACAGTCGTGTGCGCGTGTGTCCTCGTGCTGCGCAGCCACGCCCTTCCGCCCGCCACACTCGGTGATGTCGTCGCCAATGCTGCTACTAGTCTCAACTCCATGAAGGTACGGATTAGATTCAATCATAGGTATTGTCTATTGATCATAATTTTTATTGTAATCGGACATGCCTTGTCAGGACTTGCACTGCGCTCATCATTCTGAGACGGAAATATGTTTATTCTCATGTGCCTGTAATTATAGATCGGTAACAGCGGCGCGACTATAGCGTTACATCAACACAAAGCCAAACTCTTGATACCGGAACATAGCATTGCGAGCTTGCTTAGCAGACCAACACAACTACGGTGATAGTACTTGAAACTGACAACCCTAGCACAAACAAAGGGTTTTATATTGTGGTGTAGTTTGCGCAAACAACCTTGCTCAATAGTTAAAAATTGCTCATTACTAAAAGCAACTTGTTATGCAAGAATAATGCAGGGATTCTCCTATAAACAGTATACAAAAACATCTTGGGCAAGTGTAGCGAAAAGTGCGAGAAGTGTAGCGCATTTATACTGGCTATTAGCTGAAGTGGAGCTATTACGGTCTACTTTAGTGACAATGTACTGTGGCGTAACCGTCGACCCTGTCTATCTATACCACAGTAATACGTAGGGACCTAATCTTAGCTACATTTTATCTGCAGTATTTTGGCTAATGGAATAAACGTATGGGTATGTTTTAAGGTGTTTTCAAATACCTATCTTACGTAAAATCATTGTAGCAATTTTTCTACCTAGGTTTTTTGTTAAAATAAATACCCACGGTTCATGTTGTATTAAAATTTAATTGGACGGCATTGTTTTTCCACGTGATTAATGTGTAGGTACTCGTAGGTTGTTGTTATAGTGGGTGGCCACTCATATGAAGCAATAAGGCATTCTTTACCAAAATGACTCTATAAAATGTGGCAAGTACGGGTACTTGTCATGCTAAGTATGCCACAAAAATATTGGAAATATTGGCAACTCTGGACTAGAAGTTAGTCAGGCGCTTACCTACTTATTTCCAAACCAACTGAAGTGATCAGTTGGTTCTAGGAATCAATCAAGGATGATGACGGTTAGGACCTAGGTTAATCTCTTTGTTAACCCGGTTTGATGACCTACCTATTACAGTTACTCAACTTCACTGAGCTTTCTTCCGTTATTTAGCAATTTCGATACATTACCCTCAATTATTCCGCGAGAGCAATCAAAACTTGGCGTAATAGAAGTAATATAGTTTTTACCATGGTGTTAATTAGTTTTAGTGTGCCTACCCTTACCTAACGGCAAAATAACGTCATGAATTGGTCCAATAATGATTTCCTTGTTTCGGTTTGACGATCTCTGCACTGTGATGTGATGGCGCAAGCTATGTTTGGCCAATTCTGTTTTATAACTTGCTAAGTGCCAGGATGAATGTGGATGATGTTAGATACGAGTGCAATTAGGTAATATGTCATTCATAATGCTAAAACTATTAGATGCTGAGTAATTACCTACTTTAGTTTTTAGCCGACCGCCTTTCCTTGCTTACTTACAAAATGATTGACTTACTTGTGAGTAGGTATAAAACTTATAAAAAATAAGAATGTTTTGTGGGTTAATATTTTACATGTAGATTGCAGACCATGACCGACATGACCGTATGGAAGTGGTATCGATTTATTATACAAATAACTATAAATCTTTTCCATCAGAAGATGAGCTCACAAAGACCTACTTATATTCCACGATGCTGCGCCACGACCTGCAATTTATTCGCCCATAAAAATAAACAATTTTGTTTTTTCATTATACGAATAATGTATTTTACCTACTAAACGAATGAGTTGTAATTTGTATGTCTTAATTACTTACATGCAGTTGAATTCGTAACAAGCCCATGTACGCTGGATTAAGATTAACCCAAATTCTTTTGACATTAACCTTTCAGAGTTGGTTTGTGAAATACATTTTGCAGGGGTAGGTACTTAGAGCAAATCATCTTCGAGTTTTATGACCACCTGCACTACTCTATTCATACCACAAAACTGAATCTATTCAGAAAAACTCGATGTAGGTACCTAACTGCCTACGCATAAGGACGGTTTTTAAAGTCTGCTTTATTGACTGTCTTAATAGATCTACTTACCACAGAAAATAGGTATAATTTTTTTTTTATTAAGCGTGCGTCAATTAGTCATAATTTTTGTCGTTACTTACTTACTAAATGTAATTTTTCTTGTCTCGATGTATCAATATTATTATGCTTATACTTACGAAAGATTTGACTTTTTGTAAAGAAGGTCATCGAACATGTATTTTTTCGCAACTACGTACCTACTAAGTGCTAAGTACGAGCTTAGATCTTCAGATTCAAAACGAAAAGCGTCACTAAAAGTAATTCATCATTTTATCATTGATTTTAGCTATAAGTGCTTTTTCAGTTCGTTCGTCCATGTCAATCCTGTAGTAGGTACGAGTATGTTGTAAAGGGACTAAAAGTAGTGTTACATTTTATTCAAAACCACCAATTACTATGTCAACTGCTAGGGCAACGCGTGTGGTCATTTTGGCCTTACGTGACGTTCTTAACACCTTACCGACTCGAATTTACTTAATGAGCAAAACACTGTGTTTAAAAACGCACGCAGAGCTCTAAAATTAACACAAATTACAGTGATTTACTTAATGGGGTCCAAAAGTATAATTTCTTAAATGTTTTGTTTTTAATGTGTTGTGGAAATGAATACCAATGTGACTGACCTTTGGATTTGCATATGCCATGGAACCTTATTTCAAAAACCAAGAACTACATAAGTAGGTACCTAATTAAGTATACTTACTAATTATAATATTGTGGGCATAGGTACAGTAGGGCATCAGTATAAAAGGCTTTGTGTTACAGGTGTCGGGAGCTTGGCGTCGTTTGTCCAGCACAGTGAGTGAATCAGTAGGCCTAAAGCATGCCTTACGGAGACTACAAACCGTGCCAGCTCGCGCAGCCCGCTTGGTTCATGCTCTGGTAGACCGCATGCGAGTGGGCGGTGGGCCTATTGTATTTACAAAACTTGGAACTTTACGTGGAAGGCGGCTCGTAGCGCGGACCACTGAGCAGACGCCATATTACAGCTTTAAAGGAATTCGGTAAGTTTACTTAAGTATATTGAAGAAAATACTTCAGGAACTCAAATGGTCCTTGTAAATGCGCAATGATCATTGGGTGCTCTGCTAAAGAGTATTGATTTTCTGTGATTAGGTGTCATACGAGTATTATCGACATATTGATTATCAGATTGCCACGTTGTAGTCATGAATTCTTTGGTTGTAGTTCAATGATTGTAATCCTCATTGGTACCTACAACAGCTAAGCAAACTGAAACCTCTGCAGATACGCGCAGCCACCTCGCGGCTCGCTTCGGTTCCGGCCGCCAGTACCGCTGGAACCCTGGTCCGGGGTCAGAGATGCCTTGGAGGAAGGCGCTGTATGCCCTCATCGATTCCTGCTTTTTGACACTTACAAGGGTGACGAGGATTGCCTTTTTCTCAATGTGTACTCGCCGGCTTTGCCCGATAAGATCAGTGGGTAAGGAAAATTGCTGTAACTTTCAGTTTAAGATGGATCCACTCAATATTATTTAGTAAAACATGTTTTTTGAAACAGGTATAATCCCAAGTTAGCAGTAATGGTGTGGATTCATGGAGGAGCCTTTGCCGTGGGTTCAGGCAATGCTTTCCTCTATGGCCCCGACCATCTCGTTGGCGCAGGTGTAGTGCTCGTCACTTTGAACTACAGGCTTGGAGCTTTGGGTTTTCTTAGCTTGGAAAACGATGAAGTGCCAGGCAATATGGGCTTGAAGGTAACTACAGTAAAAGTTGATGTAGGTAGAGTAAGCAGTCCATTATAATAGTAATTTCTTAAAAAAATAGGAAAGCAAAGCTAATAGGTAGGCACCTATTAAAAATTTGTAACCCAGAAATTTTTCCTAGCTTAGTCATGGTTTAGAGTCAAGTTCCATACGCATTTGATGTAAGCTAAAGGCACGTAACTATACTTATAAAGAGTTAGTTTCACAAGAAGTAAAAATTTGTAGAATGGTTATTTATTGGTATTGAATTAAAATCCCACTTTTTAAAGCATGGTTATCTTTTTTGGCCAAACTATATATATTATGTATATGCCCCTATAATCATTGTCATGTCTGAAACTCCCCGGAATGCTACCGAGTCAAGAGTATTTCTGCGATAAGTCACGTGATTGCTCCCCTCTATTTCAGACCTTTTCTAATCTCTAGCGATTCTATAATTCGAACTTGGCTAGACTAAAGGCCTATTTTGATTTAGGATCAAGTGATGGCTCTGAAGTGGGTGCGGGACAATATCGAGGCATTTGGTGGTGACCCCTCACGAGTCACCATTTTCGGCGAGTCCGCGGGCGCAGTCTCCGTGCACCTTCACATGTTATCATCAGCGTCTAAGGTAACATATTCTCAAGAAATAAAGCACTAAACCATTTACCAAATTATACAACGAATAGGTAAGCACTATAAGCAGGTAATCAAAACGTTAAAGGTTAGTACCTCCTACATAACTATAGCAGGAAGAGTTACAATCTGCATGAAGGTACATAATTAAGGTACCTACTTAGTGTTTCGCAGTCTACTTAATGTTTCATCATAATAATTATTACCTAAGACTTTTACCTAATGATTCACAAGTTGCTTACAGCTCTATGGAAGATCTATTCAAGATTCCTATTTTTTTAATTTTATTTTGCTACCCATTTACTTTTACTTACCTAAATTCTCAAGCTATTTTATTTCCACATCCCTAATTTATGGTTCCGATTAGCCCGTGGAGCGAAATAAGAGAGTTATAATGTAATAACCCAGTTGCAATCGCTCTCAAATTGGTCGATCGACGACGGTTGAGCAACAAAGACGGTACCTAGGTACCTACTCGAATCGTATTCTAGATGGGTGACACTTCACGAGATTTATTGCGGTTCATATTGAAGGACAGCATCGCCTAGGTACTTACATCCCAAGTGCACCAAACTAAAGTATTAGCAACTTGGCAGGCGTTTCAAGGGACCAATCAAGTGTGTGCAAATACACGATCATTCATAACTATTTACTAGAATTATATTTCGACATTTATGTTCTAGGTCTTCACTATAATTTTTGGCAGTAATAACATAGGCCACCTCTTTCGTTATTAATTCCGGTCAATTGAAACTCAAAGCATTCGTACCCAGCCTTTCTGTGTTGTTTTCATCAGCAGGCTTCAGTTCTATAAGAGCATCCAAGGGCCACTATTTTGTAACAGTCTTCTTAACCCGTTGTTCTTATTATTATTTTTTTCCACTGTTTTACTCCACAATTATCGAGAGATGGATGGAGTCGATAGTGGTTAACATTTTGATTTATGGTCAGGGTCTTTTCCACGGAGCAATCGCAGAGAGTGGAGTGGCGCTCGCACCGTGGGCTCTAGCTCAGAGCCCGAGTGCGCGCGCCTTCGAGCTCGGCATGGAACTGGGAATCGATACTAACAGCACTGCTGAATTGCTTGGTAAGTATTTTTTATAAATAGAAATAATGTGATGAATGGTCAAAAAGACAAAAATTGGCACGTGTGAGCAAAACAGCTGACGTCTACACCTACCAAGTTAATAAAAATGTATATGCCTTAAAATGATCCAACCGCTTTTAAGTCTGATCCTTCCAAAACAGAGAGAGGTTCAGAACTGACGAATATACCATAAAAAAATCAAAACAGCACCGATATCGGAAAACTTATCCGTTTGCTCCAGGCTATCTGCGCGCTACTCCAAGTGAGCTGCTGGTAAAGGCTGGCGCTCGGATAGCAGTAGGCGCGGCTGGTCAGACCGCTGACCTGCAAAGCACCGTCGCACTTCCATTCCTGCCAGTCTTGGAGCCTCCGGGACCGGAAGCGTTCCTCACGACCGCTCCAATAGACTCTCTGCCCGGCGCTGATGTGCCGTTCATGACTGGATATAACGCGCAAGAGGGCATCATCTTGTTCCGACGTAAGTGCTTTTATAATCCAACTGCCTAGCCAAGTGGCTTCGATATGAACCGATTCTATTTCTACATTCTACTCTAGTAGTGATCGCTTAAGGCACTCGAACTGTATCCATCAGTGCATGCCTGTAATTGGCACACATTTTATAGAATAAGATTATTTAAAAATGATTATTGTAATGTACAATAATACAATATATATACTAAGTATACTCGTGCGCTGTTGGCGTTGCCTATAATAATTATATTTGTTTTAATCTGAGCACTAGAATTGGAAATAAGTAGTTTCCTCTTTTCATTAACACTGATTGGTGTTGGTGACGTAGTAACCCTACTAATCTAAAGATTCCAAATCGGTACGAATGCATCGATAAGATTTTTGAAAGAAATTCTGCTGCTTTTCCTGATTATGATTCGGCGTAGCATAAATTGATAAATTCATATTAAGTATGACATTCTTTTTAAAAGCAGTAAATCTCAGACTACGGGCTCTGTACCTTCTATGTAACAAAATCGCATCGTTTTCATGATTCTATACACAGTTTTGTAATGCTAAACTTTAGCTTCGTAAAGCTTTTTATAAAAGCAATACATATTTCCTTCGTCCTTGATATTTCCTGAAAGTATTGTACTGGCAATAGTTTTTCCAATCCAAATGTTAAGTAAACAATAAATAAGTAAGTGTAGGTATTAGGTAGTTACATTGAGTTTGTGCATTTGTATCTCTACATCTACTCGAACCAGCCTCTACGTACACATCTAATCGCATGTTGCGTTGCCGATTAGTGACGGATATCCTTGGCAAGGTTTTGCAAGTGAGCGGAACTCGTTTTGCCTCGGTGACCCTTCCGTTTTTAACCTTTGGTATGCCGGAATGCAGATCTACACTATACTTTGCATTTTATTTCATTTTCATGCTAGAGTCATGCCAAGCATGAAAATAATATAAAATTTTGTTAACCTACTGAGCACATATATTCAATATTATTACCTACCTGATACAATTCCACTTTTTTCTTCCATGTGGTACCTAACCTACTTAGCTATGTAACTAGACTCACTCTATCTTCATCACGTAATCCGTAGAAGACAGTTTCCTTTTCCGCATTAGGGTATGTCTGCATTGTTTGTTGGGTATCAGTATCACTAAATCACTGTATATGACGTATATACTTGCATTTGACATAAGTGACATAACCAGTATTGTTTATTTTTTAAATCCGGTTGCAATTCTCTCGCAATGTAGGTTACACGGATTTGTGTATCCTTCGAGAACATTTCTCGGAGACTCTCTGAGTCACAAACAGTGTTTCTTTCGCAAGTTAAGGTGAATGAATTCAGAAAAACATAATTATTCAAATAAGTATGCGAGCAAAAACGCAATAGCCAGTTGCATAATCTAGCGCTAAGTTAGTAAACACAGTTAGGGCAATGATACCGTTTAACCACATTATTCGATCAAGCCACAACAGATTCAGATTACCTACAGTTTTCATAAGTTTGTACGTGTTGGTTGGTACTTACTTGGTTTAAATCTCGATAAGTAGATACCTACTTTACCTCGGTACCAAGATTGCGACGTAAGTAATTAATAATAAAATGCGAGCGTTCAGTGTAATAAATATCTTTATGAAAGCCATAAGTAATTATCGTAATCGATACGTAAAAATGAAGGTACGTGTAATACACACTTTTATGAACCTTTCTACTTACCTCCCAGGTAATAACAAGGTTGATCAAGATATTTTGGAGTCAATGGGGCAAAAATATGAGTCATATAAAAATGTAAAACTTAGTTTTGCTTGTAACTTGCGTAAGTAGGTGCTGTCGTATGTAACCTAACTCTGTTTTTCTTATGATACTTATGATTTGCTTTTATTTTCACTGTGCTCGATTGTACTTGGCTGCCGTTAACAATAACAATGGCTGGTGAAAGTAGTTCCAGTATCTAGCTAAGTAGAGCCACCGAGTAGATTTGTGGTAGAGCCATTGGCGGAAACGAAATCAATAGAAAGGTAGTTAGGTAACACTGTATGTTTTATTATAAGTAGGTGCCTAGGTACCCTAAATCAACTTAATTTTAAAAACATTTAACATAATTAGGTAACATTCTGTCACGCAGAATGTGTGGCGAGCATTGAAGCATTATAACTCATATAATACAATACAAGACTAACGTTGTTCAAAGAAGCCGACTTGCACTTAACATACTGTTTTACATAATAAATAGACCACGCGGATATTATCAGCTCGATACTGCGTCTGCTTGTGCTACTTCCCTACATAACATTATTATTATCGCAATTTTCAAGAGCAGCTTTTATTTATAGCGAGTTGATAAAGTAATGTTATTTTATTGCATGACTGCATGAGCTCTGAAGTCATTTTGCATCAAACGTTTTTTTATGTGTTTTATGATATAAAACCTGGTTTATTTATTTATTTTTTGGGAAACCAACAGCGATATAGAGGGTACTTAATTAAAAGGTTTTAGATAGGTACATAGGGTATGTCCAATTACAGGTTTCCACTTCAGATTATTACAGGTAAGCGGAATCGG
This sequence comes from Eulithis prunata, assembly GCA_918843925.1. Taxonomy (NCBI): domain Eukaryota; kingdom Metazoa; phylum Arthropoda; class Insecta; order Lepidoptera; family Geometridae; genus Eulithis; species Eulithis prunata. Next base: position 5,239,570 of record OU974024.1, on the reverse strand, counting down.
GTCAGAACATGCGGGTCAGAAGGGTCTGAGATCAGCGGAACATTAGATAGCGGGTAACTTAACTAAATAGGTTAGGTATAATAGGTACTTAATAAGGTACCTACGTTTCTAAACGTACATACAACCAATAAATTGGCCAAAACAACCAAATAATATAATAAAACACGCATTTTGCTCGAAGAACGTTCAGAAGGTTCAGAAGGGTCGAAGAAGCCCACTGCTGCCTTCTCCATCAACTTATTGACTTTCCGCAATGTTCACAATTTCTTCAGTTCATCGGACAATAAAAACGCCCTATCGATAGCTCAGTGGGTGTGGGTATACCTCTGCGCTCAGAGCCCCGAGTCTGGGCATTTGTTTTGACTTTCGAATCGAGCATAGCACACGCAAACGCATTCGCAAAGCGAGAAGTTTTGTATGAAAACTGGATAAGCGCCTCCAGCGGGGGATTTGAGAATTGTGCAATTTCCTACAAAATTTCTCGCAGATTTCTCTCTAGCCGAAAGTAAAAAAAAATGCACAGGCTCGGAGCTCTGCATGCTGTGGGTTCGAACCCAAGTAACGACTGTATGTACCTATACCAAGAGCAAAAATTTTGTTTGTATGGCAAACATAGGATTTTCTGTGTCAGGTGCACTTATGTATTTACAAGAAAAAGACAAGCTTTGCATACGACTGAAGGGCGTTGTGTTAAATGTTGACGAATGTTTATTTATAAAAAAAAGGCTTTAGATGACTGTTAATTTTGTATCTTCCATTTCAGGTATTCAGCGCTACCCGAAACTGATGACGGAGCTGGATCAAGAGTTCCGCCGCGTGGTGCCGCCGGAACTTCTCATACACAACGAGACCACCACAGACAAGATCGCAGACGCCATACGTGCCTTCTACTTCCAGCAGCAACACGTCGATCTGAGGCATATCGACAACCTTATTGACGTAAGCATCTGCAAACTACAAACCATCGACTAAATAAGTTACATATATCTGCGTGTACATAACAATACATTCGCCAGTGGGTCGCCTTGCGGGCACTTTCATTGGAGACGTGTCCCGTGATGTAAGGCATACTCTATGTCACTGCATCTTCGATAAGCACTGCGTCCATCACTCTGAGATCTCATACAACGGGAACGAAGCAATGCAAGTAATTCCGTCGCAGCAGAAATACTAACTTTATCAAGAAGAGCTCTATACATAGGTATACTGTACTGTACCTATATTAAAATAAAATGAATGTTTTGACTGTTTGCCCCTCTCATAGAAAACCCTTTAACGTCATAAAACTCAAGAACCTTCATCAAAAGCGATGACTTCGACATTACTAAAGTTAACCTTGAACGCGAAGACGCCATTGATTACAATATTACTATGATGAATGAACCAAAAGTCAAAAAGCAAACCTACGACTGTATGTAGGAAGTAGTTGGGTAGTTAAGTCAGGAATAACAGCGACCTAGACAAACCTAAGTACTCATGTGTTATGCCCACCAAATACAGTATTGGTACTAGTACTACACTTATCTAAACTAGAGCTATCGAAGTGAAGGTTGAAAATGTACCTAGTACAACAATACAATAGTGGTAGGTATGGCACTCTGTTTTTGGCTAGCTACCTACAAAGCTCCTCACAATGAAATTTTTGTTTTGCAGCTATTCACAGATGTGATGTTCTTAAGGCCCATACTAAAAACAGTTCGACTTCAAGCCATGACCAACCGAACAAGTCCTACGTTTCTGTACCGGTTTGCGTTTGATGGAGCCCTAGGCCTCTTCAAACGAATGCTCGGGATCTCCCACCCGGGGGCTTGTCATGGTGATGAGATGGGATATCTCTTTTACTTCTCTCGACTCAACTACAGATTGGACGACGATTCAACGGAGCTGGCTGTGTCGAGGCGCATGGTTCAGATGTGGACTAACTTCGCTAAATACGGGTCAGTTTGCAAAGTACCTCCTACCACTCCAGAGTTTCTTTAGAATCTGACATTCTAAAAACTTCAATCCTTTTAGAATATTAGTTTCTTCCTATGACCACAAAATTTGAGAAATCAATACGAACTTGCCCCGGCTAAAACCTTGAGCATCCATAATTTAAAAAATCGCCTACTTATTGTCTCTAGAATGCGTAATATCTCTGGGTTCGGCTGATACTGTAGTACATACACTTGTAAATGGGTTTAGATTTAGACAGCTTAGATTATTCTCATACTTGCTACCTACTTATTGCGTTTTCAAGAATTTTATGTAATTTTTGTTCAGGAATCCAACACCGCCAGTGGACTACGAGTCAGTACTTGACTTCGAGTGGTTGCCTGTGAACGACACGTCACGTGTCCACTACCTCGACATCACCGGTAACTTCACCCTCCGGACGGATCCTGAAACAAAACGCATCAGCTTCTGGGACTGGCTCTACGAGAACTACTCCGCTAAGCCTTGAACGGCGGGGAATAGTGAAATGTGTTTATTGACTTTTTTCGTGTCTATAGCGGATGTGCTCCAAGATGAATCAGACTGAACCCATCTTTTTAGGTTATGTCTACGTGACACTAAATGGTAGAGCTCGTGTACCTGTGCCTACTGTCCTACAACTTTTTAACCCCGCCTCTATGAACGGGACGCTGCAGACTAGGCTGAGAGGATACTATAAGTGCTGGGCAAGCTTAATCCATCTGAAACTGTGTCCCGAGCACTACAAACTATAATATACATTATATAGCACACTATAATATACACTAAACACTATAATATACACTAAACACTATAATATACACTACAGGGGAAAAACTATGATATACTCTATATAGCACACAAAAGTTGAGGCACTATCCTTTTGCGGTTGTGGTAGGTACCCTATACCTACTACCGCCGCCGCCGCTTGACTTAGTAAAGTAACTATTCCTGTCGTCTAGAAATCCTGAAAGAGGAATACTTCCTTGTACTGGGCCGCCATGATGGGCACATATAACATACATCCAAATCTATGCTTGTTTCTGAGTTTTTTGTGCAAAGACTGTTACGTGTTTTTATTGAGTACGGCCCTTAGTTTTCGAGAGCGTATGACCTCAAATATGTTGTTGGCACACAATATCGTGATCAACCAATATTATTCGGCAAACACGTGACGAAGAAAATGCAATAGATTACATAAACCACCAAGGTAATTTGTAGGTAAACGCTAAATAAAATTAGATAACATTCAAACTTACCCTATAGTTAGTCAGATATTGAGTTAGGTATATTTTATGGATTGTAATAGTTATTTTTATTGTAATTGGTAAATAAGTAAAACAAAATGATAGGCAGGTTATTGTAAGTAGGTATGAATGTATTTTCAGGCCGGGTTCGACGAATAACGCTATTCTTTACATTAAAATAATATTCGTCCCCGTTTTTGATAAGTTGAAAATTGAGTCTCATAAGTAGTTGGTCGAACTCAGCCATAGGTAATAAGAGGTAAAGAAGACTACCACCCTAAGGGTGTATTTTATGTTAACCGAATAACTGTTAACTTTCCTATTCAATTGAAAGTGAAGTAGGTACGTAGCATTAAACTTGCGTACTATGAAAGTGTATATTTATTAGTCAAATAAATGTTTCCTATTTAAGAAAATGCCTGTTGTTTATTAGAGGTAATATTATCATAACTAGTAATTCAATTGATTCAAATATTGCTAGGAAGGTAGACACGTATTAAATCAATCAAAACAAATATAAGATGATAATTATTTCACTGCAAGTAAAGATGAAACATTCTACTTTTGCGCACCAAAGATCATTGCTGCATGCAAGTACAAATCTCTTAAACAAAAGACATAAACGCGCTCTGCAACTTTTGTACCTAGCAAAATAGTATAAAGTATAATGTGTATTTTGTAAAGATTGTGAATATTGTAAATACTGTATTAGTTGTATTTTTTTCTTTGAACATGTCTATATTGGTAAGTATAGGTAAGAAATTTTTTTTATCCAGAAAACCTAGATAGGACCATCTCATCTAAAACCGCAAAGTCCTCTACTTGTCATTCCAAATTACGGGCTATTTTTTACAAAGTGAAGAATTAGAAAATAAATTAGAAGAATATTATTATTACGTTAGTTAGTTAAAAAACTTTAGTGGGACCATCGACTGTATTGTAGGTACTATAACCATTGGTTGAACTGCATTTTTATTTGAGCTATCTTTAGATTTAGACTAAGGTATTACTTACGTAATTATTAGTCTATTTTACCATAGAGAAAAACCTTGGAGTTAAAATATCAATAACGAACTGAAATACCCATAAAATAGCTTAGTAGGTTAGACCTGCTTAGCAGTTTAGATAAAAGTATTCCTATTATTGACTTATCTTTATTATTTTAATTTCAACGTTATTAACGGTTATAGGCAAAAATATGTAAGTAAGTAATTAATTAAAACCATAAACCATTATCTAAAAGTATATAAAGGTGAAAATGTGAAAAATCATCACATTGTAAACTAAGTTAGTTTTCACACAGACTGGTAATTAAATAAATAATGAATAGCCTAGCCAAGTTTAAACATAACACGGTGGGAAGACCATATCAATCCCGAAGAATGATGTAAGTACCTTTCCTACCTTCTGTTTTTACTTATTTTAAACGTAAATAAAATACCTTGCTATATTGATATCAATACCACAATCTTAGTAGCACGTTTAAACAAATATTATATTTTTCTAGGGGTATTCCGGTTCGTCCAGTTTACAATAGCATCCTAGAAGTAGTTGGGGACACTCCACTCATCAAACTCGCTAGGGTACCTGCAGACCACCACGTGTACTGCGACATATGTATGTAAACCAGTTTTTTACTGCAAGTAGATATCTAGTACCTTCTCCACCTTAGACGAAATGGAAACATGCTTTACATTTCATTTTATTTATTTATTCAACACGCTTCATATTTTGAACTATTTAGGATAAAGTATAAGAAAGCTTAGTAAACACGTAACTAGGTAGGTACATATTCGCCGTTCGCTTCGCTCACTCGATCAATTTTACGCCCTTTTACAACTTTTTAGATGCAAAATGCGAGTTCTTGAATCCAAGTGGATCAAATAAGGACAGGATCGGAAAGTCGATGTTGGAGGACGCCATTAAAAAGGGCGAAGTGCACCCTAACACCCAGTTTGTGGAGCCCAGTTCTGGTAATACAGGCATCGCGATTGCGCTCAACGCTACACTACATGGTAAGTGGGTACTTTATGCCGCATATTTTTTCATCACTCCCATAGAAGAACCAAGGTCACTGACATAAGGTGGCAATGGGCAGGCCGCCATGGCCGTATAGCTCGCAGAACTGACCCGATGTGGAACGAATGTCTGGAAAGCGGCGGAAATTACAACATTGATAAATGCTTGTCGCGAAAAGTTTGTGGATGGAAAATTCCCTAAATAATTATTTCTGGAAAGCAATATCCAGCAGTGGACATCTACAGTGAGTGATGATATGATAATCATAACTAAGCATGTTCTATGTTGCAAATATATACCCACTTAGACCAAAGTTACAGATATGCCTTGATTTTGATTCCAAAATCGTGGTTACTTCCTTCTTTTTCTGTATCAGGTAACGGATGTATCGTGGTGACGAAAGAAAAAAACTCCGCTGAAAAAGTGAGCACCATAAACCTGCTTGGAGCAGAAGTTATACAAATCAAAGACAACCTAAATGAAGAGGAAACTGCAGCAAAAATAATTGCTGACGATCCGAAGAATAGAATGACGTTGGCACAGGTAAATTTATAGATCTAGTAGGCAATAGGTAGGTAGGTACTTAGCATGTTTTTATGTTCTAAAATTAATGATTTTCTTTCCACAGTTTGAAAACCCTGTAAACCCTGAAACCCATTTTGAGATAACGGGTTTGGAAATAACCACAGCATTGAATAATGACATTGACATGTTAGTAATGGGTGCAGGTACTGGAGGCACCATCTCTGGCATCGGCAAAAGGGTAAAGCGAGACTGTGCCAAATGCATAGTTATTGCTGCTGAGCCAGACGGATCGACTATGTTCAACACGCGGGGCACACCCCATCCATTTTTGGTAAAATCTTTTGTTTCTTTTTTCTACTTTCCGTTCAACCGATGAGGTAAGTAAGTAAATAAATTTTACAAAATTTTAAAACGTTTTTTCTAAAAGATTTTCTTCTTCATTGCTAGTCATTGTCAGACCCTGGAATTGTGGAATATTGACTCAATTGTGGAATTGAATATAATATTTTTCATCCCACCATCTCGGAAAGAGTATTTTTAATCTTCAATATCTGAGTGGAAAAGCCGTTTTTATTCTCTAGAGGATAAAGTAAATTGAATTTAGAACATCGTGTGCACTAAGTTTGTGAATTAAAAAAAACATTAAACCTATTTACTGCTACCTCTATCATATGGTGCCGAATATATCATACAACTTTTTTTTAATTTGTTAAAAACTCAGACTCGGAACCTTCTTGGTGTTCTTTTTTCAATTTGCTTTTTTTGCATTTAGTCATTTCCTCGCTGAGGTGGAATGAAAAGTTACGTGTTGCACTCGAGTGCAAAGATTTTTCACCTCGTGCTCTTTTGATTCCCTCGCTAACACTCAGGATTCTAATTTTGAATCACTCGCTGCGCTCGTGATTCAATTTTAGAATCCTTCGATTGCTCGGTCATCAAAATTGAACACTCGGTTAAAAAGCAACTTTGCACTCTTGTATAACAAATAACTATTGAATATTTTGAAATTATATAAAAATATAGTATACCTATACTTAACAATATCTGCAATTCCTTCAGAGTTAGCTGCAGAGTGCAGCCGCGCCGTTCCTAAATCATCATAATGATGACATAATAACGGCTGCACCAATTTAAACAAAACATACTTAGCTAAGAAGAACGGTCTCAGTACCAACTATAGACCCTCATCATTTCTGGTGATGATATCAGACCGTGGAGTATTTTGGGAGTGTTTTAGGATTTGTAAGACGCGAGTCCTTTCAGCTGTTTCTGATATCTCTTACCGTTTAGAATTTCCCCTCACAGACCCACCTCAATGAAATACCCTGTAAGATATCACTTTGACCAATTGACTGTACCTACTTATATCACTCAAATTTGCTTTCGTAGATAGAAGGTATTGGAGGCCAAGAGATACCAGAGACCTTGGATAAATCTTTCGTTGATCATTACGAAACAGTTTATGATGAGGAAGCATTTTTGATGGCTAGAGAGATGGCTATAAAGGAAGGATTATTGTGCGGTAAGTAAATATATTTTCTACGATATAGGTACTATATTATAGTTCTTATTTAATTGCGATTGGTTTTTCCCTTGCGGGTTGTATATATTATATAGGTGGCAGTAGCGGTGCGATTATGGTCGCAGCAATCAAAGCTGCTAAAGAGTACAATATTCAAGCGCACCAACGCATCGTAGTCGTCTTACCTGATGGGATCCGTAACTACATGGACAAGTTCGTGAGCAACCAATGGATGGAGGCGCACTTGTACTTAGATCCACCGCAGCACACTATGAAGTAAGTAAATCGGGTACCTAGGTATGTAAATAAATAATTATAAACTACAGTAGGTATGTAAATATACTAACTACCTCGCATGCTTCGTTGCTCTACTCAGAGTTTTTATGTTGCAGATGGTGGGATCAACCTATTACAAACTTGAACCTAAATATGAGATATCCAGTAATAGACCAAAAATCCACATGTGCGCAGGCAGTGCGCGCGATGAAAAATTTGGACATAGCTGTTGTGAACGATTGTAAAGAGTACGTTAAGTATATAAACAAGTACAAGAACAAATCTTTGAAATAAGGTATCGGGCTACCTGCAGGGGCGAAATAGGGTATAGGTACTTAAGAGCAATACTTTATATGCCTTTTCTTTGCAGTTTCTTTCTCGGAGCAGTTTCCAAAGACGCTTTACGCAACTATGCAACCAATCCTACCAAGTTCCCAAAACAGAAATCCGAAGATTTAGACTTTCTCTCGCCAGTAGTAGACCATTTGGTAAAACACTGCTTCACCCTGGCGATAAACGGTAAAAAAGGTGTACCGACAATAGGTCGCCTAGCGAGAGTCCTGGATATTACGCCCTTTGTTGTCATAGGAAATGATTGTAACGACGGAAGTGAGTAGCTCTCATAAATTTTACCAGGTGCAAGTAAATAAATCTTCAAACTTAGAACCAGATTCATATTGTAACATCAACTCTATACTTATTTGAAACAAAAACAAAAACTTCTAAAATATACCTAGGTACTTAGTTAGGTGTCGTTCTATCAATTAACTCAGCGATATTATTTTCTTGTAGAGCATTTTGTAGCGGAATGCGTTATCACGGCGGATGAAGTCCTTGACTACATCTTTGCTGGATCTCAGAAAGGATTCTTCTAACAACCAACCCACTTGACGATTGATCACACCAAACCGCGACCTGGATTGTTAATTATAATATCGATTTTGCTTAACCTTTATCACAAAAATTGCGAGCACAGAATAAGTAGACATAATCCTATTGTGAATGATTTGTGATGAAGCATACACGCACGGGTAGGTAGGAAGTCTAGAATATGTATCATAATAAGTAAGTATGGGTAACTTGCACAGTGCACCATTCAGAGTTAAGTAGTAGTTAGTGTTAGCATAAATTACTATGAATTATTTTATGCCTAGGTATGAAGTTGACGTAAACCTGACTGACTGTGATTTATTTTAACATCCAGAGTTATTTCCTACGATTAGGCTGTCACTTTACTATTATTGAACTAGCTAGAACATATAAATGTAAAGGTACATAGGTAACTACCTTACCTACTATCTCAAAATAACTTCGGCAAATCAATAGAGTGGATACGCAAAAACAACTCTGTTCTGTGAACCTCTTTTCTGCTAACTTGTGGAATAAGGCGGTCAGAGAAAATATTTTTTTAGATAAGCAGAGTAGTACCTACCGACTCTTATTGGCAAAGAAAAGAAATACCTAGGTGTACACGTGCATTAGAGTACGACAAAATATGTCATCTCATGATGTGGTATTGGGTTGGGTATACTTTATGATTTGTAGGTAATGGGTGCCTATTACATTGTAACAAGATACAGCCAAATGATTTATTATATACAACAAAGTAAAAAATAAGTTTGATCTCATTTAATACTATGTAAGAATAGGAATATAGGAAGAGATAAAATAGACATAAAAGGACATCCTATTGATTAGCCACGACAACCTTCAGCGTTCCTAGGCGAGTTGTTGTTTAGTGCCTGTAAGTAGGTAGGTACGTACTTTATATTGATATCTAGGTAGAGTACTAAGCAGTGCATAGAGAATTAATCTATTGTAAACCTATGAAATACAAAACAATCACTTATTATGAATATTTAATATGGCGATCACAACAAACAGAGTTTTTTTGTCACGGCAAAGTAATTAATTGCACTGTAACCTAACCTATCAACTAATATCACTGTAGTTAGGTACCTACCTTCAACCTTGATATAATCCTATTTATTTACACTAAATAAAATTATTGGTAATAAGTACATCATAAGTGTCGTTTTATTGGTATACCTACCTGGTACTGAACTGAAACAACATTATTATCCGAACCTAGTATGAGTACTCGTAGTATAATATAATGATGCCCTAAGTCCTAACTGAACTATTGCTAACTATAAGTTCCCAAAAAAATTTGGAAGTTTTCAAGTCGGTTGTAGGTAATGTATTTTTTTGTTTATTATTACTTACCTACTAGCTTCCGCCCGCGACTTGATTGGTGTCCCGTTGGATTCCGTTGATTTTCCGGGATAAAAAGTAGCATATGTGCTAATCCAGATCACGGACAATATATATCCAAGTTTCTTCCAAATCTGATCAGTCGTTTTTGCGTGAAAGAGGAACAAACATACATAACATACATCCATACAACATCACAAACTTTATTCCTGAATTATAATTCCAGGTTGATCCATAAAAATTTCATTACAATTATTTCATGAACTCGGGGTACATTAGCTACCTGCATACCTACTCGTAAGTTATTTTGTGTGACGGATGCTGTAGGTAGTGTAACAAGGCAATATTGTAAAACACATTATCATGCGCCTATATAAAGTGCGATACATACCTACATGACAGAGTAGGTAGGTACATTTCCTAGTGATTCAGTCCTGCATACGCGCTGGCGCGAGTGTTCGCCTCTTGCCATCTCACGTACCTCTGCTACACTTTGTGCACAACAATAAGTAACTCTACTTACCTATCTAGGTACTTAGCATGTTAGTATCAACCGTTCTTAACCCGCTATTGTGAAATAAAAAACTTCATTATCGAATTTAATGAGTTTAGTAGCGAATATCTCCTATCGTATCGATCTACATTGTGATATATCCTGATAACTGAATCATTATTTTTTCTGTAAAATGATGAATGAGATGATATCTCTATCAGATTAATATCTATAGGGATATCGTTACACAACAGTCAGTCAAAATAGGATAAGTCATAATATACTTATTTTAATATTTTATTAAATTCGATGAAGTTATTGCATCTTCTTATTTTTGTGAGTGTTAATTAAAAAATGTAACAGAGATTACGAGACAAGACATCCGGAATCTCTTTACGTCGCTACCTACCTAAGGTAACTTGTAGATACCTAACTTCTATTTTTAAGAGAAAATAAACTACCTAATACTTACTTACCTATGTAAATGATAAACTTGTCTCCATGACGCGGAATCTTGTTAAAGAAGTTAATACTTATAATCGTTGCATATCTTTATTCAGCTACTGCCATGTTTTACCAACAACGGGTACTGTCTATTAGTAGGTACAGCGTTTATAAGTATACCCTTTAACATACCTACTAGAAAAGTTATCACCTTTGCCCAAATCTAAGCTGCGGAACGCATAAACAGCGTATTCGTAATGCACTTTACCGGTTTGAATGTGTAAATTAATAAAGTACTTTTTACGACTTATCTATCTTTTCCATTTGGAGGCACCGCAGTCCGCAGTATAAATAGGAAAATGAAAAGGTTTGTTTCTCAGTCCCCAGGTATCCCCAGGTAGGAGTGTTCAATAAACGACATACAATGGACAACCACACCAGGTACGTCGGATTGCCACCATTTAAGTACGGACCAACAAAGTGTTGTGAAGTTTCAATATTTTTTTAAATAAATAAAAACTACCTACTCTACTATCTGTAAAGTAGGTAGGTAGTTTAGTCGTTCGTTCAATATCTATCTATCTTTCAATATGACCATAACTTAGGCGTAACTACTATTCAGTGATCCACTATTTAATGGTTACGGTCACAGTAGAGCTCAAACAGTGTTTTTACAGCAGAATCTACGACAACATCCTGCAACTTATAGGGAACACGCCCATGGTGCGCCTGAACAGGATACCTAAGGATTATGGCATTGAATGTGAAATGTGTAAGTACCTACTAACTCATATTTAAACAGACATTAAGTCTGTACTTAATTACTTAGGTAATTTTTGATTAAGTACCTAGGAACTAATCATAGCAATCAATGCAACAAAGATAAAATATACGTTCGATTTTCGTTATTATCGTGTAAGCGCTACCGTGTTTCGGGTAGGTACGTACCTACCTACCAATTGCAAATTACGTGTGTAAACAAGTAGCTAGGTATTTCATTCAGGTAGGTTGCATTGTAATATTTATCCCGCCGCCGCCGCCGCAGTCATGGTTAAGATTTTAGATAATTATAGAATTACAGGGGACAACCGCGGCGGTGACTGCCCATGGTCTCTTTTTTTACATAATTTTTGTAGGAACATCGGTCGTTTACTGACTGTCCACCCACGGGCTCTGCTGCAACTTGCAAGCATGCGGGTGCTCTTTAGATTGAAGGTAGATTCTCAGCTGGACAGATTTTGCCAGGTCACTGAGCGCTATCAACAAAAAATATCTTTATCCCTACCTATAAGTATATAATATGTAGGTACATATATGTATAGCTCATACTTGACCTAAGTACTTATTTTGTTCGTACCGCAGTTGCAAAATGCGAGTTCCTGAATCCGGGTGGCTCTATCAAAGACCGCATCTCATACAGCATGGTGCTAGAGGCCGAGAAGCAAGGCTTGGTAAAGGAGGGCATGCGATTCATAGAGCCCACTTCTGGTAACACCGGCATTGGTGTCTCTTTGACTGCTGCAGTTTGCGGTAAGTTCACTACATACAAGAAGAACAGCCGGCAGTCAACTTTTACCAACTTCTTTTAGACTCATCATTCGATAAGTAAAAAAGTTCATAGGCGAGCTCTAGTGACAGAAAGAAGGGTATCAAATACGTATGTAGTAAAACTTATTTTTATTGTTCCTATATGCGGAGGAGTCACTATATTTTCGTTTGTAGGGTATGGATGCACAATTGTCACACCAGACAAAAACTCTGATGAGAAGATGTCTACAATAAGCCTTCTCGGGGCTGAAGTGGTTCAGACCCCAGCAATGGCACCATACGGAGACCCCCAAAACTTCGTCTCAGTCGCCGAGAAACTATTGGATGAAAACCCAAATGCGATTAGTTTGGATCAGGTAAAAAGACTTCCGAAACCCGGAATCAGGGTCAGGGCCAGCCCTATGTATGGCTCTATGGAGGTCAGTCATATTTTACGGACACTTTATTTTATTTTCAACACACTTGCTCATAAAGTGGCTCTATGGTCACCGCAATTAGGCACATAATGATACCCATAATCAAACTGTGACTTTTTCATTGCTATAACTCACTAGTGAGCTATAGATTTTTTTTTTAAATTTTATTGGTTGAGTAGCTTTGTTACTAAAAAAGTTTTTATTCAAAAAAAAGATCGTGTTCAATAGAACAAATAAATGAATGTTCCTATTGCTTGCTCATTTCATGCAACTTCTTATTTAAATAGATAATTTTAACTCGTACGTGTTTAATAAATAAAACTTTCACTCAAATATAACTTTTGTTTTCTCTGTAATAAAAGAAAACTTTAAATTCCCTATTTTTTACGTGGCAGAATAGGCGCAAGCCCTAAGCGCGGAAAATAAATAAAAAAAAAACCTCATCCCTTTAGTCTGTGGCCGATCGCAATGCGCGCGCATAGGAAAACTGATTAATTTTTCCCGCCATAGCGAAACATTTTTCACAACGCGTTTTCACTGTTGAAATTATAGTTATTTTATTGTTATTTTATTCACAAGTGTGTTGAAAAACGTCGTATGATACACGTGTGTATTGGTGATTACCGTTCTCGGCTTTCTTAAGACCCGAGCCGTAGGCGAGGGTCTCAATGGCACCTCGGCGGTAATCACCAATGTACCACACTAGTACCATAATGTACTATTATACTACTTAGCTCGTATTATTCCGCTGTTTTTCCTACTTTACTCTAGTGCTTAGGTACAGAGAAGGATAGACCAACTCTAAACCGCTTTTACGAGTATAGCCTAATAACAGTGCTGTCAAAGGACATGTTAAAATACTCTTAAAAGGCCGGCAGCGCACTAGCGTCACCTCTGGTGTTGCAGGTGTCCATGGGCGGCGGTGACTACTTTCCATCAGGTTGCCCGCCTGCTCGTCTGCTAGTTATGACATAAAAAAAATAAAAAATAAAATGTTGCCAATTCCAGTACAACAACGAAGTGAACCCCTGGACGCACTACGAGCATACCGCCGAGGAGATCCTCTTGGCGACGGGCGAGCTAGACATGGTGGTGATGGGTGCCGGCACCGGCGGTACGGTGGCCGGCGTCGCGCGCAAGATCAAGGAGAGGTGCCCACGGTGCGTCGTCGTCGCCGTCGACCCATATGGCTCCATTATGTTTGGGAAAGGGCAGCCTAAGCCGTTTTTCGTAAGTTAAACATGGTTAAACCCACCACTTTATAAATAAAACCGCTATACATTGTGTGGGCTACAAATACGAGTAGGTACCTACCTATATAATATTATGTATGACCAAGCCAGATGTGTATACTCCATGTATACTCATTATACCTACGTATACGTTCTTTGAGACAATCTTGGGTTTTTCGTAAGATTTTAGTCAGGCAAAGTGGGACTTAAACCGACCTACCTACGAATATGTTACTTTATTGAAACAAGGTCGACGATCAGAATCTTAAAATATTCTGATCGTCGACCTTGTTTGAATTTATACCTACCAGAGTTAATTTTTCGTGAGTCACGATGGAAAACTTTTATTGAACGTGTACCTAAAACAATGTACTAAACAAATAATTATTTATTTATTATTTTACTTTAATTAAAACGGTTAACCTATTACATTAATTAAAGAATAAAGAATATTAATAAAAGATTCAGGTCAAATAAAAATTACACAAATCAAATAATAATATAGCAATAGTCAAAAAAAAGTCACGAAAAAATTAACATCACAAAAATTAGGTACAAATTATTAAAATAAATATAATTCAAACACACATTTATACATCACGCTCACAAAACCGCAAACACTGTGACAGGATCTTTGCAAATCCATCTGCAAATAAGTTGCAGTCAGGATTAGCGTTCAGGAGAGCGTTGAGCTAATATTAAAAATATTGGGATAATATTAAAAATTCAGTACCTACTTAGGTACCAACTTAGAATATTTAACTTTAAGCCCCATGAGTATAAGCCGATAATGAAATCGTTACTCAAGCACAGATTTGAGTAGAGATTTCCATACAACAATGTATGCTTGAGACGTCAGTAGGTAAATCAGCATACGACACGGGTCTAGGTGCCTGCCTGCCAGTAACTACTTAGTTATGCAATAAAATACAATTATTACGAACGAAATCCTACATTTCGTAGCACAACCACAAAATATTAGTACCTACAACGGAACAACTACACGACACATTATTGCTAAAATGAAAATACACTTTCAGGTTGAAGGAATTGGTGGTGACTTCATACCGAGAGTTCTCGACAAATCGTTGGTCGACAAAGTTATGAAACCGAATGATCACGAAGCATTCAACATGTGCCGGGAAATTATTAGAAAAGAAGGACTATTATGTGGTATGAAAATATATAAGTTTTATTTTACAATAAATATAATTTTAACCTATAAGATAAGGGTCATCTTTTTTCAGAAAAGAACCATCAGTGTAAAATTATTTCAACCCCGCTTTTCCGTACATATTTACCGACGTATTTTCGTAGAGGGTCTACGAAAAAACGCGTAAAATATATTGACGAAGCATTGCGAAATAGATTTATTTCCTACCTATTTAAAAGTTTAAGTACCTATCATAGTCTAAGCTTAATCCATAATTTACGTTTGACTGTAAATAGATGAAATCGCTGTATAAACTAAATAATAACCCAAATAACTGCTGACTTCCGCCAGGTGGCAGCAGCGGCGCCGCCATGTACTCCGCCATCCAGGCTATCAAGGAGCTAAAACTTGGCTCCGGCAAGCGAGTGGTAGTGATCTTGCCCGACGGCATCCGCAACTACATGACCAAGTTCGTGTGCGATCAGTGGATGGAAGCGCAGCTCTTCAAGGAACCGCCTGAACGAGATTTCATGTAAGTTTTTTTTTAATCGCTGATGGCTCTTGTACCTACCTAGGTATATGGCTTTAGATTATTGGATAGGTAGCCTAGGTACCTCATATACCTAAAATAATATAATATTGGGACGGGCCGATTGCACCCCAACATGGAAATTGAAATGGTTAATTTGCTAGAAATATGGTTACAGTTCTTATCATAATATACTTTCTACGTTCATTGTCTAAATTACATACCTTTAAGTACCTATACTTTTGAATACCTACTCTTGAATATTTGCCTTGTGAATTATATTATTTTTTACTCAACTCCGTTTCCCTTTTCAGGTGGTGGAACCGCTCAATATCGAATTTAAAAATAAACTGTACAGTTCCACGCATTTTAGAAGATGCTACGTTAAATGAAGCTCTGGATGTAATGGGTTCTGAACATAACATGGCCATTGTTTTAGGATATAATAAGTAAGTAAAAAACTAACTATTCGTAGCTTAGGTACTTGAAACTCTCGAACTAGACTCGTGCTTTCAAAAAAGGAACAATGTATGAAACGGAGGTCAAAATTTGAACTCACGTTTCATACAAAATGAGATTTTCAGTATGTAATTTTGGTAGTATGGGAGTCCCGCTTGATCTTACGTAGGAACAACGTATTACATAAATTCATTCTTTAGCTTACATAAATACTCGTAGATTGTGTTCCCGTCGTGCGTAGATCGTCTACGAGTTGATCGTAGAAGCTCTACGTATCTGTGAGGAGCACTCGAAATTTGCGTCGCACAAACATAAATCAATGACTTTTTTCAGGTTTTTAAAAGGAGTAGTCTCGAAAAAAAGTATTAGGTCTGATGCGACAAACCCAAAACAAAAGAACGAGGTGCTGGATCTGAACAAAACTGTTAGCAGACATCTCATGAAGACTTACTACAAGATTGTGGAGAACAAGGGATTGCCTACCGTCGGCCTTGCCTCGAGAATACTAGACATAGCCCCATTCGTTGTTATCGTGGAAGAGATCAAGCGTGACAACAACGTGGCAGGTAAGTTGATGATATAAACTATTTTCCCTTCTTAAGGTATAAGGATCTATAAAACTAAACTATTGCTCTTACATACCTACGTAGTTACCTCAACTAGGTACAGACTTTCGTGAGGATTAAACATCCATATTTTGACGGTGTTGTAGCTGGTAGAGAGAGCGACAACGAATAAGTAGGTAGGTACCTATACCTACCTATCTACCTACTTAATATCGCTGCTACTACCGCATTAGCGCTTAGTGTACCTACCTACTTTATACTTAACCTGTTTTACTTGATTTTTTTCAGGCTTCATACCCAAAGGCATCGTAACGGATGATATTATGCTGGATTTCATTATCAAACATCAAAATAATTTATAAGGAACTAGTTTTTAGGGATAGGTACTTAATTACCACAGACACGGTATAATCTGTGGTAGGTAATTGCGTTTGCTTACAATTACATAATATACAGCATGTATCTACAATGGCGACAAAAAATTGACACACGGGTAGAGCTACCTAGGTCCTTATTAGTATTCATAAAAAAATAATTTAAGTTACAGTCAGCTGCACTAGAATGTTTACAATTCGTAATTTTCAATGTAGGGCCGCAGCGTTGTAATGGACTTTGACGGTCCCAATACTAAATAAATAAGTGAAATTATCAACTGTGTTCATAATTTTTTAGTTTTTATCCTGTTAATGTATATTACAATACGGTGACACTAGTTTGGAAGTCACGAATCGTACACATTTTAGTGCGGCTGACTGTACTTTAATTATTTTTTTTATGAATACTATAAGTAGCTCTACCCGTGTGTAAATTTTTTGTCGCCATTGTAGATACATACTGTATAAAAGTAGGTAGGTACCTACGTAGACTTCGTCTCTGAGTAGATAGGAGGTAGGACATAGTAGGTAAAAGATAGACATGGTTACCTAACCACCTACCCACCATCACTTTTTAAATGAAAGGCATCACTAATATTAGGTTCAGCTACAGTATTTTATTTAACTACCGACTATGTATTAGTGGTATTAGTCCCTAGTTGTAGGTACTTAGAGGATCAATTCTGTCTTCTTCTTCTTCTTCTTTACCCTATTATGGCCTGTGTCCGTCATTTCGACAGACAATTTTGCCAGTGTCAAGTGGTGAATTTTAAATAATATAAGTCAAGTCTTTGTCAAGTCGGCTGTCGTTTGTTTTGAAGAGAAAATGGTGGATTTTTTCTTCAAAACGGAACGATTCTTCACATTCAGAAAAACCACTTTACACACATTTATTCCAATGGCTCACACTTTATGTTACGACCTAAGTATTATTGGTTAAAATTCCACCAAAATTAAACAATAATACTCACAATAACACAAGAAAAACTATGAAATAAAAAATGCAATGTGTTGTTCCAAAAAATGTGAAAACTCGATCTGTCTTTTTGCTCTATGGATAACTGCCAACCTATCAACTGTCAATGTCATGTTAAATCAGTACTCAAACAAGTCGTCAAGTTACAATCATTGTAAGACAATTATTATTCAGTGATGCCATCTTAACGACTTTTTAGCTAGATCTAGCATTTTTTGGTATCAGACAGCTGCTATATTATAATGAAACGTTCTTTTCATAATAATATGACACTTTCTATTCTATAAGTAACATTCAAGCCGCGCGTCTACTGGATTGTAATTGGAGCGTACGGAATGTCTGAATTTTTTGCTTTGTACTGATTTTCTATGGTAGTGAACGCTCAAAATCTCAAATCTCAAAATTTATGTAGTACCTACATTTAAACGCTTTTAATTAAGTTTATTTTATTAACCCATACCTGTGGACACACCCATCGGTATTTTGTAAATATTGACGCTTCGTACGCACTGTACGCGCCGATGCATTCAACGATGCAAGGTTTTAGCTACATACTTCCATCTAGCATTTTTTTCGGAGTACTAGTTGCAATTGCAACTAGATGAAGTATGTAGTGGCAATCAAAATAAAAGAACGTTTTGCAAGATGTCTATCTACTATCTAAAGCTACCAGTTAGCAACACTGCTATCTCAATCAATCAGCTGCAATCAGCGAGCCGAGCGAGGAAATTCGTTCAGGGAAAACGTGTTTTGTGTAAACTAGAGCTAATAAAATATAAAATATACGTTTCTAAAGGCTGACATAGCCAAAGGTGAATTTGTTACTTGTCTTATTTTCCATCTGAACGAAACCTCCATAGACTTAGCTCGTAGTTCACTCACAATATCAAAGCTAAGCCGCTAAGCTAAAACTTGCGAAACTTGCTAAAAGTTACTACTACAGCAGGAAAATGTCTAACCAAGTGCAGAATGGTACCGAGAACGGAGAAAGAAAGTTTTTTAACCTAAGCAGCCTGTCGCATATCGTTCAGCCTTTGTAAGTATTTTTTTACTGAGTTGGTTGGTAGGTACCTATGTACCTGATAAATTAGAAATAATCTATGATCAAATAAATTATTGTTTTATAATTACAGAGACAGGAATCAGAAAGTCCATCCAGATATTCTTCATGTAATTGGAAATACTCCTTTGGTAAAGCTCAATAACATACCAAAAGAGGAAGGGATAAAATGTGAAATGTGTAAGTAAAGAACCTGCTCTAACCAAAGAACTTTAGGTACTACAATTCTATCAGCAATATATTTTATTCCTCTTAGTTAATTTCTGAAATAGACATGGATATTTCCACATTCCTTTTCATTTACTATGAGGTGCTTACCTATTTTTTAAATTAATAAAAATTACGGTTTTAGACGCAAAATGTGAATACCTGAACCCAGGGGGTTCTGTAAAAGATCGAATTGCCTATCGAATGGTATCAGATGCTGAGGAGAGAGGGGTTCTACAGCCTGGCAAGTCTGTTATCATTGAGCCAACTTCTGGCAACACGGGCATAGGGCTGGCACTTGCTGCTGCTGTTAAAGGTAATTTAGAAATCAACTGCATCCTTGCATTTGTCTAATGCCCACTATGAGACATACAGGGATGCAGTTGGTACATTATCTCAACATTCTAAAGTAATGTATGAGTACAACTAAATGATGAAGCAAGCTGATGGCCCACCTGATCTTAAACATCATGAATTGATTGATAAAAGGCTAACAAGGGGCTTTGTTGATGAGAAATGGAATGGGACTTCACTGTTATGCCCTTACTGATGGATCTGCATGCTACATCAGTATGGACACAACTGTGAAGTACTATGCCTTCCCATCAATCAGCTCGATTGGAATAATGTGAACAGCGTATTGAATACATTGAAGTGTTAAAATATCATGTTTCTAAAGTCCAGTACCTACATCCAATATCTACCTCTGTGTAGCTACTTAACCAGCCCTGTACTTTTGTTAATGACTTACATTCTATTACTAGGTAAATTATATTTCAATATCTTCATTTCATATCCTCATCCTCATTAGATCCAGTCTGTAGAAGTTTATCATTTGAAATAATTATCTCATTTTAGGATACAGATGCATAATAGTATTACCAGAGAAAATGTCTGATGAGAAGGTGAACACACTTGTGGCATTGGGTGCGGAGATTGTTAGGACTCCAACAGAGGCGGCTTGGGATTCCCCGGAGAGCAATATTATGGTTGCTCAGAGACTTGCAAAGGAGATTCCTGATGCAGTGGTTTTAGATCAGGTTTGTGCAGGAATTACTTTGATTTAAGTACATAGTTACCTACTTAAATTTAAAATAACACTGAGCAGATGGAAGTCTCGAAACTAATCACTGTCTGTGCAAAACGATCTTATATATAATTGTAAACTAGCACTATGAATAGAGTTTCATCATCAATTGATTGATAAACGGCTAATAACAAAATCACATAGGCCTGCAAACTCGTAAATTCAGATAACACAAAAATGTTTTTTTTAAATCTTGGATAGATATTAAGAGTCTTCCTGCTTGATTATTTTGTCAAAGTTCGTCCAAGGTTTATTCTAGTAGGTCACTTCTGTTTTTAAACCCATGCTGTATAACTATGTACCTATCGCCTTTGAAACTTATCACTTTTAAAACTTTTGGAGTCAAAGCCAACCAAACCATGGGCAATGAGAGTAACCGCGCAACTTTTAAAACTTCACCCCATACAGATCTCGCGATGTTTCCAAAAAGGAAATAAAACGCAAAGAAGTTTTTTTTCAACTGTCTGAGTCGTAAACTTTCCAAATCGCATCGATACCGCGATCTAGCTGATTACCACTTACCTTACTTACCTGAACTACAAAACCATTGAAACTAAGAATTGGTGGAAGCTCACATTACAGGTAGTGGTTGTAAAAAGTAAAAAAAAAACGAATCTCTATCATAATACACTCGATATGCCTATTCGACAGATAAGTGGTTCGAAAGTAATGCTCTAACAAACATACATACATACAAGTCCGAATCGCCCCAATTCACACCACTTGAATCTGGCAAATCCAATTTTAGTAGTAGGTGACCCTTATTTTTGTAACCTTCTAGTACAACAATCCATGCAACCCGTTGGCGCATTACGACGGTACCGCGGAAGAGATCCTTTGGTCTCTCGACGATGCCGTGGATATGGTGGTAATAGGCGCTGGCACCAGTGGTACCGTATCTGGCGTAGGACACAAGATAAAGGAACGATGCCCTGACTGTGTGATCGTAGCCGTTGATCCATATGGCTCTATTCTAGCGCAGCCGGAAGAGTTGAACGAGAGTGATGTTCAAATATATGAGGTAAAAGCATCTCATACTAATTTTCATTCAATCATGATAGTTCTGATTTTATACATAGAATAACTTTCATTTGGATGCTCTCCATAGCATACCCACTGCGTTGTGTTACGCAGATGCAAGCCATGTAATACCTACCTAATCGCCATGACTAATCAATCACTGTACATTTTCTGATAATCGTAATGCGAAATAGCTGTAGGTAAGGTTAGGAGTGCTGGTGTGCTGAAATAAAAATATTATTTTACTTTTATAGTGACATCATAATATTGACTGAACTCAGTTAAGATTCTATGTAAACAGACTTTATCGTTAGTTTATTAATTGATTACGATACCTACCTAATATCTTAAAACATGTTTGTTTTTATAATATGGGGTGTAAAACGACTGCTTTCGAAAACTGTATGGGAACTGTAAACTTCTAACGTATTTTATTTAGCTACCTATTTATTTATTTTATAATTATACTGGCCGTCGCCCGCAGCGTTACTTGCGTTCTAAAGGGTTTTTTGTGCGTTGATTATCAGTCAGCTTCAAAAAAAAATTATATATATCATCATCATCATCATCAATATATACATATAAAACTCTTTTGAAGCTGACATAGAATCAACGCACTGCCTAAACCATAAGTCCTAGAGGTATGAAATTTGGAGGGTAGTATCCTTATATAGTGTAGAAAGGAATTTTGAAAAGTCGCACCCTAAAGGGTCTAGAACGCGAGCAACGCCGCGGGCGACGGCTAGTTGATAAATATTCTAGGTAAGCGTACGCACCTACAATTATGTCTTTTGTTACAAATAAATCAATTTCAATTGCACAGAACATATGTTATTTGTTAGTAAATAATATTTTCTATTTTAGGTAGAAGGAATCGGCTACGATTTTTTGCCGAAAACGCTAGACAGAAGCGTGGTGGACAAATGGCTGAAGACAGACGACCAAAAGTCTTTGCCCATGGCACGAAGACTTATAGAAAAGGAAGGATTACTCTGCGGTAAGTTAACAAACACGCATTTACTAAGCGTTTTTAATAGAATGCTATAAACATTGATAAGACTGGCTGGTCATAAGTCAAGATTGGATTCAGTTGTAATCACAATATTATGCTCTGGATGTTAAGGCGAATCATCTTTTGTGAACCAATAAGATCACATTTGTTTACTGACATAAATTATTATTATGTGCAACTCTTACTACCTATTTAATTGCTTTTGTATTTTTATATTTGAATAAAATATCAGGCTTTATTGGTCACTCAAATACCTATAGGTACATAGAATACCTAACCTACATTACTATGTAGATAATAATTACCTAGTATAATATAAAAACCAACTTATATGATGCTTATTATTGAGAATGTATGTTTGTTTATGCTGGTAGAAATAACTAACACATTCATCCACATAGTTTAGTTTATAACAATTACAATGTTATCCTGTGAGAATGCAGGCCAGAACAACAATCCTTTCTGAAGAGACCAACTTACGAAATTCTGGTTATTTTAAAATTTATTTATATTTTATTTAGAATCACAAAATACCGATTTCTGCCGCTAAGCAATGAGTGATACTCGCATTGTCTTATGTTTTAGTTTAGTCTACCTACTCATGGTACAGTTTTACATTTTACTTGAGTTGCAAATCAATATATATAAAACTCTTGAAGCTGACAGAGAATCAACGCACAGCCTAAACCATAAGTCCTAGAGGTATGAAATTTGGAGGGTAGTATCCTTATATAATGCCTCTACATTATATAAGGATACTACCCTCCAAATTTCACTAACTGCACTAAGAAAGGAATTTTGAAAAGTCGCACCCTAAAGAGTCTAGAACGCGAGCAACGCCGCGGGCGACGGCTAGTAAATTATATTTATATTTCTATTGTGGCATTCCACTTAAAAGCACCTTTGTTTACGTTTAAAATGTGCGTTGTCACAATTATAACCAGTTATCAACTAAGCCTGCAAATCGCTGATCTAAAAATTAATCGTAAAAATTCAAAATCAATCAAATCAAAATCAAAAATGTTTATTTGGAACATAAATACAGTGAATACAAGAACAAAAATAAAGCGCGATGATAGCCACAATAGTTATAAACTGTGTCGTAACTATCAACGCCCACCTCCAGAGCGTAGGCATAGAGCGTTCCTCATTGGGTACGAAAAAAGGCTTAAAAAAAAACTTATAATAAATTAGTCGTAAATAAGTGGTATTATATCTACGAACATGAATGTTGCAGGCGGCAGCAGTGGCGCCGCTATGTGGGGTGCCATCGAAGCGGCAAGGTCTCTCAAGGAAGGTCAGAAATGCGTGGTGTTACTACCGGACGGAATGAGAAACTATATGACAAAGTTCATATCCAACCAGTGGATGGAGGCCCGAAACTTCAAGCCTCTCGTTCAAAACGAAAAATTATCGTAAGTGACCCGCATGACTCGTGTATATGTTTTACGTGTACTACAAAACTCACGTCAATTATATTTTTTGGATTTAAGTGGCGGGAGTTTACATTACTGATGATTCTCTATACAAAAATATAGTAACGTGAACTTTGTAGTAAGTATACGTAACTTACATAGTATTAGGATTAATACATAGGCTACTTTTTATCCCGGAAAATCATCGAGATCCAGCGGGACGCGAACGAAGTCGCGGGCGGAAGCTAGTAATGTAATATTTATCATTCACCATATTATACTAAATGCTTCCTTAAAAGATGATAGCGAATGTAATGTGTGACCCTATTGACTTAATGATAAGGTAAAATAAGTAAATGCATATACAGGGTGTTACCAGACCACTTCCGAAAACGAAAGGAGGAGCTACAGCACACCAAAACCCAACCAAAAAAAAATCAGTTATCCTGAAAAATCATTATAGCCGGAGAAAACAATGTTTAAAGATTTGTATTTATTTCGCCAGCCCGCAATGTACGCATTCACGTAGGTAAGGTCGAGGCGTAGTACTATTATTTATTCTGTGTCGTAAGTGCCTACTAACGTAGGTAGGTACTAACGTAGGTCGCTCGCACGTCGCGTACTTGAATGACCCGCGATGAACTCTCAGCTGTTCATGCTGTAGTAGACGTAATCTGCGTGCTGCGTGTACATTGCTGCTTTATTTATTTTATTTGTTTTTTGGCTTTTTTAAATGAGATAATTAGGTAGATATGTCTTATTATGTTGTACTGTGTGTATGTAACTAGAAAAAAAATTAAAAAGAGATAGTCAAGTCAATTTTTTTTTTCGCGATTTTTTTCGCTTAATGTTTTCAGTATCTTGGTCTGATTGGAACCTCCAAGTTTTCGGAAGTGGTCTGGTAACACCCTGTATAACTTATCTGAAATTGAAGGCTGCGTACACAACACACTGCTAAATATTTATATCAGTGTACAAATCGATTTTTAACTTAGGTACCTTGTTTTAGTAGGTACTTGAAAGTTAATTATTTTCAATATTAAATCTTTGGATTTGCCTCACTTAAGAATATAATATGTATTAGATGGGTTATCAATAGTATTATATGATCTGTACCTATAGCTTATTTTCTCAAGAAAATCGTTACTTAGCCGGTGGTGGTGTTCTGCTCAGTGAGTTAATCTTTACAGAGGGTTGAATACTCAGGTTAAATATTGATTTCGACCGTTAGTATGTAAGTATAATTATTTTAGGATTCCGCATATTAACTCACTATTAAAGCGGCATGCGGCAGCGACATTGTGAAGTCGGAAATCAGTGGATGGAGAAGGACCAAAAGCTATCTTTCAGAAAATATACGTATAGGCGGAGGCTATATCCAACAGTGGACTGTCTGATATTATCATTGACATATTATTAACATTAATGTGATGAACCGATGTATAACTTTCTTTATTTTGAGGTTAAAAAGATTATCGGAGGAACTATAATATGTAATTTATTATCACATACATAATCGTTTTTTTGAGTGTTTATTCAACTTTGACTCACGTAATCTGTATATCACTGCACTTAGTTCGTTATTTATTAATGAACTATTGGTTAATGATTGAGACGCGAGAGGTGCGGGTTCGATTTCAGCAGTGAAGTGAATGTCTGTGACTACAATATTGATCTATTGTTATTTTGATAGAAGTGCATTATTTGACTTACGACAGATACGGCCAAAGCAACAGCGACGACGCCCTTCGATGCACAGCTAGCTTGGTCAGTCTCTAACTCCCGAATTTATAAACATTTTTCAATCAGCAGTGCTTGAATCTGCCTCTAGAGAAGCCTCTACATTGTTAATGTATTCGAGGGTAAGTGACAGCTCAAACACAGCGCCTTGTCGCCTTGTTTGTATTTCACGCCGACGACGCTGACGAAGTTGACACACTCGCTCGATCAATTAAAACGAAAGATGATAAACTCATGTGATCCACCATTAATTTCCAGATGGTGGGCCCGTCCGTTGACTGCTGACATGGCGCGCGTGGTGTCCAGCATTCACTTGTCGAGTTCGCCGCGGGAGGCGCTTGATGCGTTGCGGTTATCACGTGACACGCTGCTCACCGTACTTGACGACACGGGGTACGTTGTATATTTCACCTACCTTTAGCCTGGCGACCCAGTATTCTATAGACAGACAGAAGAATTGACCGTATTCGTATGAGTTACTGAGAGCTCCATTTTTAAGCTGTTAGTACACAGACGCGTTCGTAAGCGGCAACGGATCTCTGCGAAACCATTGCGGTAGCGAATATCTGCGGAAACAACTAATAACTGACGAATCGCCTGTCTTCAATAAAAGACTGGGTCTAAAAGATTATTTTTATACTATGAGTATGTATGTATCCATGTGAGCTCACCCTTAACTGCCTTCGAGGTACTCCATTATACAGTGGAAGAAGAAACGTAATTATAAGATATAGTTCAAGTTCAACGTTTTTATTACGTTCACATTGTGATTACAAAAGATCTTAAATGATGTAATAGTTTCAAATATGAACCCTGGTACGGCACGACGAATAATATAATTGAAATATGTATCTCATACGAATCTTTTCTCCCCACTCCCTGTTTGTTTGTTTGTTATTGTTGCGATAATGCAAGCAGCAACAAACACCCTTCTAATCAAGAAATTGTCTATGACATGTCTATGATGCGCATAACAACATTGTTTTGAAAGAAAACTCAATGCATATTTTTCTAGAGAAGAAAATCAGCATGACTTATTACACTAAACATCATAGAAAAAAAATAATTCATCTCAACATCAAGCCCAAACATGTCAAACAAAATTAATAATGCAAATATTTCCTGATAAACCATAAATTTTAAATGAAGTCTAATGATCCTCCTGGTTGTATGCCTCATAATATATGTGTATTTAGTTGTATTTTTTCTGGACTACATCCAACATCAAAATTGAAGGAAAAATACAAGTGTAACCTCCACATGATTTGGTTCAAGTTTATTCAAAACATCCCTTCAAGTATGTACTCATATCAATGTTCACTATATATAAAAAGTGAACAAATCTCTACATTCTACACAGTGCTGGGGAGAGCAACCTTAGTCGTGGGTTCAATTTGAAACTTATTTATAGGTACTTGGATACAGCGTAAATCGGCATTTATTAGATACGTTACCCAGGCCATCATCATAGTCGCACCTATAACGATGTCGTCTTCGAAAGTCGATACCTAAATATTATAGTCTTTATAAATAAAGTTCATAACAACTTACGGATTGTTGATATTTTTTTCGTTGGGATATGTGTTTGTATGATGAATCACAATTTCTAATTGTTGCAGGAGTGTCCAGGGCGTTTTTACGGCAGACAATGCGCGGCGTCGACTGGCGCACTTGGCGGGCTCCACCGCCGAGCCACTGGACAAATTTATTCTGAAGAAGATATACAAGGCAGACTTGACGACACAACCCACGCTTGGCCTCGTCTCACGAATGCTCGACATCGCACCTTTCGTACTTGTTGTCAATACTGGTAGGTAAACCCAAACTAAGTGAGGAATTCCTGAGTATTCTAGCAGCAGCAATAGGTCTAGCCAAACTGTCAAGTAAAATACTAACTAGTTAGAAGATGACATGTTGTTTATGTGATGTTTGGATGGGCCTCTGAAGATCTGTGCTGATGCAATAAGATGAACCTTAGTAGTATTCCATCAGCATGAGTGACTTGCAATCATCGTGAACGTACATAATATGTTGTTAACATTCCAATAAAATAACTTCTTTTTAATATAAAAAATTATCTTTGATGTTATAGATACAGCCACAAGTATCCAGAGCCCAGTAGGAGTGATCACATCTGACGACCTCTTGCATTGCATCACGCAAGAAACTAATCACATTAATGGAAACTGATAATAAAGACAAAGAGTATGTACAGTGGATTTTACTAACATAACATGACATCTGAAATAATGAATTTGTAAGTCATAAAGTATTTTTTTATTATTGTAAAATATGTATTCCAGTAAGTTATTACATAAAATGTACTCAAACTTAGTTAAAATCAAACTATATACTCGAATTGTATGTTTAATAATACTGCAATGAAAAGCTAACTGAAAATATTATCTCTAGTATTTATAAAAGAGAATAGGTACCTTTTTATAAACAAAGCATTTTAAACTAAATGCATTTCATAGATTTATGAATTATTTCAAGAAAATGAAATGCATTTCTCAACTTTATATTAGCTTTACAAACAAAATAAAATGGTTTTGAAATAAATGGTTCTTAGAAAATTGGTATACCTACCTTTTTTATTGTTAATTGACTCTGTAGGTCTGTATTTTCATCTATTGACTAGGTATGTAGTGTTTAGAAATATTCAATCTACTACCCAGTAATGATTAAATGTTGTAACCATTGATATTGGTTTAATTGTAATGCACTGAATAGATTTTTAAAGAATAATTTACGGTGATGGGGGTGGAGATGCCTTTTTAGCATTAGCTGCAAGTATGGCTCCTGGAGCAGGGTATGGTCTCATCTGGTACAAAGAACCAGAGGCTGTGCTATCTACTCCTGTTTTTAAATGAGTGTCCAAGCCGGATGTCCATTTCCCACGTGGAATATCTGAATATGAAGCAGGGTCCATGGGATCTAAATCATTATCCTTGACTCTTGGACGCTTCTTGTCTCTATGGTGCACCATTTCTTTCTCTCTTTCGCGACGTTCCTTCTTCTTCTCTTGTTTGGGCTGAACTGGAACTTCCTGGTCAGAAGCTTCACTGCTGTCATCACTTTCATCACCCTCCTTCAACAACCTCTCTTCTCGTAAATGCGCTGCACTTTCACTGAACACTGCACTCGGGTTCCCTGGTGGATACCAAGAAACTAAGTTGTTGTGAACATTCCAAAAGTAATGCTGACCATAACCTTCGTCATACACTTCTTCCCAGCCGTTCGGTAGGGGCCATAACTCTAAAGCCTTGCGTTTGCTTTCTAGATAAGCTTCTGAGGGCACGCGCTTTCCTTGCTTCCACTTTTTAACACAAAACGTGGAACATTCATGGTAAATGTTGCTTTTATTGGGACACCCTCTATGGCCTTTGATGGGATCAACGTTGACACCTTCTATTCCTTCCCAAAATTGTTCCTTATCGTCAGGTTTGAAGTCGTAGTCTTCAGCTATGATTTCTTCATTAGCTTGGGCAGGAGAATGATCGCTACCGTTGGTATCAGGGTTTGAGTTTGATTTCAGAATACCTCGCTTAGCCAGACGTGCGGCTAAAGCTGGGGGCAGTGGCATTTTTATCGTTGCGGGTGGTTTATTCAATAAGAATACAATACTACTTTACTACATTGGTTTATTTATCGATCGAGTTGTGCACCAAGAAAATTACAGACAAAGAGAATGCAAAAAAAGAATACAGAACACACAGACACAGAACCATAAAACGTCCACACAAAAACCCTTTTTTTTTTATATAAATTTTGTTCTGGCACTGGAGACTTGTCTTTTTGCCAAGTCTTTTTTGGTCCCAAAATCCTTTTTTTTTATTTTGTTCTGGCACTGGAGGCTTGTCTTTTTGCCAAGTCTTTTTTGGTCGCAAAATCCTTCATTCAACTGTGTTGCCGCATCTTGAATTCTTGATTTCGATATAATATATATAAAATATGCCTGTTAGTAAAAATCAACAAAAAATACTTTTTTGATGTAAAGTCCATCTGCATTGAAAACTTGCGCAACAAACACAAATATAATACTGTCATACCACAAATCAACAACACTATGTTCCAAAAAAGCCCATGTCTCTGCATAAAAGTTTACAACCTACAGATTTGAAACGGCGGGAAGGGAACATAAAATATTATTATTTAAAAACCGGTTAAGAAAATGGTTATTCCAAAATGTGTACCTAATCTTAAATGAATATTTTGATCTCAACAAGTAGGACGTACCAACTTAAGCTAAAGTTTATGTTCGTACGCTACTTAGTTACTACATACATAAGTGTTAGTTATTTTTATTGGTTTCTAACCATTTTAGTTATTAGTAAAGTTTAACTATACCGAGGTATTGTTATTTCTGTAACTATTTTTATAAATGTACATCCGAAACGGATAAACTGTTGGTTCAATTTTAAGCTTGTAACACCTGTATGTATACAGATAAACAATAAACATAATTTTTATCAAAAATCAAGAGCCGTTAGCGAAAAAAAAATGGGAGATGAAGAACACATAATTATACAAAAAGGACTATTTTTTACCTTAGAAACTTTTTTGCATGTGTCGTTTCAAAAAATGTCAAAACTCGTGTCCCTGCTTCAACTTCTTGGGCTTTTGCGATTTGTCACAATGCTGCCAATGTCATGTCAGTATCATTCGTGTCGATCTACTACGTCATAGACTATGTGCATGGACACGAGTTTTGACATTTTTTGAAACGACACATAGCACTTTTATTTTAATAGTTTTTCTTGTGTTATTGTGAGTATTGTTGTTTAATTTTGGTGGAATTTTAACCAATAATACTTAGGTCGTAACATAAAGTGTGGGCCATTGGAATAAATGTGTGTTAAGTGGTTTTTCTGAATGTGAAAATTCGTGTTAGGTTTTGGAGAGAAAATCCACCATTTTCTTTTCAAAACAAACGACAGCCGACTTGACAACTGACTTAACTTGACTTATTTATTACAATTTTAACACTTGACATTGGCAAAATTGTCTGTCGAAATGACGGACACAGGCCATTATTGAAGAGAAGAAGAAGAAGACTATGTGCATTTCCAACACTAATGAAATTTTAATACATAGGTGGTACCTACTACAAACAGGTGATCTAACTAAACAGCGATTAATGTTGTTATGGTATGGATGCACGGAGGGTTAGTTTAGTTGTTATGAAGAAGCACATTCAGCATTCAGGCTTTGACTAACTCATTGTCATGAGACTCATGACATGTCGGGAGTGAGATCGATCTCTCTACCTACCCATAGGGTAGATAATAGGTTATGTAATGTAGGTACCCATGTACCTACCTACCTAACCCGGAGTACCTACACATTTTTAAGGTTATTTCTATTTCGTAATTACCTATTTCGTGTTGCTGTTCTTGGCAAATAACTTGATGTATTGCCTAGTTTGTGAATAATGTAAAATATCCTTGTTTTGGTACCTATGTATGTAGGCAGTACCTACCTATTTATTAACCTGCTTTTTGCTTCGCCGTAGTCGGGTAAAAATAAAATAAATAGATGAAAACTTATTTATTTGTGTATGTTTATTTCTAAATGCAAGCGTGGTAAAAATACATTTATTGAGTAAAAATCTATAAAAAAGAATATTATATGATTAAAAATGATTCCAAAGCAAAATATACGCCAGCACATTCTTGAATTCTGTAAAAGAAAAATGCATTTAGGTACATACACATATTGTTTAGGTTCAAGGTTAAGTGTAAGTAACTGTTTTCTGTGTAGCTTAGTCGAGTTTTAATTAATTGCACTTAGATTTAGGTAAGTCCTTTGTTTTTATAAATTGTATTTTCATGTGTTCTCTCTGTTATAAGAAATAAAAGATGTAGGTAGGTATAGTATAAAAATCAGCGCCACAAAAACACCTACGCTTATTACGCCACATTCATAAACTAAGGCCCGTATGCCGATACAAAATCGCTATTCATGCACAGTTTGAGACATTTTCATTCAAAAAAACTACTCAAATCTATGCATTTCTGTATCAGCATACTGGCCTAGGTACCCCGTCAGAATCAGTACCTACCATAGAATTAATATTACTAGCGTATGGAACAGACGCCGCGAACAACAAGTTTGCGCCATGAGTTGTTGCCGACCGGCAACAACTCATTTAGTCGCTCGCCAACAACCATCGTGACCGCATGCGAATAAAAAGTAATTCAAAATGCCGTCTTGCGTTTTAAAAACGTGTAAAAACCAATCGATTGTGAAAAAAAAAGATAGTAGCGTGACTTATCATCGGTAAGTAAACAGAATATCAACTAGAACTAACCAAAATTAATTTTTGTAGATTATTTTCTATTGTACGGACATTTTGTTTGAAAATCATAGATTATGAAAAGTGCATCGTACAGATGGGATGTTTAGGATACCTACTAAGGGTTGGTGACTAAGGTTTAACTAATCATTTTGAACTCATATTACTCGGCCTATGCCGTCTGTCTGATCAGTAATATGTAGTAGGTACTGTAGCTATCTTTTGAAATCGTCATTATAAAGCTTTACTATACCTATATTTCTTTAATGCTATGGCAGAGTGAGATAAGGTGTGGGGTCTAGTTAGTGCAAATAGGTACCTATGTAGGTATGTACCTACTTTTTGTATAACATACCAATTTATTTTAAAACCAATGATTTTAAACGCTTAACAATTCATTTTAATTTACTGTACATTTTTTCACGTTTTGAAATATAATATTCATAGGTACTGCATTAAAATTCAGTTTTGTATGTACAAAAGCTGTCTGAAGTGTCCCTTCTGCGGTGAAAAAATCTATGAGAGCGACATGTTGTTACACTATGTTGAACGAAACGCGTAAGCGCCCCGAAATTCACGGCGCTTACGACGTTTTGGTCGCGAGAAAACTATACTCTATTAGCGATCTAGCGCTGCATGTTTTGATAGTATGGTTAGACGACATCTAATCTTTTAGCGCTGCAGCAAATACTTGTCTTTGGGCGGGGCGCGCTCGCCTCAAGTTGCGACACGTTTTTGGTTTGGTATAGCTTCTCTATACGCTAGTAATACTTCCTCAATGGTACCTACAGAGTATGTACACTGTACAGCTACTATTTACTTAGTCTGTGCTACTAGATACCTAACAAGTCTATCATCTATCTAACATAACTAATAGGTAACTAGGTATCGTCTATCATTAGGTACATGTTCATGTAACTGGTAATAGGTAGCTACTTGTACTAATTTTCTGTGCTGGTAATTAGCTATTAGTACCTAAGTATTTATAATTGTAATCGCGATTTGCCTTCACCCTGTGTCGGATTTATCTTATCTAACTAATATCAACACAAAATGCAAGCTGAGTTCGTTTACGATAGATAATGGAATCCCAGGCAATTTATAAAAAGAAACCAAACAATCATTAAGCACTACAGGTAATATTCCAAATGAATACCTACGTGCTAGAAGAATGGCTATGGCTACGTACTCCTACAACATGGATTACCGCAAAACTATGACTGAAAGCAGTACCTGCATAAAAGGTATTGAAGCGTTATGCACCTCATGCTATAGCTTTGGTTTGGTAGAACAGAAATAATTATCACCTGATTATAATAGATGTCTTCACTCACCACGGACGACTGTTGTGTCACTGCGCGACACTTTGGTCGGTAGGACAACGTCGTGGAACTCTCCAGAGTGTATAAGTTTTGAAGTATGCTCAAAGTCACTGACTAAACTACGTGGGCTCGCGGTGAAAGGCGTTATAACATCTGACTCATCAGAACTTATAGACCTTTTAAGCCTTTCAGCATCTATGTCAGTGTCTTCTTGCTCGTTCAATGTGTTAAGAACGGTTGCATCAGGTACAACAGTAACCAAAGTCTCTGGTGAATTACGTTCATGATCAAGCAGACCATCTCTTTCGTTGATATTACTTTCAGTTTTCAAAATATCTTCGTTCATTAATATTTCTTTAACAGAATCTTCGCTCAGCTTGCCGCTGTTGTTGCTCGGCGGAGACACAGACTGTATAGCATCTTCCCGTTTCAATAGTTTTCTGCGCTCGCTTACTAGATCATAGCTCAAAGGATGTAAATTGAGTGACGAAGGAGGACTTCCATCTAACGACAAGTCCATTGAAGTTATCAAACTTTCATCTCTGCTGAGGTAATTGCCTTCTTCGGGAACAATATGAATATTTAAAACAGTTTTATTCTTTTCTAGTTCAGTGTCAGTATCTAGCATTTCATTAGAATTCACTAATGAATTAGTAGAAACAGTTTTATAAGAGTTTAATCTATTCCTTACCAAAAACCCTCTCACATGCGCTTGAATAGTGGTAGCGGCGCTAGATAAAGTAGACGAGTCATCGGTGGATAACGAAAGTGACTTTTCTTCATTTACAGTCTGCAAAACGGTGTCCATTCTGGTAATACCTAATGGTCTTCGTTCTTTGTTTAGATTGGCAGCGGCGGCGTAGTACTCTTCCTAGAACAAACGCTAGCACATTAGGTACCTACTTGATCGATATCCCCATTAAAGTTTTCATATACGTTTAAACACGATAAATCAACAAGAATTTAGGTTTTTACACATACATACATACCTTACTTTTATCATTATCTTCTTCCAATGCTTCATCGTTTGTTATATCTTCAAAAGTTGAATTCCCACTCTTGAAGAGAAACGAACGAAAGACTTTTTGTATTGTTACCGCTGCTGTTTCCAAATCCATGTTATTTTGTCCATTTTTATTATTACTTTCAGGTATATTATCTTCAGCTTTTGATAAATCGGCCCGTATAACACCACTGTCGTCATTATTCTCAGCACTCCCTGGTTCTTGAAAAGATGTAGAATTTGAGTTGACATTGTCTTCTTTATTCAATGTTTCTTCATCAACAGTAAATATATATTTATCTTCTAAGTTATGTTTGTTCATATTCGCTGTTGATTCCAGAGGGGTATGTTCGAATATTTCATTTTTGTCTTCAGCGGTTAGTTCGTTCATATTCGCTGTTAAGTCCACAGTGGTAGCTTCGAATATTTCACTTTTTTCTTCAGCGGTGACCACGCTTTCAGATCCTTTTACTGTAATATCTTTTTTCATTGAATCTGATGATGTAACTTTAACTTCGCTATAAACTGGGTCGGATACGTTTACGCTACCATTTGTTTTATCAATTTGTACAAAGATTTCCTTAATGTCAGAATCTCTACCATCACTATCACTTGATGTTTTTACCTCAATAATGTCGTTGGGGTTGTGATTAACTGGCTCTGGTTGAGTGTTTTTTTCCAAAGATTCAGCGGAATTATCGGCAATACCTACAGTAATGCCATTTTTATTTTTAGTTTCATTATCCAAATTTTTAGTCAGCACTAAACCTTTTGTAATTTCATTGGTTACTTTTTCGTCTTCGTCTTGAATTATATAATTTTTATCATCAATTTTATCCGTTTCAACGATTAAATCAATTTCAGTTTTAGAGGTAGGTTCGTTACTTGTGTCAATTATAGTTGTTATATTTTCAGCTTCTTCAATAATTTCATTAACTTCAACAAGTGATTTTAAATTATTTTTGTGTTCATTTTTTACGGTTGTACTTGATTGCTCCTCCACCAAATCGCCGTTTTTTTCTGTTGGATTTTCGTCACAAGTCATGGTTATAGCATATTCAGATTCTTTTTGGAAAACTTGGTTATCATTATTTTTACTTACTAATGATTCGATACTCTTTTGAATTTTGTCAATATTATCACAAGATGGTTGAATATTTTTTTCTATAGCTATTTCATCTTCCTGATCATAGTCTTTTTCACTTCCTGTGTCTTCACGCGCCGCATCATCATTGCTTATTTCAATTTTAGGCAATTCGATATAATTGTTGTCATGGATACCTTCATTCTGTTTAATTTGTTCTTCTTCGTGTATCTCAAGTACGTCAATATTATCATTTCCATCATCCATATCTTCTTTAGTATTAGTTTCATGATCAGTACCAGTTATTAGATCGATAACTGTACTTTTACTGACAGAACTTACAGTTGAAGATTTGCTGATCGGAATTTCGACAGCTTCGTCATAGATTGACTCTTTAGAAGTCAGCGAGTTATCCGTAGGCTCATGTGATATTTCTACTTCAGACAGTGATGATAACTCATGATCGTGATGAACGGGCGCTTTAAGACTAGATACGATGTCTTCTTGACTTGTGTCCTGTCCCTGGCCAGGATCAACATTTTCCGGAGCATAATCTGCAGTACTTCGAACTTTATTATCAAAAAGTTCCCGTCGTTCTATAGCTCTTTGCCTAACTGTTTCTTGCGCTTTGGAAATCTTATCTTTGAGGGTTGAAAGTTTTTTTGGTGCTGTAATAATAATTGGTTCGAAAGCTAAAATCACAAAAGCTTAGTACCTACCTATCAGAAATAATACACAAGTTATTAACCTAATAACTAAGATTGTCCATAGTTAGGAGCTTACTTTAATTTCGTTGCAAACTTACATGGGCCATCCCTCAACTCGATCAACTTCTCCAAATGGTTGGCGCAGAATTCATAGACATTCGACGGATTGTTCCTGAGCACATCTTTCGACAGACCTTCCATTAGCTCCACTAAGCCTGGGGGCATCTTGGGTACTGGGCCCGAACGCGAGTAGGCGCGAGAACTTGTTAGCCTCATTATGAAGTTCAATTTTGACTAATTGGCAAGTTAGATGGATGCTATTATTTAAAGCAACCGGCTCCACTTACAAGATATGCAGCATTTGGTATGCTACACACAAAGAGCAATGCGGAGTGGAATTAAGTGGAGCAGACGTGTTGTGCGCCGGTAGTCATGGCGATTCGCCAAAGCAAGTTGGCTGTGTATCGATCCCATGTTGGAGTTCAATGTTCTAACACTAATGCTGGTCGCTATTTGGGGGTTACGCTATGAAGACATTGCTATTGAACGAGCCAATGTCTAGGTCAAGCTCATGGTGAAGTTTACGCTCATATGAAGAAATTATAACTTATACTATACAATCTATACATTCAGCCTAATTATTGAAATGAAAAACTGAGTAACGTGCAAATGTTTTGTGTATTTCCAATGCAGTTTACGCAACTGAGTAGGTAATCACTAAGGGGACGTTAGCTCAAAAGAACAGTGTACAAATATATCTCACTAAATGGGTTGATGATAAAACCCTCACCTTTTTTAGAGGTATTTCATCCTCGAAGAAAATAAGTATTGGTGTTCTTTAAATCTAGAGAAGAGCTATACTATAGCGTGCAATTATAATTAAAATATGTACACAGGGTGCGACTATGTCGCCGTGCGTAGCTCTTCTCGCGACGAGCACCAATATAGTCGTATGTTCTTCGAGGGCCTTACTTGAGTTAACTAAGAGCTCTAGAGACGCCTCTCGGAGCGAGCAAGCCGGCGCTGCGCTAGCTACAAACGGCGGGTCGCCTACTCTTACACTACGATTACTTAAAATTCAATTCTTGTGAGTCAACTTTTTATTTTCATACCGTGTTCTATAATAGTAATTTGTATATAAGATCATATATAATTTGTTGCAATGTTAATACATTTTACAATAACAAACATCTCCACAGTGTAGCGCAGAGAGATAGTAGTAGTGGCGCGCGGCCGTGGCCGCGCCCGCCTCGCTAAACTATACTGATGATAGAAAAATTAATGGCTACAAGTAATATCATACAAATTAATGACTATTCCCTTAACATTATCTCATAAAATAGCATCCTTCTACACTATGACCAAATTAAAATGATTGGCATTCCTGTACGCACGATACATGAATTGTCTCCAGTTCGCTCTGACCGATTTTGTCCAATTACAGCTTCCCACCACTCCCACAGTTATGAACGTATCAAAATCACACTGCTATTAATTTATAATAAATAAATGCCTATTTACACTATGTAACTATACAAAATGATAGTACAACGAAATTACATATTTTAGTCGAGCATCTAATTTAAATTAAAATCCATACAACGATCTACGGACAGAGCGGGCGGCCCTTACTAACATTATTACATCATATATTTTTTTATTATTAATTTTTTTGTACAATCATATTCAGCCGAAAAGCTGGGTGCCCGATCAATACAAATATCGGTGATCCGAAATGCAGCACAATCGTCTCGCAATAATAATACATCCAACTCGAACTTATTTAAACAATTTAACGACATTAAGAAATCCTAAAGTAAACTAGTGACCTATGTATGTATGTAACGTACCGTAACGTAAGTATAGTATAGATAGATCGTGCACTCGGGACGCATAGATATAGCGGGATCGGGGCCGAGCGGGCGGGCGGGCTCGCTACCGGGATCACCGGAGGTATCAAAAATGAATAACGTCATTAACAAAAGTGTAATCGCATACAAAATATCAATATATAAGTGTTAAAGAAAGTGTCTCATCGCGCATGTGTGCGGGCTGAGGGCGGGGGGTACGATGGAGGCGAGGCGGCGGCATCAGTTAGCCGGCTGTTGCCGCTTGTGGCTGATCTCTAGCTCGCCCAGCCGCTTCCACAGCTCATCGCGCTCCTTCTCACGCTTCTTCTCTCTGCAACACACAAAAACACCCTCACTTCACTACCACTCTCTTCAAAACTTAACGTTTAATTTACAAACTGTGGTTTTGGAGAAAAAACAATGGAGAAATGGGAGAATCTTCCTTACTACTTTATTATCCTATTTTATTATTATTTTTCCTCATGATCTTGCTTTCGCATCAACTCTATATTCAGAAATGGGTAGATTCCGGTCTGCAAACTCGAATAAGATAAATCATCGAAAGTCATCGAAGGTCAGTCTCTTCCAAGATGTTGAAAAATGTATGGATGCTAATACAGAAGACTTTTATGTGAGCGCTTCCGTGTATCTGAAGGCATACACGTAACAAAGAGGTTAACAAGACATAGGTGGAGCCTAAAATCTGAGCCTTCATGGAAATCGATGGGGAAATTTTTGCAATGCTTTTGCAGTGTTGGGGGCCACTTTTTACTCTGAAGAATGGGATATAGTCCGTGATGTTTTTGATGGAGTGGGTTTGTCCAGTACCTATACCATCTAAGATCCATCCATCAGGATGTAATCGGATCCCTGTGGATAAGGCTGATTGGGCTAATTGGGTAAGCCGCGGGTTTCCTCGCGATGATATGATTATAATTGTACAGGCAATCTACGCTTGTTGCACCAAGATTTGCTAATCGCTAAGTTAAGTTAAAGCATGTTTACGCTTAGGATGTGTAGGCCAGCCATGATGCCTGTGGCGTCCATTTGGGCGGCACCAGCTTATTTGTAAACTATAAAATTCTGAAGTACTCACTTCTGCCTTTCCGCTTTGTAGCTCGCAGTGAGCTCATCAAAGAGCTTCGAGTTCATCTCCATGAATGTTTTGAGCACGTTGTAGACGAGGGCCACGATAGTCTGGTTCCAGTGCTCCTTGCTGATTCGATACAACGCGGGAAACATTATAGGCATTATTACATGGTTGTTCTCCTCCATTAGCGACATTATATATTCGTTGTTCCAAAAGTAGAGTGCCCTTTCTGCTACCTGAAATTCACAAGTATACTTTTAGATGGATTCATCCCAAAGCTGCATAGTTGACTCCTAAAGATACGAGGAATGTTATAAACCAGGGGCCATATGTTCAGTTCGGTAAACATTTTACTCTAATATATCGCTATTAGATTAAAATCAGATTTATATTCCAGTAGGTGAAGGGCAGAGTATGTAAGATGACAACTTTACCTGAAAATGTGGGCTTGAAACACATTTAGCTATTTGTCTGAAGAGCGGCTCCTGTATTTTTGCAAACTGAGCCGGTTCAATCACATCCAATATTTCTTCAATCTCACCTAAGAACATAACCTGAAAATGAACAAATCAACCTTCAAATTTAACTTTCTGCATGTGCCTCTGATTAACCTCTCATAGAAAAAACACTGTAAAGCAGTGTTTTTCAATCTGTGGGTCGCGGCCTAGACGCAAGAGGGTCGCGTGGCAATTGGTACTTATACCTACTTAATTAAATTGAAAGAAAAAGGTAGTTACCCACATAATTTTTCCTTTAGAATAAGAATTACTCACCAAATTGTATCAAATTGACATGCCAATGTTATACCAAGCTTAAGCAAAGGTATCCCAAATTGTACAGATTAGGACACGTAAATTTTCGATACATACTTTCCCTTTTTTCCACTTTTACGTTTGCTTGCGACCAGAATCACTGGCTTTATTTACATGTACTTACAGATTATTGTTTTTCTGTATGATATTGTTATAGGGGGGTCGTGCCCGATTTTTATGTCCTAAAGGGGTCATAGTCCCAAAAAGATTGAAAAACACTGACCTAAAGGTTTGAGATGATATCTACGTTAATGATATTATGTTGGTTATTTGTTAAGCCGTCAAGAAACAACGAGAATAGGTATATTTTAGTGCTTTTTATGTAACAGCCGAATAGACGTACCTCTTTCTGCGAACAAGTCTTGGGCCAGAACTTGAGCAGGCCGCGAACCACCGGTTCGGTAAGTGTGGCGTCCTTTTCGAGAAACTGCACGACGCAGTAGGCGAGCTGCGCGTGGTACAACGAGAGGCATTTCACCTTATGCAGCGGCAGTAGCACTTTCACAAGGAACTGCTTGTGCTCGCTCTTCAGAGGCAACGCGAATCCGTTTATTATACTGCAACGGAAAAGCGGTTATAGCACCTCTGTCAGTGCCAGCTGGCCTGAACAATCCCTAAATCTAAGTTCAACGGCCATTTGCCTAGGCGTTCTCTGTTTTTTGAATTTCATAAACAGTTCGGCCAGTACCTACTTATTGTTTTTTCAGCGTAGTAGACGCGATGTTATAGGTAATCCTCACGATGTTTTGTTAGCTAAACGCATAATATTATACGATCTAATGTCTTATTACTAAGAAAACAAATCAATTCTAACTTTTATTAGTAGTGTTAAAAGTGGTGAGTTCTAAGGCCACCGGAAGCTTTTTGTCATGACTTTTATGGATCTCAAAGTAGACTGTTAACACGGCTATATCGGACAGACCCTTTAAATGTGCGTACTCTGTAAGATCGTGAATATTGAAACCTAATAAGGCAAGTAGTACTAACCTTCCAAGTATCTCTAGCAGTTCACCGACGCCGTTGAAGTGTTCAGTTTCGTAAACAAATCGCAAGAATATGTTGTTGATCTGTTTTCGTATGAAGGCTCGCAGCCCCAAGAACTTGCCATAGATGCGGTGCAGTACAGTTTTCAAGAAGTCGCGCTCGCGCGGGTCTTCAGAGTCAAACAAATCTAAAAGCTTTGCACAAATCAAAACATTAGTTCAATTGAAATGTATTTATTCGTAAGCAATTTGCGACCAGCCTAACAGTGGATGTTCATATATAAAACAATCGTTAATTGGTTATCATTTTGGCGTTCGGTGATAATAAATGTTGTTCAAACAGCTTAAAGCACATGGGATCATCTTTGCTGTATTTCTAGGATGGCGGTTAAATCAATAGATGTTCTATTGATAATTTTATATCCCAATCCAAATGTGGCCATTGTATCTTTGATTTCATGAAATATTTAGGAACTGTTCAGTTTGTTCACCACACTTCACACAGACTTCTACAAACAATCGATAAGTATATTTGTCAGATTCAATGTTAGCTCTTATTTGCCTATAAAATAATAATTGGCCCAATGCGTGGAGCACTAATTAAATACCTATGTTGTGTATCTGACTTGAATTACCTATTAATAATTTGTTATTTCTCTCGAATTCCCTTTTGAAAATGTTTTGGTACTTTGTACTTACCCTTGTTTGACTAGTATTGTTACGTATGCGTACAGGGAGCTAATTCCACTAAAGCACTTGTCAATTGAAACGCAGCTGAACCGTAGTTTTTTATGTTTTTATTTTTATGCTATTTTGATCGAGTTGTAAGTGACGTTTCAGCTAAGCTCGAGATCGATCGAACCATAATCCGAACTGAATAAAACGTCAACCATTGTATTGTAAATAGTGGAATTGAGGCCCTGTACTGTGCAGTGTGTTACCTGATTTGTATATAAAACAGGCTTGATACATATTTTGTAGATCCTAAATTGTGAATTTCAAGCTTAATACCTACATCATTTTTTGTCAAGAGTAGTAAAATTTGCCGGTTTTATTAAGCTAACCATTTCCTAGCTTAAGGAAAACTCAGGTCTTTTAAAGTAACTTTAGATTCTTATATTTATTCCTAATATTTTGAAGAATTCAATTAACTTCTTTATTTATAACGGCATTATACTGCAGCTAATCCAGACATTTTTATACAACAGTGCTAGAACTCCAAAACTTGTGAAAAATGATAATTTTATGTGGCAAGTGCTTTGGTCAGTCATAAATAGAACTTCCATCAGGAAAAAGTAGTTAGTTTTTATTTATTGTCTGAGAAGAAGAAAGAGTTAAGTTAATATTATTAAAAGTCAGATAGATGTACATACATACTACTTTCATTAATTTATTTCCGTTGTGCTTTTTTACCTACCCTATTTATGAACGTAAAACGTCATGTTCATTTCTAGCTCATTGGGTATGTGCGGGCAACTTTATGAAAACTTTTAGTCAGTAGTGGTACTAGATAGTATTATGATCTGTCGTTCGATATTTTTGAATAACAACTTACGTCGTACTTAAAAATCCATTTTGCACTGCTTTTTGTTGTCTTGCACTTTGTGTAAATAGTAGAATTTTATCCTCATGGACAAAGCTGTCTCGGGCGACCTTGAATCCCTCTGTCACTACGGATCCTAGTAAACACTAGTATCTTCCGTGACTTCGGGATTCAATAGCCCACTCGACAGTGCTTTGTGCCCTAGGTTAATAATCTACTATTTACAGCTGGCAAAAAGCTATATCACGAATTATCACCAGTGATTTATTGTTGCAATGCAATAGTGGATAGTAGCAAAGTACCTAGTTGCCTTGCCAATAAAACATTTGAAAGAACACAAAATAGGTACATATAAGCATCTATACATTCTAGATTCTTTTGTCCTCCTGTCTGGTATGTTTAGTATGCGTAGGTATCATGTATTGAAGACTTGAGGTTTCACGATTTAAATATAGTAACAAACATCGTCTAAACGACTTTAACAACATAGTATGTATACCTAATGAACGACAGTTCTGCTACTCCCATTAGGCTACTATTCAGCTAAAATATGGCTATAACTGTAAAATAAGATCTCGCGCCCACCTCTAACCAACCATGGTTACAGGCTGTAGCATTTTTAGAAAACCATGAACGCGGCGTCTGAAATGGTCGAAGTCTTAAACAGTATAAAACGAATATTTCATCATTAAGGGTTGATTACTTGACCAACATGGAACACCCCAGTGAAAAAATTATGGTTCACGACCAACGCAAGTATGGCACGTGTCAAAGGATCAATGCGAGCGCATTATCAGACTAGCTAGGTTGTTAAAAAATACGGCCCTAAGAACTTACTTGGAGAACGAACTTTTGGTCGATAACTTTCTTGCCAATGGTTGGCTGAAAATCAGTAGACTCCAGAAAGCGCAAAAAGAACTCGTAGACTAGTTGGAGATGCGGCCACGAGGCCTCCAGAGTCGGGTCATCTTCCTCGGGATCGAAATCAGGATTTTCACTTGGAGGCAGAGTGCGGAACAAGTTCGCCGATATCTATGGAGTAAATAATAAACATGATATCATCAATCGTACGTAGAGGAACAATTGACCTTAGATTTCACAAGTTCCCTAAGCGACGGTGAACCACCACTATGGCGTTCGCAAAGAATACTACCTAGTTGTCTTGAAAGCCAGGGCTCTCTGCTGCACATCTAATTCTAATTCGTCGTGGGCGAATGAGATCTGTACTGACGTCCTCTGCTGCACATATTACATCAGTTAAATAGGCGTACAGGTAGCGTACACTATGTTTGGTTGACATACATGGGTATAGAAAATACACAAGGCTGTTACAGCAGACGCTAAAAAGATATGCAAAGATACACAGTAGCTGGTAAGAATTCTAATCATTACACCAAACTTATTAGCTTGATAATATAATATCCATTATCTGCAAGTATTTTTACATGCAAATAGCGTTGCTTCAAATTCAAATTAAATCGATGGATTGGTGACTTGTTGACCCAATAAAAGTTTTTTGAATGTAAAGTGTGGCATCATTTAGATTCTAGACTAGGCAAGTACTACTACCTAGGTAGTACAGTTATTATTACGTATTCTGTGCTGATCTGTTCAATTTTTTATTTTTATTTTCTAATTACCTAATTTTTTATTGTCTTCTTATTGTGTAATTATTTTACTGTGTTGTACCTGTGTTGTGTTGTGTGCCAAATAAATGTTTCTCTCTATCTCTCTCTCTAAGTACATAACTAATGAACCCTACCTAGTACCTACTATTCTGCACCTACCCACATAAAATGATGGCACTGATGATGTTGATTAACATAGAATTTCTTACAACTAATGTGTTTTGATGTAAGTGACTGTATTGTCTATAATGTGAATAAAATTCTTTAGACTGAAATAAGTCTGGTAATTAATAGTACATAATCAAGTGTGGTCAGAGAATATGATCCACTAGGGGGGGTGTTCCCCACCGACAACATCGTCACATTCTTTATGATGATGATACTGCCTGCGGTTCAGTTAGTTCTCAACTAGATGTTACTATGCTGTTTCTACAAACCTGTTAAAGTAAATAAACCACTCAACCAATTATTATAATAATACCTAACTTATTCAGACAAAATTACTTATGTTGTGTAGCATATGAAATAGTTGTTTAATTTACAATATATTGAATATTTTTAAAATGCTACTGCCTTGAAGGGTGATGCATTGATTAGATTTTTTGTCAGTTGTTTGAAAAGTGAAGTTCTCTTTTATGCACAGCGGTGTTCAAACATAAAGTAAAAAAAAATTACCATAGTGTTTACATTTTGATTTGGTCAATTTGTTATTAAAGATAGTGCCAATCTAGTATGGATATGACTTCAG
Source organism: Eulithis prunata (assembly GCA_918843925.1). Taxonomy (NCBI): domain Eukaryota; kingdom Metazoa; phylum Arthropoda; class Insecta; order Lepidoptera; family Geometridae; genus Eulithis; species Eulithis prunata. The sequence continues at coordinate 5,195,015 of OU974024.1, read as the reverse complement.
CCAATTTTATTTAATTTTTTTTTAGTTTTGCAAAAAGTTTTACCATTTTGATGATCTCTGGATAAACAGGCTCCGTGAGCACCCCACGGCCGCCGGTGATGTATTCAACAAGCTCATTTAGTGTGGCACGCTTTATCTCCTTGCCCTTGAGATCCGCCACAGGATCCATAAAGTCAAAGGCAACACAACACTGGCGCAGTTTACGGATGAAGAGCTCCTCTTGATCACTACTCGGTACATCTGGAAATTAATATTATCATCTTGAAGATCATTCGTTTTTGATGTTAACCGAGGCAGTAGGTATAGGTTCTAGGTTGTAGTTAACTATGTTAATATTTTAAAATAGTCATTGATATCTTATTATTATATCAGTCTGTAGAAGTCCACGGCTAGACATAGGCTCTAAAGTAAATTGGGAGGGTTTGCCACTATACAAATTCTCATTGATATCTAATGGTCAACAACCCTTGTTGCAATGATATTGATAATTGACTAGTATCTATCTGGGTAGTAGGTAGGTACCTAATAAGAAGCAAAGTAGGCTTATCTTTGTACATAGATAGCCTTCACATTCTTTTAAGTATCAACATGGTATCAATAATATTATAGCAAAATCCCAACATCTCTGTGTTAGTCTAAAGAGTAATTGGATTTGTAAAGGTTAGGATATTTTATCATGTTAATGGAATTTTTTTAGAATGATTTAGGTATATTGAACTAAATATTACCTACTTTTTTAATTTTGCCTCACTATATATATACATTTAACTAATCTGACTGAATAGAGTTCACTATTATTGTTGTGTACCCACCTACTTGATCATGTGCCCTATTTTATTTCGTTAGCTAATTATCATAATCTGTATATAATGTCTTAGGAGACAGAGGTTAACAACTCAGTGCTTTCAAGGAATATGAATGAAATAAATTAATACTCATGAACATTCCACAAAATATAGGTTACATACACTTTTGTTTATTGTGATGCTAATGTTTATAAATGAGATGTTATTGTGTATTTGGGAAAGCGATGACGCGGGGGTAATGAATAAGACTCACCTTTTAGCAGAGGCAAAGCCTGCAGCTCCACGTCTTGCGTGTTGCGGTACCGAGAGGAGCCCTGTGACTTCTTAGTCTTTTTCTTCATTGAGCGTTTGGCGAAAGGATCAATCCTGTCCACAAACGTTCCCGAAGACATTTTGATAGTAAAAAAGTGTCCCAAATGACAAAAGGTAGATTCTGTTCAATGCGACAATTGTTTTGATTCGTATAGTGTCATGATCTGGCTCAATTCACAAGACGAACGCGCACTTCCCGTAAGGTTGGAGCACAATATTAGAGCCTAAACAAACATTCCTTCGTCACACATGACGGTAATGGAGTGGTCACACTCAGGCCATTCTTACACACTTCAAGATTCCACAACAGTTACGTAATTTTGAGACGTCTTTATCGATAAAATTACACAAATACGGAAAGAAAAGATTTGATTCACCAATTTAGTTTTATTTTCTGAGGCGTGTCACGAATTGCTGAAGGCAGAAGTCACACATACAAGCCTCGTGTAATATCAGCCGGTCAGTCAATGACAATAATTTTTTTACACTGATCTCACGAGAATTTTCACAGTTTATTCAAAATACACATAAAACAACGATACGAAACAGTTATCGCCCAGTTTAGACGTAATCGGAAACTTAGGCGGTGATGACACGGAGTAAAATTTTTAACACCAAAAATCTATCATCCTATTCTCGCCATCGCTCACCATCCGTTTCGTCTGAGAAACAGGACGCATTTTACAACGCTCCACACAAGGATATTTTGGATTATACACTTTCACAAGATAGTTTATAAGTTTCTGCAGTTAGAACGAAGCGATCAATTTACTAATTTGATCTAAAAGATTAACATCACGGATTGCTGCGAAAACGCTACACTCATAGAAAAGTACCTACATCTGAAAATAGATGGAGATAGAAAATGTTCAGCAGACCAACTGATTTACTTATATTTAAAAATCAATAATTAATGAATATGCAAACACATGAGTAGTAAAATAAAATTGTTTATTTTATTTATGTACTTTTACGAAATATATAGTTGAAGATGTGCTAGATAAAATATTTCAATGAAAAAGGGTCTTCCAACGTGAAGCGTAATTCCGCCTACAGAGTAAAAATTGAACTGAATAGTGAATTTAATTATGTAGGTAGATATAATAATTATTTACATAGACATACATACTGCTACTTTTCCTTCTCTGGAAGGTTTTTTTTTCTGATATTTGATTTATTTGTTGTATTCCTGAAAATAAGCGATTACCTAACTCACAAATATTTGATTATGTCTATTTTTGAGTTCAATGTGCGTCTACTCTAATGATGCCTCCTCAGTACCTAGGTAGTCTAGGTACCTATTTTGTGCACGATATTTTTTTTTACCCGACTACGGTATAGCAAAAAGGAAGATTATGCTTTTTTTACAATGTATGTTCATCTGTTCCCTCAAAACTCCTAAACTAACTTACATCATTTGACAAAATGAGGAAGCATCGTCGTCTCAATTGTCCGCTGGTTTTCTGGGATAAATAGGGTTATAGACTATTGACGTCACATGTATAAGGGCGCCCCTATTTTTAACGAAATCATGAACTGAATAAAACATATTTTATCAACATGCTGTGTTGAGTAGGTACTACCTAGATACCTAAAAATGAAAGGGCATAACATGCACATTTCAAAAATATATATCTATATCTCTTTCTCTAAGCACGTGTATGTACTTCCTGCTACATTTTATTGTTTATGTTTATGAATATACCCACACAGTACACACCTAAGATCTATAAACTAGACTAGTCTATATTACAGACGTTTCTTGCTAACTTGAAATATTTTCTAGCTAAAAAAAGAGAAGAGTGGCATCATCAAAATCTAGATCCCAGGATTCCCAGGCAGTAGGCAGGCAGAGGGTAGCCCTACTCTACTCAGCCCTACTGCAAACCCTACTGTTCCTATCCTGCATAGCATAGAAAAAAAAATCATCTAACCATGGCATAGACGAAGAGACGAATGCTTATTGCTATAAAGTCCATAGAGTATAGACCAGCTAAGTTTAGCAGTTTGGTGTTGGTTTGGTGCTCTATGGTAAAGTAGTTTAGTTTTAGTAGCTTTGGAAGAAAGTGGCTTTCTTTTCTAGTTTTGTGTTTCGATTCTGGCTGTTCTAAGTGTGTAGAAATTATTGATTTATCCAAAATCCCAAACACGTAGCCTAAAGTTGAAGTTCTGACGTACGGTAGCAAGCGGTAATTCGGAATAAAAGAACAGGAATCATTATTAGAAAGCAACATGGAAGCGCTGACAGTTCCGCCATGAATGCAAAATAAATAGAAATTTGTAGTTTTGAAACGTAAGTATCTTTACATTGTTTTAATCACGTAATACTATTGTTTTAGTGTATTGAAATATCAAATTATAAAACAATAACAATGGGGATGATGTAGGTATGTTTGTTGATCTCATGTTGTCAATCAAAAAGAAAGTCTCCTGCAATGCTATTCCATTGATTGATGTAATAAATTTATTTGAATTTTCAGTCTTTACTGTACGTTTCTTTGGCTTCTATTAGCTTACAGTATTTATTCATTGAAGTAGGTGACACAGTGGCCAGTCCTATACATATAATGCAGAAAAAAATACTGTGGTAATGAATGTGGTTAGATTGTGGTTTTTAGAACTAAATAAATAAATATATGTACCCTTCAAGACATGAGTAGAGTTTCAGTCTGATTGTATGTTTATTCAGCCAACCATACCTACATACTACCATGACTAATAAAACAATCATTTGGTTTTTCAGTAGCTGGTAAATCAGTCACACTGGCTAGAAACTTCACGATGTTGAGAGGTGGGCGTGGAGGCCGTCACAGTCCAGAGCTGTATCCTCACACACTAAAGTGTTCTAACGGAAGTGACACCAGCTCAGCATACAGCGGTAGTGACACTATGACTTCAGTGCACAGTTCACTGGATATGGACATGGAGGTGGACCTCTCTGGCCTCCTAGAGTCCATTGTAGACTCTGATGAAGAAGAAGACTTGGAAGAAAGCATGGACAGCTTAACAGTCAGAGATGCTGTCCGAGAATGCCTTGAGAAGGATCCTACTGAGAGGACAGATGAGGATATTGATATACTGCTAGAATTTACTCAACACCTGAAGGCATTCACCAACATGACTCTAAATGTAAGGAGAGCACTCTGCATAAAGATGGTGTTTGCAGTTGTTGAAAAAGCTGCTACTGTAGTAATGAATGATGGAGAAGAACATGACTCCTGGTCAGTACTGATCAATGGCCATGTTGGTATTGAACATCCCAATGGTGAAATTGAATATCTCAATGTGGGTGATAGCTTTGGAATGGCTGAAGCTACTTTAGAGAAATTGTATCATAGGGGTGTGATGACAACCAGGTGTGATGACTGCCAATTTGTATGTGTGACACAGGATGATTTTTATCGCATATTGCACCAAGGAGAAGAGAATATAAGAAGACATGAAAATGAAAATGGAGTGGTGGTTTTGGTAACAGAGTTCAGAGGGCAGGCAGGGGAATCCAGTCGTTTACAAGGTCATGTGGTCATTAGAGGCACACCAGATGAACTCATGCTGCAGTTAATTGCAGACAACTCACGAGATACTAATTATGTAGAAGATTTTCTCCTTACACATAGAACCTTTATTGAGAGCCCTTTGGTAGTTGCAAAGCAACTTCTTGCCTGGTTTTCAGACCCAACTGTTAGAGACAAAGTTACAAGAGTGGTATCACTCTGGGCAAGTAATCATTTTTCAGATTTTGAAACCGATCCAAGCATGATGGATTTTCTAGAATGCTTTGACATGTCTCTTGAAAGAGAAAAAATGGAGAGCCAATCTAGGCTCCTAAATTTGGCTTGTTCAGCGAAAGCTCGAGTGAGAAGCATAACTTTGTCGAGGCCAACCAGGGATGAACAACTTAATTTCACAATAATTGGAGGATATGAACGGGGCTATGGAATATTTATACAAAAAGTGGAAAAGCATTCTAAAGCTGAGGATGTTGGTTTAAAGAGAGGAGATCAAGTATTAGAAGTGAATGGGCAATCGTTTCAACATGTCAGTCATGCAAAAGCAATGGAAATTATAACAGGTTCAACACATTTAAGCATCACAGTAAAGAGCAACCTGTTTGATTTTAAAGATATGCTGAAGAAACCTGAGAATTCACCTAGACAGAGAGGAGGCTGTGCCAACATGGTGCGTTGGCAAACTGACCCCCGGGCCAGACTTTCTACTGCAGAGCTGCTCAGTGAAAACCCCATCACATTAAACCCAGTATTTCAATCACCCACTAAAAAACCACAACCTATGAATATCAAAAAAGAGCCACAAAAAGGGTTTATGACACTTGGACCTAAAAGAAGACTCCAGAAAGCTTTAATGAAAATGAATATCCTCCCTAAAAATACTATCACAGATGTGTTACACAGTGATGACAGCATCCTCTCCAACTCGGAGTCTATGAATAAGAATGCTAGCTCCTCCTTCTACAATTCACACAGCAACCCAGACCTAATATCCATTTGCTATGATGAATATCAGTCATCAGATTACCCTGAACATGTTCTGAAGGTGTACAGGGCTGATCAAACTTGCAAGTATCTGTTAGTGCACAAGGAAACAACTGCCAGAGAAGTTGTTATGCTGACATTACAGGAGTTTGGCATCACTGACTCAAGTGCTAATTTTTCTTTATGTGAAGTATCTGTGGCCCACGGGGGTATTATAAAGCAGCATCGCTTACCTGACCAACTCCAAAACCTTGCCGATCGCATTGGGCTAAGCTCTAGATATTATTTAAAAACTAATGGGATTAGTGAAACTTTAGTACCTGATGAAATGGCGCCAGAGCTCCTCAGAGACAGCGTCGTTCATTTCCTGCAGCTGAATGCTGTCGAAGTAGCTACACAACTGACCTTACAAGACTTCTGCATTTTTTGTCAGATTGAAAGCACTGAATATGTTGATGACTTGTTTGAGTTGAAAAGCAGATATGGTACACCCATGTTGGCACAGTTTGCTGAACTTGTAAACAAAGAAATGTTTTGGGTGGTGACTGAAGTAGTCAATGAGCAAAACATTGTTAGAAGATCAAAAATCATCAAGCAGTTCATTAAAGTAGCTCGGCAGTGCAAGGAATACAGAAACTTTAACTCAATGTTTGCTATTATTTCGGGATTGGGACACGGCGCAGTTTCCAGAATGAGAATGACATGGGAAAAATTACCAACAAAATATTACAAACTGTTTACAGATTTACAAATGCTAATGGATCCTTCAAGAAACATGTCCAAATACAGGCAATTAGTCTCAGGAGAGCAAGGTAGAGCACCAGTAGTACCTTTCTACCCAGTGGTAAAAAAAGATTTAACATTTATCCATCTCGGCAATGACACCAGGGTGGAAGGAATGGTTAATTTCGAAAAGCTACGGATGATCGCGAAGGAGGTGCGAACACTGACCAACATGTGCACCCCCGGAGGTTCACAACAAGGGCAAGTGACAGTCAAAAGACGAAAAAAGTCAACCAATGTTCCCAACCCTAAGAAAATGTTTGAGGAAGCACAAATGGTACGACGTGTGAAAGCGTATCTGAACCGCATGCACGTGGAGACTGACGAGGAGCGGCTCCACGCGCTATCGCTCGAGTGCGAGAGCGCGGGCCCGGCGCCTGCAATGCCGCGCCGCCGCCACCCGTCGCCGTCGCTGTCCACCACCAGCAGTGCGTCCTCCGCCAGCGAGAGCAAGAAGAGTTTCGCCGGCAACAAGTTCGGCACCGCTTCGCCGCAGGCGGTACGGAAGCTGCTGGCACTGTCAGAGCCGGCGAAGACTCGGCCTCACCAGCCGCGGCCGCCGCCGTCGGGTCCGTCGCCGTGCTCGCACCGACGCGACGGCCCGGTGGGAGGAGGGCCGGGTGCGTGCTGTCCGCGCTCGGCGCACGAGCGCTCGCACTCTGACACGCCCACACCGCTACCCGTGGACCTGTCGGCCGAGAGCAGCAGCGTCACCTCGCTGGTGAACATGCCGCCGCTGCGCAAGACGGGCTCGGCGACGTCGAGCGACAGCGGGCACGGATCGGCGGGCGCGCGGCCCGTGCCGCCGCCGCGCATGCCCTACACGCTGGCGGCGCAGGTGGCGCGCATGGAGCGCCTAAGCCGCGCGCACTCGCATGAAGGCGTCACGCGACCCTTTGACTATTACCAGGACACACCCGATGACGATGACGACGATCAACAGGTGTCCGCGGTTTGAATTGTTTTTGACCCTCTATTTCGAAATATACCTATTTATATATTTCACTGATTTATAATCTCACTTGATGAATAGAGAGCACATGTTAAATAATTTTGTCTCGGTTATAATATGATTATATTTAAACTATTATTATGTACCCCTAACATAAGTCTAAAGACTGTATATTATTTTTGTTTAAGAATCAATCCTAGTGTTACAAATTGTAAAATTCCATTAGTATAAGCTATTACTATTTTTAATTATAATAATGTGACCCACCATTCTCCAGTTTTATCTAGAAATGTTTGATGTAGGTATGTAATTATACCAATTATATAGGTATGTAAGGTGTATCTGGACGTTGGTATCTCTACATTCCGTTATTTGTATATTAATCAATGTAGATTTCATTTACTTATTTATAATAATTATGATGATGAAACCTAGACCAAATAATAAATTAATGTACCTTTTATGATTGACACACAAAATATTTTTTTTTTTGATAATCTTATGTCATAGCATGTATTTTGTGGTAGCTTTGTGGACCAACATTTAATTTTGAATGTTATTATTTTTCGGCTCGAATTTTGTTAATATCCCGTTTTTAATAATGTAATATGAATTGTAAATAATAAAAATATTAGAATTCTCGATTTATTGTGTTTTTCATGTAAAATTGCATAAGGTAACTATTTGAATTGGGCTAAGAGATCAGTTTCCAGAGGATGCAGTTGTGGCGCAAGAATTACAAGGATGTGCAGGGGTGCGCCCAGATCACACTGCTGCATAGCTTCCAGAGACATTACTGCGATTTTCTGATCTGGAGCTCCAACTCTAGAAAAACCAACAACAGTGCTGTCCTTCTGAATACCTACAAAAAAAGACATGTAGGAATTACGGTCCGCATGCCGAGTGTGTATGTTTTACGTTTACCACTATCTAGTCGCGTAAACTATGATTTTGTATGGAGAATCATCAGTTTTGTAAACTACCCCATCCCGAGCGTGTAGGTTACAAAACCGCTGCTCAATATCTATAGGTATAAAAATATAGTTTACGTCAACTTTGTAGTATAGGTACATACATAGGTACCTACCAACTTAGTAAAAAAATCGATGATTGGTAAAACAAACACACCGAGACTAATGATGACATATTATTTGGTTGTGCCTCTGATAGGTAGACCAGAGGTTCTAAAGAGCTAAGCTACTGATAACCAATATTTCATAAGAGTTGTACATACTGTTTTGTGGAATGTCTTTCATGTTTTGACCCTCTTAATCCAAACCATTGTGTGTAACCCACCTGAACTTGGATTATTTTGAATGATTTGCATCAACTGCACTGCTGCCTCCTTGACTGACATAAACTTTGGATCCATGTACTGACACACATTACTTGACAATGATTCTTCAGTAGGCTCTTTTACTTTTTTAACTAAAAATAAAAATCATAATATGTAAGTACCTATATACTTACCTAACCTACCTATTTTATTTATCCATTGGTAACCAATATACTTACATATTATATTGGTAACATAGATGTGCTGTCCTTACCCAATAGACAAATGGTGTGAAGGTTTCTTGAAAAGTTTCCTGCAATCTTATCAAAAAAGCTGTCTGGTTTCCAATTTTCAGTCCAGTATGGAATTATAACAGTTTCTCCAAAATTGTCTGATAGCAAGCCACAGCAAATCACAGCATTCACTATTGATGTGTTGTGTACTATCTGAAAATTAATTATTGTTGTAAGAAAGCAACTACATACATACCTACCTACCCACCTACAAATAGCAATTCATTGACAAAACTTAATTTTACAACAATTAAACACTTACAACGTCCAGCTGAATACGACAATTTTAGATCATTTGTATGGATTGTGTTGTGAATGATTTTTGGTGGAAATCCACAGTTAGCCAAACACCAATTGCGTTGCCAGTTAGCCTACTAGTAAAGTAGGTACCAATACCTGTGTTTTAACTCCTAAGTCCTTAGCTCTCAAGCGTATGTCGTTGTGTGTGGTAGCACAAAGAGGATCCCCAAGCACCAAGAGAGCTATTTCCTGTGTTTTAGCTTCTTGAAGTATTTCATCTATACCACTCTCACATAGTTCTCTATCAGCTGATATCAAAGGTCTACCATAAAATTCTTCCTGTAACATGACAAGAGAAGGTAGTAAGTAGGTAGGTACTTAGACGTAAAAACTATGTACTCCCATGGGAGGACTATCGTGCCTGAGGTAGAATTTGCAGTCGTGACGTGAGTCTCTTGAAATTGAAAGCCCTTCATCAAAACAGTTTTAATTCACAGTAGGTACTTATGTATACATATTACCAAAACATTTTTGCCGACTGTGAGTATTGAAGTATATGCTTCCAGATATACTTTATCACACTTTTTTACAATCTCCAGCCCTTTGATTGTAATGTCTTCAGGATTACCAAGTCCTAGACCGACCAAGTAAAACATTTTCAGCACTCTAACAAAGAATAGGTAACACTGCGTTACACTGAAGCGGGACTCCCATTCTTCACAATATAATCAGTACGTAGGTATATGTAGGTGTACTTTGTGATAATAATTTGATAATTACATAAACAATGTGATAATAAGTATGAACGAATGTTATGATTGGTGATCACTTGGTTGCAAAGGTGGTGTTATGTTATGGAGGTATGATATCCTGTTATCTGATAATATTTCGGCGCTCTAATTTCCACTAAGACTTATTTTTTTTAGTTTTTTTGGTTTCGTGACGTCACTCACGCACGTTTGCAAACATTCTTTGGTGGTATATATAGGCTGATTGATAATGCAGTTTTGTTTGACAGTTCTATGGTTATATGACATTATTATGTAGATATAAAGCTGGCCGAAAATAATTAAGATTTTGATTTCGTAGGTATTGTAAGAGTATTCTTTTTCTATGCTATTGTACCTTAAAATGCCTTAAGTTTGCTTAAATCTTGAAGCTCCAAGGTACGTACCTCGTTATTTCATTAAATGATAAATTCTAAAAATTCTAGACAATGATACACAAATGGTGGTATCGATTTGTACGAAAAAGGACAAGACCTATTCCTGAGGATGTAGCGGTACTTTGGAAGAAGCGTCTTAGTATAGCTTATGGACTGCTGGCTTGGAATGCATTTGGTCTAGTCGCTTACGCGGCGTACAAGGGTAAAGCTGACTGGGCACATTACTACGGCATCAAAACAGATGATGAAGCAACTCAAAAACCAGGTATCTTGGAGGTTAACAATCCATTAACTTCTGGATTAGGATACCTCTACCTATAATAAATAAACAAAAACCTATAACAACTGCATTACCTCGCACCCCACTTAGCGTGGGATAAGGGTAGGAAGATGATGATGATGAACTGCATTACCTCGCAGAGTAAGGTTACCTAGGATGTGCCCTGTGTGGTATTGCACCACGTGTAGACATAATGTATGTTTTAAAGAACTGTTTCAGGTTGTGTATAAATAGGTATGTAACTTTTTATATTTTGTTTCAGGTCTTGCTTGGGCAAACACCTTAGGCATAAAAAATGCTAAAGTAGTAAAATTATCAGGGTTTAAAAAAGTAGGTGAATATGAGATTATTGATGGAGTAGTAAAAGATACTGAATCAGATCAGCCCACAGATTATGAACATCACTCAATAGGTACGAACAATGTACCTATTTAGCTAAAGCATGATAATGATAATTTATAGACTGTACAAAAACTTGTAAATAAAATAGTAAAGTTCAATGCATGTTTTATTTACAAAGAAAATCTTTCACATATATAAATATATTTTTTTCTCTTAGTAAAAATAGTTAGTCTTTAAAAGATTAAAATAGCTGATTCCATAACATCATTATTACCTACATTTAGATCACAGCTCAATAAGGCGAACCACAATGGTTTTAGCAATTTGAATGACCCTGGTACGTAATGCCACGCCGCCTCCGACGCCGCTCCATTTCTTGTAATAATGCAGACCTGGAAGCATTCATATTTTGTTACCACTTTGAAATTTACACTTATAGCCTTACAGGATTGAACAGCTGGAAAGCGATATTATTGCTGAACAGCGAATATTCAAGCAGGATGTGTAATCCTATTTAATTTTATAAACGCGAAAGTTTGTATGTTCCTCTTTCACCCAAAAAACTGCTGATCCAATTTGGATGAACTTTGGAATATTTATTGTCCATGACCTGGATTAACACATAGGCTACTTTTTATCCCGGAAAATCAATGGTATCCAACGGGACGCAAACGAAGTCGCGGCCGAAAGCTAGTTGTGTATAAATTGTACCTAAACCTCTGATGCTGATACCTACAAGCCCATAACACAGGTTTGACCACACAGGAAGGTAGAATTCAAGAAGGAACAATACCCCAAGTCTGTAGGTACCTACCTATACTGTTCGTATTTCATGACGATTAGCTGCAGCTCTTGCTTGTAGAGACGAGTCAGCATGTCAGAGAAGCAGTCTAGCTCGCTCAGTCGGAACATGTTCCAGCGTAGCTTGTGGTCCAACTCTTGATCGGCTGTAATAATCATATTTTATTATAGCTTTACATTATGAAGCATGTAATGAGCTTCCATTTTACTCTACATGTTAACTCAAAATCCGGATCGTAAATAAATCAAGTAAATTAAAGTACATTTTAAAAACACAAGTTTTCAAAAAAATCTTTAAAAAAGTGTACATACTAATTTTTTAGTTTAAAGTTTTAAACATTTCAGTCAAAACTTAGAAAAATAAATATTTTTTAATTTTTTATTTTATTGAGTAATAAAATCCACAGCTCTTAAGAATAATAATGGTAAATCTTAATTTTAAAGCAGATAGCCAAAGACGGATTTACATTCTAAACAAGAACAAAATACCATACCTTTGGAGTACACAATGAGCCAGTGCGGTATCTCTTCCAGTAAATAGGGCGGTACGAGTGTAGGCACGTACGGGCTCACCAGATAGCATCCGCCGACTAGGCATGGATGAGCATACGTCGTCTGATGAGTTATTTCACTGCAATAATGACAGATTTGTAGGGATGTTATCTATGTTCACTCAATTTGAATTAGCTAGTGATGTAAAAACACAAGTTGGCAACAAGCAAGCTGTGATTTTATTTATTTAGGTCACACTTGCATTGCTATGCATAGGCATATTTGACTTCATCAATGTCTTGAAAGAAACAAGAAATAAATAAAAACAATTTAGGTAATGACATAAACTTAATAACTAGTAGTTCGCCCCGAACTGAGATCTCGTGATGGTCGGAGGTTAATAAAACCCAAACATTTTTTATTGACCAATGGTTGTAATAAACTTTGCAAATCGCTTCGAAATCGCCGTCTAGCTATGTACCAGTCTTACTTGAACTACAAAATCATTGAAACTCCAAGAAATGGTAGCTCACGTTATACTGGGTTTGCCAATTTTATAATTTTTACAACAACTCAAAAACTATTAGACCTAGAATCAAAATAAAAACGGGTTTGGAATATCTAAACAAAACCCTATCATACTTGATATTATTGTAAGACTTTTTTTTTTACTCCCTTTGAACCCTCATATCTTCACGACCCCTTGACCGATTTACTTTATTTAACAAACCAGTAAAACTTAAGAGTACTATCCGTATACCTACTAAATTCTGTCAAGATCGGATAAGCGGTTCAAAAGATCTCGTCGAACAAACATACAAAGCATTTTCGTCCAAGTTGTCACTAAGATCTCGTTCGCTTCGCTCACTCGATCAAAAATATTACCTATAAAGGTATGTAGTATGGAGGTAGCTAGAATGAATACAATTTAAATTTACTATTACATGATCTGTGCTATTACCTATTTTACGTAAATTAATCAACCAATTCGTTAATGCATGTCCTAGTACATGAAACCCATAGGTACAGAGCTGATTTTAAGTAGATATACCTCTGAATTTATGCTCGACATACTAGCTGACGTTCGTCGGCAAGTATGGTGTACTTACCTATATTTACCCTAAATATAAGGTGGGCATTTGGACATGCGTGATCTATCAGTTTTTCTCAGAAAACCAAACTCGTATATTCACAACTGCGTTGTTGCGATAATATGTACAATATGGACCTATGGATAAAGTTTAAAAAGTTGTAATCTGAATCGCTGCAGCCAGCTTCTACCATGTTGGTGACCCTCGCAGAATACTATAGTCTAGGCTCTAGACTATAGTAGGTATTCTATCTAAACCCTAGACTCTAGGGTGACACTTGTCACACTTACTTGAAGTAGTAGACTCCGTGATGCGGCGTTGAGACTCGTTGCCAAGGCTGCGGCACACTCTCGAGAGGATGCGTCCAATGAGTGGTTTGCGTGTTATGGTCCATGTAGTAGCGGCGACCGCGCAGCGTTCGATCCGCAGACCAGCCCGGTGGGAGCGGCAGTTCACATTCCTCTGAACCTGCAAATTCTGTATACTCGGTCTATTGAGTTCTTTTGCACAAGCAAAAACCACAGTACTACCTACAAGTAGTTCGTCCCGAACTGAGATCTCGTAATTTTCCCGAAAAAAAATACCCGACCATGAAAGCCTCCTTAGACACTTTTCATAATTGCATGCTGGTCATCATAAGACCTTGGAGTATGGACTCCAGGTTATCTAAAAACTTTGAGATAAATAAAATTAATTTTATTGTTTCAAACTGCAATAATGCCTAAAATTCCTCAAAAGGTTTGGAATTTGTTTTGGAGTGCCTTAAACGAAGCCCTATTAAAATAAAAGACACCCAGACCCAACTTGATATTTTTGTAAAACCTTTTTTTTAGTCCCCTTTGGACCCTCATAACTTTACAACCCATTGACCGATTAACTTCATTTTTCAAACCAGATAAACTTAAGAGTATTACGCGTAGACATACCAAATTCTGTGAAGATTGAATCAGTGGTTCGAAAATTATGCTTAAACAAACGCACAACCGATTTGCCCACGTTGTCACTAATATCTTAATTCACTTCGCTCACTCAACCAATAAGGCGAGAGTAGCGCGACATGCGAAGGTAACTTTTATGTCAGTCATAAGCATTTGTTACCTTGATTACTTGAGATGATGCTACTCCCATGAGTTTTGTTGTGGTAAGGCAAGACAGACGTGTTGACATAGTTGGAATAGATTTGCGAAGATTGGCTTGGTGTTGTATACGCTGTAAGTAAATACAATGTCGGTAACCAACTGGTAACAGCTGAACTTTTACTTAAAATTGTGAGATCAAATCTGCTGAGAAGGATGCAGTAAGCTTACATTCTGTACAGTTATGAAGGCGGATGGAGTGAGGGGATGGAGGATGCATTCTCGGAGTGAGGCTTATGTTGGAAGATAGTCTCTGCATGCTGGACTCCCGAGAGCCATACTGCTGGCGTTTTTGCTGTTGAACCTGCCAAAATACCTTGATTTGCTCAAAACTATAAATATACACATTATTTAAATGCATTTCTGTTTTAATTCTCTTGGAGTAATTTTTGTGTCTAAATAATAATGTGTATAATTTATTTATAGTATAACAAACCTGTTGTTGATTCTGATAAATAGGATCTTCTTGCTGTTGCCTATAATATCTGTAGCTTGTTTGTCTACTAAATGAATCATCAATTTCATTCAGAGTGGAATGAGATGCCTGGGAACCAAACAGTATGCATTTAATAAAAATACCACTTTCCTAAGTAAGATAGGTATAAGATATTCCACTTTTTTATTACCACATTAGTGTCCAAATGATATTGTGAATTGGAGTTGTTTGATGTGTTGGCTATATCAGAACTTGTAGACAAACTAGCAAACCTACAACAATATAAAACTCAATATATTCAGGCTTCCTTCTTAATGATTTATTAGGATGAGAACAGTGCAAATACATTCAAAATGGTTATACCTAATTGGTCATGTTTGTTTAGTTTCAGAAGAAATAATGTTGGTTCGACCTTCCTAACCCATTTGGAAACTCAATTAGAAAATGGGGTAGTGTTAGAAGCACTTTAGACAGTAATATAATGATATTTGTTTACCTGTGAGCTAAATTTGGTACTGACTCACTGGGAGTGTATTTTCCAGCATGACCACTCATAGTCTGTGCTTTGCCAAATTTATTCTCATGGCTACTAGGCACTGGATCGCTCGCTCCGAATGGCTGACTTCGAGGCCTTTTGTTATGCTCAGTAGTCCAAACATTTATAACTGAGGTGGGTAAGAGTGAAAAGTAAAGGTGAGAACAACTTTACAAGCTTGAACCATTTAATTACAAGTGAATCAATTTTGTAGTTTCGTAACTCTGCTGATTGAAAATCAATGCAATATCTATGTTTCTCTCAGGTCCCTAGTTCTACTTACTTGGTAGATCTGGTGGAGTGTCTTTTTTTATATATTTTCCGACCACTCCTTCTTTTATAGCTTTCTGGCCCTTCCTTGATATCATCTTCGTGATTCTTTGTTATAAATTTAGATTCAATAACCTTAGAAGTAGGTCCCTCTACATAGATTACACTATTTATATCTCGGATGAATACTAAAACACATTTCTTTGATTCCTAAATACCCAAATAGGCAAAAACATGAAGAGAAAAATACGAACGAACTTTATGAAAAATAAAAATAATAACTCAGATAAAAGAAGCTGAAGAAGAAGCAAAGCAGCATGCATGCATAGCATAATGAGCATATCAAAATAGTCATAGACAAAGTATAAAATAATGAAATTGTAGTCTGTGGTAAAACGGTAAAATTTGGCGAGTGCTATGAAATGGCGGACATATATGGATGCGTTTTAAGTATGTATACATGCATTTGTGTGCGTAAACATCCAAATCTGACATTTCAAGTGTCCAAAAGCAGATATAGCTGCTTCCTGCTTCTCTATGAGCTGCTAGCTTCTGATTGCTATCCAATGCAATAGGTACCTACAGTACCTATTCAATAAGTTTTATTTTCGAGTTTCGTTTCGATTAGGTATCTACCTACATTTATTGTTTAACTTTTTTCAGATGTACAAAGTCGACTCGTCCAATAGTTGACACTAATTATGTTGGGTACCTAGGTAAGATACCTAAGTAGGTACCTAGGTACTTACCTAACCTATCTATTTAAGTTGAAAAAGTATTTTTTAAAGCCAGCTACCTAACTAAGTAAGCAAGGTACTTATGCCTAAGCTTTTTAGTAGGTACGTAGGCTACATACGTAAAAGTTACCTATGTATGTAGGTACCTAGGTATCTGATACGAGCAACACAGGTAGGTAGGTAGGTACCTATCAAGAATTCTCCACGTGTTCCTATGTACCTATGTATGCACTCCACACCACCGCCATTCAATGAAGAGTTCTTGAACAGCTTCTGACTTCTTGGTACCTACCTACCTAGTATCCTCTAAGTAAGCCTACCTACATTATGTAATTTATCCTATATTGAACAGCTTCAGACTTCATCAGGTAGGTAGGTAAACGTACGCTATGCAATGCAGTAAGTAGGTAGGTAGGTAAGTATAAAATCTTGTAAGTAAAAATAAATATTCTACGTAGTCAATTGTGACTATACTTGAATCTGTGTCACTTTAAGCACCTCGGCGGGAAGTTTGTACTAACTTTTCTGTTACGCAAAATGTAAGTGTAATAGTAACTAGTAGCTCATCTGTAATTCAAAATAATTCATTTCTCACTTATTCATCATCATCACCCTACCCCGTAGATTTCAGCATCCGGAGAAAAAATGTTTGCTAATGTGGTTTGCTAACATCTTAGACTAGTTATATAATTTTTTTTTTTTTTTTACAAAAATTTTTTTCAATTTAGCAGCAAAATTTAACTGTGTTTCCACCAAAAAACATGTTATCCGATCTTCCGATTAGTTACGATCCAGCTGCATAAATATAAAAAAGCACGATTTTGTAAGGGTTTTGCAGCGGTGCAGTGGTAACACAAAACGCAACAAAAAGACTCACATAGTTTCTTTTGATGGAAACGCTAGCATTGCTACATATATCTTCACATGAAAGTACATAGAGTACATACTATGTAGGTACATTACATAATATTATGCTTGTTAAGCATAAATAAATAATAGCATACGATTCATCCGACAAAAGAGATCTAGTTTTGTGAACGTTTTTTGGTGGAAGCTACCGTTACCTACATATTCTTTCGGCACTCTTATTTCCACAAAAATAAAAAAAGGATATACGACACGACACGTGATAAACTTGACATCCGCCAGGATATAGGTGTTCGGTGTAAACACATTCTCTACATGTGCTAGAAAACAAAGAGAATTCAAAAAAGACCAGAAAAGAAAAGCGTATTTTTGTGATTCTTATTCTAAGTTCTACGCATCCTTAATAATCTGTGAATTCTACCTATTCCTATTCTATCTATTCCCAGTTAAAGCCAAAATGTTTTTCCTGATCGGCCTAGGATTAGGTGATGCCAAAGACATTACAATCAAAGGCCTGGAGATTGTAAAAAGCTGTGATAAAGTATATTTGGAAGCATATACTTCAATACTTACAGTCGGCAAAGATGTGTTGGTAATCTACTGTAAACTTATATGAAGGGTTCCTATCACGACTGCATTCCTCAAGCATGGCAGTCACCCCTTGAGATTCGTAGATACTAGTTTCATGGGTTATGATAAATTACATTAAGCACATGAAGCAAGGGACACTCAAAGACCACGAGGCAGACCACCCGCCCGATGGTCCGATGATATTGTGGCTGTAGTTGGGCAGCAGTGGAGCAGACTCGCGCAGGACCGGAGAGACCGGCGTACTAAAGAGGAGGCCTATACCCAGCAGTGGGTGCATACAGGCTGAATAGATAGATAGATAGATAGACATGAAGCTCACTTTCTTGCTAGATAATTATGATACAAATAAGGAATATTTTTCCTGTATTCTGTGACAGATATTGCAGCATGTGTACCTATCTATATTACAGGAGGAGTTTTATGGTAGACCTGTGATATTAGCAGACAGAGAACTATGTGAAGGCAGTATAGATGAAATACTAAAGGAAGCTAAAATGCAGGAAATAGCTCTCTTGGTAGTGGGGGATCCTCTTGGTGCTACCACACACACTGACATGCTTTTGAGAGCTAAAGACTTTGGAGTTAAAACACAGGTACTGTCCTTTTGACAGGTGTCATGGCTCAGTCTGCCTTCCATGCTGTGGGTTGTGGGTTTGATCCCCACCGAGAACAAACATTTTGTGTGTGGGAAAGATAGATTTTTGTTCTGTGTCTGGGTGTTAAAGTAGGTATGTACTTACAAAAAAAAATGTATGTAAGTATTCTATCAACAATCTAGTTCCCATAGTACAAGCTTTGCTTAGTTTGGGATTAGAGAGTGCTGTGATATGTTCAAGAATATTTATTATTTAAATATCTGCAATTAGCTAACTAGTACCTATAAACAAACCCTAAATACATTAATAATAATAATAATAATGAAACAAATAAATATCCAAGGACATTTCATACAATGATTCATAAATCATGTAGTAAAGCTTGAATTATGGAAACTAGATTGCTGATAGAATTACTTAAATACATTTCTTTTGTAAATACATTACATATTTATAATACATAGTAACACCCAGATACAGAACAAATATTTATGTTTGCCACACAAATGATGGTTCTCGGTGGGGAGATATCGACCCCACAATGCACAGCACTCTGAACTGCTATTTATAATACCTATTAAAATTACATTTGAATGATTAATTTTCAGATAGTACACAACACATCAATAATGAATGCTGTGAGTTGCTGTGGTTTGCAATTATACAATTTTGGAGAAACTGTTTCAATTCCTTACTGGACTGAAAATTGGAAACCAGATAGTTTTTTTGAAAAGATTGTTGGAAACTTTTCAAGAAACCTTCACACTCTTTGTCTATTGGGTAGGGACATGGCATAGATAGATATTATACCTACTTACATATTTTTTCAACTTGCAATAATTGTGTGTATTTTAGTTAAGGTTAAATCTTACAATTTTAATTTAATAAAACTTAATTTTTATGTATCAGTAATTCTGTAATTTATCTGATTTTTTAGATATAAAAGTAAAGGAGCCCACTGAGGAATCATTGACAAAGAAAGTGCGTCAGTATATGGATCCAAAGTTTATGTCGGTCAACGAAGCAGCAATGCAGTTGGTGCAAATCATTGAAAATAATCCAAATACAGGTAGGTTGGGTGCAAACATCACGGAACAGTAGACTTCTGAAATCTTTTTACTATCATGACCTCTAAGATGGGCTATCTGTAGACCTATGATATTATACTATATAAAGCTAGTCTTTTATATAAAGATTGGATAAGCAGTTTGAAATTTATGCTTTAACATACATACATAGGTACCTAAAACGCAAAGTGGATTCCCAATAGTTGAAACAAAGATTGTTGCTCACATAATCAATTAATCACAAATCTTTTTGGTAGATATCCAGAAAGCCAGCACTGCTGTTGGTCTTTCTAGGGTTGGAGCTCCAGATCAGAAAATCTTAGTAATGTCTCTGGAAGCAATGCAGCAGTGTGATCTCGGAGCACCTCTCCACAGCCTGGTGATTCCCGCGCCGCATCTACATCCTCTGGAAACAGACTACCTAGCCCAATTCAGACAGTGCTAAATTTTGTTACAATAAATCAAGAATTTCTAATAAGTACCTACCTAAGTGTTTTTGTTTTAACAATAGTTTTAGAAAAAACTATTGTTGTATTGAATCAAAAAACTATTGGGTAGGATCGTCTCGTTTGTTGTCTTTTCAATTGCTTTTCAAGCATAGACATAGGAAGTAATGTACCTACCTAGGTACCTTACCTACCTATTAGGTAGTAGGTATCAGAGGCTAACTTAAACAGAGGAGTAGGTATGTTGGATTGGCAGACAGAACAGATCAGAACAGAATCTGCATAAAACGCTTGGGATTTTCTGCTTTATACCGCTGCCGGTATTTTTGCCATAGCAGCATCGCCTTTATTTTAGGAAGCAAGGACATGAACATGGGCCCGAGCTGGGACAGAGGCATTTTATCGTGTTTTATATTAGCCTACTTCCCTGCCCACTGCCACCTAATCTAAACGCGCCATTACACGTATTCTTCCTCTTTGGTCGAATAGCTATTCATGTTTCTTGGTCCAGTATCTGTATCTTATTTTCTTCTGTTTAACGTGGTTTGTCAAAACGAAAAATAAACAACTAGGTACCACAGAAAAAAAAATACTCTAACAAGAGCACCTGAGTATTTTCGTATTTTCCTATAGATTGACAAGTTTTGAATCATATTTTACACAAATAAATAGAATTAGGTACCTATCTACCATGCTAAAATTCAAGACTCCTGTTATGTTTAGGTATGTACTAACTTACTTACCTACCTAGGTAGGTAGTGTAGGTAGCTACACCTACCTATGTGCCTACATAAGTATCTAGGTAGGTAGGTACCTATGTTTTCTAGTAGATTAGACAATAGACAACTTGCAATGGAGGTAAACATAAGTTTTTATTCTGGTCATAACATTATTATTATACCTAATGTTCGTGATACAAACATTGCCAACCATCCCCAAGGTCAAAGGTCATATAAGTTAGTTATTCAGCGCTGGTGGCGACTGGTACCAAATGGTGACTGATACCATGGTACGCCTACAGACTAGGAGCGTTTCGAAAATTATTCCCATGGGTTTAACAATAGGAACCTGCAACCTAGGTAGGTATGTCATACAAAACCTATTCTACCAGTGCATTGTTATTTATTTCTGTCTGTCCAGTGTGGTCTCGGCCATTGATACTATTGATTGATCAATCGAGCGAAGTACCTAGGTAGCGTCTATTCGACCGTATATAACCGGAATGCGTGCACTTCATCATCATCCGCCTGTAGAACTGCTGACATAGGCCTTCGCCACATATTTTCAGAGAGAACCATCCGGAACTGTCTCCATCCATCGGACCTGTCAGTCCAACGGGTGAGTAGGGGCCGTCCTACACTCCGTCTTCCAGTTAGTGGTCGCCATTCAAGAACCTTTTGTTTCCTATCGGTTGTCAGTTCTACGAGCTGACATGCCCACTGCCAGTTCAAATTCTGGACGATACCTATGTCGGTGATCTTAGTTCTTCTACGGATTTTATCCCGAAACGCCAATCTACTCGAGCTAGCTCTCTCCATAGTCCGTACCGTTGCGCGAATTTCAGCTATAAGTGTCTTTAAGGCGAATAGGTCAAGGGAACCCTTTAAATGGTATGACGCTGTCCGTCCGTCCGTCTGTCTGCCACGCCGCCGCCGCGCCGTGGTCACGGCTGATATCTCAGTATCTGTAACGTGATCTATTACGTACCTAACACATAGGTATGCGCAAGTAAAACTTGCGCCTTTGTCCAACTTTTTTTTAGAACAAAGTCTGCTAAGCTTGTACGTTCACTTAGCGATATTATTAGGTACCTATGTTTCGGAATCGGTAACAGCATGCGACGAGTTCTAAAGCCACAGAACCTTAGCAAAGGTCGACACGGCATTGTTGTTTACATCGGTGCCATGCCAGTCGCTTTGCTATTATTTTCATTTTGCTTGCATCGACTCCGATACTAATGGGGAAAAAAACTGATAAAAAGTAGGTACCTAGGTACTTATAAAATATTTAAAATGCAAAGTACGTCCCTACAAATAATTAAAATATTAAAAAATAATAATAATAATAATGTTAATATAATAATAATGTATATTAAATATTAAAAAAAGCAGATAAATTGTAAACCGGAAACAAAAGAAAATATTTTCTTACAGGATCAAATCGGATCGCATTAATATCTTGAGGAAACAGTATGACGCGTTTCTCGAAGAAGATAAGAAACGCAAGGACAGGAACGAGTACATCTTGGGAAGACTTGACAATATGCGTTACAGCTCCACCGCAGTTCAGGTTCGACATACTGTAGCGTAGGTGGTAATGGGTGATGCCCATTTTATGCGCAACACAGAACACTGTGTTGCAGATTCAACTGGGCGGATTGTGGAATTTATAAGTACTACCTAGGTACCTAAATATTATATTAAATGTCTATTTCCTTTTACAGCCTCATACTTACGGCGATTATTTCGCACCATCATACAACCGCCATGCGAACAAACCAGATAATTTAGAGCGTAACAACATGCAATTGGTTCACATGAATCAGCAAACGAGCCGTCCCAGTTATCACAACCTGCAACTGGATATTGCAAGGAATTTTATAGAAGAATCGTCGATTTTAAAAGAAATTAGCAAGAAATATATTCTTATTCCAAAATTGAGAACAAATATCCATGATGATGTCCCCGAGGTCATTCCGCCTTCAGCTCCATTGCCAGTTTCTTCAGTTAAGGCCACTGATATTGATAATAATGATTGGAAAAGCAAATACGATATTCTAGAGCAACTGAAAAAGAAAGAAAAAGACGATGAAGCTAGCAAATATGCATTTAACGACAAAAATAATCAAGATAACCCTAATGATCATGTAATGCATACATACACAAGAGAGGAATTACCAACAAGGTATGAAGAGGAAATGCCGGAGAAAGATGTTTCTGATCAGCTGCTAGTAGAAAATGAATTAAAAAGCCTAGACAAAATTACAATTCATGATAAAATGGATCAAATACCAAGCACCGATGTTGCTCGCTCACTTAATGTTCTGTCTTTGAACCCTGAAAATTGTACATCTTTTTATGATCAAACACAAAACGAAGGGATCGGGGCACACGTGCCTCAAGTTCATAAAGACACTGAAAACTATATGCAACCAGAACAATATGTTATTCCCGCAGGAAATATAGTTGAAGCTATCTCTCAAATTGATAACAATCAGTATCAGGAAAATTATCCTGAACAAGAGCTCCAGCCAGAACAACAGTACCCTATTGAGTATGACCAATTTATGCCGAACACAGAAGCTGATACGAATCACACGGAACCTGAGAAAGTGATAAATCACGAAGAAAACGACTACAGTCCTATAGAAGTATTAAATCCCGATGAATTGGTAGATGAACTTAACAAAGATAATAAAGTGCGAGAGGTCAATGAAACAGAAAATGAATATTCCGCTGAAATAGCGAATACTCAAGAATTTACAACTGTCGAGGAAACAGCTGTTCTTCAAGATGGGCAAGGAATAAATCCGGAAAACTACATGACCGATGATGGAACTATTGTGCAGGGAAACCCAGTGCCGCAGGTGTTGACTGAGGATCCTACAGACACCTCAGGCATCGAAGAATTTGACGCAGAACAGAGGGAAATGTTTTACTCTGAACAGACAGGTGAAAATTATGCTTACGACGAACATGGTGCCACCGGTGATGCGTACAATACAGAATATGCTCAAAACCAAAACTATGCACAAAACCAAGAATACGCGTATTACGAAGGAGCCGAACAGGAAGAAGGTGCTTATCCGACGGAAATCAACGAACATGAGGAAACACAGCAGCTCTACGACCAGCACTACGAGCAGCAATACACGACTAACTACGAACAAGACTATGAACAACAAACCGTTTACTTGGAGCAAGACCCGAGTCAACCACAGTTCGAGCAGCCTGCTCTCTATGACCAAGCTCAGCGAGAACTAGAGCAGTATACTGATGACCTACCGGCGGAGACACAGGAGCAAGTGGAACGAGTTTTAGATCGTGAGGATGGGTACATTGAAAAGCGCGTGGAAGATCCTACGGCGCAAGAAAATAAGCAAACTGCTGAACTTACTGTATCTTGAGAGCTTGTTGCAAGCTAATTTCATTAATTTTTAGCCTATCACTTCATATTAGTTTAATTATAGTTACTATCACTATTATTGCTATAATGTAGATGTCCGGTTCAGAATATTTAATAAAATTCTAGTTAAACAAATTCAGGTTTTTTTTGATCTCATTTTTAATTTGCTTATCTTTAACTTATCACTAGCTGACCCGCCCGCAACTTTGCATGCGCGGCTTTAATTCCTATTCCATGTCAGTCACCGTGACTAAGTGACAGAAGCCTAGCCACCGTGGCGTTCACTATATTACAGGTATTAATCTGGTATCTTAAATTCTTAATGCCAAGACGATAAAATGATTTTCATTTGATTTCTCTTACAATAATAGTCATTGTGCTACCTAGCTACCTATATAGGTATAGACCACTGACTTATTTATTAGCTTCTAAGGGTGCTCTGGTGGAGGTGACAGACAAGACGACCGACGCACAGACTGACAGACAGACACCGGAGTGAGACTAATAATTCCAAAATTGGTGGGTTACTCTCCACCACAGTTCCAATCTGGATCCATAAATTTTGACAGAAGTAGTGTCTTTTTCAGTACAAAACTATATAAAATGAACACGAAATCTGTCAAAATCCAGATCCAATTGAGAACGGCGGCGCGCAGCGGTGCTCGTGAGTAGCCCTACGTCCGTTACTTTACCCCCCGTAACACTGGGGTAGGTACCTAAGCCCTAAGCAATGTACCTATGTAATCGGTTACACAAGACGCATTCACAAAATCCAGCCACCAATGCCGCATAATATATTAGTAGGTACCTAGGTACCTACATTACGTATTCTGTGACGATTCGGTTAATAGTTAGGCGTACTATAATTATGATCTGTCGTTAGGCTTTACTTTCTAAAGTCATGGAAAAAGAAAAAACCTATTGAAACATTTATTAATATTATTTACTACACTATTCGTGACAATTACATACTTACTACTGATTTTTTACAAATCATTTACGAAGAGGTATTTCTGCTAAAACTGCTGCTTGTTCAGGTATGAGAGGTTCTAAGGGTATGCTCCAATGTTTCTCTGTCCATTGAATTCTGTCCAAACCGGTAGCCCAATGATGGATGCGACATCTTACATTCACTTTCTCAGTATTATTTATCTGTTAAAAAAGGATCTTCTGAGCATTTTATATTTATTTACTTAGCTAATTCTTTATATCAGGCCTTGGCATTTGTGTTTTACTTTACCAAAAAATTAAACTTACTGTCACAGTTATATAAAACTCCTTATCTTGGAGTGTAAGATCGGGTCCTCGGATTTCTATTGGTGGCATTGTAAATGCATGCTCAGGCACCACAAACCCAGCTTTACGAAATGAAGCTCTGATGTGCCATGGCTCTAGGATCCAAGGTTCCAGTTTACTCATTGTTATTTGCAGCACCAAATTAGAAAGAGATTTCATCGTCTGTAAAAGTATGTGTATTGAAATGACATTGTAATGGGTTCAAGAGATTGCCAACTTAGAGCAAGACTTAGCAAAGTTGCAATAGTATTTTTTTTTATTATAAAAAAAATATTACCCTGGGCACGTAAAGAGAACTGAATGTGTCTTCAGCTTTTTGTATATTTTCACTTTTTATATACTTTTGCAAATTTTCAGGAGTAGCATATACAGCATAACCAGGTAGCAGCAAGTCCCGGTAGGCTTTTATGGGAGCCATGGTTACTACCTCTCCCACTGTGCCTACACCTGAAAAATAATTACTATTCCTCAAAAAGTTTAAACTTGTAGACAGTACGTGATGGTACCTACTCTAGTTTTATAATCAATATTTTCCTGGCTAAACTAACAGGTAAGTTGGTAGGTACCTGGAACATATTCTTTTAATAGAACTTGCAGATTTGTTTTCTTCACAATGTTTGTATCTTCCACTAGGTCATATACAAAATGCCTGCCCCTCATTTTAGTGGGCTTACCTCCCTTTTTATGTAGGGGAAAAGGATATTTCCGCCTTAGAATAAAAGTGTTCTGAAATTCAAAATATTAGTACCGGTGAGCAGGAACA
This sequence comes from Eulithis prunata, assembly GCA_918843925.1. Lineage (NCBI taxonomy): Eukaryota > Metazoa > Arthropoda > Insecta > Lepidoptera > Geometridae > Eulithis > Eulithis prunata. The sequence continues at coordinate 5,168,824 of OU974024.1, read as the reverse complement.
TATAATAAAATATATGTAAGTATAAATAAGTAGGTAGGTAGGTACATAACCTAAACATTTTATGGTCCTTGCAAAGAGGAAGTGAAAAGGGCAAGGTTAAAGTGTTTTCTCCGTCTTCCCAGAAAAAAACCTTTCTACTGGTCTGGATTGGTATTCAGAAGACTCGTTTTCGGCTAGAGAAGTACCTAGGTACAAAGGCAACGGTACGATCATTCATTTATTTGCTCTAGAAGTCACATACCCTTGTTTGTTGCGCTAGTAAATTAGGTCCCAATGCAACGGCTTTGTGTATGAACGAACTTATTCCAAACATGTTGGAGCATTTATTAGTGGGGCAAATAAGTTACTTCTCTATCAGCTCTTTTTAAAATTCAGTCAGACAGAGCAGTATGTAATAGGCATGCATTTATTTATGTATTTATGTATGTAAATATAAAACGAACTAAACTATTCTTTTTTTCTGAAGGGAACGGCGATCCTTATTTTTACTTACACAAATGGTGGATAGTATAGGTGTTTAATATTTCTTTCAACTAATGAAAAAAACGAATAAAAAAAAATAACAATAACATTCGTTAAAAAAAATGGCGGTGTTCGAATATTTTTAATAACACATGTTATTTCACTTCAACACAAGGTGAACGTATGTAGGTAATATTTTTATTATTCACTTTCTTTACTGCATTGAAATTTGAACCTACGCTTGCTAGATATAATGAATAATTTTATAACTCACCACGAAAATTATTCTTTCATTTTAATGCATTGAAATTTGAACCTACGCTTCCTAGATATAATGAGTAATTTTCATATTTTCATTAGAGTGACCGGCCTGAAGGTATTCTTTCATTTTAATGCATTGAAATTTGAACCTACGCTTCCTAGATATAATGAGTAATTTTCATATTTTCATTAGAGTGACCGGCCTGAAGGTAGTGCTATGTGCCGGGAAGCGGCCGTTTAATTTCATTTCCGGCTTCATCTGCATTTTTGACTGTGTACTCTATTATCTATGAGATAAAGCTCAATATAGAATGAACCACTACTTACGATAATTAAGTCGTTTAGTGTATATTTAACAACATTGATCTGCATTCAATTCTATGCTTTAAGTTGGTTAAAATAAAACACAATATAATTTTTATCCAAGGATCATGAATACAATTGTTATTTTTGGCAAATTGAATGAATGACAATGATTGAATGAATGAGACCTAAGAGACGAAAATTTATTTAGACTTGTGATTTGCATTTTTGCGCCATCGTTAGATGGAAGAAAGTGTTTGTTTCGAAGTCGTATTATGTGAAAAATGCCGAGAATAAGTTCGGATATATGGAACCATTTCGATCAATGTGCGCGCCGATGCGCCGGTACATTAGAATAGAATAGAATAGAATAATTTTTGGCAATAAAAATTATTCTATTCTATTCTATTCTAATGTACAGGCGCGGCGGCGGTGGCGTCGCAAAGTTGGCTACCTGCAAATACTGCAAGAAAAAGTTTTTATTTTATTGAAATATGAAAAGTAAACCTGTGTAGGATGCCCTTATATTTCTTATCTGTGGACCGTTCGTGTGAACGGTGAATGTTTTTGTCTATGAAAAATTGTCTGTGCTCGCTCTCTGCTAATATCAATCATTCACTCATGCGTATAAATAAATTTATCTAAGCGAGTTTATCGAATATTTATTCAAATAAAATTAATCATTAAAAATAACGATATATTTTTTTATCTTTATAACATTAACTAATAAAAAAAATTAACCGATTTTGACACCTCTAGTGGATAGGTGTTTAATATTTCTTTCAACTAATGAAAAAAACGAATAAAAAAAAATAACAATAACATTTGTTAAAAAAAATGGCGGTGTTCGAATATTTTTAATAACACATGTTATTTCACTTCAACACAAGGTGAACGTATGTAGGTAATATTTTTATTATTCACTTTCTTTACTGCATTGAAATTTGAACCTACGCTTGCTAGATATAATGAATAATTTTATAACTCACCATGAAAATTATTCTTTCATTTTAATGCATTGAAATTTGAACCTACGCTTCCTAGATATAATGAGTAATTTTCATATTTTCATTAGAGTGACCGGCCTGAAGGTATTCTTTCATTTTAATGCATTGAAATTTGAACCTACGCTTCCTAGATATAATGAGTAATTTTCATATTTTCATTAGAGTGACCGGCCTGAAGGTAGTGCTATGTGCCGGGAAGCGGCCGTTTAATTTCATTTCCGGCTTCATCTGCATTTTTGACTGTGTACTCTATTATCTATGAGATAAAGCTCAATATAAAATGAACCACTACTTACGATAATTAAGTCGTTTAGTGTATATTTAACAACATTGATCTGCATTCAATTGTATCCTTTAAGTTGCTTAAAATAAAACACAATATAATTTTTATCCAAGGATCATGAATACAATTGTTATTTTTGGCAAATTGAATGAATGACAATGATTGAATGAATGAGACCTAAGAGACGAAAATTTATTTAGACTTGCGATTTGCATTTTTGCGCCATCGTTAGATGGAAGAAAGTGTTTGTTTCGAAGTCGTATTATGTGAAAAATGCCGAGAATAAGTTAGGATATATGGAACCATTTCGATCAATGTGCGCGCCGATGCGCCGGTACATTAGAATAGAATAGAATAGAATAATTTTTGGCAATAAAAATTATTCTATTCTATTCTAATGTACAGGCGCGGCGGCGGCAGCGTCGCAAAGTTGGCTACCTGCAAATACTGCAAGAAAAAGTTTTAATTTTATTGAAATATGAAAAGTAAACCTGTGTAGGATGCCCTTATATTTCTTATCTGTGGACCGTTCGTGTGAACGGTGAATGTTTTTGTCTATGAAAAATTGTCTGTGCTCGCTCTCTGCTAATATCAATCATTCACTCATGCGTATAAATAAATTTATCTAAGCGAGTTTATCGAATATTTATTCAAATAAAATTAATCATTAAAAATAACGATATATTTTTTTATCGTTATAACATTAACTAATAAAAAAAATTAACCGATATTGACACCTCTAGGATGGCTATGTGCACAGATTATTAAAATAGGATCCGATGTGTATGGCGGCGTGTTAGGTATGCGTGAACGACAGTGGTGGAAAGTGGTGAACGAACACATGTACATAATAATTATGTACTTGTAATGTACAATAATATCATGGTGGTATACTGCATAGAGGAGGGGTCTAGAAAAGGTGGCCTAAAAATAGTTCGTCTCACCCATCATCTAGGTGCCAAACCGCGGGCGCCTAATCATAATGCGTAAAATAATCATCGAAAACGATGTGGAGGACTATAATATATATCATGGTGGTTTTCCTAGACTGTGCATTCCATGGTTGTACAATAGCCATCTGAAGCAAGCAGCTAATCCACTTTTTTTTAATTGACAGTAAGAAATTACAGTTTTGACAGTTTTAAAATGTCGCACACGATAGAGGTGTTTAATATTTCTTTCGGGACACGAGTTTTGACATTTTTTGAAACGACACATAGCACTTTTATTTTAATAGTTTTTCTTGTGTTATTGTGAGTATTGTTGTTTAATTTTGGTGGAATTTTAACCAATAATACTTAGGTCGTAACATAAAGTGTGGGCCATTGGAATAAATGTGTGTAAAGTGGTTTTTCTGAATGTGAAAATTCGTGTTAGGTTTTGGAGAGAAAATCCACCATTTTCTTTTCAAAACAAACGACAGCCGACTTGACAACTGACTTGACTTGACTTATTTATTACAATTTTAACACTTGACATTGGCAAAATTGTCTGTCGAAATGACGGACACAGGCCATTATTGAAGAGAAGAAGAATATTTCTTTCAACCAATAAAAACAACTAATAAAAAAATATATCACTATCATTCGATAAAAAATATGGAGGTGATCGAATATTTTTATTATCACATGTCATGATCATTTTCAAAACAATATTGAGCTAATATATTGACACCTCTAAGACAGTCCTAAGCCTGATAAAGTATGAAGGCAAGTTCATTGTTCAAAATTCATTCATCCCCTCAATTCATCATCGTTCCTAAATAATAATAATAATAATAATAAAAATATTTATTTTCAATAAAATGGTTTACAAAGCAAATTTAATAGATATCAATCATTCACTCATGCATATAAATAAATTTATTTTAGCGAGTTTAATGAATATTTAGTCAGATGAAATCAACCATTAAAAATATCGATATTTATTTTATCATTAACTAATAAAAAAAATCAACCGATACCGATATTGACACCATAAGACGTCGCCCCTCCATTTTGTATGTAGAAATAAGGCTGGTCATTTTTTTTCTGTGCATGCATCCATCTTTGATTTATAAAGAGCAGTTTACAGTGAAATTTCTCTTTAAATTTATAAATTACAAAGTTGGCTCATATCGTGGGTGGTGAACGTACAAACATAAGTAAATAAGTTAGTATACCTATGTAGGTACGTACGTACGTAAAATCTGTATCATTTGGTTTCGTTTGCGAAGGAGGGTGCTTTGCTGGTGCGGTTCTACAAAATGGAAGATGAAGCTAGTTCAGACAACCAAGTAAGTTGAGGTTATTTTATACCTTTGTGTACTATATATTCATTGTTTATATCTATTTGATTTGATCACCAACATATATTTTAAATGTACAGAAGTGCCTGACCGATGATGCGATGGAGACCGACGAAGGTCCTTTGATAAATGAAAACTCGAACGGTCTCTCGCATCTATTGACTGAAGGCGAGTTCAACAGTGTGGACACCGGTGTAGTAGACGAGTCGTCGACTTCGAATCAAGGTTTCCTCAATGCTGTGGAACTGTCCACTGGTAGCGTCGGCGATTACCTGGAAAACAACACGGGCGGTTTCAACGCGGACTCCTTCGACGTGGGAGATAATGCTGTTACGTTTCCGAGCGATTCTTTAAACAATGCTCTCACTGATGGTGACTCTCAGATGAGTAAGCCTGCTTCGGATGCCGATGCTGCTGACAAACAGAAAATGGAAAATGATTTTGATATCAGTGAGTCTGAAGCCAGCTGCCAGTTGCCTGGCGACGCGGACGATACACTAAATAAATCTGATGATGACAACACATTGAATGATATCAATGATCACATCAATGCATCCAACGAAAACTCACAAACTACTTATGAGATCTCTGTAAAAAAGGTGGGTAATAAGGATAGATACCTAAATTACTGTTCAGGTAAAAAAGCACAAATTGGAAAGGAAATGTGGGAGACCTTCCTTGCACATCTGCGATCAGCCTGCTGGTTATAAGCAGATCTTATGAAAGATATTTAGTGGCGTGCAGGGCTGTACTCCAGTGAGTTTAGCCCCATTTTTATTCAGTTTTGTACATTTGGCTCTAGTATATTCCGGTGCTTCAATCTTTTTTGTGTATTTTGCTCCAGCAGTTTCACACCCAACGGATTGGGGTGTTTTGTCAGTCTGACCTTACAGAAGTGGAACTGTAAATATTACGAAAAAGAATGATATTAATTTTTAGCTTATTAAAACTTGCAGAATGTTATTATTTATTTGTTCACTATAGGAATTACCAGAAATAGAAGAGGAAATAGGAGCACCAGAAATTGTAGAAAAATATGTACCAGAACAGGGGGCAATGTTAGACAAAGTTGTACCTAAGGTTGAAATGCTAGAACCAAAAGAAAGTGCACCAGCACCTCCAACAAATGTTCCTGTATCAGTAAATACTACCAAGGTAAGCTTTACCAGAAGGTAATGCCTACATTTAATCTTTATAAATCCTTACTTTTTGAACATAAGACATCTAATCTAACATCCAAATTTACCGTTGAGTCTCTTATTCCACTATTTTACATATAGGAAACAAATCAACGCAATAAGTTTTGTATATTTTTTGATTATTCTTGTAATGATTGGCTGCCCTCCCATATTTCTTTATATAAATTATTGTTGTCTTGTAAATTACTCTAGATCTGCCACTTAAATGATTATGAATTCTTTAGGTAAAGGAAGAACTTGAGAGTGAGGAACCGGAGGAACCATTAATTAAACCAATACAAGATACTCCTCTGAGTATTAAAAAGGAAATCAAGTCCGAAAGTATTGAAACTAGTAAAAAAAGCAAGGTAGGTCATGTATTTATTTGAAAAAGAAAGGGTGTGAAGAAAGTTTGATGGCATTGTGTGTCTGAGTGTTTGGTTATGAACTCTGAATTTTTTGGAAAGCTGATTGATATGATATTGTTCTTTCTTAGCTATGGTGAAATAGCTCCTCAACACTTGGTTGAAATGAAGTTTATTAAAATAAAAATGTTACACAATATCCAGAACAAAAAATCTAATAATCATTGTTTATTATACAATGTAGGACTAGCAAGAAGAATTCTGCCAGGATTTATTATGCATTTACTGTGTTATTAATAAACTTAGTTAAGCTTGGAATAGTTGAAAGAAAGAAAGAAAGAAAAATCGTTTATTGCCTTATACATAAATTAGTAAGCTACTTAGACAGCTAGGTATAGGTAGGTACATAATGTGCATGCGAAACATAGATGTACCCAGCTAGAACGAAAAACATTTCAATTTGGGTGCGCTCGTAGCGCACCCTAACCAATTCGTTAAGGCAAAGGGGGTATGCTCAGCATAAATGCTATGAGGACATCATGTCCGTATAGTTACTTGTCTTTTTCATTAACAAGTATATTAAACATTGATTGAAACAGACCAACCACGGTGTAACTATACCAAGTTTACATCAACTTTATTAATAACAGGGTCAGATCAAATATCACTTTTGTTAGAAAGTAATTGTATTAAAATGATGCAGATGGGAGGTGCAGAAGAAACTGAAAATGTATCGGAAGATGAGCTCCCGGAAGTTCAGAAGCCCAGTGTCAAAGATGCAGAGAATGTGTCTGATGATGAACTCCCTGGACCTAAGCCGGCTGAGCTGCCAGCTGATACTGAGGTTTGTGAGGCAACTGATTTGCATTTCATCAATATCTATTAAAACATATTAAATCAGAATCACTGAAGACAGAATCATCAATACTGGGTAATAAAAAATAATAAAAACACACCGGAAAACTTCTTATCAACTGGCAACTTTTTCTATAAAATCAACATAGTAACCCCGAAAAAAAGCCGGTCTTTCCACATTTTTGCCAAGATGTTTTTGCATTTTTGTATAGAACAGCTGATTTTCTTTTGCACTATGATATTGATGGGTACCCTCAAAGATTTTTAGAAGTGGTCTTGTGAGGAAAGACATGCTTATTGAAACAGATTAGTTTAAATACTTTGTAATGATTATTTTTTATTGTAGGTGGTATCTGAGGATGAACTACCAACAGCAAAGAAGGAGCCCAAAGAGTCCCGCAAAAGGAAGCCTGACGGTGAAGGCGATGGTTACGACCCTGGTTCACCTACCTCGGAATCTGAACTCTGCAACAAAAAACAAGCTGTTGCAAAGGTAAATCTAATTAAACCACTAAAGAACGACCCCATTGTTCATCCCTAACGGTAAAGGTAGACTTTAAAGTTGTAATTTTTTTGATTAATAAGCTTAATATTATCATGTTATAAGATAACACATAAAGCAAAATCAGATATTATTGGGAATTATCATAATCCCAGAACACTTACCTTGAATCCTGTTTCCCACTTTCTTTGTTTGTTCTATAAAATTTATTTGCTGATGTAACCTAATTGTTTCGCACAGAATGGCGAAAGCAAACCTGTGCCGTCTGAGAAAAGATCATCAGTGGATGAGAAACCCAAGAAGAAAGTACTGCCGGAGCTGGACAAGTATTGGAAGGTGGTCAACGACGACCCTGCCGACTTTACAGGATGGACGTATCTGCTGCAATATGTAGACCAAGAGGTACCTACATAATGTTATTAGAAACTTCAAAAATTACTAAAATTTTGAATTAAACATTATGTATTTTTTTGTTCTGATTATTTTAAATGATGAAAACCATTGCTAATCTCATTGCTTTATGAAGCGCCGAGAACTGAACAAGTATGTTGAGTGGCAAGGGCCAACTGACTCGTAATTATCTACTACAGTACAGAACAGAGTGAATAGTTGTTAGTGAGTGAGAGTTTGAGAGGTGTTTGTGTTTCACAGAGCGATGTGGAGGCGGCGCGCGAGGCTTATGACGCGTTCCTGTCGCATTACCCGTACTGCTACGGATACTGGCGCAAGTACGCAGATTACGAGAAACGCAAAGGAAGTAAAAAGAAGTGCCTCGAGGTTAGTGCTCCCAGTGTAGTTAGAATGCTATCACATTTTTATGTCAACTATTTGTACCTACAAAACGTGTAAAAAAAATTATTAATTCTTACAAAATTATATTAGTTTAAAAATTGGAATGTGAAGTTTTAGACATAACTGGTATTTTGCAAAATGTTTTTTTTCCCAACAGTGCAACGAGGCCCTCAATGCTCGTAAGGCAAAGACATCAGATCGCACCGGAGATTTCTTTATAAGTCACATAAATTTTATTTTAGTGATACATTTGTTGTGGTGTATATTTTATATTCTAGTACATAATATATTTATTATACTCTGTACACGCATGATGTATTGTAATACTGTTTGTAAGTACATATTTAATAAGTAAGTCGCATTGAATGATATTGAATGGTGGAACATAATATTTTAAGTTATTAACCGAATCCATGATAGCATGGAGAGCCTGGCGTCTTCATATAATGCCATAGCACAGCCATAGTCTGGCGTTAGCGCGGGAGCCTCGGCGGGCAGGCGCGGCGCGGCGTCGGCGCGACGAAAGCGAACAGGTGTAATATGCGCAGACAAACATTTTTATATTCGATAGACGGAGGCGAGCCGTCGCGTTGTTTGCTCTTCCAGCTCGAGCCGACCTCTCGCTTCCTCTATCTTCAAATTATGGACATACAATGCTATTCATTATTCCCTTGCTTCATAGCGCTGACGGATAAACGGCAGCGCTCGGCCGCCCTTGACGTATTTGTCTGACTTTCAATGTGTTTCAGGTGTTGGAAAGAGGATTGAAAGCCATACCCTTGTCTGTGGATCTGTGGATTCACTATCTGAATCACGTTAAGGCTACAAGGGCTGAAGATGACGCTTATATCAGGTCGCAATACGAGAGGGCCATAGGTGCGTAACCGCAACAAAACCTAATTTCAAAAACATTTCGCTATGCTTATAACCAATGTATAATTTTCTGATTAAACCATTGCCAACCATCTCTTACTAACAGGTAATGTCAAATAGTGTCAGAGCTAATTTTTTATCATTTCAATCAGGTGTTTAACTTATTCACCATAATTTTTTAAGATCGAGTTCATTTTCAATGCATCTCTATTCTACCCTTCAAACTAGTAATTATTATTGTTTACAGAGGCATGTGGTCTTGAATTCCGTTCCGATCGCCTGTGGGAGTCCTACATCAAGTGGGAGGCAGAAAACGGCTCAGCATTGAATGTAACGACCATTTACGATCGCTTGCTCGCCACACCTACGCTGGGATACACTTCGCATTTTGACAAGTTCGTAACTAATTAACCTCAATGCTTGGCTTTTCCTTTCAGAGTTTTATTACGGTAAACAGACGGACCTAATAATATATACGTGTACAATGAAGGCATTTTGTACCATTTTTAGAATTATTGATATTGCATTATCTGTGTTATTAATGTTGTAGACAAAACGCGCCTTTGAATCTTCAACTTTTAACACTTCAGCCTGACTATTATCTCGTACTCTGCGAATGAAATAATAGTAACGCAGAACTGTCAAAACTTGATAAAAATAGATGTAAAAAGTCATTATTACAATGATACATTCTTGACAGTTTCCAAGAGCACGTGATGTCGGAGCCAGCGTCCGGCGTGGTGGAGAAGGCAGAGCTGGTTCGGTTTCGCGGCGAGGTGCGCGACACGGCCGGCGCCGAGCCCCAGCTCGACCTACCGCCGGGAGAGGACGAGCCGCTTGACCATATCGTCAGTATTATATTATTCTCATCACAACAAGCATGAGTGCTGTGAAGGTGCTCAGTGACGCAATACATCGTTATAGGCAGTGGTTACCTTAACATGGCCAGGTGGGCCATTAGCTGGTCCCATTTAGGTTAAATAAAAAAAACACTGAGAACTGGAAGAGTAAGACATCCACAATGGACCGATGACTTTGTAGGAACAGGAAGTCGATGGATGAATGAACTGTCTATAGGCTGATACTGATAATATGATGATGATAAGAAACACTGACTGCTTTTTTATCCCTACGTATTTCAGTTGATTTATCGCACTTCTTGGGTCCCTGACGGACAGTCTTGAAGTCGAGAAAAAGTTAGCGGAACGCATTACGAAAGTAGATAGATAAGCTTTGGGGTGAAGTGAACAGGAAGTCAGTCAGTGGCACTTATCTAGCAGTTGGGACGATACAGCGTTGGGCTATAGACTGACAGGTTAACTCTTGGTTTGTGCATCTCGCTGAGTTTATGGCGTTCACTTTTGTTCAAACATTATATTAGTGCAGTGATTCCTTCGAACCGTATCCTAAGACTGAGAATATTTGACAGGCATCTGAAGAAGAAGGTCAAGCGATAAAGGAGCGTATTATCGCAGCTCGCCGGAAAGTGCACAAGACGACAGGCGAGCAAGTCGCCGCGAGGTGGACTTTTGAGGAGGGCGTAAGTTCAGCCAATGATCTCTCTTTTTTTTCAGTTAAAAAGAACTGCAATGACACATGGATGGAACATATACTTATCAAATGGATTTAGGCTCCGTTTCTACCAGCGCCGAGCATGGCTGATGACCGGTGTTTGAGGAAAAGATCCATTGGCGAAATCACGAGCAAGACCTAGTTACTTATCTAAAGATACTTGTTATAGATAAAACGGCCATACTTCCATGTGAAGCCCTTGGAGCGATGTCAACTGAAGAACTGGAAGGCTTACCTCGAGTGGGAGAAACAGCACGGCACCCTAAAACGTGCTCTTATTCTGCATGAGCGGTGTCTGATCGCCTGCGCGCTTTATGAAGAGTTTTGGATTAGGGTAAGGAATTACGCTTTGAGAGCACGTTGTTTTCTCATTTCTATCCTTCAACTCCATAGCAACCAACAAATAGCCTGTCAGCACACTAACTCCAAACAATGATAACAGTGACACAAAATCTGGTACTTCCGACCATCACCAATGCTTTTATGTCGGCTGATACCATTAGTAGTTCCTTCCGTGCGACAGAGAAATACAATCCTAACAACAGTAAATTACCAACAGCTGATAAAGTTCCTGGAAGAGCGCTCGGAAACGAATCCAGAACTGATTCCCATCGAACGTGAAGTACTGGAACGGGCATGTACTGTGCATCATCTCGACAAGCCAGAGTTGCATCTTCATTGGGCGCACTTCGAAGAGGCACAGGGAAATCCCACCAAGGCAGCTGAGATACTTGACCGCATTGAGAAAACTTGCCCGAATTTGGTGCAAATTCAGTACAGGTAAAAATCTAATCATAGTGTGCATAGAATAAATGAATGAATGAAAACGATTGTACTTAAATAATACCGAAACACATTCCTATGATATAAAACAAACCTTGTATTAAATGTACAATGGGCGGCCTTATCGCTCAATAGCGATCTCTTCCAGGCAACCTTTGGATGGAGAGGATTTGAATACATTTAGAGAAGGGTTTGGGGTGCTAATAGATACATCAAATCAACATGCGCGAGTTGCACCTCCATTCGGCTCACTTTGAAAAAGTATGTCCGCCATTATTGCTCTTCTAGCACATATTTTCGGATAAAAAGGGTTCTTTTCGTCCATCTAAGCGCTTTTTCGTCCGCGACTTGCTACTACTAGAACTACTTCCTATTCATATTTTTTAATTTTCTAATCCTATTTTGATTTCCAGACGCGTGAATCTGGAGCGTCGTCGCGGCGACTTGGAGAAATGCTCGCAGCTATACGAAGGCTACATCGCCGCTTCTAAGAACAAGGCTGTATCATCATCTCTTGCCATTAAATATGCGCGTTTCCTATTCCACGTGAAGCAGCAACCTGAGGCGGCGCGGAAGGTGATGGACGAAGCTATCGTCAAGGACCCGCTGAATCATAGACTGCACATGCAGAGACTGGATCTCGCGTTACATACGCCCGGAGTTCCTTATGAAGAGTTGGATGGTTGGTTTTGTCTACAGTATTTATTTACACAGCTTATTTGCAAAAAAATATGCAGTAGGCCTCTATATCCAGTCTTCAATTGATTAACAATATCATGAGAATGCTATTATCAGACTGATGGACCTAAGAGTATCATTACTGTTGCGATACTTTTCAATAAGTTAATTCAAAGTGCAGCTAAATTTTTTGCGCTCAATTTCAACTATTGTATCAACTTACCAAACCCTTATTCCAAAGAACTGGTGCAATCATACGAGAAGCAAGAAGGCGCCGAGCCAGAGACGTGCGCCAGCATGGCGTGGCGACGCCGCGAGCTCGCCGAGGAGCTCGGCAGTGCCGCGCAGGCGCGCATCGCGCACACGCACGCACGCACATTAGCCAAGCATCTGCGCAAGCGAGCACGCAAGGACAAACACGACCCGCCGCCACCGCCGTGAGTACACACACAACCAGAGGACCAATGATCCACTAAACTAATCTCTCTAAAACGCATCATTTACTAACTATTCTAACGAATCATAATAACTATATTAGTTACACTTCTAGAAGTACAGTCCAGTGGCGAGTTAGAGTATAGTAACGGGTAGTTACAAACTCACCTGCCGCATTACCGAGCATTTTAATTATACTTGCTGCTATTCTTAAGGAGGTGTAAATTCTTCATATTACCAATGATTTATCATCATCAAGCTCACGATCTGTAATCTTAGTTGCAGTTCCGCTGCCGACGTTAAAAAGAAGGAAAGCAACGCGACAACCGCCAACCCCTCAACCGCATCCAGCAACTCGTACTACCAAACGCCTCCAGCCGCGGCTCAGGGCTACGACCAACAATACGCGCAGCCGTACCAGCCGCCGTGGGGATACCAGCAGCCCCCGACGCCGTACCAACATCACCCGCATGCGCCGTGGCCGCAGTACCCCAACTACTACTGAAGTGATACATCGCGTTAGACCGTGCCAGATTAATCTGTTAACATGTTGGTCCGTTTCTTCGCTCGCAACTTGCGCGTCATGCACGGTCACGGTACAAAGTTAATTTAATTACTTACTATTGTCGGCAAATAAGTAGGATGAAGCGTAAACGTAAGTATCATCTGCACAACATGCACGTCAATGTTCAGAAACTGTTACACGGTTACATAAGAGTTCAGTTACTTGCCGGCTATTATTCGTTATTTAATCAGCAAATGCGCAAGTAGAAAGCGCAAAGTGATTAGGTAAGGATTAACATCCTAACAATGATTAACGAGATGGCCAATTCAGACATTCATTTTTTTACTAAGTAGGGTTATTAGGGATGAAGTAAGAATACAATTTATAATAATAAGCTGTGAAAGTAGCGCATTTGCTACACATTTTTGACTTGTTATGAATATTATGACAATGTATTTTGGAATTGTTCACTGATAAAACTATAATAGTGCGTAGTTACGCGTTTGGATTGGACTTGTTCTATTGAAACCGCTTGGTTGGACAGTTGGATTTGCGCTTTACCTGTATTGAAGGCGTTATAATAGTAAAAAAATAATACTTTGATGGAATTTCTTCAATCGGTGAAGGGTGATTCTGACCTTTTGATCATAGAAATAGAAATAGAAAAATTATTTATATTATTTTCTATTTCTATTTCTATGATCATATTTTTATCTTGACGAATTCAAGTGTCTTGATTATGAATTTAGGATAAAGAACTACTTTATGTAATTTAGGATAAGGGCTTTTTTCAAGTAAAACACCTAATTGGGTATAATGTTTATTATGTAAACATACAAAACATTCTTGCAACCACATGTTTTCCAGGAAATAAATTAGTCTTTACATATATCGTGGTATTATTTAGTCTTAGAGTAAAAATTAAATGTTTCTTATAATATCTTTCGAACAGCCTATCCGATCTGCATAAATATTGTACTAATGTTAAAAGGGCATTACTATCATAGTTTACTGGTTTATGAGCTAAATCGGTTCGAGGGTTGTAAAGTTGTAAGGCTCCAAAAGGAAGTAAACCTAATAGTCACAAAAAAATTAAGTGGAATGTCGATAGGATATTGATTGACATTCCAAAACAGTTTTTACTTTTCTCCTGAGCTAATGTAGTGAAAGTTGTAAAGTTGGGAAAACCAGTACAACGTGAGTTCCCTTTTCAGAATTTCAATGATTTTGTAGAGGTAAGAAGTTGACCCATCACCATGGCGCGATGAGGCTCATCCACCATTGCCTTGGTAACCAGCTAGATCGCTGTATCAGGCGGTATCGATGTGATTTCCAAAGTTTATCTCGGACTCAAGTGAAAAAAAATTTGTTTGCGTTTTATTTCCAGTTTTTGGAACATCGCGGGATCTCAGTGGGAGCGAACTACTAGTCTAAATAAAAATGTAACAGATAAAAAATATGTAATGGAAACTTAATACCAAAGGTAACAAGATCTAAAATTCTAAACTAAACAAAAAGTTGATTACGATTTATTACTTCACCATACATATAACATTAAAATTGTGTTTACACCACCAAAAGGATCTACTGAAAGGTTAAAAAAGACTGATGGAAGTATCTGTGCTGTACAAGTATTTACGAAGTTGTCCATTCTAAAACGAATGAAAACTAAATCTTTCTTCACACATCCACAAAAGGCTGCACATCAAGCACACGCAGCTTTGGCCGCTTTCACAGCTGAAAACAAAGATCTTATGTGATAAAGCTTCCATTTAAAATGTATCTGATAAATTAAAGAGGTCAAATGTAATGTTTAGGCGTGCCTCTGACTATCATTCTTAGACATCCTCAAAGTTTTGAGCAAGTACTAGTAATTTTATAGTAAAGTAAACGTCGAGTAAGAAGTGATAAGAACACAGTTGAATTTACCTTCTCTCTCTTTTCGCCGCAACTTTTTGCGTCGACGGTCAATGGCCGCAAGCTCTGCCTTTACAGAGTGGTAAGTCTTTCGGAGATCTGAGAGACGCGTCGTCAGTACGTTGATACGGGTCTGGCAATCCCAGTTCGGATCTATAGTGAAATAAAATCATCTGTTAGGTACGGAGTGCAAACAAACTACTTGATGTTCACGAATAAAACATCGCCTTGTCCGCGCGTATTTACGCACATCCACGACCATGTACTTACATTATAATTTATGTAAGTAAATAAAGGCAATATTGTATCACCTTTCCTGTGAGATATGACACACCTACATAAGTCATGAAATTTCTCGCGCGATTTTTTTCTATCGACAATTTTATTGGTAGGCTGAGAGTTGATAGGTAATTAGGTATGCGAAACAATGCAAAGACATTACATTGACCTGATATGGGTGAGGCCCCATTAGTGCGTTGCGTTGCGTTGCGTCTATAGATTACTAAGTAAACGCAATGCATAGAATGCGTTGATCCATTGCGACGACGCGACGCAACGCAACGCTATAATGGGGCCTCGCCCTAAGTCGATTAGAACCTCTGCTTGAATTTCTCTACAAAAAATATGTATCATTGGTACAGTATGAGTGGTACGCCTTACCCAGTTCCACATAGAAGTTGTACTTGAGCGTGGCAGTGCTATTGTTGTGAGATCCATGTTCGTCGGTGTCGCGTCGCGCACGCCGCCGCCCGCGTCCCGCTCCCGCCGCCGACGATTCTGACGCTTTTCGTGATCTGTTGCCTGCTTTCAGAACATTTCATCTGATACAGCGCGCCGCTACTGTGCCGTCACACAGTGGCGGCGCGCCGTACATGGCCCCGTGCCGCGGTGATGTGTTCAGCCCATAAGGGAGTTGACCTGGATATAGTCCATCTACCGATTTCTCGTTTTGGACCTACTCCATTGTGAAATTCAAGTCGTACGAGTACGCATCATATTGATTGTCATTTTAGAATGTTTTTTCTTTAAAAGTTATCACGAGTAATTAGTTATTTACTTACCATGAGCAGGTTTGTCCGTGTCGACGGATGCATCAATCGGCCGACTATTTTCGTCTTCCTCGTCTTTGCGCTCCGAGGGACTGTCACGTTCTGACATACGCCGTTCTCTGCAACCATCGCATGTTTTAATCATTATATCTACCTCTCTCTAGCTCACATCCGCAAAGACTACGAGCATCAACATCCTGATATTTACCATGACTACGCCAAGGGTTGGGGACTATTTAATGTTTTCATTCAATGGAGTAGTTTTTTTATTTATTTTATTACTTAAAAACTGAAGCATAGATGGGCGCTCGCATACAAACAGAGCATCTAGTGTTTTGTTTTTTCCACGAGAGATGTGCGATGCTCCTGAGCAAGGTACTGGTCGTATTACCTTTGCGGCGACATGTCCATACTGCTGCGGTTGCTGTCGGGCGTGGTGGGCGGCGTGCGCTCGACAAGTAGACGGCCGCGTCTCCAGCCCGCACTCCGCTCGGCCCCGCCTGCAGGTGCTCCTGCTGCCGCCTGAGGACGTGCCGTGCCGCCTTCGCCGCGACGATCGTCTGCAATAAGCAAGTAAGCACGTGTGGCCAACTCTGGTGACGGAGTTTTTAGGCCGCTTTAACGCCTTCGTCGTGGCTTAACGACTGCTAGAGCCGGGACCGACAGTTTAACGTGCTCTCCGAAGCACGGAAGCGCTCAGATGTAAATGCCACTAACGGTCACCCATCCAAGTAGTGACCGCACTGAACGTCGCTTAACTTGGGTAACCAGTAAAGATTGACTAAGAAAGTTACGCTACAAGCGCGTTAATAATAAACGTTGGTTGTATCAATTAATTTGCAATATTACAGTGCAAAATCGTCCAGAATTACGAGAAGACAAGTCCGGCGCACTATGACGTAAGCAACAGAGATATTATTGGTGTCTTCTAGCAGGGTGACCAGCTGGTCTCCTATTACCTTTGGCGAGATGATGCGGAGGTGCAGATGCGAAGGGCATGTGCGGACGTCGTGGCGGTGCGGGTTCAGCGTCCGGCGCAGGAGATCCGGGAATTGTCTCCTCGCAAAGCAACAGAGATATATTACTGTCCTCTTCTTGCACGGGCGCTGGTGCTGGCACTGGTTGAATGACGGGAGCGGTCGATGTACTTGTGGAGGCAACGCGACCGCTTCCTGCTACCACTACACTAGCACCTGACAAATTGAAAAGTTAGACAAATAAGCTGTCTCCTACAAAAACTTAGGAATTATGTGCTTAGGAGTAAGCTACAAACAAACAAGTGACGATCACAATTAAACACTGTAAAAAACAAGAAATAGATTTTTTGTTTGTTTAAGCTGTTTTCGAAACATCAAAAACTACAACCGATGGACGATGGGTTTGATGTTAAATTACAAAGTTACAAATAAGACTGTTTCTCCTGGCGTATTTATCTTTCACAGGTAGTGTAGGAACTTGGAAACAAACTATTGTTTTTTCTAAGAATACATACTGTGTTTCCTCTCATTCTTGCAGGCATCTTCCAACATAAGAAGTGATTCCCCAGCACTCCATTCACCAGGCGACTTGCCGAGATGTAGCGCCCTGAGGCCCACGTTACCCGGAACAGCGGGCGCGGGGCGCGCGGCATCAGAGCTGCCGCCGTTACCCCACTCTTCCAACGATAACTTGTCGATGATTAGCCTGCGACACCAATACCAAAAACGTATCCAATTAGAGAGTTTCTGCAGCCAAATTATCCTATGGCACATGAAAACTGCGTAGTGGGAACCCTCCCTTAATGGTGCATTTAGACCGAACGAACATAAAACTAGAGCACTTTTTTTCAATCTTTTGGGTCAATTCATACTAGTGCAAAGTCGAAGCGCATCGAAGAAACTTAACATAGCAAATTCACCGTTCTTATATCTAGCATCAAACAGGAAGTAGTTGAAGAAAGGCTCAAAATAGTTCTTCCTGCTAATCTATAGAAAAGAATTATATTCAGTAGTAGGTTTCTTTAAATTGTTATTATTAAAGGTGAAAAATGAAACAGAATAAAGAATGAGGCATAAAAACATTGGATAACTAAATCTTACCTTCTGCTAGAGTCGTCGGAGTCGCTAGATTCGCTTCTATCTTCAGATAGAAAAGGAATAGAAGACGCAGGCAATGGAATGTTTGCGACGGACGCAGCTGATTGGTTGATGGCAGCAGACTGATTGATCTGACTCGACAACTTCTGTATGGTATCGCTCAGCACCTTATTGTTTTTCCCAGCGACCACGTTAAGCGGTAATTCAGTCGCAACGCTCTTTCTTCTTTCTAGAATGTTCAAAGGACTTTGTAACCTCGGCGTCGAAGATCCTTCTTTTTTCTTCACATCTAAAGAATCCATTTTAGTGTCCAAAATGTTAGAGAGCTCTACGAGTATGGAATCTTCCTTATTTACTGGCTCGGTAATCTTCACTACTGGTTTGATAGGCTCAGTTTTAGTGATACTGGTTCTGGGTTCGGGCGATATCGGCGATAGTTTGCTGTCAGGTTGTGGCGGTTTCAAGGAATCCGTTTTGGGAGTTATTGGGCTGGTACGGTTGTCTACTGGCGGTGGAGACATGGATAGCCTCTTCGCACTACTGATAGCTTTGAGAAGTTTCTCAGCTATTTTCGGTCCCTCGGATTGTAGTAAGAAGGCTGGCGGTGGTTCCGGCAATACGTCGATCCGCGCAGGACTGTCCGGCTCCGATTTATCTTCTTCAGCGTCCATTAGAGGACTCGATGGCGGTTCCAGTTTTGTATTTAAAGGCTCTGGATCCATTTTCTTAGGAGTAACATGAATGGGCCTCTCCTTGGGCTCAGATGAGGGAAGAGGAATCGCTAATAGTTTGATATGATTTTCTTTCTTTATATCTTCGGCTGTTTTCTCTTTAGCCTGTGCTAGAATACTTGTGCTAGCTATAGCAGGAAGTGTAATAGTGGTTATTGGGTGTTCAAGTTTCCTGACATTTGTGTCTATTTTTTTAGTCGATTCAATCTTTTCAGGAAGTTCGACCTTTTTCGGGGTTTCAGATTTTTTAGTTACTTCAATTTTCTTAAGGTTTTCAATCCTCTTAGTAAATTCAATTTTCTTAACTGGTTCAACTTTCTTAGGCAAATCAACTTTCTTAGTAGGAAGCACATCAACCTTTTTGTTGAGTTCAGGTTTTTTAGTTGGCTCCATTTTCTTGACAGGCTCTACTTTTTTCGGAGTTTCAACTTTTTTAGGAAGATCAATTTTCTTGGGGGTATCAGTCTTCTTTGGGAGTTCAACTTTTTTAGGGAGCTCCATCTTCTTCGGGGCTTCCACTTTTTTAGGGGGCTCCGATTTCTTGGTATCTTCAGGTTTCTTAATATCTTCAGGATTCTTGGTAGCTTCAGGATTGTCAATTTTAGGAAGAACCTCAACTTTCTTGGGTAATTCGATTGTCATAGGGATGTCAATATTTTGTAGTGGTGGCGGGCTGTTTGGTGGCTTTGGAATATTTTGCAAATCTATTATAATCGCGGATGCCTCTGTTGTTACTTCTTCTTTGATTTCAGTTTCGTCTTCAACCATTGCCTTCGGTTCATCCTGTACTGAAGACGCGGAGGACTTGGATTCGTCTGTAGTTCCCGTGCTTGCTGATGCTGATTTTGACTCTTCATCGTCATCATCTTCTTCCTTCATAGCGAGATCCTCGGATTCATCCGATGATTGTTCGTCATCTGCCGGGCTATCAGGTGAGTCGTCTATCAATTGCCGAAGCTTGGAGACTTTGCTCTTCTTAGAATACGTTTCTTGGTTCTTGGCCGGAGTAAAACCTTCAAAAGTTGGGCCGGAGCTGCCGTCGCCGTGGAACGAATCGTCGTCTAGAGAGAACAAGTCATCTTTAGAATCGTCTTCAGGGCTTTGCCTTCCTACGCCAGATGTTCCAGCGAAGTCTGTATACGGGGATAGTGATGGAGACCTAAGACTGGATGTCCGAAGTTTCATCGGATCCTCATTGATCTCTTCACTCAGAGACTTGGAGAGAGTGGACGTGTATTTGCTGGGGGATATGTCGTCAAAGATACGATGCGTTCGCTTTTTTTTCTCGTCGTGTAGTTCTAGTTCAAAAGGTTCGGGTTCCTTGAACTCGTAAACGTCTTCTTCCTTTCCCTTTTCCAGTTGAGGAGGTTCATTTGGGGGGATGGGGATTTGAGTTGGGCTAATGGCAGTTTCTTTATCTGTCTCTGGTTTGATTTCTTCCGGTTCTTGTTTGACCGTGTTGAAACCTTTCAGTTCAGATCTGATTTCGTTGAGATCGTAGTCGCGGCCTTGAGAAGGCGCGCTGGAGCGGGCTTTCTTGGCTGGCGAGACATTTGTCGGAGTAGATATATTTCGCACGGGTCTCTTCCGAGGTTTACTAGAACTGCTACTGTCACTTGACTTTGTATCTTTTGATCCTGGAGCTGTAAGAGTTTCAAACTTATTACTTCTAGGAGATTTAAACAATGTAATCCTACTTAAATAGTAAGAAATTATCTTACTGCTGGCATTGGATTTGTCATCTAACTTCTTAGGAGGTCTCTTCATATCTTCGTCGCTGTCTGAAGTATCCGAGTCGGAGATGGCTGACGATTCTGGAAAACATAACACACATACTTCTTATTATTCTTGATACGTTTTTAAGTGTATTATAAAATATGTAAATATTTTCTTTTTGAGTTAGTATTACCTTCAGTTAATTTAGCTCTTACGCGTCTGTTCATGTTGGATCCCTGTAAGAAAATAAATGCGTCATGTACTTATGTAATTTATTTATGCTTTATGTTGCAGAAGAGTTTTATTAAACATTTTCATTTGTCAATCACAAACCTTTTTGTTCCTAGCCTCATTTTGCGATACATTGACGGCGATTCTCTGAGGTTTGATCCATTCATCGTATCTAGTGTTCCAACCAGTATAGTGCACACGGAGCATGCCTTCCGCAGATATTTCTATCACCTTCGCCTCATACGTCACCTATAAAACACCTCGCATTTAGAAAGATAGTGAGGTTATAGGGTATTTGACACTGTGACAACATTCGTAACATGAAGGAACATGTGCTGGAAGCCCAAATATTGTTTTTAAGCTAAATTGTTCCAATACTTGAGCTCGATACTAATTTGAACTTGAGACAAATGGCGTGCATCAGACATCGAGATGATTATTAACTAGGATGACGTCACGATTTAGTGAACGCAAATAGTTGTATCAACCTTTGGTTCGTATCAAGACTAGCGACGGCGGCGTTCTACAATTTTACAATGTGAAAGTTGACATTCAAATACAAGTGCCACATTAATGCATAATCATCTAATAAATGAAAAAAAAAAATACATTTTTATTCGTACAACAACAAAGGCACTTTCCGAAAAAAAAAAAAAACAGTCAAATACCCTATCTAGTATAAACCTCAATATTAAAGTTTATTGTTGTAACCTGTGATGTCCTACTGGAAGACAATGGACGCGCGAGCTTCCTTCCAGGTTTTTCAATCTTTCGTAAAACCTTAAAAAAATGTTGATAATTCTTTTACTAAAATGTCTTCAATGAGTTATTCGCATAGCATAACACAAAAAGGGAATAATTTTCAATTAAAATAAACTGAAATTTTTTGGAAGTAGAATAAAACGTAAAAGGATCAACAGAGTTGTATTATCGGAACTATTTTCGAGTTCGTAATTCTTCTCATTAGAAATAAGAAAAGGCTTGCGGACAATGGTGTTGAATGTAGATTCTGTTGCTGCTTTTTCTAAACTAACCTAATTTAACAGCGCTAAAATTATTGCCGTCTTTGTTCATGAGAAAGGGGCGGCAACATTTTTTGTGCTGTTATTAGGTTAGGTTAGAAAAAATCAACAACAGAATCGACACTACTGGGTCATTTTATACTTTACCATAAAACGGCTTTAGATATTAAAAAATCAGCCCTTAGCAGCACATAAATCCAAAAAAGGAAAAAAACCAAACTTGGCCCTTTTTTGAATTGCCAGTTTATACTGACAACTCTCACCGCATGCGGCATGCTAAAATGTTTGTATTTCATTTTATGCCGTTAACTTCAACGGAACACAAAAGCGTCTGCATATAGTTCCATACATTTGGCTTCCCCATTCTGGCGTGGCGGTAATATCATGAAGTGTTATGACGTTTGACGGAAAAGTATAAAAGCGCCCGAAGGATGCGCGGTTGGTAAAAAAAACAATAGAAAGTACAATGTAAATTCACGAAAAAAAACAGTACCTTTACCTTTGACTCAGATTGTGTGGGTCCATAGTATACTTTCAGTTTATCACCAACTTTAGCTTTGACACCGGAAATTACCCTTGGGGGTGTTGGTTCATTCGTGGAAGGCCTGAAACGAATTGAATAGACTTGA
Source organism: Eulithis prunata (assembly GCA_918843925.1). Lineage (NCBI taxonomy): Eukaryota > Metazoa > Arthropoda > Insecta > Lepidoptera > Geometridae > Eulithis > Eulithis prunata. The sequence goes on along the minus strand of OU974024.1, from coordinate 5,146,313 downwards.
AACCAACAGAAGTAGTTCTTGACAAAATAATTTCTTGAGATTATAATATCGACTTCCATTAAAAAGCAAGCCATGCTTGTAAATACCATTTTCATACGCCCACTGATAGGGCACAGAACTATTTAATGTTGTTTTAGTTAAGAAAGTTCCACAAAACGTTCAACCAAGTATCGTTACTGACCTTTGAGTTACATTGCGCGGTTGCCTTGCTCGTTGGTCGTAGCGTTGATGCGTCGAGGTGCAGTGAGACTCATTTTCGTGAGAAGACAAGTAACACTAACACAAATATGAGAAACCTTATGGTAGGACCAAATTCCACTTACTCTGTGGTTTTTCTTTTCCGTGGTCGTTTGCTGCTGTTCGAAGCAATAGTGTTGCCACTGCTTGCGGAATTGGCACTTTGGCTGCGTCGACTTTGCAACTTCTTTGTGAGAGGTCCACATCTTAGTAATCCGGAAAAAAGATTTGAGATAAAAGCAAGAAGTCGATCCATAGGACTATTTTACAGCTTTAAACTCATATGGTACATTTTTAGTTTTTAGTGGGATAAAAGATATGATATGAATATTACCTTGAAATTCTGCCTGATACTGAGCTGTCACTATCTGTGGAGACGTGATGTCGTCTAGAAGCTCGAGACGCACTGGGGCCGGCGCTTTCACCTGCAAATAACCAACGTAAAATCTTGCTACAAGTTGTGTTGTGCCACTGATGTCAGAATTTTTATGAACAAAGAGTCATAATCATCAATATATATATAAAACTATTTTGAAGCTGATAGAGAATCAACGCACAGCCTAAACCATAAGTCCTAGAGGTATGAAATGGTATCCTTATATAGTGTAGAGGTGCACTAAGAAAGGAATTTTGAAAAGTCGCACCTAAAGGGTCTAGAACGCGAGCAACGCCGCGGGCGACGGCTAGTGATACCATAATACCACTCACGTATTTACTACCCTCCAAATTTCATACCTCTAGGACTTATAGTTTAGGCTGTGCGTTGATTCTCAGTCAGCTTCAAAAGAGTTTTATATAATATTGATGATGATGATTAGATAAATTGAACTTACTTTTCGATGAGAGGGGCCTTCGTTTAGGCGTTCGTTCATTTCTCACCGGTGTTATTGTGCGAGCTTTCGACTGCGATCTCGGCCTTGCTTTGATAACTATACCTTTCTCTTCGCTAGTTGTGGTCGAAGTACTTTTTTCTCGCTCTTTATGACTATCCTTGACTTTCTCTCGCTCTTTGTGATTATCCTTCTCTTTCTCACGTTGTTTTTCTAGTTCTTTCTCTTTCTCGCGTTCTTTTTCTTTCTCCTTTTCCCGTTCAATTTCTTTCTCTTTCTCGCGTTCTTTCTCCTTTTCCTTTTCTTTTTCTATTAATCTGTTTCATGTTATAAATACGCTTAGGTAAAAAACAAGGGCAAAGACGATTGAATATACATTCTACTGATGCTAGGACTTTTTGTGAAAGAACTCGTCCGAGGAGGAACTAGCACCTATTTGTGCCTCCAAGCAGTGATATTTGTAACATTCTCAGTGGACTTGCTTAGCGAGGCAATGCCTTGTTGTAGGCAGATGATACCCCTTACAATCAGGTAGTTCACCTGCTTGTTCCATCACTTATTTTCAACAAATAAAGTCAAATTAATTAGTTATTGACACACAGAGATTTAATTATAATGCGCCAAATGTTTCTTAGCTTAACTAGTTTTGATTAGAAATACTCACTTAGGCGCAGTCACGATAAGAGGCTGATTGTCCGCGCTATCTTCCTCATCACTTAGTTGTGGCTTCTCCTTTTTGTCTCCTTTCTCTGATTTGTCATCCTTTTCACTCCGATCCGTTTCACTCTTGTCTGAATCTTTGTCTTTGCCTCGCTGAAACACGTAGCTATATTAAAGAAGGTACCAAATGCAAAGCTACAACAGAATTTGCTAAGCCAATCAAGAACGGGGCATGTTGCCGAGCCCGGCTCGGTCTAACTGTGAGTACTCTTGATCCTCCGTGACCGCAGTTACTTCTACTACCAAGTCAAATCATTGGATGGTGGTTGTTGAGATGAGAATAGTTACTTACTAAGCCAAGCCGTTCAGTGGGAGTAGTGAATAGTTACTTACGGAGCTAGGCGGTCCAGTAGGCGTGGAGCATGCGGATGAAGAAGTGGGGGGTAGCTTGTCGCGGTCGCGGATGAGCGAGCGGCCGGCGGGCGGCGTGCGGGCGCCGCGCGGGTGCGCCACTAGCGTCACACCGAGCTTGCGGTAGAAGTCTTCAAAACTGTGTAAGAACCTGCCAACGGACGATCATTCGTTACCACTAAAGGCTGGCAAAAAAATGCGTATCGCATTTACGTCGCAAGTGTCTTCAAAGCTGTGTAATTGTAGATATCCACTAAAAAACATTCTCAATAAAACATGTTTAACTCTGTGAAGGTATCGATTTGCGTTTCCATCGCCAAACCTTGTGCATGTTTGACATTTTGAATCTTGTGCAGATTGTTTTAAGGATTTTCTTGATTGTAAAAACAAATCGATTGTAAGGATTTTGTTGTGAAGGTTTTATTGCGAATGTTTTTGGTGGGTTGTATTTGTTTCAACATGGAAACAAATTTTAGGACAATATGAACAAATAAGATGTTTCGTGTCAAATCCTGTAATAGACAAAGCTGCATAAGCTACTCACTTTTTATAAGCTTGCTTGCAAAGGTTTGTGATGCTTGTAGTGACTGGATGAAAGCCCATCTTGTCTGCAATTGCTTTCCATTGATTTTGATTTGTAACTCTATTATAACCACCTAGTTTTTGCACCACCTAAAAATAAGATATTTTTCTTGTAGCTTTAATTTTGCAATAAAATTGTAATTAACTTAAAAGTATAATTTTGAGAGTAAAACAATTACCCTGAATAATCTGTACAAATCAATGTCTCTGTTAGCAATAGTTGGGTTACGATTGAGCGGAGTTCCACGGTCGTCCATGAATTTGTAAAGCTGTGCCACAAAATGATCTTTCTCTTCACGAGGTTCATCGTCGGAGCTCTAAAACAAAACAAAATTAAAGCTTTTACCACAAACCAGTTATCTTATCATCATCATCATCATAAACCTATAGAATACTCTTTTTGACCTGTCAAATGGAAATCTAGAAAGAATGGTTTACGGCCTCCTCCACTAACCGACTTCTGGCCAAATTGTTGATCCATCGGGTGACTGGCCGATCTACGCTTCGCTTTCCAGTTTATACAAGTGTCAGCAAGTTGTCAGCTCTGCGAGAGATATAGCCTGCCCACTGGCGATGATTTTCTCTTCTCTCATATTCTTTTGACACAGAATCACCGAACACCGTAATGTGTAGCTCCAAATTCACGAGATTGTGTATTATTACAGTAGACATTTTTCGAGGTATAAGATACATACATCATCAGAAGTATTTCTTGGTTCGTTGAAGAGGGAATCGCGATCCCAATGCGGCGGTAGCACGCCGTTGTTGAGGTATTGCAAGGCAGCTTCCACACCTGCCCACTCGAGCGGCGCGCTTCCTTTGCGGAACTCACGAGCCTCCTTCTTTGGAACTGTGTAACTAAAATAAAGAAGTAGATTACTTATACAAATGTTTATAAATAATACGTTCCTTAAGCATACTAAATACTAGCGCTGACAAGGCTGGTTGGTACCGCCGCATCCAAATCTAATGCTACCATCATCAATCATCATCAATATACATAAAACTCTTTTGAAGCTGACTGAGAATCAACGCATAGCCTAAAGTATAAGTCCTAGAGGTATGAAATTTGGAGGTTAGTATCCTTATATAGTGTAGGGGTGCACTAAGAAAGGAATTTGGAAAAGTCCCACCCTAAAGGGTCTAGAACGCGAGCAACGCCGCGGGCGACGGCTAGTAGCTTACTATATCTGCTATGAAATGGTGCACTAAATAGTGTGGTGGAGGCATATTTTATATGTTGGTAGCAAACTTAACCAACTTACTATCTGCCATCCTTGAATGAGCGCACTAAATAGTCTTCCTTCACTTTGATTTGTGCAGTAGGCGCGACCACCAACGCTGGAAAAGCGGGTTGATGCGGCCGACGTCTTTCCGCCCCACTAGCTGCTTCTACCAACACGACGCGACCAACGTGAGGTTCACGTTCTGCGCTGTCCGCTTTGATTGGTCGAGAGGGGCCTTCGCCGTCGCTGTCTTCAGATCTGTGGAAGTAAATACTTGACAGCCGTCCCTATGCATGCAAAAAGGCCCTGCCAGTTGTACAGATGTCTAGCTTTCTTCTGGGCCTGGGCCTTTGTTAAGTTTGCTATATTGCAGTGTTTTCATTTTGGTGGTTATTTTATTGTCTTCCCAGAAGGTAAGTATTCAATCCTCAGAATCCAACTAGTAAACAATTTGCTTTAGAACCATACATTTGCTGACCTTTAGTAAAGCAAAGCTTGAGATCAGTTTGAATATTGATAAAACCAGATAGCTTACTGAGCTCTCCCCCGCCTGCCTCTTCGCCCCGCTATCACAGGTGTGGAGAAATGTTCAGGGTGTGTCAGGGGCAATTGATCTAACGTCTCACTTTCATTGAAATGCCGTCCACTTTTTAGGCACAGCGCCGATCGCCGCAAAGTAGTTATATCGCCATCATCAAACACTGTAAACATTATGTAGTCACAAGTTATTGATTATTGTGTAACAGTACCTCAGGTCTAATCTAAGGTCTATGTCTAATATTCAAAACTAGACACACACAAATCTTTGCATATCACTAATAGGTAAAATAAAAAGTAAAAAAACCTCACCAACAGTATACTGGCTGCAGTCCTGTATTTTGGTGATAATAGCTTCAATGGCATCTTTCTTAGGGTCTTGTTTCACTTCAACGGTGCTACCTATTCGTAGTGTTCCTTTGATAACATCATCATTTACTGTGATTGACCCACCTGCTTTCAGTGTCACCTGAAAATACATTGTAATTTTTTTTATTTTGATTGCCACATACAACATAAAACAAGAACTAGTAACATTTGTAATACACATTTTGAGGTTTTAATCAGTTATAAATTCCCAGCCTTCAGTGTAGGTTAGAAAATAAAATGATGATAATATGCCACTTATTGTTATGTATCTTGCATAAATCTTACAAGGTTGGTATTCTTGACCATAATTTAAATAGAAAAAAAGGAACTTACTTTACATTTGATATTCCTCACAACTTTTTTGACTTTTGCTTCACAAAATGCACCCTTGTACTTAGCACTGACATCGGTGCCCACGGGCAGGTATGGAGGGTCATCTCCCTGCTGAAAACCAACCACAACGTTATAAATAATCGGCAGAAAAACCTGGAAGGAGAATTTAGACTGTTTGTATCAAATAAACAAAAAATGATATGTTCTAAGTACTTTAACATTTTTCGAGGCTTGTGTTAAATTAAATGTAATTTTATCAATATCCCCTATACTTACCATTGTTACAAACAGATGTAAGATAACCTGAAAAAGTTAAAAGGAATTTGTTAGCTGATGGTGAGAAGTTATAGAAACTAGAGAGAACTATAAACAATGCGGGTTTAGTGTACCAATCATACCATACCCATAGTAACTATGTATATTACAGACAGACCACAGTAAACAACAGGATAGTGGCTACTGAATGTTGTTTGAGTATCTAAGTTTGTAATTTTATTACTATTATAATATTTGTAGTAGGAAGAAACGAATTAGCTACCTAGCCATCAAATGAAATGAAATTATTCAGCAATAATAAGCCAATGCAAAAGGAATGTAGGTAAATTACGCGGCAAAGGAGTCTACGTTGTTATTACTTACAGTTTCTAGTGATATAGTGGGTTTTATATGCACGCAGATAATGTTAGAAGATATGGTACACTAAAACAAGTTCCATTGGAAAGGTTTGAATGAAAATTACGATTTTTCTTTATAAACAAAAGTAGTACTCGTACACGACATCACGACATCCATTTTTCATAAATGAATGAATAATTTTCTTTCATTCGTTCTATTGATTGGAGATTGATTGAATGAGTTATACCTAAATGATGTCACTGTCAAATCATAAATGTTACCATACAAAATATGTTGTTGTTTTCGTATCTCATCAAACCACACTCAACCCGAGATTAAAACAACACTGGAAAAGCACGAAAAGATACAAAAGCTTTTTTAATATTGTATTCTCTTTATTCACAAAGAAAATTACAACTAATACATTATTCTCTTTGAACACAATAAACTACTTACATAAATATGTACACTTGAAACTGTTTTTCTCAGACATAAATAAACGTGTATTGTGGCTTTAAATTTTGTATCTGTACATTTTATAAAAAAAAACTTACCAATTTTTTACCTGTGTTTATTTTGGTGACACAAATGAACATTGAACACGTCAAAATTACTTTTTTTCTGGCCAAATTTCCGAAAGATGTTTTGAAAATGTATTTACTGACGTTCATGGATTTTTGGATATCATAATTTATTTACACTACATTATTACTAACTAAAGTTCTAGTGCGGGCGTCAATAAATCTACATCAAAATGAAGGCGATAGTGGCCACTGTGATCAGTCTAGCCCTCACGACTGTGGTCATTGGCAATGCCTACTACCAGAAGAAGCAGTTTTACCCCTCAATTGTATATCTAACAAATTCTAACCCAAGCATGGCTGTAAGTATAGAAGAACAGTACCTAGTGGTAGCCTACATTGTTATGCTGCCACTACCAAATTCTGGTTGAAGAATTTGTCTACCCCTCCTGCCTGCTAAAACAGCTGTGCAAGCTAATTTATGCCATCTATATTCATAGGGGTATATTATGTACATAACTAACTTGCTTTTACCTATTAATTGTTGACGATAGTCTGTATAATCAATCAAATTTTATTAATGCTGTTGTGTTCTTTTAGGTCATGTATTTGCAAGGATTTATATTAGTTTTACTTGTTGGTAAATTGCTAAGAAAAGTATTCTTCGGTCAACTTCGACCAGCTGAGTTTGAGGTAAGGACTAATTACCACTGCTATATTATTTTGTACATCATTTATTTAAAGTGATTATTTGATTTAAAACCATATTTTTCAGCATTTAATTGAAAGGTCATGGTATGCCATAACAGAGACGTGCTTGGCCTTCACTGTGTTCAGAGATGATTTCAATCCAAAGTTTATTGCTCTGTTCACGGTTCTACTGTTCCTAAAAGCATTCCATTGGCTGGCAGAAGACAGAGTAGACTATGTGAGTTTATGTTACTAATTAAAAACTTTTGGACTAGCATACAATATTATGTGAATCATGAAAGCATAAATGTTTGTAAATAATTATGTCAAACATCAAACACTCATCTCTATAGTTATATGTCATCATCATTTCCCTGCCCTTATCCCACGCTAGGTGGGGTCGGCACAACATGTTTTCTTCTTCCACTCACTCCTATCATTCTTCAATTCTGAATCAACTCCTCTCACATTCATATCCTCTTTCACACAATCCAACCACTTCTTCTTCGGCCTTCCTCTACTTGCACACCCCCCCCATCTCTATAGTTATATGTGTATTACAATAATACTTTTATTTTTAGATGGAAAGAAGTCCAGTAATAGGCTGGTTGTTCCACATAAGAATTGTCTCGCTACTGGTGTTGTTAGCACATGCAGATTTCTACTTCATCCACCATGCATATCAAGTCACAGCCTCCAAAGGACCATCTGTACAACTGGTCTTTGGTTTTGAATACAGCATATTGATTATTATGATTGTAAACATTTTGATCAAGGTGAGATTTTTCAAAATTGGTTTAATATTTACCATAAAGTTTAGATGTTGAAATTACTTATTTATTTTAATTTAGTCCATTGACTGTTTAAACTTTTTGAACAAGTTTGTTTATAAACTGTTGTACTATGTACTATTGTAATACATACAACACATACATTGTTGGATGTTAATTGAAACTTGTTTTTTTCCATTATAGTATGCTCTTCATGCTATTGACTCACGCTGGGAGGCACCCTGGGAAAGCAAAGCGGCAGTTCTCCTTTACACGGAACTGGCCATAAACTTTTTTAAAGTTCTGCTTTACATTGGTTTTGTAGCAGTCATGGTTAGGATATACACCCTGCCTCTGTTTGCTTTCCGGCCGATGTATGAAACAATGAGGTGAGTTTTATTGGTACTTGGAATCTTATAATACAGTTACAACTACCTACCTGGTATTGAGAGAATGTGTATTATGTATGCATCAAGTTCAAATGCTAAATAGACTGTGTGTCTATGATGTTATTACTTTTGGCGTTATTTTTTATTCGTTATTTATTTTAGCGTAAAAATGCTACCTTCAAACTAGGTGCTTAACTTAATAGCTTACAGTTGTAATTATCATAATTATTATTAAGTGATTTTTGGTAGGCAATGTAGGTATTGTTCACTTTGCATTATTTTGATATTCATTTATTCAAGGCCATCCACAATCATGTTTGTATGTAGATACTTACCTATATTTTAAAACATCTTTGCCTTTTACCAATAAACTCTGTTTAAGCTCGAAATAGTGTACTAAATATGTTTTGATTGAATTTGAAACCTTTTGTGCTGTTATCAGAGTCATATAAAACAGTAGTAACAAAAATATTTACAAGTTCATATTTCATAATCTGAAGTCAACAGAGAGTTCTTTATAGAATGTATTATTTTGACATAATATGTATTAAATAATATAAATATCCAACTGATTGTTCTACGTGTCCAATCTAGCCAAACCCATTAGCCATTCTTTCATTCTTCAAAACTAAAATGCGTTACGCGAGATTCTGAGAGATCAAGAGATTTTGTACGAGTCTCGATAAGTGCAACTCTCCCGAGTTGGGAGTACCTATTCGTTTTTGCGAATAGCGCATTTCCGAATTTTAAAAATAAAACTCTAGACTATGAAGTTCTTTAGGTATTCTGTGTTAAAGCTCTGGTTTTTCTCCAGAACGCAGATTTCTGGTCTTTAGATACATAAATAAATTCTTCACCTATTGTTCATAAAACTGTCAGTCAAAATGAAAACGACTGTACGGACTCTAAATGAGGAGCTGATGTCAAGTTCGATATTTGAAAATCTCGTTATGCGTTTGCAGGAGTTTCAAGAAAGCCTACAATGACGTGGTGCTGTCCCGGCGTGCGATTCGTAATATGAACACCCTATACCCCGACGCCACGGCCTCTGAGTTGGCGGCTGCAGACAACGAGTGCATTATTTGCCGCGAGGAAATGCACACTGGTAAATAAACTAAGAACCGCTATCTAGTACCGCTGCATACTATATTGTGTCAAAACTGCCGAAAACTTGGAGGGGTTCAAGTACCCATCAATATTAATTAACTGCTGCAATATAACCGACACAATTAAGGCGGAAAAAAAAATGTGCTGTGCTATACATTTTTAGCTAGTAGATATTGTATTTTGTATGCAACAGCAGATTTTTTTGGTGACTGTCTGAGCGGTTTATTAAACCTGGAAATATTATTATAGTGCTGTCGATCCTGTGACATAATGGAAGATAGATGGAGTAGACTTGCTCAACACATACATACATACCACTCTTTATTTATTTATTTAATACTTTATTGCACAAAATTATAGTTTTGTTACAAAGGGTGGACTTAATGCTGAAAGCATTGTCTGCCAGACTCTTTCAGTCGAATCAACAGGAAAAAGTTACGTACAGAGCCGATTAAACCTCGGGTTTCTCTACAAGGTTTTCCTTTACTAGAATTTGCTAGAAATTTTACTTACTTAGTGTTTATATACCTACCTGAAGCTTTAAACCCAGGCTACGTTCGTTAACTGCCAAACTAATCTTACATCAAGATACCTAATAATATAAAATAATACAAATAATAATAATAATATAAATTGATACCTATAATACATATTTTATCTAGTGTGGGTATAATAGTAAATACATCTTAATTACCAGCGGCACTCCATATTTTCTATCCAGTACTTAATGCCTATGAGCATTAAACAATTCCTTCAATTCCTTCACTGTTTGAGAGCACTGAGTTCGCGCTTACCTACCTACATTTTTTTCGAGTTAGTATAAGTGGACGATAGGATTTGGGCCCACGACCTCTAACCAACTTGCGATTATTCGTCGTTCATTATAAATTCATCGGCATGTGTGAAACTGCATCTAAAATTCTCAGTCAGCAACCCTTTTGTAGAATTGGATGCTAGCTGATGAAGCACCACGACTGCACGAATGTGTGAATACCAAGTTTGTCATTCGAGACCCCGAAAATATCACTTACGAGTTTAGGTAGTTAGCCTATTTTTACTACACTTGGTACTAGGCCGCCATTAATCAAACAACGATTGTTATTTATTAATCTCATACTTTATTTACTATACCTAGTGTGATTAGTGAACTAGTCAAACGGCGCTCCCACAACAACCGGTACCTAGTAAAGAATGTATAGTTTCACTTGATGATTCGTATATCATTTGTTTATACACGCCGTAACATGAAAGCATTGCGCTGTGGATGGTGAGCCCCGCAGGATCTAAGCGGTATAGATCGGTCAAACCTGTGGTCGTACGGTGTGTCGTAATGTATGTACTTTTGGTTCTCCTCCGGTGCCTCTGGCGGTAGAAGACAGGGTGCCCTGCAAGCCACGTTCAAGGTAGGTTTTTCCTCATTTGGGAGTACCGCGGGCTGGCCATCCAATTCCTCATATACAGGGTCCATTGATAAGCCGCGGGAACCGCTGCGTTCTGCGGTTGAAGTATTTCTCCTACCAATCTTCCTGACGACCTTGCCTATGAATACTCCTAATATAATTCCAGTCAGAGCTACGACTACACAAATAAACACTAGCGATATCCTTGAGTTGGAATTTTGAGTGTCTACCTCAGCATAGAGGTTTTCAAAAGCATTCAGCTGTTTTGTAGTAGTTTCGTTTGGGTTAGATTTGGAAGTTACCTTTGCAGGTAGCTCGTGTGACGTGTGTATCTTTCCATCATTATTTTCAGGAGCATTATGTGGTAGAAGCACTCTGGTGGTTGGGCCAATGATTATTTTTAAAGGTAATTCTTTCGATAAGTTACCATAGGACGTTGGATATACGTTATTCGACAGAACTGCCCCACTATAGTTATAATAGCGTGTCTTCTGTGTTATATTTAGGGACTCATAAGAACCATATACCCATGGTTTTGTAACGTCAACTTTAAGCTCGAAAAAAGTACAACTACTTTTTTCGTGTGAGTAGCAGAGTTGGCACATCCAGGTACCTTTCATAGAGGGTAAAGTATCATATATAATGCACCTGTAGGAGTTTGTATAATTACCTTCATCTCCTTTTATTTGGTCTAGAGGTGTTCTGATGTATATTTGGTATTTTCTTAGTTTGTTATGACAAAGTAATTTATCGTATGATGTGTTGGAATGTATTACAAGAGTAAAAGGTTCATATAATGCTAATGACATCGACAGCTGCGTGTTGTTGATAACACGTACAGTATCTTCGAACTCCTCCAAATGTATGTTGTGCATTGAACGAGCTGAAAATATTAATAAAAACAATCATATTGCACTTACATTTAAGTCTCCAAAATATACCCAAAACGCAGAAACTGGTAACGCCCATATCCGTTGGGATTTTCTTCATCTAATTGTAAACTTAGTAGCTATAAATCAGAAAAGGGTGTGGGCCAAAAAAGTACGAAGCCCATCAAATTTTATAAAAAAATGTAAAACGTGCATTTGTAAAACATTCTTTGTTACATTGTAGTTTTATAAGAAATAAGCAATGTCTTTATTAAAAGAAGCTATATTAACATATTACAAGTTATTAATTAGACATTTAACTTCGACATATATGTACCGTGTTTCCATCAAATGAATAAGTTTATTGGCGTTCCTATGATTGCCAGTGAAAAAATCTAACTATCGAATACTAAAAAAAATAACAGAAATAGTTAACCGGAATATAAAATCTATGAAAGAGGGACCTGAAATTTCCCAACAATTTATTAGGTACTAGGTACTTGCTTGCAATTTATTATTTATAGAAAAGACAGAAATAAATAAATTACCTGAGTAACATCTCGCTAATATTAAAATGAAAATTAATTTCATCACCATTGCAGTACTTCTCGCATTGAATAAATAAAATAAACTAGACTGTTGCAGTAAGTGTCTCACAATGTGTGTAATATCTTACAGGAATATTGTATTTTCCTTAACTAGACTCACCATAATAATTATATTCTTCCGTATAAATCACTTAGCTATAGTCTTTACATAGCTTTGATAGTTAGGTAGGTACTGTTTTTTCCTGGACTGGAGATTTTAAGGTCGTCCTTTACGCCATTTTACCCATACAACAGCTGCAGGGTTTGAATTCCACTGTTTGAAAACGTATATCAAAAGCTAAGCATGATATCCAATTGTCTTGACGTTGTATGCTGACTCAAAGTCATATTTTTAAAATAAAATATAAGTATTTTGAAAGTTATGAACTTCGAAACATGCGTATTTCAATGCAATTTTGGTCGTTAATAAATAACACAAGGAGTATTCATCTCTAAATGTGGCTCTGAAGCCGAGTGGCTTACTTATTCAAGATTATTATAAATAACTTTATTTTTAAATAATACATCTAGCCAGTCCTCAGAATACGTCTGCAAACAGTTCAGACAAGAGCCCTATTAGTAATTTTAGAGACGTTCAAAATGTTTTTGCGGCATTGGCGCCTGTATCTGTATTCATGAGAATGTTTTGTTTGTACTTCGTACTGCGCACTACTGAATCTAGCCAGTAGCGCCCACCGATGTGTTGGAACGCATAAGTGTGCTTACTAAGTACACGCACGTTGTTTTATAGTCAACATGCTCGCCTATAATAATATTTCATGATTGTGTGGCTCGCTCTGCTCGCTTATACTATTTTCTGAGTTTTTACCGTGGAATTGTATGTAAGTACGAATACCGTTTACCGTCTCTAGTATTCATAAACGCCAATATCGATCGATTTAATTAATGTTTGTGTAGTAAAATTGATAAGCTTGTTCACACAAAGGTACCTTTTACGTAGCTTATCGTTATTTGCACTTTTCTCAGTTTTTTTTTGCACAGTTTAATAGTTAAGTTACTAAATAACGTATCAAAGAGTCAGCAGGGTCAGCGGAACTATCTAATTACTGATGCTGCTTTAAAAGTGTAGGTACCTACTGTCTAACCTGTGTAGGTTAGTCGTTAGAGCTCGCTTAACTGATGAGCTCATTTGTTAATTAACACGCGCGGTTTCTATCGATTAGGGTCGAGCATGCGTTATATACCTAAATGTTTTTATGAACATGAACTGAGTATTCTAGTTTATGTTTATTCATAAACGAGGTAGTATAATTTAACGTCACCGACAGTGTGGTCAGTTTGACTGCCTTTGCAACGTTGTCGCGCGGCGTAACTCGGGTATTCTGTCGAATCTATTGTTACCATACTAGGTACCAATCTATTGTTACTACTCCTAAAGCTTATCATCAATCATCAATATATATAAAACTCTTTTGAAGCTGACATAGAATCAACGCACAGCCTAAACTACAAGTCCTAGAGGTATGAAATTTGGAGGGTAGGTTCCTTATATAGTGTAGGGGCGCACTAAGAAAGGAATTTTCAAAAGTCACACTCTAAAGGGTAGAACGCGAGCAACGCCGCGGGCGACGGCTAGTTTTGTATGTACGTGTAATGTGCAATAATGTGCATGGTACAATCAGCAACATAATTAATCTATTAGCAAATTGAGTTTTTAATATCCAATTAAATGCAGTCGCAAAATGTTACGTGCGGTTTTACTTATGAGATATAAACCCTTGCAAAAAAATCAAAACAAATAGTCAAAAGCTCCCAAAATATAGTTGGACAATCTCAAATTGTTTATCAACTTCTATATATATTTATATATGAAATTTTGTAGTAGGTATAGCTCTTATTGCAGATATTTTTTATGTAAGATAAATATTATTCTCTGTAATGTCGCACGCCAACTCCCTCATTACACCACCACGTTTGGGTTGGCCACACAATGCTTTCAGCATTAAGTCCACCCTTTGTAACAAATGTATAATTTTGTGCAATATAGTATTAAATAAATAAATAGGTACTGAGTGTATGTATAATATGTATAATTATGTATGTATTCTTTGGTACAGGTGCGAAAAAGTTGCCGTGTAACCACATATTCCATGCGGCGTGCCTGCGGCTGTGGTTCCAGCGTCAGCAGACGTGTCCGACGTGTCGGCTGAACGTGTTGCGCGCGCCGGCGCCGGAGCCGGGCGGTGGCCCCGCGGCCGCGGCCCCCGCCCCCGCCGCGACCCCCGCGCCGCACCCCGCGCCCGCGCCGCCGCCACCCTTCCCCAACATGCCGCCACCGCGTCAGTATACATTACTACCTATTGGCTATTCAAGTCTTCTGTGAGCCCATCATGGATATCAACCAGAAACACTCACCTCGTAGCGGAAACCGACTAGGATTATATCATACCTACTATACAATACACGTACATAATGTCCATATAAACCTGAAAGCGGGGTGCCCTGTGCTGTTATTGCATTGTGCTCATCACTCTGTGCGCTTTTCTTGTGCGGCGAAACCCCAATTTGTCTACTCTACCATATTGACATTATAGGGGTTTTTTCCGGCCATTAGGCCATCTATCGGCTTTTGAACAGCTATTTGTACCTATATTATCGAACATAATTTTTGTTTCCAAGACTTCTAAAGTTGGCCAGCCGTACCAAAATCGTAATTTATTTTCGGAGCACTAACGGATAAATCCAGCTGGTTACATTATGAATATTATCGCGATAATATCACGCGATCCATCGCGATTGTACAGCAGTCCTGTCATGATAATATTGATAATGTAACCAGCGCCAATTTATCACTCCGATAAGAATGTTAAGTCACCGAACACCGATTTTATGGCAAGTTTGTGATGCCTTTTTTGTAAAGCTACCTATTCGGATTGAAGTGACTTTAATTTAACCTACTCATAATGCCGAGAAATAGAGATCCGGTATGGTCATTCTTCGAATGTACCCGCTCTAAAAACACCGGCTTGTGGGCTCGATGTAAAAATTGCAGCAAAGAAATGCAAGGCATCTTACATAGGATGCATAAACACATTCAGTGCTGCAAACCCGCTGCAGAGTCTTATAAAGCACAGTCTTCGGATACATGTAAGTGGAACCTTTGGCAATAAATGTACGAGTATGTACCTAGTCACGGGAAGTCGATGGAGAAGGCTCAATGTCGTTCTTTCTGGAATTCTATGGCCTCCTAGACTTCTAATAGGCTGACGCGTATAACATATGTACAGCTCCAGAAACAGAATACAGTCTATATTCTCTACTCAGGACATCACTAAACATTACTTAGGTATGTTACTTTTGTTTGCTGCTGCATATTTCGATATGTTACGGTACGACTGCTAGATGCTATAATTATATTTCTGGCTTGGATCTAATGTAGCATGTTACATCACCGTTACCTCTCCTCATAAATGTATAGTATCTGCGCTTATGTGGCTGTATCTCAGGGTAAAGTTCTACGACCAATAATAATTGTACCTACGCCTGTATATACAATATCCTAGAATTCCTAGATTACGGTTTAGGATGCTCTGACAGATCATGGTCAACGACTGCAGGGTAGATCCAATTGCTTTTTCTTGTGCCCTGCTCCCTGGATCTGCTGTTTGTGTTTTAAATAGTTTTATTTCTTTCAGCCATGATGGCATGGGGAATGCCACCACCGCCACCGCCGCGGCCCGCTTCGCTCGCAAATCTGACCACCGCCGAACTACAACGTATGGAGGGCAACGAAAGGAGAAACATAGAAGCGCGTTTGACGGTACGGCCATCAGCATTACCAACCCGTCCCCTCACAAGGGGCTGCTGTCCCTTGTTTGAAGGAAAAAAACACTTAAACAAACTGAGAATGGAAACTTCATCTTTTTATTGTAATTCCAGCTACTTAGGGAGATCCAAGCGATGCTGGACGCGTCTGTCCTGCTAATGCAGCAGTACTCGACAGTGGTAGCCAATCTGCCTCAAACCTCCGCCACAGTCTCCACGCAGACTGAACTCATGTAAGCCAGCTTCCATTATTGGGGATGTAGTTCAAATACAAGAACGTAAAAATAAAGTTTAAAATTAACATGGTGAACGGGTGCGGGTCGGGTGAAACCCATACAAATCCAAGCGACCCACGCATGCGTTCTGTGCGCCATTTAAAACTCAAGTTATGTATCATGAGTACTTATGTATTTATACTAGAAAGCGTTGTGTGATTTGTTCAAGAATATTGATTTATTTATTTTATGTATAGAACGGGACCAGAGACAACGCCACTTCTACCGAAGACGGAGCCCGACGTAGTTCCCACGACATCAAACTCGAAGCCTCAGCCGACGCCATCGACCAGTAAAGCAGGCGTCAGCGACGAAGCCATGCCCGGCACGTCGCAAGGCGCCACTGATACATTACACACTAATAGGTGAATTACTTAGATGTATGAGTGTAAACATAGAGCATTTGGTTACATTGCAACTACAAGTATACATTAGCACTGGGACAGCGGTAGCAGTATGACACAGCTCTGTCGGTATATCTATGCCTTCCGTGCTGTAGATGTGGGAGTGGGCGTGGGCGTGGGTGTTGCCGTAGGCGTGGTCGTGGCTGTGGACGTGGGTTCGATCGCTACTGGGAACGAACATAGAGGTTTGTTCTATGTATGGGTGTTACTATGCATATGAGTAGTATGTATTGTCAAAAAAAATGTATGAAAGTTTCCTATCAGCAATCTAATTACCATAGCTTTGATAGTTTGAGACAAGAGGGCGTTTTGAGAAATGTCCATGAGTAATTTTATTTATTTACTTACGTGCTTACTTGTAATCGTTGCTTAACTTTATTCAGCTGTTTAAATTATTGTTGTCACTTAGGTTATGTCAAAAAGTGACAGAACTAGATTTAACTATTCAGCTTTTATAAGTATGGCCCATAGTTCTAATTTTATTCATGTTGACACAGTGATGAATATTTCATTTCAATTGATTGGATGGTGCGATTTTACATTTGGATAGTCCTTACCAGTGTTATCCAGTCTACAAACACAATCTATGGTTATTTTTTGTCCATTGTTTCAGAGTTAAGACTGAAGCTGATGCTGATGCGGAGGAACTAAGAAGACGTCGATTGCAAAAATTTACGATGGAGAAATGAGTTAAACTATTTGTTCCATTTGTTTCCTAACTTACTATTATTAATGTACAAAGTGATTCGGTACGTGTAAGCATTGTGTATTCTAAATGGAAAATAAATGTATTTATGTTCTTGTAAATATAATGGGATATACACATAAATACATATCATGATTCTTTGCTTTCCATCTCAAATTAGAAATAATCCAGAAATATTTTGTGAAAGTTTTATTAAACTAATCTAAAACTAATTTATTTAGTAAGTAATATAAGCTTATGAGTTATAAAATGCATTGATATATCCATACACTTTGTTATTATAGTTTTCCAAAACCGGTCTCCCACTAAAATACCTGCTTGAGTCATACAGCTTCATATCATTCTTGCAGTACCACACATTTTTAGTACCTTCTGATCCATCCACATTCAGAGTGTTTAGCTCCAAAACACCGAAATGGAACTTTCGTCCATCTGTTTGAATACAGTTCAGGTAAATGGGTTCTGGTAGATCTTTTACATCCTCCTGCAATTAATATTTCGTCTTTTTTAAAAACTAACATAATAATTAATTAGACAAAACAAATAGAAAATGATCTGATCACAAGACTAAGTGGTGTTTGAGGCAATAAACTGTATACTTAACATAGTGCTGTGCTTAGATGGTTGTCCTGATTCTGAATAAGTACACAAAATGCTCACCCCATGTAATTGTTTGGCATAAGCGGAAGCCACAGTAAAGGCATGTGTCAGAGATCTCCCAAGTACTTGCTGGTGTGTCACTGGAGTCTCAAAGATGTTGGCAACTTCTGTACTGTTGTAATGAAGCCAGGCTGTATGGGGGTGCCTAAGACTGACTGAGGGCTGGAAGGCTGGAATGGCAAAAATATTTTCAATAATGACAGTTTACCTAACATTGTACAGGAAAATGTTTCATCAGTTTACACCAATCTAGAAATATATTATTGAAAGTATTTTGTAAGGTTTTTTAGTCTAGTAAGTAGTTTGCATGCACTGATAAGACTAATTAACTAGTCGGGATGAGGCACCGAAATAGCATGTAATTGACCTATGACTTTGTCTTATAAGACTATGTTTACTAATATAATTAGCTCAAGTCTCGATCAAGCATATGTTTGTAGATTTTTAGTAAGTCAAAAAATATATATGCTTGTCTAAATTGAAACTTGCTTGCATTGTTTCAATGTTCAATTTGATAGATAGAGGATAACTTACGATATTTGCTAGATTCCTGATAAAAGTGTTCTGGGGGCATAGTAATGGTATATTTTACAGGGTACAAATCAGGGATTTCCACAAAAGTTATGTCCTTCTGTGTGTCATGTTGCACGGGCTTGTTGCTGGTCACAAGGATGTTTGATATTTCATGAAATCTGATCAGGTCATCTTCTTTATCAAATACGGTTTGGCTCTCAACATCATTTACTACATACTTTGACTGTGTGACTTCAGAGTCATTGCTCTTTTCTACCAGTTGCAAGAGTTTGTTAGTTAAGATTTGGCTGAAAGCAAAATTTATAATTACAAGAAAGATTACATTGAAAAACATGGTTTTCTGAAGTAAATAAAGCTTTTTTCAGTTCTCTATAGAGAACTGATAAAATCAAACTATACTTTTACAATCCATTGTCTCGGAAGGAAACAACCTATAATTTAGTATTTTCTGTTTTTTATTGAATAGTATTAGCATCTGATTCTTACTTGCGTCTCCTGTCAGTAATACCCAGTATACGCGGAAAATTATAAGCTGGTCTTGCTTCGTCTTTGATTTTAGGTAGTTTCTTCTGCTCACAGTCAAATACATTTGCTGATAGAATTACTTTTTTAATATTTTCATGAATTGCTGTTGGAGCTGGCAATTCAGCGAGCTCTTCTATCCTTGGAGGCAGTCGGCCTTCAGCTATGACTGTTTTAGTGAGGACTTGCGCTTGAGAAATGCCTTCGAGGAGTACGCTGGTGTTCCTGAGCGTGTAACATGGTCGCTGTTTGTACTCCGGATGGTTCTCATCAAGCGGGAGTGGCTGCTCGTAAGGACCAACTATGTTTACTCTGCAATGGAGAATGGATGATTCAGAACCAATTCAATTCGTAGTTTGAAATTAACAGTGATGTAATTTACGTACCTTTCCTGTTTTTGTGGCTTTCTAAACACATATTCAACAGCGTCTTCCACTTTAATTCCCTTGGAAACCAGATAATCTTCAATGTGAATATCAATAGGAACTCGTTTGCCTTGCACCGCCCAATGTTTTTTGAACATAAAACCAATGTGCTGTCTATTTAGGACCGGTGTTAGTCTCATTTTTACTTGTTCTTCTACAGTTTCTTTGCAAAATTGTGGGATTTTTAAAAAGTTTACAGCAAACAATAAAACTATAACCTTAAATTTCTATGACACTGACAGTATAGTGAGTGACTATGACGGTGACGTTATATGACAGTGACAGAAGAAGCTGCTCTCAATGCCGATAGTGTTGGAACTTTGGAAAGTGGTTTTTCTGAATGTGAAAATTCGTGTTAGGTTTTGAAGAGAAAATCCACCATTTTCTTTTCAAAACAAACGACAGCCGACTTGACAAATGACTTGACTTGACTTATATTATTACAATTATATCACTTGACATTGGCAAAATTGTCTGTCGAAATGACGGACATGACGGCCATTAATGAAGAGAACCGAAGGACACGAATTTTGACATTTTTTGAAACGACACATAGGACTTTTATTTTAATAGTTTTTCTTGTGTTATTTTGAGTATTGTTGTTTAATTTTGGTGGAATTTTAACCAATAATACTTAGGTCGTAACATAAAGTGTGAGCCATTGGAATAAATGTGTGTAAAGTGGTTTTTCTGAATGTGAAAATTCGTGTTAGGTTTTGAAGAGAAAATCCACCATTTTCTTTTCAAAACAATTGACTTGACTTATTTATTACAATTTTAACACTTGACATTGGCAAAATTGTCTGTCGAAATGACGGACACAGGCCATTAATGAAGAGAAGAAGAAGAGAACCGAACAGCCATAACAACAAAAGAAGAAGAAGAAGAGGCCATTATTGAAGAGAAGAAGAAGAAGAAGAACACCGCAAAGATGGGAACATGGTAGAGGTGTCAAAATCGGTTAATTTTTTTTATTAGTTAATGTTATGACGATAAAAAAATATATCGTTATTTTTAATGATTAATTTTATTTGAATAAATATTCGATAAACTCGCTTAGATAAATTTATTTATACGCATGAGTGAATGATTGATATTAGCAGAGAGCGAGCACAGACAATTTTTCATAGACAAAAACATACACCGTTCACACGAACGGTCCACAGATAAGAAATATAAGGGCATCCTACACAGGTTTACTTTTCATATTTCAATAAAATAAAAACTTTTTCCTGCAGTATTTGCAGGTAGCCAACTTTGCGACGCCACCGCCGCCGCGCCTGTACATTAGAATAGAATAGAATAGAATAATTTTTATTGCCAAAAATTATTCTATTCTATTCTATTCTAATGTACCGGCGCATCGGCGCGCACATTGATCGAAATGGTTCCATATATCCGAACTTATTCTCGGCATTTTTCACATAATACGACTTCGAAACAAACACTTTCTTCCATCTAACGATGGCGCAAAAATGCAAATCGCAAGTCTAAATAAATTTTCGTCTCTTAGGTCTCATTCATTCAATCATTGTCATTCATTCAATTTGCCAAAAAT
Organism: Eulithis prunata; assembly: GCA_918843925.1. Lineage (NCBI taxonomy): Eukaryota > Metazoa > Arthropoda > Insecta > Lepidoptera > Geometridae > Eulithis > Eulithis prunata. The sequence continues at coordinate 5,125,310 of OU974024.1, read as the reverse complement.
AACAATTGTATTCATGATCCTTGGATAAAAATTATATTGTGTTTTATTTTAACCAACTTAAAGCATACAATTGAATGCAGATCAATGTTGTTAAATATACACTAAACGACTTAATTATCGTAAGTAGTGGTTCATTCTATATTGAGCTTTATGTTATAGATAATAGAGTACACAGTCAAAAATGCAGATGAAGCCGGAAATGAAATTAAACGGCCGCTTCCCGGCACATAGCACTACCTTCAGGCCGGTCACTCTAATGAAAATATGAAAATTACTCATTATATCTAGGAAGCGTAGGTTCAAATTTCAATGCATTAAAATGAAAGAATACCTTCAAGCCGGTCACTCTAATGAAAATATGAAAATTACTCATTATATCTAGGAAGCGTAGGTTCAAATTTCAATGCATTAAAATGAAAGAATAATTTTCGTGGTGAGTTATAAAATTATTCATTATATCTAGCAAGCGTAGGTTCAAATTTCAATGCAGTAAAGAAAGTGAATAATAAAAATATTACCTACATACGTTCACCTTGTGTTGAAGTGAAATAACATGTGTTATTAAAAATATTCGAACACCGCCATTTTTTTTAACGAATGTTATTGTTATTTTTTTTTATTCGTTTTTTTCATTAGTTGAAAGAAATATTAAACACCTATAGAACATGGAAACCTGGATTGGGAAGTTCATTTCATTTTTTGCCGGGGCGAGGAAGGTTTCTTCCTTATCCTTAATCGAACAGGCACGGTAGACATACCCTCCTTCAGATCTATTTCTAGGTACTTAAAGTACCTACCTACACAGATAATGTAGGTAGCTATACTACACAGGGTATTTATTTGAGATGGGTTACGGGGAAATTCTAAACCTTCTAGATGCGCGATAGCGAGCAAGAGAACAGAATCAGATCAATCAAAATATTCAAAAAAATCGATTACATAGTCAATCTTACAAATCTTACAATATTCAACTACCTACCTACCTAATAGTGCATAAAATTTTATGAAATAAAAAAAGCGAGTATTTTCGTAAATATATATTTAAAATATCTTCCATCAATACCTACCTACATACAACGACATTATACATTCAATTTGGCCATAACTACTAATAGGTCTCACTTTAAATGGCAGTCGCTTACAGCTTCTATTGTTAATAAATTACATCATTGTATTTTCTACTCAGAATGGTATTACAGTTATCAACGAGACTTGTCATTATTTACGAATATTTTTACTTGTAAAATGACATAGCTTGAGTAGGTGTAACTACCAGGATTTACAGACTACCCACAAAACATAAGTTTGACCTATATATTGATAAGGCGGGGAAGACATTTATGTGTTATTTTATTATCATGTTCCATTCAATACAGCACCGTGCAAGTACCCTCAGAAATTTACTAAAATATAATAGGTACTTATATTACCACATTGCAATAGCAAGACAATAGGTAAAGTACGATATTGATGGAGGAAAATACTTTACAAAATAAACTTATCGAAATATCTTCGGTGTATGCTAGGAGCTATAAAAATTGAAAATAATACAACTAATTTAATTTCATACTAGTAAGACATTACAATCCCATATCACGAGATCAGCGACTTGTTATCGTCACCCAGGTGTTGCTATTTCAAAATAATTACCAATAAGAGGTTCTATAGTGTCTAGTTAGATGCGGCTCAAGATAACAATAGGAAAATTGAAATATAGAAATATCCTAGCTAACTTATACATGTGTATTTGAAAATAATAAGACAGAGTGTCGCAATTTAGAGTTTATTTAAAGTATTGATGAAGGTAACTAGACAATCTACAAATCTCTTCAAAATGTTAAGATTTTTTTACCAATTGGTGGGAATTTAGACTGAAAAATCTTTGGACAAATTTTTCTGTATCATATAAAAAATCCATTTTGTCCATTCACATTCTGACTATGTATTAATTTAATCGCATATTGCAACAATTTGCGAATCAAACATACAACACTTAACACCTACTATAATAATAATACCTAATTTTATAAAGTAACAAAATTAACTTATATTTACAGTTATTGTTATAATTATAGCAGAATTTTACTATTTAACAATACAAGTTTTCATTTTGATATTTTAATCTTTTTTATATAAATCAAAGGATTTGACTTGGGATATGATACACCAAAACGTAGGTAAGCCTATTATTATTATTTCACTGAAATTAAAACATGAGTGCATGCCGAATAATACTGGTGGTGAAAATAATAATTATTAAATCCAAATTAAACAACATTGTGATTACGTAAGGCACCATTGGTTTGGTAGGTACTTTAATTATTATGTTAGTCAAGAACCATGTTTTTTTTTTATATTATAACCGTTACACTGGAGGCTGAATGAGATCAAAACCGACATCTGAATAAAATAAAATAACCTTAAAAAGTTTGCAGCCTGATAATGATCGTTGATACGAAACATAATAAAAATGTTTAAAAATCTTATTTAAAATAGAAGATTTTATTTATTTGCTTATGAAGAAGTTTAAAGCAAGTGAATAAAACCTAACGGGGTAATAGAGTCGTACAGTTAGATGCTTTTCGAGGGAGCGCAATAGTTGTTTTGCGGAAGCAGAGTGTGAGATCGCGCGGTGAGTAGCGATCGGCGCGGGCGGGTTCAGTCGTCGTCTTTCTTCTCCATTTTGGGTTCGTACATGGCATGCAGTTGCTCAGGTGATATTCTGAAATTAAGAAACGCTTATATTAAAAATTAGAAGCGTTTACAATATACTTTGAATTACTGTTCTTCCGAATCAGACCTAATTTTGCTTTCTGATTTTGATTTCCAGTGCAAATTTGAAGTAACGTGTAGGCTCATGAGCAATATAATCTATACTAAACTATGCCTACATCAAATAGCTACCTACCTAAATACGTTGAAGTTATAGAACTGATTACAGACAGTATACATACCCGAGCAAGCTCTGCAGATCGCAGACGAAGCGGTACACGTAGCGTTTGCCGGCGGTCTTGTGGATGATGTTCTTGTCGTAGTAATAACGCAGGCCGCGCGATAACTTCTCGTAATTCATCTTCGGCTTGTTTTTGCGGATGCCCCAACGTCTCGCGACCTTGAAGGAAATATAAGCTTTAAAGAGAGCGGCAGGTAGGCGAAGCTCTTCCTTTTTTGAAGACGGTTTAAAGAAACATGGCTGGAATAGGATGTAGGTATAACTATCAAATTAAAAAAAAAACAATTCAATTAAAATTTTTGGAGAAAAATAGTTTGCTAATCTCCCGCTAGAGACGCTTATCGAATTTTTATACAAAATATCTCGCAAGTCGCTTTTTGATATGCGTTTCGATCAACAAAACAAAACTCAGACTACGGGCTCTGATGTTAAACGGTTACCTCTGCCAATAATTAATGTACACAAACCTTCCATAATCCGTCTACTGTGGACGTGCTTTGTGAGACATTGCTCTACGTCCATCATTCTGGGTGTACGCGTACGCCATGTTTCCCTTCAAACCGGAACACATTACTTGGTGGCTGGTAATACTTTCCCGGACGAGCTCGTGAGCAAAGAGCTCTACTAATAAGGAAGAGTGTAGTTCCCTGATAAAAAAAATCTTCCACAAGGAGCCTACTAAGTACTTACAACTGACTACATATTAGGAAAAGTGGCCACGGAGGTTAATAGGCACTTTTATACCTGCTTATCCGTCAAATGTCACGGTAGAACGGGAAATCAAAATGTATGGGATCCCATTCTAGTAGAGAAATAGTAATCACCTCATCAGGATCAGTGAGTTTGAACTCCCAGCCGTCTCCGGTCCACGAGATGAAGCCCTGACAACTCTTGTCGGTGAGCAACTCGAGCAGAAACTGCCACAGCTGGATGGGCCCTGAACCTGCACATATTGTACACATTTGCTTTACAATGTACGAGACATTTGGGGCACTAAACGGGGTACACATTTAATTCGACGCACGATTGACATCTCTAGATATTTCACATTTTAGATGGAATAGATATGAGTGACGTACAAACACATAAGTTTGGAAATGCATTGGGCTTCTAAGTAAAAGAGGCCGTCAAAATTGTATGGTTTAGGTCTTGAGACCTCCCAAGTAAATAAGTAAATAAAAACAGGTTCAGGAATATTTATAGGATTTCTGGAACATACTCGTAATATCAATCTTAACGTAGGAGATTGACAGATACCAATTTATTTATACAAAAACCAAACTAGAAGTAGTTCGTAGCAGCAGGTCTACGGCGTAGATCATTGCTACGAGTTGAAAAGATATAAACGCGCTACTGTTGTTTGTACGTTTTTATGTGAAAAATTAAATATGAAAAAATTTACATACGGCCTATGGTCATCGTCATTATCATCATCATCATCAACCTGTATTAGTCCACTGCTGGTCTCTTTCAAGACGCATTATTGATCTATTCTTCGGTTCTTTTTATCCAAAGTTTGACAGCTACATTTTGCAGATCGTCGCAAGCCAAACAAATAAAAATTGTGTGTATACTTAAAAACTTGCATGAATCATGTGGTGGCGCAAAAACGAAGCTTTATTGCTCTATCTATTTACATGTCTCGGTACAGTTTGCAAGCGTCTACGTACCAGTGAAACAAGGCCCCGACGCGGGATAAGGAAGTTTGTCCTGAGGGATCAGCGCATGCTGTTCACTCGGCCACTCGCTCCATTCAGCGCAGCCGCCGCCGTACTCTGGTGCGTAACTTTCGCCGTAGCCATCGCCGCCGTACCTTCCGCCACCACCTGGAACAAGGAAATATATATTTATTCATACATTTTTATCAATATCAGTCATGGTTCCAAAATATCAAGTGACTTAAAAAATAAAATTCAAACGCAACCCAAACTGATCTCGCAATCATTTAAAACAGCAGAGTTCTTTGAGCACTTCATCATTATCTCTATAAATAAACTTTGGTCAAATTAATGTCATGAAAGATGCGATTCAGTTTGTTTGTAGTCTGAAAATACAAACAAGAGTTGCTAATTAACGCCATTAACACATGTGAAAATATCACAGAAACGCGATACTGAGGAGTTAATGAACCAGACGCATTCGTTGACAAGTCTCGAATCTTGAAATGGAATAGCTTCATTAATTTACTGACCAAGTCCTTTTAATTGTTGCCTTCTGATCTTTCATAATAAAGACGCTTGTGGTTTTTGTTTCTCTTAGCTTTGAAGAGATTTATAGTGCGGTCATCATAAAATGGTTGTGATGGATTCATGGTGGTTCTTTCGTATGCGGAGATTTATGGAAGTCAACACCATTTTGCTTTTAAATTTATTAAATGGGAGGATAAATGGTTTTGTACGTTTTAAATGAGTGATTTCTATTTAGATTCTTTTTCAACAAATAGAATATTTATTAGCGACCACTTTAACCCTGACTTATTAATTATCTTTATAAGAACCTGTATTAATTAATTATAACTAACTCATTTTATCGTATTGGTCGGTGAAGGTCAGTTGTTCTCGTGCTATACTTGATTTGACTGTACTTGAGTGATAGGGTAAATAGGTTTCATTTATCGTTTGATATGTTGGCACACTTGATGCTCGAAGTACTTCAAAAAATGTATTCCATCTGGAGTCCATACCGATTTTTTTATTTCGTAAACTTACCTCTGGGATAAGGCTTTGTCGTATACGGATGGGGTTGGTACTTCTGCTCGTGCGTGAGCAGCGGCTGCGTATGTGCGTGTGCGTGGTGGTAGTACTCCTCGAGGTAAGGTTGTGCGGCGGCGGCGGGTGGCGCGGGAGGGTATTCCGGTTGGTAGTACTCGTCGAGTGGTGAGGCAGCGGGAGGCGCTGGCGCGGAGGCCGCCGCACTCGCCTCCGTGTAGCCGTACGAACTATCGCGGGGACCGCCGGTTGTGTAGCCGCCTGCAAATACAAAAACATCACAAGGGTTAAACACGATATTCTCATAAAACTTAAGATCTCTGACAAGCGCTGGAAAACAAATTAGAAATATTCACAGAAAGCCCACTAGTCCCAAACTAAGGAAAGCTTGATAGCTATGCGAACTATAGTTCATTGTTGTTAGACCTTTTTTTTGTAAATACATACACTCTGTCATGAAATTCAAAGATCTACTGAGTCACGAGTATTAAAAATTCCAGAAAATAAACACTTAAAACGGGTGAAGTCTCGTTCCGCTAGTTAATTTTACAGTTTTGCATACCTACTGAGACATGACCCCGTGACGTGAATCATCATAAACAAAGAGTTTCACCTATACGAACCAACAACTAGGTACCTATACAAAATACACGACCTTTGTTTCACAGTTCCAAGAGCAAGCACTATGCTATCAGGCCACCTTATCGCCAAGTGCAAAGGCAGTGGAAAGGAAAAACATTATTTATATTAGTGAACTCTACAATTAATTTGATAAGTTAAAACCAGCCGTTACTAAGTATCCCCCATAACTACAGTTTTCAAACAATTTGGGTAATGTTAAGATTGTAAAAATGATGTCAAATTTTTTTGAACTCCATCACCATTACACTTGACGATAGGGCTGCGTTCAGAGTTCTCGAGTAAAGATAATGTATTTCTCGCAACTTAAACTAAATAGGTGAGTACAACGCGATCTGTTTCCCGGAACAAGTTAATAGCGATCGTGTTCCGAGAAAAAGTTGGATGATATCGCAGCAAAACCAATTTTTTGTTGAAAAAATCAGTAGACGCGTGTGCGTCGGCGCAGCGGCGCGCGGCGGCGGCAGCGGAGCGCGACCGTCGCGGTTCACGGCGCGCCCTTTGTTCTGCGCATGCGGACTGCGGACCCACACCTCGACCCCCCTTTCCCCTACGTGAATATGACTGGACAATTCTGGTGGAGATTTTTGAACGAATGATGCCTTTATCTAAATCCGAATGACTAGTTGACATGGCACTGACAAACATTTCTTCACCATGAAAATGGATCACCCTGGAGAACGTTGTAACTGCATGATGTCATTGATGATCGAGGTAAGTAGGCATTGACTATTTTCTCTATATCAGTTGGTACAAGTGGACAAGCTCAGTGGAGATTTTAGAAAGCATGTGCCTTCATTGCTTTGACGTGACCATTACTTGGTACGAGTAAGTCAAGATCGACTTTTTCACTACAAACCACCTTGAACTCACTATCTGATAAAATTATCTCTGTGAATTGGGTGGCAGAGATTTTGGATTGAAAAACGGTTTATTTTATTTACTACGATTTGGTTTTCATTTCAAAAAGCCACAGATATGGCATGTATGGAAAGGGCATTTAAAAGGCATAATTTCTTTCTACAAGTATAAAAAAATCACACCTGTGGAAATCGAGTTAATTAAAAAAAACATATTTTTAACGAGAATATTGTGATAATAAACTTCGTAGCACTTAGCTACGGCGTAGCTTATCTAACAATATCGTCATAAATTTCAACACCGAATACAAAGTATTATCAAAACCGCACATCATAATATACCTAAGTACTAACAATACATTGTGTGTAGGTATAACCACGGTATAACATTCGTATCTCGGGGTCAGTAATCGTACGCTCTTTGTGCTACGTTTGAACACTTTGATGCCGCTCTGTCTGGATGTTATTAATTTTAGCAATTGATTGTTTCATGCTTTTTGCGCAAAAGTTAGAGGTGATATATGCGATCAAATTGATGTTAGGTATATTTAACATTCTTAGGTTAAAATAAGGAATCGACTATGATTACAATAGTGTTTTTTATGCATGTTTGAGTTTTAGTGTAGTGTACAATAAAGACATTTTTTAATTGATAAAATAATTTCAGAAACCCACGTGACTAAATTGTAAAAAACTAAGTAGGCACAAGTAGTAAGTGTATATGAACAAAACGTCTGTTGCATCAACGAGAAATCATAACTGTCATGTTGCTGTGTTGAAAATGACCGTTGACCGTCGTGCCGTGATAACGTTCTCACGTTCATTGTGCGTGATATATTATGTGTTTTTATTTTTTATTCAGCGCTTGGCTGCACCCAGGCCATTTGTCACGCACTCATGTTTTTTGCTAGGCTTCGTTGTTTTTTATTCATAATTTTGTTTGTTACGTGTAAAAACCTTTCCAAGGTAAAAATAAGTGGCAGTGAACGATTTAGGAATACTCGTAAAATAACGCTAGGAATTAATGTGGAGATTTGTACCACTACCAATAGTACCAATACATTATGTATTTAAATCAGAAGAAAAAAAGTAAAGTGCTATTAAAAATAGTATCCAGGAATGTTCGCTACTCATATTCTTTCCAACACAAACCCGTAATAAAAATACCTAATTACTTTTTACAACAAAAGCGTGTTAACAAATCACTGTTTGCTGTCAACTGAATAAATTGAAGTATTTTAATGAAGCCACAGTGCCTAATTACAATTCCCTTGGTTGTTGAAATAGCATTAATGTTCCTGTAAAAACCATTGGAATTTTGGAATCACGTAAAAAGCTCTCCCGGGAGTGACCCGGCGACCTGCCGTTACTCACAGCGACAAACAGAGAACAATGAATGCCTTTTAAAATAACTTACTGGGATGCTTGTTATTTTTTTAAGGAAAATTATTTGTAGGATGCAGGATGTTAGATTGGTTATGACGTGCGTATTATTTAATATTTTTAATAATTTATCCTTATCACTCATTTGCAAAATTAATTAAAAACAATGTTAAAAACTCGTAGATGATTTTGTATAAGCAAGTATTACTCGTAGATCTGTATAACAATAATCAAATAGGTGAAAAACAAATGAAACACCATTCGAAATATGAAAAGTGCCACCGAAACAAAAGAGTATTTTACATGAATCGGAACAAAAGCGCGGTCCGATGCAGAATCGGCTTTTCATCAGCGAGAGAGCGTCTGTCTGCAGGGGCGTGGGGCGGCTCGGGCGGGGCGGGGCGAACCAATCGAGCGCAGCCACGCCCCGCGCTCCAGCCGCCAGGTCGAAAGGTCGCCACTCTCCTCCACCATTGGCGCAGTACCGCAGAATCACGCTAACATTTATTCCGCAGTAAACTTGCCGTCCAAACTCGAACGATAGTCATGTCATGTCATGCGAAGCCACTATGTACTCTACATCTGACCCAACGAACACTAATGTAGATTAAACATCAATGAGAGACGGCTACAACGTTCATTATCCAATTGAAGTCGCGTTGAATGTGGTTATGTAGATTAAATAAACGATCGTGTCGCCACATCAAACGAAACTTTAAGTACCTCAACGTCATGGTGGAATAATGTCGCGAGCACATGCGAGAGTAACCTTAGACCTCGGAGCAGCTGCGACACGACTCTACAACCTTTTTTACTTATAATCTTCACGAAATTCGATTCCTGCGAAAAGTTCGAAACGTTTTTTTTTCCGATGAGCACGCGCTGGCTCGCCATATGGCAGCGTGTCGTCATGATGTCAAAATATTCTTATTTTTATTCATTTGCAACTGTTCATTAAACTTATTATAAAAGTAAATTTTCCTACTAGGTTTCTATACATAAATAGTTTACGAAGTACCTAGGTAAAATCTATTAATTGTTATAATATTTAATGAATAAAAATAATATTTACTTGTTATAAAATCCTACGTCTGATACAGCATCCGTAATTGTGTAAATCACTAGCGCGTTTAGGTATGTACTTAAATAAATATAGGTAAATACTAGATTAATACGCATAGGTAGGTAAATGACATGACCAGACACGACAACAGAAAACCACAAAATAATTGCAACTAATTGATAAAAGTAGGAGTATACTATACACTCACACAGAACTGTCATACACCGCGCCAATTCCAATTCGGGAACGGAAGTTGAAAAATATGTTTTTTTTAAATTAGATGCAATGCCATCAGGTGAGCCATAGAGGTGAGCTCTGGTGACTGACAGCGCGGCGACATAATTATAACTGCATGTCTAAAAAGCTGCTATATTTTGACATAAATACGCTCTCGCCTTAATAATTAATCAACCATAACGCCATAATTATCTATTTATACTAGGAATTAATGTACAGGACAGAAATTACATGGGACAGTTTTATGGTAGGCTAAAAATATGTAACATTAATTTATTTATTAAATAAAAACGTTAGCATGTACGAGATGTGGGTATTGTCATATTAAAATATAGTAAGTGCAAGCTTTGAATACAGCCAAAATAAGAATTTGGGGCTAAATTTGTCAGGGTAAAAAATCTTTTATATTAAAAAAAATTGAACTGTCGAAAGAAACATGGAATTAGGAAAAGAAAGGTGTAAGTATTTTTAAATACAAAAATTGTCAAATAAAAATTACCAGACATGAAAAATAATCGCGTGAAAATGAGAAGTCAAAAGGAAATTGCTGTCAACAAGCGATGTTAAATCAAATTCAAAATTGGAACATCTTTCGACAGGAAGTGTTTAATCTTTTAAAAAGTTACGTGTTGCATAAGTCCTGTCATATTTCTGCTGTTTCTGCTTATTTGATCCATTAAATTTTCTTTTATGCTTTTTCTCAGACTTCTCATATACAAATTACTGTTTCTTTACACTATCTAAAGTTTGTAGTTTTCGCTGCCTTTCGGATTTCATGCGATGAATAATATTCTGCTGACACGAAGAGAGACCAAACACCAGATCTATATAGTAGGTACATAGTACGTACTACGTACCAATATTTACTGCCTATAAAAAAGAAAAGTGAGTCAGCGTGTGCGTTATTATTCATAAAACATTATTTATTTCATGGTCACATTGGTCACCTAAGTGCCTACAGCGCCATTTATCTAGAAATAATTTTCGATTTTGCAAGAATTCCTGACTAACAATAATATCCGGCTGAAAATAACGCACTAGCATTAATCTATAGTCCGGCTGTCGTAGCAGATGTTGAATCAGATTCTAAACAATATTCATTTCATTATGTCGATCAATCGATTGATCGGAGTATTTTACAGCGAGTAAAAAACGTGGTATTAATTGAATAATGGAGCACATGCCGATTGTGCATAACATAACACAGTTGTCGGTTGTCACTGATTCTCGGAAATCCCAGGTTCAATAAGTTCAGAGCTCGACAAATCGTTTAGCTATAAAATGTCTAGTATAAGCCTTATAAAACATAGAGCTTCAAATGTATAGACTAGACAGACATGCTACACACACACCCTACATTCCTACATCCTAACGCATAACTTTTAATGTATCTATTATGAAGTTGGTATAAGGAGCATGAATGATTTGTAAGGTAATGTAGGTTACAGGAACTGATTAATTGATAAAACAGTATTTCCGTTCTTAGAATTAAGAATACATTTAAACGGGTCCTAGATAGAATGCAAATAATTTTGTTTGCTGTTTTTGCATCTTCTATCTTTCCTGAAAACTATAATCTGCATATATAAAACTCTTTTGAAGCTGACTGATAATCAACGCACAGCCTAAACCATAAGTCCTAGAGGTATGAAATTTGGAGGGTAGTATCTTTATGTAGCGTAGGGGTGCACTCAGGAAGGAATTTTGAAAAGTCACACTATAAAGGGTCTAGAACGCGAGCAACGCCGCGGGTGACGGCTAATACCTAATAAAGTATACATTACATTATGTGAAATCGCGTGCATTATGCCGTGTCTAGTGCGTTAGTTGGCGGTATGCGGCAGGTGCGCCGCCACCTGCGCACGCGCGCGATCGTTACAAAAACCATGCCGAGGGTCGACTCACTAGGGCTGCCATGTCATATCTTAGCTGAACAGTCTGAACACGCTTATTTCTTCTTCTAATGTTTTATAATGAGCCGCTTTGTTACACTTGAAAATACTTGCATTACTTGAAGAATTATCAATTCATTTATAGGCAACTAGCCGTCGCCCGCGGCGTTGCTCGCGTTCTAGACCCTTTAGGGTGCGACTTTTCAAAATTCCTTTCTTAGTGCACCCCTACACTATATATGTATAAGAATACTACCCTCCAAATTTCATACCTCTAGGACTTATAGTTTATTTAGGCTGTGCGTTGATTCCCAGTCAGCTTCAAAAGAGTTTTATATACCTAATATATTGATATTTTTTTTTATGTTAAATACTGCCATTTTAAAATTATGTATTCACGAAAACACAATGATAATCTACAATACCATTGCAAAAAATAAAGCAGGCAAGATATGAATTGGTAATGAAAAAGAACAGTTCGTGTAACAATGGAGTAAGCCATAATACATTGTGATGGTAACCCTGCGCAACCTGCTACCCGCAACGTTTACACTGACCATCGCACTTGTAACAGCCATGGGGGAAACAATTCCACGACTATTATTATAATTTTAGACGGCTTTGAAGCCGATTTCCTTAAATTTAAGCAGCAAATAACGTAGTTTAATGAGTTATGGTACGTTTATACAAATTAACCATAAAGTATAGAAAACTTGAAGAAAAGTATATCATAAAATTCTAGACTTTGATATTTAGTTATTCAACTTAACACGTTCCCTGTCCAGGTGCCCCCAGTGTGGGGCCATGAAGCTTTTTTTCAGGAGTCCGTGCTTCCACTATGTGTTCACAACTTCAATGGCCCCACAATGTGTGGAACCACACTTGGACGTATGAAGTTGTCAAATCATTTTGTATGGGGACAGGGAACGTGTTAACGAATCAAAAAAGTATTTTATTTTATTTTTGGCAACACGTTTAAAACCATACGTAGTGGAAAAACGTAAACAAGGAAGTATGAACGGCATTTGAACACGAAGCTGATAATTTGTGAGACGTAAAATTGCAGACAGGATGTGTCGGCGCTACAGACGGAAGCGACGCGAGCGCATCAATGACTCTACGGCGACGTGACCCGCTGACGTCACAACCAGATGATATGTGTTACATAACAAGGACCTATTCAACATTCTTGAGGTGAAGAATCTTCTGGCGACTTCTTTAGGCAGCTTACCTGAAGAAGTCCATTTCAGAAACTAAAAACTAATAAGCAGCTGAACGATCTACTTGTAAAAAAGTTAAAAGAGCTAGTGGTACATATAGTTGTGTATTTTATATTTACTTTCGCCAAACAGGTATAATATAAACAGTCTAATGTTGCTCAATTCACACTCGTGCTTTATAATACCTATAAGATTATGTAAAAACCTGTTTGACCGTGAGAATTGGGATCTTATAAGACTTCGCGTGTGAGTTTGTATCGGAAACAACTGCAATTTCAGTGTAAAAGAGTTTAAAACGTAGATTCGAGGGGATGTCGGACGGGAAGCGATTAAACATTTCGTCTGGATTACGACGCCGAGGCGCGGCTGCCGGAAGTCCATATACATTTATGAATGAATGAACCGAGCTACGTGTCTTCGGTGATGGGGTCGTGACGTCACAGATCGCTCGACTAATCTAACGCTTTGTTTGAATCTACTGGGACGGACGCATTTACAATTATGGCGCAATTACAGGCACATGAGGCAACACCTTTATGTCTCCGAATGATAGACGCAGTGCAATGCATCACAGGGCACGTCCTCAGTGGACATACTCAGTCGTTAGGCAGTAGTTACCACTAAACATCAGGTGGGCCATCTTGTAACACCAAGGTATAATAAAAAAAAAACTATAGAACTTTGCTCTTCAAAATTGATTGAGTTTTACTAACCTTTACCATTATATTATTATACTAAACTACAAAATATTTCACTTGAGATACCTAGTACCTACTAGTCATTGTTTTAAAAAAATAACTAAGTAGGTAAGTAACTGAGGAGGAAAATGAAACCGCGTAATTTTAAAGAAGCTTATCGCTTCAGTGTTACATTTGCTTACAATTATAGACCGAGTCTACAACGATCGAATACTTTGTTATCTCATATTTTATGTAAAGTTATGACGTTGAAAGACAAAGTGGCATGATAACGACGTCGTAGAAGCTTTTTATATTTGCTAATGAGCAGAAATACGGTGTCCATTAGAATACCTAACCGAGTGATAGAGCGTGTGGCACATGTGTCGGTCATCTGCGACACATCTGCGGTTTGTTAGACAGGTGCCTTTAACGTGTTTGTTTGTTCGTCGCTGTCTCTATTATACCGGATCTATATTTTATTAATCAACGAAATATGCATGATATTATGTACCTTTGCAGACCTATTTGTATTCTAATTCATATAGTTGGTATATCAGCGGCGTTACTAAGTCTCTTGTCTCAAATGCTTCGAGTTTCAAGATTACTTAAATAAAGAAAAAAATGTTATAATTTTTATGAAAAGAAAAAGGCAAACTTTTTTTTGTTGACAATGTGATATTGTCAATATCTAGTAAACAAATACAGAAAAAACTTATTTTACACTAGCTGATACCCGCGACTTCGTACGCGTGCGAAACTTTCCACCAAAATATCTGTCAACAAGCATACGATGAACTTCGTGACAAAGGCGGCTTTTGGTTTAGAGAGGTCAGGCTGTCTAAGAATCTAAGAATCCACGTCTTTCATTTCAATAAAATATAGCCTACGTTTCAACAAGGAAAAAGGGCTTCTGAATGGTCAAAGTTTCAATGAAATTGGTCCAGTAGTTTAGGCATGATCCGCGAACAAACCAACAGATAAACAGACAAACTCGATTTTCGGAATCAGAATCGTTTATTTAATAGATCTGCATGTTTAGTTTATCCATATATTTAATTTTAGTTTTTGGCTTTTTTACAATTTTATAATAGTATAGTAGAAGTTATTCAAATTGTAGTCAAGTAGGTTACTCGATCGAGAAAAAAAAGGCCTTCCAAACTGCGAAACAGTTTTACCTTATTTTGTTTTTTCATTTTTGCGATTCACAATGCAATCACCTAAAATATGGGATTTGCGATTATCTAAAAGGAAGGAAGTGATTATTGAGGTGAGCGACCGCCCTGCACCGTTACCTCAATGGTCACCATTTACGAACCGTAGGTGACCATGTTGGCAATGACAGACAGACACGGGTCAGCGATTACATCTGGAGGAATTGCATGAATATTCATACATACGTGCCATGATTTAATAAAACTAATCGAATTAATTGACCAAGTTGCAGGCACGAGTAGAAGTTGTATAGTGTTCCGAGAGAAACAACCAGTGTGTTTTTCTTAGACATATGTGATATAATCGGACTACTGATACTAGGTGGGTTCAGTAGACCGATAATCTGTAAAACCGGACTTAGTGAGAAGATCAGTCAGTTATCGGACTAAATAACCGGACTGTAACTAAGCCAAAAGCTCGGTTGGTTTGTTGGCTCTGCTTTCTGTGGTTTGTGGGTTCAGTCCTTACCAAAAAGAAACATTTTGTGTGATAAACACAGATGTTTGTTCTATGTCTTGTTGTTTTTTTATAAGTATCTTGTTTGTCTTCCTATAGTTACGCATAGGTTTTTTTTTAATTTGCGTCTACTCGTTAGCATGAACTGAGATTCTGAAGAAGCTTAATTATTATAATTATTCCAAATCTTAAACCTGTACTTGTTAGTTTAGCGTATTATATGATCTGTGGTTTAGCTCTGAGAACAGTGACAGCTGCGACAGGCGGATGAATAGAGATTGGAGTGAGACCATAAAAGCGTTCCGTTTTTCCAAAACCGGAAATGAAACCCTAAAACAGTGTTTTATTGATTGTGCACCAATTATGCGTTGTTGTATCATACATTATTCTAGAATACTTACCTACATTCTTGCAGTTACTTATAATTTTAAATGTGAAATTATTTACTTACTAGATTAACAACTTATTCCAACCAAATCGTTTACTGATTTATTAATTGGACAGGTGTGTTTTTAATTTTCAATAAATTAAGGCAGTATTTAAAGAATTAAGGTCAATCTTATTATGCAGAAACAAAAGCCAGAGCTTAAGTTGGCAGGTGAAAACCTCACAATGGATTATGATAATGCCTTTGAATTCACAATGTGTTATTAATCTGAAACCAAAGGCGTTTAAGATCTTGCATAAAGTAAATTCACCTGTCATTCATATTGTTAGATACTATTGTATCATTACTCGAGGAGCGTTAACATTTGCTTCACGTAACCAGCTATGTATGCAAATGTAAGCTATGTGACAATACTGCAAAGCTCTTTATGCGCGTCACGCGGCGGAAGTGCTGTGAGGTGCGCCTGCGCATCCCCCACCACCGCCGGATCCAACATGGCGGCGGCGAAAGTGCTTCCGCCCAAGAGCTTGAGAGTTCTCAATGAAGCGCCGCTTATTTTTAACTTGAATGAACTTTGATTTATTTCACTTACTTATTTTGGTAATACCAAATAATTTATTGTTCCGATTTTTCGGGCTATTTTATCAAATAAATATAAATATTAATAATCATTTCACACATCAACAGCAGAGCTAGTCTCAAACTAAGCAAAGCTTTATCATGGGCACTACTTATATATATACCAATGATACTCAAATACTTGTGACTTTATTTTAAATCTGTTAAAAAAAAACAATGTCATCTTTTACTTAATTGATAATTACAAACAGTGACAAGTTATATTTTAATTAGGTGATCGTTTATAGGTTAGTTCACGTGTTCATATTGTTTATTCTATTCGCAACACAAAATATTGGTCTTGAACCCACAACCCGTAGTGCAGAAGGCAAAGCTGCTATCGACGAACTGAGCTATGAGATCAAACAGTTTAGAAAGAGCTTCTATAAAATTGGATATTGATTTGGTTCAATGGAAAACACAACTAATAAGTTTCATTGAACTATATAAACTCGGCCTAACTAAATTTAAGTAGGTACTAGGTAAGAAGTACGATAGCTGCTACTAACAATGAACAAGATTAGGTTTGTGCTTAAAACATTAACAAAGCAATATGAAGTAGGAGGAAAAAGGCGTATTTAAGTAGCTAGTTATGCGCGAATGGTTTTTGACGTATTTATATAGGTACGTATTTTTTCGACTCTTGAAAATTATTCAGTTGAACTATGATAATACATTGCTGTTTATATTTAATTCTGTAGCTAAAACTCAATCATCTTTGTGTCCATGGATTTTGTTCTATTAGTAGGTAACTTCCTATTACCCACTGATCATCTCCGCGTTGAGATAGCTACAAATAATAAAATATTAATTGGAAATGCCCGTATTATTAGAGTAACTTGTAAAACAATTTGATATATGTATATATATTTTTAAATAAATTAAAAGTTTAAATGATAATAAGAGAAGTGATAGATAAATAATGCATAGCCAATGGAGTAGGTACTATATCTATTATGTGCCAATGGGATACTAACCTGGGAGTATATAAGAAGGATCGCACATAGGATCCATGGAAGGATCAAACGCGAGCCTATTTTGTTCAGCATAGTGCAGTTTGCCGTTACTTGTCACTGATTGTTCATAGTTGAGCCTCGCCACGCTGGCGAGCGCTTGCTCATAGTTCAGTCGGGTATCTACGTCCGCCGGGATCTCTGTGTATTGTTTGTTCACTTTAGCACTATAGTCTGAAAAGTTTAGTTTTGTCAGAGAAGACATGGGGATGTCTAGGGGCGCCGCGCACGGAGGCACGGCGGCTTCTCGCGGCGCCTCTACCAGCAGCATGGCGGACCGGGACCGGCCCCCAAAAATATCAAAATTTTCAACACCACATCACTCAACAACACTGATTTATAAACTTTATACAAAAATTTAACATTATTTATTATAGCCACGGTCAATATATTGTTAATTTTATTAAAAAAATATTGTACTAAAAATAATTATATCGCGTTACAAAAGACGAGTGCGAGCTTTAAGCAGCTGAGTGAAATCAGTAGCATAGCACCACGTCGTAGCGCGCCTAATCAACGACTGTGAGCCAAGAGCTTTTGAGCGGCTCGGGCGGACCGAGACCGAGAGGGCGGCAGTGGAAAAGCGGCCGAGTTTTGCCGAATAGAGCCGAGCTCGCCCGACTGAGGAGACCTGTCGCGCCACCTGCTGTCGCGACCCGACCAACCAACTGTTGCGACCGTTGATTTTTTTTGCCAAACCTGCCTAAACCCCCTCATTGTGATGGAAAAGAAATTAGCACAATAACATAAATCATTTATAACTAATGGCATTCACATTTATTCTAATCTTAGGATCGGGAAATTATATTTGTAGTGTAAGAAATAAGTAGGTAATTTAACCTGCCAACCTCTATTCTACTGGTTCTACTTAATATAATAGAGCCAGTCTCCCAATATATAGTAAGAAATACGCGAAATTTTAACCTCATTATCGATAACGGTATGTTACTGGAAAATATTACGATTAACACATCTACCTAATACTTCAATAATTATGGAAAATCATTTACTTACTTAATAAGTAGATATTTGAGTTTTTTTATTTTTATAAATGCTGGGTTTTTACCTAGCATACGTGCAAACGTAACGTAGGCACTCTTACTTAATACAAGATTTTCCTTTTACTGGTAACAGTGTGATGTAATCTACAAAAAAACCCTGTTAAAAATACCTGAACATTGTTAGAGCTACTTCCATGTCATATAGGTACTTTAAGTGTAGTTGTAGGTAAGTACAGTCGGCATTGTTTCCAGCAGATAGAAAAACAAAATGATTATATTGTCAAGAACGCTGTCCTGCGTAGATAATGAACTAAGTTAATGGAAGCGGTGACGCGTTTCAGCGTAGGTAATGGTGACCCTGAACATCAGAACTACTGAAAGACCTTTATACTATTTATATAAATAATTTATTAGATTAAATCAAAAACGATCGCGATGAGAAGCGGTCAAAAACTTGCTATAGTACTCTACACTGATAATTTTAATAAAACTAGACACGCACACGGAGTATAATTATAAGAAAATCTCAGAACCGTATGCTATATTTGTCTGGGTGTTACAACATATGTATTAAAAGTATGTTATAAAAAAAAATTATGTAAGTATTATATTATATTATATCAGCAATCTAATTCTGCTTAGTTTGGGATTAGAGGGCGTTGTGTGTAATGTCCAAGGATATTTTTTTAAAATTATTATTATTATTTACTGCTCAAGCACTGATCCAGACTCAAGCATTGATTTTTTTAAGCAAATCTCTACTCAAATCTATGCTTGAGTAACGATTTCTTTATCAGCATACGGGCTTTACACTGGCAAACTAGTCATGTTACCTAGATTAAGTCAGTTCTATATTCTGAGAGCCGGCTACCTACTTTACTTTGCCTATACTACACCTACTGCTAAACTAACCCCCAGGAAACTGCACGCGAATGAAATAAAACGAAAAATGATCAGGTTCAAAAAGGCCGTTTAGGACGTTTTTGGTTCTTTTTCAGCTGCTGCAGCAAAATCAACTGCCATTCCCCCTTGCTACTAGTGACATTGATAAAAAAATGTAAAGGTTTGTTTCGTAAAATTCGCATAGCAGTGGCACAGTGAATAAATAAGGACGTTATATTTTATAATGCGATGTGGCGCATGCGACCTTGACGCTGGCTATTGTTTGATGGTGGCCGAGACAACGATATACATTTGGAATTAATATAAATAAAATAGACATCGAATTTAAATTTATGGTTGACTTTTAAATCTGCACAATCCGAAAACCATTGATAGTCTTGAAATTGGTGATCTGATGGTGAGTTACTTAACTTTGCAATTGTAGTATCACCAATAATCTTTTATGTAGGTATAGATCATTGGCAGTTACATACCCATGCTAATATTGTTTGTTTTATTTATTTAAAATCAACTGTAAAAATGAAACAATTATTTTAAAATAAATAGGCAGCGAGTAGGCATAAAAAAATTACGAGTAGGCACATACTTTATGTTACAAGAATCAGTAGCCACCGCTGATGTGCGATCAATACATATTTACCGGTGATGACCTTTTTGTGACTTTATGAATACGGTGGGTTTGCGAATATGATTAACTATGTACTCAATTGAACTTGTAAGCACAAGATTTTGAATGATATCAAAATTTGGCTTTGTTCGGCAAACATAGAGGTTTGTTGTATGTCTGCATAGTAACACTAATGCAAATTAAGTAGTTAGTATTGACAAAACAAGATGCTTATTATATCAAAAATACTTAGAAACCATACGTGAAGACTAGAATGTAAAAATTATCATCTTAAAGATGGACCATGAAAAATATTCTCGGTTCCAGGATGTTGACAATAGCTCCTGAGGATATTAGGACAGATGTTGCAATATCAATGTCTGATACATCGATGATAAGGAATACGATTCGGTGGGAGGGCACGAGCTTAAGGGCGGTACTGACGTACTGAAACCGGGTCAAGTTACAGGGGGTGGTAGAAAATCACAATTGATCGAAGCTGGGGTCGAGTGGGACATAATGGCCACCTGAGCACGTGTTCAACCGGATACAGAGGGTCTATTGTCTACCGGAGGAAGCGATTTCGACGCCGTTGGAAAATAAGACGCTGATTTTTTTGTGTTCCACCCAGGTATAAGGTGCTGGCTGTTACGTGTGTGGTAAGGTAATAATTTGGGACTTAATGTATGACTCATAAAATATTATGCAAATTGTTGTGTCTCTAGAATCACTAATTTAGAACGCAGACAAGGTACTCGTAGGTGACAAGATAAACAACGTTCGAGTTTGCTAAATAGGCTGTTAATGTCAAATTATTCGTTTCGAGACTCGAGTTATTCGATTCCAAACGAAGACGGATGGAGTGCACTGTACAGCATACTGCATAATAGCATCGACGTTTACAATAAGGAGTACGGGCAACCAAGGCAATGCAATTAGAGGCGCGCTTCTCGGCGGGAAATGGTGCGGAAATTAGTTTTCCATCATTTTCCATATTCAACAAATGCAAAATGCATGGGGAAATAAACACGCGCGGATATTGTCACCGACAGAAAACTGGAACAATCTCCCGTGTGATGTAACAGAGGAAATGGAAACCGCTAATGAGAGTACGATGAACATCTTAGCAGCAAATGTGCGCGATCGAATGTTCTGTTTTGATATTGTACTAGGTTATGTGTAAAAAAATGTAATTAGGTAGGTATACGAGTGTTAGAGACAGATAAATAATGAGCATGATCAACAAATACTTGTGCAGACATTTTTATATTCTATTTAGAGGTAGAGCTACTCGTAATGATGTATTCCACCAGACGTCGCTCGTCACGGTCATCAAACACGCCAGAACGCAACGAGTTTTTTCCATCAACTTACCTAATATGTAATCTGTTCAGTGCTCTATAATTGGTACACTGTCGTTCACACGCGACACATAAATTGCAGTTTTCCGATAATATTAATTCGAAAACCATGACATGCTGAATTCATTCTATTTCAGATGAAGATTAGAGATATAATGCAAAACAGACGGCGTTGAAAGAGACATTACCTAATTACGTATGGCAGTGGCGCGTCGTAATATCGATCGCGAAAACGTAAAAAGATTGAAATAAACCGCATATCGATAGGTATTCAAGGTGTAAACCGCGCCAGTTCCCATCGGCCACGTTTAAATTTAAAAATACAATTTACCGAGGAATTCCCTGCTTTGAATTACATTAAGTGTAAACAATAAAGCGCTAGCGAGCGTATCGGCCGCAGCAGGCGACGGAAGTGCAAGATAAACAATCTTTTTTAGATAAAACGCTGAAAACACTCCATAAATCTGTACGGTTTGGGATCGGGAGCATATCATCCAAAACTGTCAAAGACTACCGACGAATTTTAACGGTGACACAATATAATCACACACATCCGATTATTGACGAAATAAAACCTTTTTTTTGGGCTAACACTTCAACAACACAGCAACCTTTGCAATAATTAAAAAGCTGAGCGCATCCGGTGGCTGTCGATTTTACTGATTGAATTCTGATTTGAATTTTAATTCTATTAGGCTGCGGTATAACATTATTTCCGGTGAATAAAGAATACGATTTATATTGTGACATTCGTTAACCCCAATATGGTGAGTTTTTTTACTTAAAAAATATCACTACATATTGTTTGATGTTGTTGAATCAATTATTTTTACTTCAAATTAAGCCGCTGATTGAACACGGTATTGCACTGTCTAATGTGCGCTTAGCTATCGTCGCATCGCTCGTCTCACCGCGATGTGTGTTTTAAATTGGAGCGTGCTGCGACGTCACTTCCGGTGCCAATAATTTATAACTCACGGCCTCCGTCATTTGTCGAGATGGCGCGCGAGATACGTTTTATCCACGTTTAAATTTAGAACGACTCCTAAGAATATTACAGTGTGATATGACAAATAATCTCCATTTAGCAGTACGGCAGTACTTTGAATTTTTAATACGAAATTCACAAAATGTCGACTTACTTGATTCTGCAAAAAAACACAAAAGCTTACTCATTATCAACAATACGAACCCTCGGTTGTTTGTTTTTCGATAATTTTATGGATTAGTTATCGTCACTTGTTTCATACCCATTTCAATGTCAATCAAGCCATTCTAAATATTTAAACCACCATTCCAAAAGACCTGTGACATTGTTGCTGTGGTGATAACTCAGCACAGAGTGTGTGATAGTTAGTACGCTCAGGGGCTGTATAGTGAAGGACTGCGCCCACGCCGTCCGCCCGCCCTCGCGCTGATAACGTATCAGGCACAATATTTATCAAACACAAGTTAAAACTGTGGAAAATAAATCTTTGAATGGTGAGCATACTTTTTTGTTTTCGGGGATTCACGAATTATTTCGCCTTCGAATTTTACTTTAATTATTTGGACTTTTATAGTAAATTGAAAATCGAAAATCTTTTACCAAATGCAAATAATATGTTTTTTGTTTTTGAAAACTAGATCGTTACTTAGTAGATACGAGGTCGCAACGAACGAAGCGCTTGGAAAACGAGATTACAAAGAGGGGACAATTAAAATGCGCGCCAACTAATAACGGATAATGAAGACTGTGCAAGTATTTGTTTTTGTCGGAGATTCCTACAATGAGTAGAGTGGAGTGCTGCAAATAAGGCAATTAATTGAATTCGGCACTTCAAAGTGCCGCCGACGGGCTTTGTCGGCTCTGCAATCTGACACTTGTATTGATCTTGATGTAGGACGTGTAAATCGGCACTGTACAAAAATGCGAATCGGCATAGACACAGGTAGACTTATCAAAACTCCTTCGTTCTCACCGTCATAGACAAACGAACGATAAAAAACAAAAAAAAACTCTGATGTACGAACACCTGCAAAACTGCGAGTAAAATTATCAAATTACAGGGTATTCTCACGTAAAGTACAAAACCAACCGAAAATATTTCATAACTAAACAAGGTACATAATGCCTAGTTAATAAAAGATACCATTTATTTTACAAAGTTCCATGATAATTAAAGTATAATTACTTGTAATTGTAATTACTGTTATGTTCCACGAATCGCCCACGCTGAAGTTTTACTGATACAAAGTAGATAAAATACAACGTAAATAGTTACACCTAAAATATTTCCATTATCTGAGTATACCTATAACCACTACAAAAACTCCGTATGTACTCCAGGCTATTGTAGTTTGTAAACATGATTCACTTTTTTAAACTTCACCCAAAAGATTTGAGATTTGAATTTATTATAAACCAACAGAAAGTTTTAATGTGCCCATGAATTTTTATCAATGCATTTTGATGAGGTCGATATTAAAATAGCTGTAAAATGACTGCGATAAGCTATTGAAAGCAGAGTACAAACCCTTTTAGCTGACCCCTTATCCTTTATTCGAGTACAATAACATTGACAAGCAAATCCGATTTGGTATCAAGGACACCTGAAGAAAAAGGTCTGATTGAATGGGTACTTTGTAAGGGTCCTTATTACAAGCTTATTGGGGCAAGAGCCCCTCAGGGTAGGGCTCACAAGCACCCTATAAATGCGCATATCAAAGAAACACGCTTTGCTCTTTTCGTGCGCCAACCCTTGAGATGTTTTATACGCCTTTTCTTGTAGTCTTTTATATTCTTTTTTGGCATTCTCATGGACGTACTAGATACAACATAATAATAACTGATAACGATTGAAAAATGTTATCTATGTGTTTATATTTCGTACAGTAAGCATGTCAATGGAAGATTTTGGGGATACCCAGTAGGCTACTAAAACAGATAAAATAAATGAAATGTTAAATATTTAAAATTGATTGACTGAAACTTTCCTACATATTTAAAAGCTTTAAAAATGATATAAAAAAATCTCTTACGTCATCATTATTAAATTTCTTATCCTATTCTAACATCCTCTAAGAAAATTGGTAATTCTAAATTTGAAAAGGTTGCGCACGTGCGCAGGAGTGTAGATCGGGTTGCACCGGAAGCTCCCTGGCTGAAGCACAATGGACGCCGGAAGTGGCCGCTCGAAATGAAGTGACACGTATCTTTTTATTGATGTTGTAGAAAGCTCAATAACTCAATATATTTCATGTTAACATTGGATCCTATTGACAGTTATGACCGTCTGTCTCTTAGGATTGAAAGGAGAAGGTAAAGTCAGTAAACCCGCCTGTAGATTACAAAGAGCTCATTATCAACATCACTAAGATTTTATGGGTCCCAGCATTTATAAAAATACATTTAAGGATGTGCTTAATATAAAGCACCTACCCTGTTTTATTTGATTGAAAGATTATTCTTAATATGCGAGGCTAAACCAGTTTTCGGAGTAAATTATATCTCGATAATTGCAGAGCTTCGTATCCTTAAAAATGGTAATTTGCGTTATCTAGTGTTTAGATTTTAAATCTTAATGACTGATATTTGAGTTCAATTTGCATCGGGCATTGCCAATCAATGTATTTGAATGCGGCAGCGATTATCCAATGACGTCGGATAAAAACTGCTGGTTAGTGGTAGGGTGAGGATATCAGGTGGCACGGGGCGGGGCCATGCTGCTGATAAATCACTGCCAGGATGTCTGTGTCGTCATTGCTGCTAGATCTAGTGCATTGAGCGAGCTATGAAACAACTAGATCGCTAGCTATGCATCCTGTCAGGGTACGCTGCCATAGTACCTACTACCATTTCAATAAAAAAAAGTCTACAGGCATAAATAAAATTAATTTTCGAGCAGCTTTACATGTCAATGCATTTTGATTTTGACTATCGTGATATGAATATGACCTACATATAATATTAAGTAATATTATCCCCCGTGACACAACATTGCCTTTATTTAAAAAGAAAAGTGATCCACTAACCGATTTTACCGGCAGTCTGTACTTGTGCCTTTTATGTTTTGACCACATCACTAAATAAACAAATATGATTGGCTGGCGCGTAATCCGTCCGATGGCAAACACAACTCGTAAATACTCGCTAATGGGCCAATAAGGACGTGATGCAGTTTACTGCCGGTTTGGACTGCTAAATGATTGTAGAGCTTCGAGCTTTAATTGATGTGTTTGCTTCAGTTATAGCCCAAATAATCATCAACAATCGGAGTAATGATTTACATTTCGTTCAAATTAGAAGTATGACATTTAATTATTAAAGGCAGCCACTATAAAGGAACAGACAACAGCAACGGATATTTTTAGTTATCTAGATTTTTTATGTTCTTGGTTGTTAAAAAGACCTCACCATCAAGTCTCAAAGGCCATCGAAAAACTCCATAATAATCGTTATAGTTGATTATAACTGAGGCAATTTTTATACAAAAGGAAATAATCTGTAATGAGATGGTGCTACGAAGATTCCGCCTACGCGCCTGGTACGCTCTACGGCGTAGCACTAAGCATCGTGTGACCATAAAAATATTCAGCAAAAGACATTATTGTTGTCGATTTAGCAACGTTGTTCCTCGGCACACGAGTACGTCCGGCGATTAGTGGCGAGTGCGCAAGCGCGAGGATGTGCTACGATCGCTGCCCCTTGCGACAGCGCGGATGCCGCGAATTGCACCAACAGAACATTAACCATCTAACTACACGCTTTATTAATACAAGTGCATTGCAAAATATTGAATATATACTGTATTTTTGTGCGTTAACCTTCAGATACGTCGGCCCAGTTGCATTCGTTTGTAACGCTCGAGTTGACACGAGGACGATTCGAGAAATTCACAGGTGGTATCAACTTTTGCCGATGGTATGTGTATTTGATACTTTGGAGACTTTCACTGATAAGCGCTATCAATTAGAGCACTTATTTAAACGCGATAAAAAATTCTTATGACGTTGTTACTCGTAGGTACCATAATTTACAGTAACTACACTCACCGCGCCAAATATACAGCGGTTCCAGGTCTGCAGGGTCATTAGACCGGGAACTGGGGTGTAAGAACATAATTCTTATCCGGAATCCCAATCCGCCATATTGGTTCATTCACAAAAACACTTCACTGTATCAGACCGTTTTCATCCGCAGGTGAAAAGCCCGGTTTCCTATTAAAATTAAAAATAATAAAATTATAATTCCAAATTCAAAAACCAATGATGAGTGAAGGAGAAAATAAGCACGACACAGAACTTTCAAGTTGCTGCCGAAGTAGTAGAACAATGGCAAAGATGAGTAACCAGCGTGCGCGTGGACTGGACACTGAGGTCATGCGCACATTCTACTGACGGAGGTGAAGAAACAAATGGTAGGGGCGTAAGTCAGTCAGTACCACGAAAAATCCTGAACGCACACTATGACCTAATTGAAGATATCACGTCTGTTATATTGTTCAAAATTTTCAAAAAGTCAAGCTTTTTCAACTTCTTCTTTCTATTTAAATAGTAAATTACTCAAGATGTACGGGCAAAATGGCAATTGCTAAAGATGATATTCAGTTTAAGGGCTATTTCAATATGAATGGATCCTTATAAGCGGCCATTTGGAAAGAAACGATGTAGCCATAGCTCTACTGTAATTTAGGAAAGACTTGTAGCATTCAAAAAATATTTTAAGTCTTTTATTTAGAGAAATAAATATATACACTTTGTGGTTGGTGTATTGTATAACATACGTAATATATAAAACCTAAATAGCTCAAGATGGCTTCAGAACAGCCAACATAATGTAAATAATGGACTCTACAATTTCATAATAACCAGTGTTTCCAAATTAACTCTAGAACTAATTGTACAAAACAAGAACAATGTTATCTAGGTAAGTATAGTAACGAAAATTGCGTAATTGTATGTAAATTACTGGTAAATATAATCCATCCCACAATTTAGCAAATTGCTGGTTTATGGTTTTTGCAAGTTCTTGGTCATGTCACGGTTGGTGTGCCGAAAATTGCGAAGATGACACAGTGGCAGAAGAGCCAGCCAGCCTCGGGGCGGCTGAAAGAGAGCGGAAAAACTGCGCCAAGGTCGGCCGAGTTGCGCCACAATCGCGCAGCCGACTGGAAATGATGTGCAGTGCGATATGTGAACACTTTGATGCTTCAGTGAGAAATATGATGCTTCGATACGTCGAAGTATAAAGGATTTTTTGTATACGAATAAATAAGATGATAAGTAATTTAAAAAAGTCACTAGCGATCGATTATTGTAATCGTGATACTTAGGATTTTCTGTTTTCTATATTCAACTATCAGTAGTCGATTTGCTGTCAAGCTTCGATTAGACACAAAAACAAGAAAATACGAATTGCAGCAGTAAAAGTATCACTTTGATATCGTTATAAATGAGCACACAATGTTTACTTTCCAATGCAAATTACGTTTATCGTCGAATGCACCGATAAAACTTAAGTAACCAACTTCGTAAACGTGAACACTCGTTTATGAAGTTATCCAAATAAACATGTATGGAGCATGCACTCCGGAAAAGCAAGTGGACGTGTAAATTGGTTGTCCAAACGTCTGAAAGCCGTGAGACCACCCGTGCTAACGACTGCGTAGAGGACATCTTGTCTCCTAGCGTAATTTATTATTTCAGTAGCGAGCGGCCGCGGCATCCAGTCAAAACATCCCGCTTGCATGATTTACTACGCAATAAACACGCAGTTTTATATCTAATGGAAATGGGCCTTTATCCGTGAGATTATGCAGGCACCCCTGATTGTAAAGTTTGATTCATTATATCTAGCCCCTGGATTCTAAGTATGGCTGTTCGAGACCTATCTCACGGAGACTTCCCGTATGTCATTGCGTAATATGTGCTTCCGCTGAAATTTATGCGTCAATTAACCGGCGATGCAAAGAGATTAACTCTTCAAATTATAGAGATCGCTGCTGTCATATCAGCGGGGATAAATGATGAGGGCAATCTAACTTATGATGTTTAATCTATTTTTCCTTGTCGTTTTGCTGAACCAGTAATTTGAAGATTGTTCTTAGAATTAACTTGACTATAGGGTTTCAGTACTAATATATGGTATCTAACAGCTGGAATCTCTGGAAATTAAACATTGGCCATTAGATCATAAACGGCACTATAAGAATAATAAAACAAAACGCAGTAAAAAGCAAATTATTCTCGTTTATGGTATCGACTGTGGGGTTGGTTTCAAGCTCGTAACAATAATTGTCTGGGTATCGTGAACAGTCTTCACAAAACAGATAAGCAGTCGATTCACTTATCTTTACTACCCAATACAGGGGTGATTGAGACGAAAACGAGTCACTTGTTGCATATTTGCAATTATTTTGAATACGATATGAACGCGTATGTCGTAATTACGTACTAAATAGTGGAGAGGTTGCTATAGTAAAGCTGTTTTAACATACTCCTACACCTAATTTAACAATAACACAGATCGTATGAACGGAAGGGAAATATAAGGTATAATTTATTTTGTAACGAAAACCCGCCATCACGTAGGTCCTGTCGTCAAGTCACCGATAAATAAGTTACAGTAAGTTATTAATTATTTTATTAGATGATAAATTACTATAATATTGTTCTTCGACAACAATGTAAAACCAAAATTATGACCGTTACGGCCATAAAGTTTGAAGGAAATGGAGAAGCGCTTTCTTTTTAAAGTGCTTACTGGTTTTATGAGCCAACCATCTATAGAACTCATTACAATACGCATAAAACACAATAGGTAGGTAGTTAATATCTTGTAGCTTTTTCTATGATAGATGTAGCGCGCATGATAAGTACCTAGTCTTACCATTTTATTGGTTTGTGATGTCATTAGTTGAATATTACCTACGCTCATTAAATAAATAAGTATGAGAAATGTGACTAACTGAAGCTTTATTTTCCCCAGTTGCAGTTTCCTGCGATAAAATGAACATTTTGGCGTACTTTGGATTGACACATCGAGATTGGTATAAAATATAACAAGGCAAATAGAAAATGAGCAAAGTGTTGCCTGTAGCGAACGACTGGATAACTTCAAACAACTAGGAGTCACCTTGGAGCCAACTTTGATCCAGAAGCCGAAAGATTTTGGTGTGACAAATGGATGAGGTACCTAGCTGTAGTATTTATGGTCCACGTGCAGTAGCTAAATACCGACAATCCTACCGGCTGCGCTATGTATTGTTTCTTATAAAATCCAAAGTACCTAAGTTATTATGGGTTATTCCCATGGAGCCCACCGGCCGGCCCACCAGTGGGCCATATTGCAAGTATTTATTCGGTGCCACATTCAGTGCACATTGTCAAGCCGCGAGCGAGACTCCATACCCCCGGAGATCTTACACCGAGCTCGGTACATTACATATTCTGCTACACTTCATACGTTTTTAATGAACGCCAGTATTAAACCTCTGAAAACTTAGAAAACCGTGGTATATAACAAGCTGATTATACTAATAGATAATGTACTCACCAGTATTGTTGTTGTTGTTGTAGTGGTGTGCTGGCGGGATGTAGTCTGGCAGCTCGGGCAGGCAGACGTTGCTTTCGTACATGTTGGGAGGCACGTTGGCGAGCAGAGAACGCTCCTTTTCTACATCTGTTCAGACAAACACAAATGTTAAACTTATGTATAACCACTAAAAGGTAAAGACATAAGACATAATCCATGGCTTACCAAACCAAGCTAACCCTGGCGCCAATTATCAGTGTACTACAACTAACAAGGTCCTTTCCAATCATCGCCTCCTACTTTAGTAGGTATTAGAAGACCCAGTGGTCATCGCGTGTCGTTTCAAATGCTTATGAGCTAATTCGTGTAATGGAACCCGAGACCCACCTCGGATTACACGCGTGTATTAACCCTAGAAAGCTAAGCAGATTTTTGGTCTTTGTATCCTGGAAGATGTAAAATGAATTTCGAAAAATATTTTTCGTATGACGTATTTTTTCGTATGACGACAAATATTGACCAGTCTTTAGCACCAGCGTAATGGTAATTTAAATAAACAGATACACTTGTTTTTTTTATGTTTAGGTATTTACCTTTTTGTAGTATTTCCAGGTGTTCCCAGAGTATGTCGCCCATGAACGCCGGCGCCCTCGCCACGAACTCGTCGCGGCCCATCGCACAAATGTCCTTGCCTTGCGCACGTGCAAACTGCTGGAGTGCAACACCTTCGAGAGAGAATTCGCGCGCAGCCCAACGGAGCCACGCTACCACAGCAGCTTCGCTCCATTGTCGAGGATCTGATGGGCAAATAAAAAATTGAACCACGAACACACACACAGACATGTTCTTTATTCGTGTATGAACTTGAAAATGCATACCTAGTCAGTAAAATAAATATTGACGATGCATATTGGTCCTAGTGAATATGCTGGTTTGTTCGTTGGGAAATACCCAAATACCGTTTCATGGAAATATTTGAGTAGGCCCAGCATTTTTTCAGCGTTTAGGGTTAACCGAATGATCCGCATGTTTGGATGATTGAGCCAAATGAACAATCAATTCAAACCGTTTTTGAAGATCTAGCTAAATAAATCTTATCGACTTGATTCAAAGACCTCGTAGATCACTCAAAGATCTGTTCGATGTTTAATGATGGTAAGATCAAAGTATTGGCAGTCCTAATTAGAATTCCCTATAAAACATTAGTAAAGCACACAATAGCGCGGGCGGATAGGGCTGCAACATCAACAATTAGCCGAGCGGCCCGCTTGCCCAACAACGGAACTTGCCACATGCACGCGCCGGATATCGCCCGACCTTGAGGCCCGAATGTATGCGCCTACAAATCGCTCCTCTTTTTTACTGATGATAAAGGATTTCTAATGTGAAACACTGGGTACTTTTATGCAGGTTGAGGATAACGTACTACATACTTCTTATCGGTTACCTACTACAGTATTGACGTATAGTATTCCCCAAAATATTATAAGCCAAACTAAATTCAGCGTTATTGCATTTGGATAAGTTTCATAATTTTGTACTAAGGAAGTATTTCGATCAGAGTTATAAATAGTAAACGTAGAATTCCGTCACAAAGTTTGATCTATACAGTTTACCCCAACAATCGCATTCATCTTAGTACTCTTCAGTCCCTAATTTTACTAAGTATTACACGAGTTCTGAGAACTATCTAAAGTGCAATAGGAGAGGAAAACGTGAGCACAAATCAATCACAGTCACA
The DNA here is from genome assembly GCA_918843925.1 of Eulithis prunata. Classification (NCBI taxonomy): domain Eukaryota; kingdom Metazoa; phylum Arthropoda; class Insecta; order Lepidoptera; family Geometridae; genus Eulithis; species Eulithis prunata. Next base: position 5,093,860 of record OU974024.1, on the reverse strand, counting down.
TATTCTGAATTTTCTTCTGCGCGTCTACAGAGGAGAAAAAAGTAGCTCGATACAAATGGAATTACAGTGTTACTATGTCACAAATTGCGTCTATAGGCCCATAGCCGAAATAGAACAGCTGACATCCTTAAACTGATGATAGGACACGACACGACCAAACTTCTCTGAGAAAATTGTTTGTAGAGATTTCGAATTTTGTCTACTAAGTAGTTATTACTAATTTATGGGAAGATATTGATAATCAACTTATTGATTGTTTTATTTTCCACTTATTTATCAATCGACATTCAGTAAATCTGTAAGTTTAGCAAACTTTTTCTCGTAGTTAAAATATCGACCATTCGTGCTACAATGTAATGTCGGTAAAGTGAATGAGCTGTTATCATCTAAACTATGTCGAGAACTTGAGTTTTTCCCTTGCCAGGCGAGAGCTGGCTAATAGTGAATAATTAGTTTAATTATGGCTTTTAGTCGATGGTGGCCGGGAGACTTCGGTGTTTATATTGCGGAGACCAATGACTGGGAAAACGTACCTTCACTTAACTTAATTGGACGAGAAAAAAATAGCGATGGCTTGAATTTTCTAGTGGAAGAATTTGAAATTCTATTTGAAGCCAATGGTTATTAGTTTGTTGTTTCGTAAAATGAATAATGTGCATTTACGATGTTTTCATATTCGCCGGCTTTAAGTTAAGTGTTACTACGTCACAAATTGCCTCTATTGAATGAAAAATTAGGTATATAACATATTTTCTAAAATAATTTTCGGTTTAATTTCTAATAGTTAGCAATATAAATGTGACTATTAGGTATTTTATAATTATCCAACCAGTCAGACCGAATACATTTGTACTGGGATCAGATAAAGGTGCACCACTTAGATAACTACATGAAAAGAGCAATATCGTTAAAAACCTGAGGGAACTTTTAGTTATCGAGAACGATTCTGATCGAGACATGTTTGTTACTCATCGATACGATCTGACGAACATCGAGTATGTAGAGAGACTGCTCAAAAGAGCTGTTTGTTTATCACTTTACCGATTTTTAAGATTTCAATACCTCTATAATTCAGTTGGGTTCTATTACCTAATCTAATTTGAAGGGCATAGAGTCAAACTAAATAGCAGTTTTAATGGCTAATTAATAAAAACACAAAACAAGCTTGTTAATTATTCTGACTGCTATCAGATCACAAATTAAACTTGTGTGCTAGATCAATAATGTATCTTTAAATTTTGAGAACGACCACCTGGTATGTGGTGGTATACATAAAATAAGAAGGGCATAGTCTTTATTGGTGTTTTCCATTTAAGTCGCTTGTTTGTCAAGTACTATCGAATTCGGGTTTATTACTAAGTTTATGACGTTGAACAATTAACGAATCAAGTTGATTTCGACTACACTTTATTTATAATGCACGATAAATAAAGGCTTTTTGATAAGGCTACAAGTACTTTTAATTACTACAATTTGTTGTATTGGTTTTTGCCTCGAGTAAGTTTTATTTCATGTACCTACATTTGGCGCTCTCAACTCAAAGAAAACTCCTTCTTCTTCTAATTCTAATAAAAAAACCATTGTTAACGAGATAGATTTGCATACATTGTATGCGAATGCGCATTTCGTTAGATGCGCGGGCGCACCGGAAGCGCGAATAGACACGGCACAGACGCACGCACTTCCGCCGCGATCGGCCGTCGACCCTCCACTTGTCATGAGTGGTCTTAGTGTCTCGTTATAGATAAAGTGATAACTTTATCAAAATATTAAATATAAAACTAACATGATATACAGGGGTAATTATTGCAATATCAGCCAGGTGATGAATATTTATTGGCATGTAATTTAGATATGGAGCTCTAGAAATCTTCATAACTCACTAAAAGGCATACTGTACCTACTGATGCATTACTCTTTTAAATGATTTTTTGTCTGAATGCATAATCCTAATAGATGCGCATAAATGTAAAACCAAACATCTACTTTGGTGGGCTTGCAATCTAGCCAAGAAATTGGCATCATCTGCCCAAGTTTCAATACAAATATCGCGCAACGTTGCCAGTGCCACCAACAAAGGCCGAGTGTGTGGCGCAGGCGCTCGGAACAATAACGTGTCGCATACAATAGGCGTTAGCACACTGACCGACACCGACACGATACTAATATGGCAGTGGCTCCAACAAAAATATCGGTGTCGGTGCTGACGCAATGACAGTGTTTAGTACTAAATGTTTGCTATTAGCTCTCCGCTGATATCGTGTCGGTAGCAGTGTGAAAACGCCCATTAGCATATGCAAATCCTACCTTGTATCGTACGCCGTGCACTCTACACACTAACAGTTTTTGCTTGTAACCAGTAAATTGAAAAAGAAACAAAATAAAAAATATCGCGGAACAGTGAATGTCAATTTTTCTTCGAAAGAGTCGCGAAGTTTTTTTTTGTAACGCAAAATGATGTTTGCTGGTTGGTTCTTATACTTGTATCAGTTATAGGAATCGATAAAGAATAATAAAAAGTTAGAATAAGCAACGCTTACAATAATAATTAGAACATAACAGAAAAGTTTATTCATCTCTCAGATCTTTGAGCGTCTTATGTTTAAAGTTATTTAGATATGGTTTTATGGCATTTTCTTCCTGAACATAAAACGATTTTGAATGATTTTATTAAAACGACGATCTTCACATGCCCATGAAAGAACCGTTACCTCTACAGTTTTACACCTAATCTTCACGCAATTATGCTTAATAACAAAACTTCAGTGTGAAATGATTTCAAGCATTTCCGAGACCCTGAGCGGCACTTACGTTTATGTCCCATCAGAAATGATAGTAGCATAAAATATGATCACTAAGATCTATTTCAGCTGAGCACCTGACTAGAAGCATTTAATTTTCTCTAGTTATATCTTCTTAGATAGGCCTGCATTATACGTACCCAATTAACTACGTTATTAGTGATTTATTGGAAGGTAAGTCAATTTTGGCGTTGCATTATTACGAGTTATGATACCGCGTGCGTGATTGTGATGTCTGTTTCAGTGCATTTTGCTACGGTTACTAGAATAATCCCAATGAAATTTACTTTTCTATAATCATCATCAGATGATGAAGATAATTAAATTGAAGTCGGTTTACCCAGTCTAAAGCTTATCTAAAATTTTCCGTTTAAATGTGAAGATTTACCTTTCGGCACGCCGAGACGCAGTTGCTCCTTCTCCCATGAGGCGAAGGTAGCCTTCAGCGCCTCGGCCATCTTCTTGTTGGTGCCGGGCGTCAGCGGCGGCACCTGTGATGGGATGTCTGTAACAAACAAGATATAAAATTACTTTAAAATATATTAAAAAGTAAGAAAGTAAAAGACAGTAGCAGATTCATCATCATATCAGCCTGTAGAAGTGCACTGCGGGCTATATCCCTTTCTCATACACCTTTCCATCCATCGACTTTTACGAGAAGTCAAAAGCTTTCGATCTCATCATTACAAAAATAGAGATGCAAAATACTACAAAAAAACCCCTCTATAGCTAAATAAAATAGAAATCGAAAATAGTTCAGATAATGCATCGTTTGAAGAAACTTGAAGTTACAAATAATATAAACAAAAGATTTTACACCGAGAAATCGGATCCAACATATCAGAGTGCATTTCAATTTGGCTTCGATTGCGATGAATGAACAGTAATGTACGATCACATCCGCATATTTCATTGATTACATTGTAAGTACGTAAATGATAGTGCGTGTGTGATATTTACGCATACAGGACACGTGATAAGGACTAGGTACCTACAACTCACATTCATATTCTGACCTATACGGACTCAGAGCTACCAATGTAACTAGTTTGAGCGAGAGTTAGAATGACTTGCCAATTGCCAGTCATTTCAAAATGGAAGGTGCTTTTGAAGTTCATTAGAACATCAGGTGAAAAGTGCTCTGGTTTTGATTATGAAGTTACACAATCAAGATCTTTATCTGCTGGATTAATTGCTTTATCTACAGCATTTAAGCCGAGCACCGAAGAACAAATTAATAGCCGACTTTTTGATACGTGATGGTCTCGAATAAAATAAATCAGAGATAAACAAGCCAGATTGAATGTTGCATGTGTGTGTGACGTAGCTTCATTCATAAGTGCGTCTGGTTCTCTTTCAGTGTGTGGGAGTGCATAGCTGTGTGCGTGGCAGCTTGCACCTGCCGACCAGTTCTGAGATGCGGAGATTTGTGCATCTCTCCCACGGTCGCTGCCCTGCCTCTGATAGCTCTAGCTGAATCTTCGATATAATTTAAATTTTTAGTATATTTTTCCTTTCTTAAACCTTCTTAGGCTTTTTATGCTATCTACTCTAGAAAATTAGAATAACTGCAATAGTACCACTTTGAATATAAAAACTGACCTTTATTACTGTGCTAATAATGTTATTCTTCAAAATTAATTAAACTCGAACTCGCAGACATTACGTCTCATTTCAAAAATATTCTCCTTTCATTCGGTGCCCAAATAATGGAAATAAAAAGCTTTATATTCACTTTCAACTTCGCTGCACAATCCGACTTTATTAACCTTCATTTGATTCCCTAACAAGGTCGTTAGCAAAAGAAATCGCTGTCTTTATATGCATTATAAACACCTGTTACTCGCACATATGTAGTTAAGCTTTGTTATAGCGTATCAAGTCAAGGTGTTGGCGATCAAGAATCACGAGGTCATTAATTGCGATCATCTCTCGCATTGTGATTTACTCGGTTTATATTTTATTCTTGGGTATTTTGTATTCATGCTGCAGCTGCACTTGACTCATGATTATTGCGAATACTGGTATCTTTCTACTTGTTATGTGCGAATAAAATTGATATATTGAGTCATTGAACTTTATTGCTTCTATAAGAGTTATATATTTTCTAGAGGAAAACATCTTTCTAATCAAAAAACGTATTTTATAGAAATTACGGAAAACTGATTTTAGAATACCTGTCGGAGACAAAAAAGCTGCTAACTTAATTTTGAATATTTTCCTTGAGTTAAGGGGTTTTCATCTAAAGGTAGGTAATATGAACTATCTTGTTAAAATTTAAGCGATATATCGGCTTCTTATAACGATATATCTTATCATCGGCTTTGAGGTAAACAAATATGTAAAATGAAATCAATTAATAAAGACAGACAGTGTAATTTTAGACTATAGAATTTTAATTGCACTGTGTGGATTGCAGTTAATTAATATGGCGTAGGACTACAACGCATGAACAGTAGTTATATATATATGTGCAAATATAGAATCAACAACACCTAGGTTTATAAAGATTTTAGTATTATGAATACCTACTCAGTGTTTATTTATTTCTTTCATTTTGTCTAAGGGTGTGTATTATGAGTTGTAGCAGAAAAAATGTTGACACCGACGTGAATAATTATATAATTTAAAATTAATTTTGAAAAAATATGTAAGGTCTATTTAGGTGTATACAATCATGAAGCAAGTAGCTTTTTAGAGAATGAATATGAGTCTCAGATGTTCTGTATATTCCAACAAACGATTCTCACAAATAATTTTAGTATCCATATAAAAGTGGATAAGGTATTTAGTGAATGTTTGCGTCCGAATTCATTTCATAGGCGAAATAAAACTAAAATTTAATTAATCTGTAAAGTGGACAGTTGAAGAGGATCAAACAGTGTTTGAATATTAAATTGTAATTTGGTTTATAAGCGTCAATAAATCTTGTAGGATCAAAGTCACCGCATATTATAAAATGTAATGTTTTATTTATTTTAAAATTATGAAAAAAACGTGTCGTCAACATGCTTTCACTGCTTTAGAAATATGCAGCCGCCCCCGTGCTCGTTAACTTTGTACAAGTGTTTAGGTCAGGGCTTATGTTTTTGAGAAAAGATGAAAAGGCACAGAAGGTGGCATCTATCACTCAGTTATTTTTATTACTATACTATTATGTCAAAAGATTACAACCGAAAAGATAACATTGTTCGGATTCAAGAGAGACATCATTTCACTGAGTTTACTTTATGAGTAGCTACAGGAAAAAGCTTAGAGTGGTCTTCTTATTTTAGCATCTTACACAAACACAAATAAAGTGTATTTTATTAATAAATATGAAGTCGTCTAGATCTTATGAAATGTTTTAATTGTCTGAGCAAGATCATGCAATTAGTGCAACGGAGATAATACGCCGTGGCGAATGTTCGTAAATAACATGCTGGTTGACATTAAGCCCAGGAATGGCATTTTTTAAGATTCAGCACAAAAACTACAAGCCGAGACTTCCGTTTCCGTAATTAAAGTAATGAATCCAAGTGATTTCGGTTTAATTGTGCCGTAAGTTTCCGATGGCTCCCATCCGTTCTAGACCGCTATTTTAATATTAATTTCCTTTTTTAAAGACACCTGCTAAAAAAGTGTACCATACCTACTACAACCATAAGTTCCTACAATATTATGGCACTTTTATCAAAATTCAGACTAAAAATATGAAGATTTACGAGTAAACTCTATACTTAGCGTGCGTGAGAAATGTTTTCCCATAACTTTACAAAAAGTTCTAACAAAGATGAGGTCATTGTAACACTGTATCGCATCGTACCATATCTATTCTATGGTGATACTAAGAACCAGGCATTGTTGAAGTAAGACAATCGCCTCACAATCTTCGATCGAGGTCTTGGGGCGCTTCGAGGCTGAACATAAGTTAGGTAATGGTCTTATTAGTACCATCGGAGTGGACCGAATTGTGAATGGCAAAGATAACAGCACAAAGGACCGGAGATGCGCGCCGTGGCCTGCGGCCAAATAACTGGAAGGACCTTCAAACCAAAGCTTGATAATTCAGCTGAAGAATTGAACAGTAGAGGTAAAGCTAACTCATACATCTCACAATAAATCTTACGAACGAGACGTCTATTAGGTGATTATTACTAAACCGTCTATTTAATTTTCACATGATATCTTAGTACTCTGCGGCGATATTTACACGTAAATAAGCAAGCAAGTACGAGTATGCTATCATGAAATACACTAAGGCAGTAAAATATTATGAAGATGCATATCGATACAAAAGTTTCGTTATTATAACGTGTAGGTTCTACATTGTTCTCTTATCATTATTATCTAGAACATTAAAAAGGAAGAATGGCACGCAACAGGCGTTCCACATTTCTATAGGCTCGAGACTCGAACTAATGTTAATGCTCAGTGGTTACAGGTAACAGGTGGTTAACAAGGGTGCCTCGAAAGGGGAATGCTTAACCGACACTTGTTGCGACCAGTATTCCATAGGCATTGATGCTAATGCAAATGCAATAGCTTCATTATGTTAAATTGTACCATTATCGACGCAGGCCTTTAGAACTTATCGCTTTCCAGTGCGTGAGTTAGAATCCCTCTGATTTATTTATATTACTACTAAGTGCCGCCCGCGACTTCGTTCGCGTCCCGTTGGATCCCGTTAATTTTTCGAGATAAAAAGTAGCCTATGTGTTAATCCAGGTCACGGACAATATATATTCCAAGTTTCATTCAAATCGGATCAGTAGTTTTTGCGTGAAAGAGTAACAAACATCCATCCATCCATACTCACAAACTTTCGCGTTTACAATTTTTTTTTTTTTATGATAAAAGTAACGGAACAAACTAGGAAGGATATTAGGATAGGATAGGATTGCGTTTGGGCATTTTAAGAGTACTTATTTAAATAGATAGTAAGTACATAGTTGGTTCTTGATTGGCACAATGCAATCCAGAACAAAAGCTCACGCCATTTTTACCGACTCCATTGTTCGTTTGAACTTTTAACGTCGCGTCGCGTGACGTGTGCGGCGCGTGCGCTGTTTCGCATTCAAATAGCTTCTTTTACTGCTCATAATTGCTCTAAATGCAATATTACTATACGATGTTTTAACAGCGGTCTAAGACAGAAAGGTAATATGACTTGATTTAAATTTCACGGATACAATCGTATGGAACGATTTATAAATGTATATTGACCATTCATCTGTCGAAGTCATAGGTATCACACCCTTCAAGTCGTTCGACCATGACGAAGGGTTCTTTCATAATGCGGTAAATATGTTATTTTCAAACGGCTCCCTGCTCGTTCATGTGGAAAATGAACGTTTTACATTGCTGCAAGTATCACATATTAGTACTTTATAGTAAGTTATCTAATCATTCTAGCATTTTATTTATAAACTACCTATCACGTCATGTGTGTAAGAAAAAAAGTTTCAAGTTATTAGCTGACCCAGTGTAAAAGTAGTTGTAGTTATAGTGATAGAGGCTGCTGGTCACGAATGTAGGCGAGAGACCTTTGCTCAATAGGCGAAGCGGTGACGGCGGCGGCGGCAGCGGCGCGGTGCGCGGTGGTAGCGAGCGCTGCGCGGACGCATCATCTCATTGAGCGCGCACCGGATGGACCAATCAGCGGCATGAATGGACGCCCCCGCGCCTTAGCTATGTGCGTTATTAGCTCCCGTACTAGATGCCACTGTTTCTTTGTTATCTCTGTAAATTGTTATGACTTTTTATGGTATATGGAATGTGTTGAGTCGTAAATCCGCTGTTTGTTGCCTCATTGATAGCCATTGTTCGTCCTATGTGAGAAAGGATTCTCAGCTACTGTTGACCGGTTGCATTGTTTAGCTCGTTAGCTCAGAGGTGATACCTCCTAGCAGATAACGCTTCTCTGCCGGCTGTCCTGTCCACCAACCTGCCTGGAGGTTTCTGACTCAGTCAAGCTAAAGTAATCTGATTCAATTGACGTTAATGCTGGTTAATGGTTTCTCTCCGCCAGTAATGATACTTCAAGGACTTTGCTTTCCTGTATTTCATTGAAAACAGTTTTTTTCATCTTGTTGTTTCTCTGTGCTCGTTCCTCAGTTTCGTGAGAAATGTGAGAACTGCTTTATGTAATTGAAACGGCCAGACCTTAACATTGCATTCCTAATTCCAATTCTATTCTCTCGCAAAATTACATCTTTCACAGCCTCGTAAAATCCAAATGCAATTGGCCTGACCCCGCGTCTACGAATAGCGTTTGTATACAAACATTGTTTTAGTTCTCAGGTTATGAGCACGCATTCAAGGTCTTTACTTTCAAGATCATCAGAGCATACGAGGAGCTGGTAATTACCGTAATGTGGCCGGTGGTTGCACAAGGCACCCTGCCACCGGACACGCGATGTTTCTAAATAGATATGTACTGTATATCGAAGGAAATTAATATTGCGAGAGCCCTGTTTGGCTTTGTTTACTGATAATTATTATTTATGAATAAATTGATTAGTGGTTTTACGGGACTACACTGATTTTAAACTTGGATTTTTAAAGAATAATAATAGTGATGCAGTATGTATGATCTTTATGTAAAAGTCTCTATCATAAGTTTTAATGGGGTTTCCGTAAGTAATCATTTCAAAGCGGATAAAATTATATTTAGGCAACATTTAAAACATTAAAACGTTCAAAGGTCGAGCTAAAAGTGTTTACGCAAATCAATTCACTTTTACAGAAATCGAAACTCTATTAGCAAACGATACACGATATCCAATTATAGTAAACCAGTATTTTCATTATTTTTCTATCGGTTCCGCCGGCTTCACATTCGGGACAAGTGCACGTGAAACCGAGAGCGTGTCTGCTTGCGTCATCTCTTTGCACAACTTTGAAGGATCTTCATAATGGATGCTACACAGACTCGTATGAATGTATTCCCAAATAAAAAAAAACATGTGTGTAATTCACACGTGGTAGAAGTGAAACCTTCAAAAAGACTTTCAAATCACAAACGATGCTAAATAAGTTTTCACTTAAAAAAAGTAGCAAAAAGTGAGTTTGCACGAGACTTGAACCCACACACTAGGAGCTAGTCTCGATTCGATGCAATCCGTTAGACCGCTTGGCCAGCAGTCTCCTTAGAATGCGTACGAAAATTAGGGATCTCTCTTCTCGTATCCTCGGTTTTTCGTTTCATCCATTTTCAAATCATAACGGTGCTAAAGAAGTTTTCACTTCAAAATTGGTTTGTATGCTGTACCCTGGTGCCCAAATTAGGATGTCCGCAAACGTAACGTGCGTTATCAAGAATAAATATATTTCAAAGAAGTAAGTAATTTTAAGGTATCGCATATTCACCGCCCTTGTACGGTTTCCATCAAAACAGAAAAAAAAAGCGGTTGTGGGAAGCCATTTCTGCGTGAGATAAAACTATTCATCTTCTTTTTTATACCATCATCTGTTTCTTCGTGTATTTAGTTCCTGCATCGCATGTTGGGGGTAGCAACAGCCGTGGAAAAAAATCCACTCAGTTCATATCTTTTGAAATCATCATCATCAATCATCAATCAATATCATCATCCATTCCATTACTTATATAATAACAAAAAAAATATCAAAATAAATAAAACTCTTTTGAAGCTGACCGAGAATCAACGCACAGCCTAAACCATAAGACCTAAAGGGATGAAATTTGGAGGGTAGTATCCTTATGTAGTGTAGGGGTGCAAAAAGAAAGGAATTTTGAAAAGTCGCACTCTAAAGGGTCTAGAACGCGAGCAACGCCGCGGGCGACGGCTGGTATTATATAAAACGAAGTAAACGTTGAAAATGATAGTATTAAGCCTTGGAAACTTACCCTTTGGCTTACTGAAAGCTTTCATGATGACTTTGATTCCCATGCCTGCGATGACCGCCGTCGCCGTATGTCTGCCGCGGGCTTGTGAAGTCCGAAATTACGCCAGACAGGCTGACACTAAACGTCCTTTTAACTTATATTATTTTTAATATTTATTTACAAGGTTGCATAAACTATATTCTTAACTTTAATAAGATCAATAAATATCACACTGTTTTGAGTTTCTTAGTCCGATCAGTCTAAACACTCTTCACTGTTCTTCATTTTGTCAAAGTTTTTATCACGTCACGGTGGAAAAGTTTATGATTGTTTTATTGTTCATGTTTGACTAATTGTACGGCACCTGTTGGAAACATATAACGTCATATTGCTGGATTTGGAATAAGATTCCAGTAGAATTGTTTTCATGAGATGAATACGTAAGCTTTTTTGTCATTGAAAATTCCTGAAAATAATAATAACTTGGGTTGGTGATAAGAGTATCGTTGCACGCTCAGAATATTTAGATTGCATGCTACAACGACGTCTAGAGTAATTGAGTTGGAATTTTTTTTGATAATTTTTTATAGTCATCCTTGTAAGATAGTTAAATGAGCAACCGACAACCACCCGATATTTAAATTGCGGCAAACATTTCCCACAGGTGCCCAGAACGATCCGACACACTCGCTTCCGGCCTTGTACCCCACTCACCCCGAAAGCTACCCACCCCCGCTCACCCTTATTCTCACCCTCTCTACTCTGCGGCCGTTGTTCCCACAAAGACCGCTGGCCCGTGACGAGCAATTTCGCTAGTTTAAGTGGTTTGTGTCGAAGTGCATTATTTGCATACAGACAGTTTACTACTTTTTCCATTACAAGGGTTCGTTGTTCGCCTAGGAATAAATTAGTAAGTAACATCTTGTATGTTAGAAAGATGTCGTAATATCAAGGTATAGGTAATAAAGAAAAGTAACCGATAATAACGCTAGGACTCAACTTGTAATAATAATATTGCCATGGATTTAAATTGTCGGTTACAAGGATCTGAAGTATGTGGGATCGACGCTTTTCAATAAAACTAAAGTGCTAATCATCAGTTTATAATAAACGTTGTTTACTTTACTAATTTATTCATGTTTCAATATCTCACACAGAGCGTATAAAATAATAAAACGGTTACAATATACCACAACAGGGGTTCAAGGGTTAAGTGCCAGTAAACATCTTCATTTCGTTTTAATAACTGATCAGAAGGGGTCAGAATTGGTTTGTGGATGCATTGAGTAGGTACATACTTAAATATTGATCTGATATAATGCTTTTTAATGAATTCCATTGAAACTTTTAATACTTACGTTCTCACGAATGTTAACGCTCTTCGTGGAAGGATTACTGATCATTATCAGTATAGGATCTTCAAAATTTAATTCCTCAAGTTTAGGAAAGCTATTATTCTATGATTAATAATAGGCTAGGCTAAAGACTAGGTAAAGACAAACTTTTGTGATAGAAATAAGTACCTAATTAGATATTTTTTGTAAAAAAATCATTTTGAACTTCTCTCACTGTTAGATGCTTTTGGAATACAAACATCTATAAAATATGCTCAGTAGATGTTAATAAACTGGAGAGTAAAGTAAGGCGAAAGTATTAGGTATCTAAATAAATAAATGACTTATTGCAACAAATACAGTTAAGTAGGTACTTGGGCAACAGGATTGTAACCTCCTACTCAATCTAACTTACTTTAGTAGTGATGGGGGCGACGAATTGCCCCCAATCAAAATCACATTTAGTCATAGATGCAACATCACTCAAAATTACGTTGTACATCATTCATTCGCATTCATATTTTTTCATTTATTTTTTATTTGGAACGACTACAAATAAAATAAGAGGAGACTAATTTTATTATTTGACGAGACAGAATATCATTGTCAAACCCTGCGGATCAATAAATTGTAAATCTGTCTTGGGAGCACCAAGTGCTCGGAATAGGATTCTCAAAGTATAATCAACATCATCATCTACAGCCCGACTTCACCCACTGCTAGGCATACCTGAGTTTGCCTCAAAAAATTAAGCACTACAAAAATTGTGCAGTAATGGCAATATTTAATAGCGTATTTGTTAATCTTCAAAATGTCATGCAAAATAATAATATTGGTTTCGAGAACTTTTATATTTTTATAGTTATTCAATAAGTAAACCCGTGGCAGCTCCAATGAAGATAAACTCAAGCATAAATTCATTTGAAGCAAGAATCGTATCAGTTGATCTCGTAATTGTATCAAGAGCTCTCGTATTCAATTGTAAAGTTGTTCCGATATTGGACGACAATAGTCGAATAATAGTGAGCTGGGTTCAGTAGTACCTACTTTAAGAACTCGAATGCGGTTGTCTTATACAAAATTTCTATGTACCGGACTAGCACATTATCCAGCACAACTAGTTGTCTAGTAAGTGACCAATATTTAGGACGGCACAAATAGCTTAATCATAAGGAACTCTCCGATAACTTATGTGTGGTGTAGTGGGATGGCGTTCCACCATTGTTGAGCAGCGGTGTAAGTCATCAGGCGACGAAAAGGAATTCGAAAAAAAAAACTTTCTGTAGGTATTGGTCATGAGGTCATGAGACTTGAACTGTACTTAATTCAGCGCCGTACTGTTGCGTGTTATGCATTGGAGTAAATTGAGCAGGTGATGTCAGCTGGAGAAAAACTACCAATTTATACCTATAATTACCAGTTTTTACTATTCTCTCATAAATTACAAAAGTTAAACATTGTTTATAAGAAATAATAAATTACTTAGACTTGCAATGTTTTTCATTCAATATTTTTTCCAACTAAAAAGGTCTTGGTCTAACTAAATAAATAAATATCTATAGATAATATAATTGGATTCATAGTCGGACGCCGAACAAAAAGTTCTACACCTCTACATTTTTAGAACCTCTATAAAACCAGTCTGTCTGATCGCTACTGTGCACATGATTATGTCTACATTAATCAAAGACCACTGAGATTAGCTCCTAGGCTGGTTTACTCGATTGTCGTTTTAGATATAAATATTGTTATAGTAACTACAAAAAAGGTTCACGCATTAATTTACATCTTTTTGATTGAAAACGTCTAATGCAGTTAGTCAGGGTCATGATTGAATATTATATTGCACATTTGAAAACTCAGCATATTTTTACATAAAAGATCATTGGAATAATCTAGTCTATTATGTCAAACAAACAGAAGTAATCCCGGTGTGACTGTAAATAAATCTCTAGCTTCTGAATGTCTGTGTGGTTAATCATACGAGCGGTCGAGATTGGCTGGCCCCGGGTCAACTAACTCGATTGTCGCGCCCAATTTGTCACCCCACGTCTCGATGAGACCAACGCGTTTGTCTTGTTTTGTCCGATGATGTTCCATTGATACTGGGATTCTGTGGTACAATGTTCCATTGATTCAGTCTGTTACAATAATCTGTTATCAGATTGAAATGAACTCTTACTATGACATTATGTCTAAATCGAGTTTTTGTGTTTTCACTGGAATTGTTATCCTGATTTTGACTGATCACCACTAACAACAAGGACATTATAATTTTTGTCGTTGGATACTTTTTCGTAGATAGCAACAATCCAAATAATATGTTCAAAGTAGTACAATTTATTCGATGGATATGGCCGTAATCTTAAAATAGAGTTGCAAAAGTTTCTAAATCTAAAGACATGCGACAGCAATTAACGCCTACAGCGGAATCTCTGAAGCTAATACTCAATTGTTGGGTGTCGAGTCAATTGTAGAGATCACTCTAGAGCAAGATCAACTGGGGTCAGCCTCTGCCCTATCCTCGACCCCTCAATGGGATAGTGGACACCCGCATATCTAAAGATGAACAGTAAATTCAATATTTTAAATTGAGTAGATTTACTTAACGGGGGCTGTTCAGTATAATGAGATAATCAATGGATATTGCTTTTGTAAGCTGTGGAATTCGTATCACGCAAGCTTGGTAAAGTCAGTAATGTATAGTTTGTAAAAACCGTTACAGTTGAATTAAACGGTTTTGTTTATGTGAGCCAGCTCGTTCAAAAGTAGCAAAAGTACGTAATTTATACTTCCTAGTATCACCTCAGTATCTCTGAGATAGTAAAAATAGTATTTGGAATGCAATCAATATGTAATAAATTTGGCCTCAGCTGTGTGAAGGAATGTGTTTGTTTTCAGCGACATTTACAAGAAAATTGTTTCCGCAGTGCGTCAATGCGTGTTTTGGATTCAGAGATTCACGCGGCTCTGTCGATTGCGCATCAACAAACATAGCCACAATGGATGCTTCGTCGAATAGTGACGGAGGCACGTTCAAATGTGGAACAATGTGGCATAACAAGAGCTAACAATTCGGCCGTGCGGTGTGAACAATACCTTAGATTGAGGGAGCAGCTTTCGTAAATAGATGTTTGAATTCACGAACATTGTTTGCATGTTACATATTTGTAAGCTGTTGCGTTTGAACTGTCGCCAGCTTGGGAATTTGTTGCTATTTGAAAACTAAACGAGAGCTAGCACGCAGTCACCAAATACGCAATTTTTAACGATAGGACCTTTATGAACTTGAAAAACACGATCAAAAACTTTAAATTCTTTATCAAAAAGATCCTTTTATGTTTTGACATGACAAGTTAACCTTGTCACGCAACAAAGCCTAGGGTATAGTAGGTATATCTTCCCCACTCGTGAGAGGCCCACGATTCAATTTGTAGAGCTAGCCACGAGATGAGCAGCGGGACACGGCACAAGTGATTTGACCTCCGACCGTTTAATTAAAACGTTATTACTGGCGGGCGTATCGCATCTCGCATTTATCGCTCCTATTGCTACTGTATATGTCACTTGACACGAATAGATTACTACCTACACGTGTTATAATTATTAATTTATTGTATTATACATTCGGAATGAGTAGGTAGAAGTAGTCTGCCACCTGCTTGAGTCAGATAGAATTGCCTGCAAAGTTACACACGACGCAGTTCAAACAAAGCTAGAAGTTTGGCGTGAGAAGACAGTATTATAGGTAACTAGGTATCGCAAAATGAAACACGCAGTCCATTTGCGGCTTTTTTTATATGTCCTATGCAGAATAAACAGATCATTATATAGGTAATTAATTTTAACATACAACTTGGTAATTTAAATTAAATAAATATTCACCTCTGGTCGGTTCCATTAATAGAGTTGATAGCGCTACCGATACTAAATTACGACACTTAGGTGTTCATTAGTTAGCTCCTAAATAAATATTTGCCTGTAATTAATGTCGGTATACATTATTGCACATGTAAAATTAAAGAACCATATATCCATAATCAAAAAAAATCGAAAATAATTTCTCTGATGTTATAGTGTTTAGACGATTTACAAAAAATGTAATGCATTAATTTTTTGAATATCATGCCGAACTCATCAATCATCATACAGCTAAGTACCAACATACTTTTTCCCATTACAACTGCATAAATAAAGTAAAGTAGATTCTTGAAATACTAGAGAGACATTTTAAATACCCAAAGCATGTCACAATTTATCTGAAACCCTGTTGTTCAGTCATGTACAGTGCCAAACATTTCAGTTGCATGACAGAGTTTTTGAGCCACCTAATTAATTAGAGTAATGTTGCGTGTTAAACGACGGGTAGGTAGGATAAATTTAGAGATATCGGAGGATCGTCTAACGTGTAGCATCAAGGCGTGCTCACACGAGGCGTAAAAGAAGTATGGGGCGGCCCAGCCGGCGATTGGCGAACGCCTCCCAACGCCTACGCGCATGCGCCGAGCACCTTACTCCCGCGAGAAAAATCTTCGCGAGAAAACTCACTACAACCAGAGGAAAATTAAACTTTTATTTTGTTTACACGTGGGCGGCATAATAGTCGGGTGACTGTACAAAATGGCGTTCGCGGTTTTATGAAGAGATTATTATGCTATATAATTTTCATGAGCTGTTTGTAGGAATTTTCAAGAAGTTCTCTTATGTCATACACTAACATTGTTATGCTGCGCTCTCCACAGGAACCTACGTCATTATCATACTTTTTTTCTTCTTTCTAAAAACCGGGTATAGGTATTAATTTCGAAAAGGTTGAATAAAAATTCAAATTCAACACTGTGAACAGTTTGCTTAGGAAAATAAATGCTATTAATGGTAAGTAGGTACTAATTAGACATTCAAATGCATGCATTTTCAGTACTTTTGTATGTTAATTTAGTTGGTTTAAGGTTAAGTTCAGTGTCATAGTCGCCATTTAACGTAGCATATACCCTACTTAGGTATCTACATGATTATACCACTATCTATATTGTTCAGATATTTTTCATTTTATAAGTCACCTTACCCACATAAAATGTATTTGTACACGTTAATTTAAATAATGCTATGTCGTATCTTTAATAATTTTTGATAAAACTAAGTTTCAAATAATAAACCGAATAAGTTAATAAATATGTATTGTAAAACTGTTTTTAGTAGGTACATTTTTTATTAATTTACAAAATAGCTCACAAATGTTATTGTAACAGTTTGAAGAGATCTAATCTCTCTGTTTAAGTGAGTGGTTTTAAATGCACATTTAATTCTGTTTTAACCAAAAATTTACGATCCTCGTAAACCAATCTGTCACAAACAGTAGAAATATACGGAAGAATTAATTTAGCTTTAAATACCGACCTGCGCTATTCCGTTCCGATCGCCACTTCATCAACAAAGTTATAATAATCAACCGCACATACGCATTAGGTAGTGTTAGCAGTTTTTCATATCAACTTAAGCAGAACCCAAGGGGTATATCTTCTAAAGCTGACCTAACTAAAATCATTGTTAAATCTGTTGTCATCTCTTTTCGTTGCCATGCAAGTGACAATGTTTGAGCATTTTTTAAAGCCGCGCTAAAATGAAAGTTGAATATGAATACCTTGTGGGGCTAGGCTATAGGCCTGATTAATGCATTTGCCAGGAACACGTACAATCGCAAAACGTTTAGTTTTAGTTTTTCACATTTACGTTTTGACTTTTATGATAGTTTGAACTCATCAAGTAGAAAAAAATTGGTGACTAAGTTTGTTAAGTAAAGGACTGTTTATTCCATGGAACTGACGTAGATTCAACTGAATTTCATAGGATGCCTTATGTCTCCATGTAATTTTATTGCCTGTATTTTGTTCATACACAGGTAAGTATGCTCTATAGCTAAATTCTACTCCAAGATTTCATCACTCAGAATCGGGTCAGCGCGGCGACACCGGCATTAACGCCTATTAACATCATGTTAACGATCTTAAAAATATCACCACCCATGACTCCAGATCATTCGGAGTGATAATCTATGGTGTGAATGAGATGACGCATTGATATTTCGATATCAATTTACGACAGGTTAAACGTTATTGGTCAGTAGGATTTGACCGACATGTACCAAATAAAAACATTCCTACGATAAAAATTTAATATGCAAACATTTATAAAAAAAAGGTTTGAGTGCAAATGGATCTAAATGTTTCAAGTTTCTAAACAATGATGTAAACCCTAGATTATAGGCATGAATACAATGTAACAAATATTATTGTAAAATAATGTGCAACATTTTCATAAACGTTTGCCAACGTACAAGTAACATGACTGTTATTAGTGCTATTACGCATCGTACACACAGTTTTGTGCTACCCAACCCAGCTCTCGATTGCGAAATAATAGCATATTGCTGTTTTAGATTGATACGTACCATCCAACTGGAATAGTACATGGAACCCACTATAGGTGCTCTAAATACAGGAAGTAAAAAACTACTTCTGAAAAAAAAAAAGACTTTGAGACGATAGGTCTTTCTCGAATGTCAAAAATGATACTAATTTTTTTTTTAAATTCCTTATTTTTTTTAGATTAATGTTGCCAGTGTATGATTTCATAGCAATGCAAGATCGCTATTTCAGCACTCCTGTAAATAGTATGGCAGAGCAAGACCCAGTTCAAAATATCCAACTGAACATTCACAGAAATAACACCACTATGAACGAAAGTATATCAGTAGCTTTAGTTTTCAGCAGTCTCTTTACACCCCGTACGTATAAACCTACAGTATAGTGGACAGTATTGTATATGGAAATATTTGAATTTGAATGTAAGCGCTCAGTTTAACGCTCTTTGTGAGTCAGGGGCGCTACGGTTCGCTGGCTGCGAAAATTTGACGTTTGTTTCTGGCTGGACAGAGCACTGGCCGAATAAGGAATACTTTGAAAATATATAAGCAAAATATAGATAGCTTATCAATTACAAACTCCAATGTGCCACCTTAGGTGAGGAGCATCACCTTGTAAAGGAAGCCAAAATGAAATGGCACGTCATCGTCTCTTTGAGGTTCACAAATAATGTATGAAATAGCTCATAAGTAATCTCGCCAATATTAATATCCAGTTTATGGCACATTATGTGGCTATGCCTTTATTATTAGGTAGTTCTTATATTCAATGCACAATATACACATAAGTACGATCGATAGTCTGCGCGCACGCATGTTATTGTTAGATAGAATTGGCAACAGGCGAGCGGGCGTGACTGCAACCACACGAAATATTTACTTTCAGCAACAAATCATATTTCTATGAATATACGTTAAAATAACCTAAAGTTTGTGAATCATCCAACGACAGCATTGTTTGAAATTATGTACAGCTGGTTGAGTTGCTCTCACTCTGACATTACCGATTATGAGGCCCAATTTTTTGTCTAGTTACCTTGAAAATTAGATTTACCTATCATATAGTAAGTTCAAACCTGGCAGACGATTTGCACGTCGTTGCAAATTCTAAATTGAAAAGATTTCATGAGTGTCTATGGAATAAAGTTGAAAAATAAAAAAAGTCAACTTACACCTGTATCCGTTGCGGGAGGGTGTTATTCTGCCCACTTGAGTTTAAATTCACGTTTTAATGGTTAGTGTGTTTTAATATTAATTAATAATTAAAACAAAACAACCTCCTTTGTTGAATGTTAAACCACTAAATGTGTAATGGCTTTTTATTTTTTGAGGATTCGGTGTCAAAATCTATACACCCTGGTATCGCCGTGATGATTTCGCCGTTTGGAGATCGATACGTAGTTTTTATTTGTCCATGATTTGACGGAATTGACAATGACAACAGGAATATTGAAAATTTACTCCACGGAAATGATCCCAAAGCTGTAGGTATTAAGGCAAAGAGTCATCACTGCATAACTCAAGCGAAGCGCGTCAATGGAAACCTGCCTTTAATTACTTAAAGGCACATACCCCAAATGGGGTCTGACGATGTTCTTATCTGTGTGCTATTGTTTAACACGTCTTTTCATTCCCACGGTTAGCTGCGGCCCTCTAATACTAACAGTGCATTAAACTGTGGTGCGGTTGATAACGCGTACCTGCCTGAGCCAGAAGCGAAGGAATTCTTCAAGGGGAATTAGCTGCAAAAAGGTGAAAATCTGAGTAATTGGAATAGCCTGACTGCTGTTCGCATACTTTCATGTATCAGGAATGGGCAATACGAAGTGTTGGAATCGAGAAAAAAGTTCAGTCATCGGCTAAAGTTGATTTAGTTTTTTTTAAACATTTTTATGGATTAAATAATATGATGCCGCACAGTTTACCCAATCTACTATGTTACTCATTATTAAATGGGTATTTATTGTTTTAGTTTTATTAAAAAATAGTAAAAAAAGAACGATGATTTTATTTTGATTTTAGGCTAGGTTTTTCACTCGCGACTATGTTGTTGTATTGTAATATGGTATCAGCTGCTAGTGAATTACACATTACCTATACGAACTTATCTTTAGGAGTATATTTCCTGTCGTGGTATTATGAAAAAACTAAGGGAACGCAGTAGTTCTTTGTTTTCGCATAAAACAGCAGTAGGCATGTGTGTCACAGGGCATGAGTGAGTTAACTAATCGTAATTAATTTAACCACTAGCTAATAGGTATCGTCATTTCGCATTTCAGTTTATTTTAATTGGCCGTTAACCACTTTAAGTAATGTTTATGTCGCTACTGAATTACCTAGTAGAGAGATATAGGTTTCATTAGTAGGCTTCAGTATAAAAACAGTGTCGGTAAATCGATGCAACATGAAAGCATGAATATTTATGCATAATGCATATAACGCTTAAGTGTAGGTAGGTGTATAAATAAATTCTTATCATGGATACGTTTAGGCATGTTCAAGTCACTCAATGATATTGAATATCAATTATGTACCAAAGTGTAAACACTATTTAATATAAGCTTTGTATTCATCTCATGGAAACAAAAATCGTATTGTTGCATTAAATATTTATAATGGAACAGCAGACAAACAAAGAATCTCTGGAGTCGAGTGCAAAACTCAGGCGACCCACGCTCGTCAGAAGGACATAATATATTATGATAGGTAGATGAGCTGAATCCATTATCCAATGACGTGCACCAATTACCCATTTAATGCAATTCGGGGCATCGTATAGTCCATACCGCGTCCTCGTACATCCCCAGCGGCACTCACTCAAATACACCAATTAGAGAAATCACTAGTGAGCAAGCACTCTCGGAGCACAGGTTGTACGCGAGTGTTCTTGTTTCGAACCGGTCATTTCAAAATAGTAGTTTATCCAGAGTTTGAGAGTCGGGCTGTGAGGGCGCGCGTGCTTCGCTGCGGCCGGCGCGCGACTACTCGCGGCTGAATGGGCGCCCGGCGGAGGGGCGAAGCTCGCTATATCTCACTCCCAGCGAGCTTAACAAAATCACCAATTGCGACTGTCTTCTCATCAACCCGATCAATTTATTCTCCAAAACAATAGACCATTCCACTTATCGCTAAGACTTTATCACCGAAAACGATTGCTCCACCGCGAAACTCGACATCACTGGAAGTGAAATGTTACGAGATTTTTAAGAGCTTCCGATCGAAGCTCCGGTGTGTCGCTATGCATCCGGTGGCACCTGCTCGCACTCGAGAGGAGACTGCACGTTAGAAGGAGATGAAATGATTGATCAGAACGTGGACCGGATGGCGGACTCGGTTATGAATGAATCCACTGTCCTTGTCTCACAAATGTGTTCGTATAATGAAGTCTCTTTCGGCCTCAGGTTGTCGCCGCAGAGGAAGTGAAAGGGACGGGACGCGTAGTAAATATTGCGCTGCGTAGAACCATCCGGAGAAGGCCCTTAGTTTTTTGTGCTCTACCACAAAGAAAAAACTATTCATTCATAGATTTTCTTAGAGATTTACGAGAGCATTGTTAATAATTATCCCCCGAGAGCTTGATGAAGCGCCAATGGTAAAAATGGAGATAGTTGCTTGAGAAGGCAAGCAGCAAGGCAGCTGATGTCTCTCTGTGAGCATTTTAGTACTAAAACTAGAGCAAGAACGAAAGAACATACGAGGGCGGCATAAAGTAAGATAAATATATTATGCTCATTCGCTCATGACGTAGCCTTTGTTCTTAAAGAGACGCGTATGCCTTCAAGCAGCAAAAACTGTAAGGTATGGTCTAGGCGCGGCACGAGATCGTATAGGGCATGGTGCGGTGATGGCGATACCTTCGCGGTATTGTTATCTGTGGGTGCGCCGAGTCAATGTTTGGACGACGACACGTGGACGAGTTCCTTTGTCACGAGCAAACATTTTGACTGGCCGTTTCCGGACTTATGGAAAATATCGAAATCGAGACGAATCATTGACAGACCACTTTATGCTCATGGTTGCCCTCTATGCCTAAATTAATAAATACTCTAGCTAATTTCCTTTACCAAAACATCGAACGTACATTGAGATCGCTAGATAGGTTGGTTTAAAAAAATATCATCCGGAGTCGCAACTTAAGATAAAATTTTCGGATAACCTGCTTTTTAACCAACATTAATTTACTTCGATAAATAACATAAGGTCAGACATAATAGTCACAGAAATATGCCCTTATACTTAAACCAAACCTGTTTAAGTTAAATCTATATAGCAGATAGTTTGACCTACTCGAAATAAGATTCGGTAATGAGCAACGCACCGTAACATGGTTTCAAAAGTTTGGTTAAAACAAATAAAACGCAACAATTGCCTTTCACTTGCACAAACAGAGGATGTGGTCGGTATTGTCATCACGACGCTTGAATGCCTCGCCCGATCCAAACATTTTACATTGTTCTAGTGTTTTCCTAAAATAAGCTTAACAAACACTTGACTTGTTCTCTTGAATTTCGGCATAGTTTCGTCAAAAAACCTATTCTTACACGGTAGATTAATAAAATAGAAAACAAGCCTTTATACCTCATTCAATATTCATATAGCAAAGACAAAGGTGTATGACAGTTAGAATAAGAAAAAAATAAATGAACGAGATATTAACAAGCGTTTCTGAGTGGATAGAAACACTTGATAAATCACAGCGCATAAACAAAGAATAAATTGGAGCACCAAGCCCAACTACATCTTGCCACAAATCAATGGGATTCAGTCGAAGCATGTTACCCTGAGCGCCAGGTGCTACGCGGGAAGTCACCCTCCCTCCCGCACCCCCCCTTTCGGCATCTTCACACGCCCACACAGATATCACAAGAGGAAGTACTCACACATGCACACAATCTACATCGTACGTGGTGACGTAAACATCAATGTGCTCATGTGTGTTTCTGTAATTTATTAATGGCTTGCATTTGCGTATGCGCCGTTCGTTGCGCATGAAAAATGGCGGATATAAATATGAAATGAGTGGATGCTAATTCAAAAGTATAGTCATTTAAAAGCGTATAAATGTTGTTCGTTGACGCCTGAAAGGTGCCGCCATAAGAGCTTTAGACAACTAAGGCAGTGTTAGGGCGTTTCTAAATGATTAACGGACCTTTTTAGCTGTTTCTTGTTTCAGACACATGAAAGCAGGTTCTTTATTTGAATTATGATTTACATCCAGTAATTTTTCATCACAATTCCCTTTGCTACCCACTTTGGTATTTAAAACTTCTTGGCATTTCGATACATTGTAGCATTTGGTTTTGTGTTCCCCTTGCGAACCGTCTATCGCGAAAGATAACGAACTTATCTAAGTGTTACTCATCGTTGGAATGCTTTTAGAAGCTTCTAACGTTAGTAACACAGTATTGTGCACGTTCTCCACTCACAATGAAAATTATCAACAGGTAGCGAAGGCCTATACAATGCCTTCTTCCGGTATCCGATACCTCACCCTAAAATGCAAAAACTACTCTACCTAGCAACGTTAAAGCTTACATTCGTTTGCACTGTGATGTCTAAAAGTTAAACGAGGAATATTGAAGTTAGTAAAGTTGTAAATGACTTTGAATGTTGGGTGCATACATTAAGGGTGAACATTGCATAAATATGTTTGTCGTCAAGTTTAGGCTGCAATGCAGGGTTACCCATCATCCGGTGTAAGGTGACACCGTGGAAACGATTATTATTTTGAGACATGAGTAACCCTATTGGTAATGAAATTTTTATTATCATGAAACCATACCTTTACGAAGATATAATTGAATAGTAAAAATAACAGTTACTTTTCCATTACAATAAAAGTGACATGAAGAGGGTGCGCGTTTATGTCTTTTCTTCTAATTGTCTATAAACTTTTTCTTTTAAGGTTGGCTTCTCACTAAACAAAATATGCAATTTAATTGGTATGAATATTACAAAGAAATATATATTTAGAGGCAATATTAAAAACCATAAGTCAAAGACAATTAATTAAGTATATGAAATACCAGACGCACCATGCATTACAAGAAAAATTACACGCAACCATATCTATCTACCACATAAATCCTCCTGTATTCATTAAATATAATGGTTCGAGACTATACTACCCGATTTTCCCAACAGCCACCGATTGAAAACTGGTTCTTTCTCTATCCATTAATTTATATTGCCCAAATTAAATTAACTTTAGCTCAGAACACTATCTACCATAGTATATTAAAGTTATGGTGTTAGTGATAAGTTCGTAATAAAATCACGGTACTCGCAATGTGATGTAACACGTTAACTTAACTCGCTCAGCTTCTTCTTATTAAGTTGGTCGTCATGAATCATGAGAACCTCGATCGTCTCATTGATTTATTGTGCATTTAGAAATAAAGAAATTCACGATCTCATTATGTGGAGTACAGAGACAAGATTCATTGTGCCCCGACTCGCGCACGGAGAAAAAAATATCACAAACAGTAAATGTCGAACGGAACCATAAAAAGTTGAGTAAAAGGCGTCGAAAGAAGGCAGCAAATTTTTGAGCCAAACCAGTTTAATGAGGGTCGAATTTAAATATGAAAATAAAGCGGTTCCCACGGAGTTGGTCGCGGGAACGGAAGCCTCGTCGATGTCGCGGCAACACGGCGCGACTGCTCATATCGCGCGATCATCGCTTGACGCCTGCGCCTGCGCCGCCGCCGCCGTGAGCTGCCTCTGCCTCCTCACCAGCGTAACCGGACCCTCGCACAACACAAAAACCTATACAACCGATGAATCGAACAGAGCTCCAAACATAACGGCCAGCATTCATGTGATCGGACAGTTCTCAATGATATTGACTCAATTAATGAATATAGAATTTCGCCAAGTTTTTTTGCATATTACGTGATATGTTAGTATTCATATAATATATTAGTATTACCACACTACAGCCTCGCACTTAAACATTTTGAACAGTAACCAAAATTATTCTAATGGTAATAAGCCAAATGTTTGTGACCATAGTTCCCTATCTAGTTATTCTGTGCCACAGTATTTACTGCAATGTCGTGAAAAAAACTATGCTTTTAGTAAAAATATCCCCAGATTGTTATAAGTTTTTCGAACTTGAATTCTAATGAAAGGTGATACCATCAGTATTCGAAATATGGGCGTATCTAATCTAGTGTTATAAACATTTGAATAAATTAAACTGAACATGCTTCTGAGACCATAATAGCCAGCCAAAGAAAGATAGCAAATGAAAACAGGCAAAGGGTTGAATACTTGGTTTAACTGGACGTTGTGTCCATATATTCTACAGGTTCATTCTTTATTCTTTAAACGGTTCGAAGAAATCTTGCAAAAGGCAATTTGCTTTTCGAAATATACAAGTTGTAAACACGCAAGCCGAGGTCCGATCTGTTTGAGCTTGCTTTCGATAATGTCAACACGGCCTTAGTCAACGGAACTTGTTCCAACACCTCTATTTGTACATTTTTTACTAAACCTATTTTTAAATTGCCCTTCGTAGGTGTGAAGACAAAAGAGCCTTTCTTTGTATTTTGGGCAAACATCAAGCGTTCTTTATTATTAAGCAAGTATACCTTGATGCGACAATTTGAGATTCGAATAATAGGCACCTGTGAATAGTGAATAACGAGTCTGGCAACTGAAGCGATCACGAAGCTCGCTAGCCTTTAGTCGCGACCACAAGACAAGCTTCCGTAAACGCATAAAGCCTCTCTAGCTGATATTCAATACTCTGATATAAATGTACTAAGGCTACGAGCACACAATGTGGTGACTGCTCGCCTCATTACACATAAACGTGGATGATACGCTCATTGGGTTTCAGTTGGGTGCGGCTGATTGTCTCCTAAGCTCAGGCTCAAGGTATGAATGAATAACACGCTATACTCATCTGGCCCACCAATAGGACTCGATGGGAATAAGCCCTCTTTGCTTGTGAAGTGCTTTCTGAGTTCATATATTTGTATCTCAAAATTCTCAGTTATGGTGTCGGTTTCTCGCTTGATTTTGATCATTTGTCACGTACTCAGTTTTTGGCTATTTGTAATGAATTCACTAGCGGACAGAAACCGGTACTAAACTGTGAGTCGATAAATCATGTACAAACTAAGTAAAACTTAAACAAAATACTAGCGAGTTTGTGTTTCTCCATATCAAGAAAGTGAGATGAGATGTAGGGTTTTTGTCCTTCGACCATAATGTTTATAGTATTTGTTGAACCAACAAGACAGTCACCACAAAACCTCAGAAACAACAAACTTGTGACTCAGCGCTTGCTCCTATTTTTTTTAAGAACCCGGTGCTTGTACAGTCTTTTGAATGTTATCTTTCAAAAAGAATTCACCAGATTTTAGAAAGATAAAATTGTGGGCAATTAAACTCACTCAATCCTAGCACTTCACGGTAATGTAGTCTTTAGAAACCATCCATCGGTACTTAGTCATACTTCTTAAAGTAGTGTTTAGTTTAAAAATAGCACCTGTTTCAGTTTGGAAAGGTTACGATAATTATAAATAGTAAACTTAATGGCATTTACGTAACATTGACTCTGGATTTTAATTAATTTATGAACATAAATGTTTTTCTT
The DNA here is from genome assembly GCA_918843925.1 of Eulithis prunata. Lineage (NCBI taxonomy): Eukaryota > Metazoa > Arthropoda > Insecta > Lepidoptera > Geometridae > Eulithis > Eulithis prunata. The sequence continues at coordinate 5,066,868 of OU974024.1, read as the reverse complement.
TTCTGAGATATCAAATTCTAATATCATGTAAATTAATTTATTATGCGTCGGTTTATTAACTTTATTCGATTAATTTTCAATATTGTATTCTAATAATTTCTCGGATTATCATCTGATTGAAATCTTGCACCAAACCGAATGTGAGTGTTATTTACTAACCATTAGTAAACGACGATGAGTTTTTTATGGTATCCAATATCCATATTACCGAAAAGTTTCGGTCTGTCGTTTCTTAATTAAAGAATATGGCGCATTCGGTCGTATTTCTTAATGCGTCTTAATTTAGACAGTATATTTCAGTTACGTCTAAGCAGTGAGTTGAGATGAGCCTGATAGTGGAGGCTGTGAGGAGCGAGGCATCACCGATACTATCTCGAGGTACCTACCTCGGATAGGATCGCCGACATTTCATGTCGAAGCGTTGACACACATTCAAGCGTTTATTAATTAGTACACGAGTTTTCACTGGACAGGCATTTAAAAAGTTTAAAAAAATTCTCACGCCTTTACTTTAGTTTTATTAAAAAATCAAAACTATGGCTAGCCACAGCTTTGAATTTTTCAAACTCATTATTCAATCAAGTCATGAGGATTGATAACCAATTTGTATGTAGATGGATTATTAAAAAGCTATTAACGCGAAACACTTAATTTTGTTCTCAAACATACATAATTGCCCAAAACTCGTTTGTTTGCTAAAAAATTTTGCTGATTCTGTTCTGTAGGTAAAATTTGTCTCTAAAATGTTAAAACTAAAACTACGGTACATTTTGGTAAAATCTGGTGAAATTGATATTCGGGTGTAGGTCATTGGCCTCATCTAATAGTAATTATGTTTTTGAGTAGCCACTAACCATCGATATAAACAGGCATCATAATCGATGAGACGTGATCTCGATGACTATCAGCGGACGAGCGACCGCCGCCGTGATTAACATATCCACTCTTCCATTTAATTCGTTCGTTATTCTTTTCTAATCGAGGTCTGAGCGGAGGTCAGAAACGCGGCCGACCGGTCTTCATTGCAACATTATATATCTGTCGGGCGCAAGCGCCGCCGTGAGAATATGTAAAGCAACCATCGTAAGTTGTCCTCCGCAAGCTGGTGCAGCCCCGTCCGAGGCCGCAGCTGAATCAGACGACGACGAAGGTTCTACAGATCCTCATTATCTGGTAGGTGGCAGCGGTCGAGTTTCGGCGCACCTATCCAAAACTACGTGTAAAAACGCTCATTTGTGTTGTATATCTATGTAGGCGCGGTTTTGGTCAACCGAATAAATTAGTCGGATTGAACGAACCTTGTTTTACTTTTGTCGCGTGAGAACCTCTGTAGGAGATAGAAACGAGAAAGTTTTGGGCTCGATCTGTTATTAAACGGATTTTAATTACTTACAGTCGGGTCTGTTACGAGCGATCTGATTCTGTAATCGGGTGCTCAAAATGGTTCCACATCGATACGGCAACTTATTGAGAAGTAAACTGTGTGATTTGGCAGAAGATATAGTAATGCATACAATAATCAGCGGACACTAAAAACCGCAGACGTGAGAATGCGTTCACCGCTCATACAAATCGCCATAACATTTTGGTTAATACCGACAAAAGCTCAATATCAACGGCAAAGCGGAAAATTAGCACCACATCATTATTTTTTGAAAAGATATTAACGAGATTTAACCAGGAATTCACCATTTTATTTAGTACCTATGAAAACAAAGTTAAAACCTGGTCGGAAAGTGATTTACCTACTTGGTGTCTGTAGTTCTAAGATAAATCATCAGCTCTCTTTATAATGGTTTTCTCTTGTAAGGACTGAAGCCCATGCCGAGCCCAATGCCCACATTCAAGTTTTAGCTTCACCTTGGTGATCGGACATATAAAGAAGCTAGGTAGGTACTGTTAGCCAGGCAAGAAACGTCCGGTGAAAAAACTCAATAGTCGTCATCTCCATAAGACACGGGAATCTGGCCTTCCGCTAATTATTTACGATATATTGCGTAACGGTGAAACGCCGGGAAGGAGGCAAGAAAAAAAAACGTGTTCTGCAGGATGTGAACCACCAGCATAAGAGATTAAGCTGATCTAAATTTTACCATAGTCAACGCCATAGTAAGGTCTAATATCCCATGGCCAGCGGTACGACTTGGTCACTTTTAGAATATCTTTATTCATATTTCGAACGATCTCGATAAAGTTGAAATGGACTCCGATCGATTGAAGTCTCCGGTGAAATCTGCACTCTGTTTCTTGAACATTAGAAGTGAAAACGACTTTGTCTGGTATCGATTACCACAGGTCTGTTTATGCTGGCGTCGTAATTAAAGATACCATAGCAGGAACCAGGAAGAGTGTCGTACTATCTCAACAGTTAGCCGGAAGTCGCTCGATCTGTAAGTTCATTCATAAACGAGAGACTACGCGACAATGTGGTATGACAGGTTGACGGACACGCCGCCATGTACACAAACTTTTATTTATAACACGCATAAAGTTTGTTTTCCTAAAGCAGTCGAACAAACACGTATAAGCATGAATGAAAAGCAGTAATTAGAAATGAGAATAAGCGGTTTTATTTAGCATACCTACGTATAAGAGGGATGATAATACCTGGTGGGTATTACGTAGATGCAGCATCAGAACAGAAGAATAGAAGGATTAGGAAAAAAAAGAAGCCTTTGCAACATACGGCAGTTGACTTGAATCAAGAAAGTGGAAAATTTGTCTACTCTTGCCACCACATAAAGCGAAGTCTACAAACCTTCAGTAGTGGAGAGACACCCATGACAAAGATAAGAGGATAAAGTAGTTATAAACAATGGAACGCCAGTAATTAGTGGTCCCAGACAGAGGGGCGTCAGGGCAAAGGGCTCGCTCTGATTGCGGTAATCGAGTTAGCCGAGTGCGCGACTAAACAAAAAGAGTAGCGCAATTAATGCGTGCGTGGGCGCCGCCGGATGCTTCCGCTTGTGAGGATGTCGTCCACTCGCTTGCTCTTCTAAAGTTCTCTTGATTATTATGCTCGTGGTTAGTTCCTAGGTCAAAGGCAGAGGACCAAATAAATTACAATTTTGGACAACTTAGATTGAATAGTATGGACAAGTGGTTTATTAGTTTGAGCGTGAAATGTGAAACCATAAACTAAACATAAGTATGTATTTTGTATCGCGGTATCATGATCAATAAGGCATAAAAAAAATCCTATTTGGGATACATAGGTCATATTATTTTGGAATCTTGTGTTTGATGAATACACCTACATTGTCTTAGAGCGAGCTATGACAAAGACGAAGGATGTAAGCAATCAAGTTGATATTGTACCAGCGATTCAAATGCCTAGTCCCTTGATTAGGTTAATCAAGTTAAGAGCAGGCTGAGTGATAGAAGGAAAGACGCCAACAATTAGCCTGAATGTGGGCAACGGATGTGGAACCTGACATAACAGTGTGTAATTATTTTGTTTGATAATAAAATGTTTGGTAAAGATAATGCAATGTGATACGATATTGAGAAACGTTATTTAGCTGTGTTGGGTTGTTGCGTAGTATTCACATATAAATATTACCGAATCGATGGCTCGATAAAATTTCGCAGGACATTAGCTCACTATCCCGCGACAGGAAGTGGGCCGCCGGACGCGCGTATCTAGCTACCGTATCTATCTTATTCTCTTTATAGCTTCGTCATACACCGTCCTCTCACTCTAAAAACAATCTATCCTCCTTCAATCTTGTAATTGTGCCCTCTCGTCTTGCTCGGTTAGTCCAGACCTCTCGTTGCGCAATCATAAAATGAGGCAGTCAAAAATTACTTTGACCGTTACCTTTAAATTATTGCGCCGTCATCTACCCAGGGCGAGCCACTTTCGAATAGGCTACCGTTTAATGATACATATTACGCATCTCATTTGATAGCATCAAAGTTTTTTGTGTGATTGTCAGTTTTGGGACTAGTTGCTGCAATAAAAATTAAATTGGATGTCGTCAACGGTATAGCAGGCGCAAGCTGACTGTTGCAGACGACCAGAAGCTGCGCCCGTGCATCGAGAACTAGTAGAAATCATCTCCACGTCCGGTCATTCCGCCAGTTGCTGCATTTTAATTATTAATGAAACTGGCTGCCGCGGGAAAGCCGCACCACGGCCGGCTCTGCTTCCGCTCGCAATGCTGCGCTTCATTCATAAAACTGAGCCTCAAGCGCATAACGTTGTAACTTGCCTATAAATACACTCAACATTAAACTCTACGCTACGATGAAAAAGTCCTATTCTAGCCTGTGAGAAATCACACAGTGCCTTTTATAAACAAAGCGGTGTTTGCACAAAAATAGATATGGGAAAAAGTCGTAACTCAAAGTCAGCGCGTACGAGAGTGGTTTTACCATCAATAGCAGAAAGTTGTTTTCCGTTTGAGGAAACGCCCTCGTTTAGACCTTACAAGGCGTGAGTGTTCTCGGTTGATTTACTCGCTTGTCGTGAATGGGATGCGTTCTGTGGCCGGTGAGGTGCGAAGATCTAGTAATAGGTGAATGGAGTCTGTCCATCAGAATAGTAACATCACGATTCTATAGAAAAGTGTGGTTCGCCGACATCAATTTACACTTCGATTGATGACTTCAACTTGAGCGTAGTACATTACGATTCGTGTTCTTATTTCATTCATAAGTCCTGCGACTATGGTCACGTACCGATTGAATTGAGTTTTGCGTAATTCACTAAGTTAAAAGAATATTGGGATTTTATGAGTAACCCAAAACTATGATTTGACTTTATCGACAAACAAGCATTTGAATTTGCTTTTTGATATGACAAAAGATTATAATAGCTATGCTGTCCAATTATCAACTTTAAAGGACATGAGGTGGACTAGATAGTCTACCAGACAGGCAAACCTAGTACAACCACTGCTCTTGCATAACTTACACCTAGTTAAATGTCTATTGGTTTATGTTACAGATGCTAATCTAAATAGAAAACATAACAGAATTATACATTCAAAAGATAAAGTTATAAATGGCATTTGTAAACCTACTTTTCTTGAGTGTATGTAAAATACATCTGACTTAATAAGTATTTGCAGTATAGAAACCTAGTTGTGAAACTGCTGTAGTCGCAAGACCGCATGGTTAGTCAAACCACTTTAGTTACACGGTGAAAGTTCTGAGTCGAACTTTCAACGTGCTGTTTTATTAGATCGATTTAAGATTAGACTTGGGCAATTTTAATTTTTAAATAAGTATAATTGCTTTGTTGTATCTTATAGTACCCTCAAAACTATCGATGTCCAGCACCTATACGCGGCCTGAAGGAATAGGAAGATTTACCAAATAATAGAATAGAAAAAGAAAATATTAATACAAATATGTAGTAGGTATACATACAAATAAAGAGGTATCTAGTGTAAAAAGAGCTTCCCACTCAGCAAAAGCCGTAGGAACTGGGGTTATTATAACGCCGGTTTATAATTAAAATATTATTTTCTACAAAAAAAATTACAGTTCAAGTAACCCAATTGAATTCTGACGAGTAAACAATAACACAAAAAAAATCTTACAGGATGGTTTATATTTATTCATAACACGCAAGTTACACAAGCAACACAGAGAAGCCACATCGAACGGACCGCGGCAGCGTATTGCATGTAAATGGTAATGAAGAAGTAGCTCATTACTGGCACTTGTGCCGCAGTCGGTCAACGCATCCGTGTTTCTCGGAACCGATCATTCCATTCACGAACTTGAGCATTTTGCACGAACAAAAAGGCTTCGGTGCCACACTGTCTGCAGCCACAAAAGAGCGTCCTTTTTACAAATTTGGTATACCTTAGAAATGCAACCAGCGCCCGAATCATTCGATCCTCCGCTCTCCATACTAGAACATAAAGTCTAAACTTTCTCGTCATCTTATAATCGTCATAATGAGCAATTTTTTTGTGTTACCTGCTCCACAATATGGTGCTCACCGGATATAGACGGTCCTGTGAATAGGTTGGGATAAAAAAGCATATTTACGATTATACGAGCGATTTGTCCGCGTCACTCGATACGATTCGCAAGAGAAACCGGGTGCTATTACTGTATCGTGTTTCACGGAAGATGGTGGGTATGGGTGTTTTTAACTATTTTATTATTCATTGGGTTTTTTATCTCGATTTAGTATCTTGTGATAGAGATAGAAAGAGATTTGAAGACCCGAACTCTATCAGAAGATTCAGTAGCTCTGTTATAGGTACTATACGGGTATTTTTTTACATCAGAACGCAGTAATTTTTACATATTTTCATGTCATGATGAGTATTTGCCCCCAGATGGGACATCTGGTAAAATGCCCATTAAATCGAGTAACTGCTGTGCTAGAAGCACAATAATAGCACAATAAATAAAATGTTAATCCCGAGCCTGTGAAAACTACCTAAGCCTTTCAGTAGATTTATAAAATCGTTTACTATACAAATTATTTGTTAGCCTATAAATCGATTTCAATGAAACATACGAATGCCATATTCGATTTTATCCTTCTCGATTTCCGTTGGAAAGTTGACTCGTAGGTCGGTACCTACTTGTATTATGTAGGGAAATTTCTTGTCTATACAAGAAAACACCTACCTATAAATAAACAAGTTGATATACGATTGTTTTATAAAGTGTGTTTATGCGAAAACTCGACTTAACCCTTGACAAGCAAGTACTTATAAATGTTAGTGTTCTCTCTCGCATTAATAACACTGTAAACAACATTCATACACCTGTCAATTGCACGTATTTAAATGCAAGTTTGTCGTCTAACTCATTAGTAAATGTCACGCGCCCTGTCGAAATGTTTTGACACTAACATAATATTGATGAACCAAAAAACCGTTTTTATACAATTTTATTTCGTATGGTTTTTTTTAAGTTTCATGATGTGAAAATGGATGAAAATAAATAACTTCACAACAAACTACATTTTCACTTCTCATACAACCGTTGCGAGCTCCAGTGTATAAATATAAATTCACTCAAAAGAAATTGTGCCCTCCCATTGTCTACATCTAAAACGAAAAGATATTATGATAACTTTTGCCAAATCAACACTTTGCGCTTTAAAAATATCCCCATATCGTATCAGCGAGACAGTGATCGCTTAACGCTCTCCAGTTTCAAGAAATGATCAATCATAAAGAGAGCGGTGATTTTTCAAGAGACGTCCAAAGCCCGTTTTGTTTTCCCAAAACACAAAATTAACTCACCAATGACTGGTTAAATATAGTTTAAAGGCGAAAATATCTCAAGTGTTGAAAGCGTTCCTCTCTCACCTGTTCGCGAGTTTTGCCGATTTATCTTGTGGTCTACGAAACTGCTTACTGGATTTCTTGTTTCAGTTTTTAGAAGTTAAATTCATATAAGATAAAGCTTCTTTCTTATTAATGGAATTATTGATTATTAACTAAGTAGGTGCTACTTCTTTGCTCTAGTTTTTTTTTGACAACGCTGACCTGCCTCGACAAATTAAGGCGATTTTGTTACCTACAAATAAAGTTAAATTTTGTTAAAAACCAATAAAAAAACATTTCTGTACTGTTTCTAACAAGATAATGATAAAATTGACGTGACCAATTACTTTAAGCGAACTGGATTCCAACTAGTTCATGCTCTTTCAGAAAACAGCATTTCCCTGAGGAAGTTTAAATATTGAATCAAAGCTCATTTTTTATTGATTCGGTAACGTATTATTACAATCCATAGAATCAATTTCGAAGCTGGTTAATTTGGACGAGCAGTCGGTAATAGACATCAGGGAGGCGGAACTCGTCTTGTCCAGTGAATGGATGGACCGGTTGTAGCACTGCTCGTGTTAGACTTAGGTCTGTTGGTCGAGATCCAATCATTTTGTTAAAGGTTACAGACTACCAGAGGTTAGATTTTGATTTCTAAAGAGAGAACAAGTAAAATTTAAAAAAAATAAGGCTTTTTGCGGAATATGTTTGGCGCGCTTCATTCTTTTTTTATTTTTTATTTGATTAGTTTGTTTTATATTACTTAGGTTGGTACTTCCGATGCGTCGCATGCCCTGAATTTATAAGTAGAATGTAGAGGTTCCTAACGTACTGTATTCAGTAATTAAAAAAAAACCCGTGTTGGCTGAGAGTGAAATGGTACAATACCTTTTATTTCTCGTGCTGATCACCATGCCTGTCTCCAAATGTATTAAATACGTTACCTGTAAAAAAACCATAGACAAGTTAAACAAGAGCACTAAACAGACAATGAGTTCATTTGCTATGAAAGATTAATTAAATTAGATAAATCGTTCGATGTTAGGTACTGTGTATAGAAACTTTAGGTTGTGGCTGTTTTGCGAATGGTCCTAACTTTTCTATAGCACTATTTTTAATTGAAGTATTTGCAGTAGGTACAGAAGCATTCAAAGTTTTCCAATTAAGTTTTGTTTGACGTCTTTTGAAAACACTGTCTGTGGTCATACGCTCCGCATGCTTGCGCTGTCTCCTATTATTTATTTATCTATGAAGCATATAAAATATGTAGTACATATATATAGGATATATAGGATAGTCTTCTAAAATCCCCCTAATATAGCAACATAATAGATTTCACATAAGGGGTGATGTTATTATAATAAGTAACTGTCATCTTTTTTGCAAAGGAAGAGGCGTGGTTACTTGACAACTTCGAATAGGGAATCGTTCGAGGTATCTGTTGTGTTACTGAAATGTAACACCCCGGTGTTACATTCAAATTGTGTTCTAAATAAGTACAGTACACCCCAGTTAACTGTTATAAATAACAATAAGGTTTTATTGTGATCAGTATAACAGTACTGTTTGTCTGTTATGTAGGACTTAAGTTATTTTTCACATACACAACATCAAGATTTTTGATGTGTGTTATACAATCATCATCATCATCAATATATCGATGCCTTACAGCCAAAAGGGCGTAAGCGACACTATACAAATTTTACAGGAGAGTGGTTTAAAGTTCAAAATAAACGAAAAAAAATCATATAAATTCGGTTAATGCTTCCAAAAGCTTGAAAATTTAGCCATATAGCTTTTAACTATAACTCTACAAAATAGAATAATTAATGTAGTAAAATTCAGCCTGCTTGCACCATTTACTGTCGTTTACCCCCAAATGGTCCTGATTTTACAAACAGGAAGAACGTCGTAAATGCAAACCTCTAATTATCCACTGCCCGCCCAAATGATATAACTGCTTCTTGCATTTTATTTAAATTGAAGCAAAATAGCACGACTGCGTGTTTTTGTTACATCAAGTCAGGGCTATATGGTATAACTGCCTATTGGATTTTAAGAGAGGGACACGGAAATTGTAATAATTTAACAATTATTGACAAAATATTCGGCCTTTTAGTAAAAAACGAAACACTGTGCCATTAAGTACTTCAAATTATCAATAAAGTTCGCGTAGTTACGTTTCAAAACCCTAGTAAATTAATAATAATGCTTTATCTGTTCAATAAGTCTTTATTTCAATGGCACAAAGTATAAGTAGGTATCTTACTTCTAAAATTGGAGATCAATGTGTTCTTACAATTTGACGATTTCAGCAAATGTAGAGCACGGTGAATTGTTTTCCTGGCGTATTATTAATTTCCTGGAAAGAAAACAGACACATGCCAATAACCCTAATTACACCAAAAAATAAAGTAGGTACCAATGTAATGTAAGTATTTTTGTTGTTTTTATGAATTCTAGCGAATCTAAAATCTGTGACATATTTTATCTATCTTAAACTCGAAAGACACATGATTGCACATCAGGATGTTTTAAATTATTAGACAATTACCTACAGATAGACAAACGAACTGTCAGACAAACGGAACGACATACGATCAAACAGTGTAGTACAGTGTAGTACGTGTAGTCGACGTAGTTTGGTGCTGATTTACATAAATGTGTAGAGTTAGTACCATTGTCCAGGTACCTACCTACTTACTAATTACCCTGTTACGAACGACATTGTCAACCTTGTTCTAAAGTAAGTAAGTAACTGTACCTAATGCTTTTTATGAGAAAAATATTCCTTAAACCTAAACGCAACTTCTACTAGTAACAAAAACCCAGTTAGATCCACGAAGGGCGTACTCTAACATAGACATTATTGAAGTCAAACAAAATTTAATTATTTCGGTTTATAGACATTTTATTCTCTTATAGACAGGATGTCTCTTACATCAGAAAATAACGAAATAGTAAGGTAAGTTGGTTAGTAGATTGTTCTTTTCAAGTAGGTTAGTAAATAGGTAGGTAGAAATTAATTCTATAGGTAGGTAGGTACCTAGGTAGAATGAGTCGGTAGTCGTGTAGGTGTTATGTTACAAGTAGGTAGGTAGGTACTCGCCTAATGCATAGGTTCCGCATATACTATACACTAAAATAAGTTTTCAGAAATGTTACAGTCACAGGTTGGGCGGCACTCTTTGTAAATACCGCCAAAGGCGTAGACTGCGCGGGTGTCAGTAGCGTCAAAGGCACATCCCCGCAGCGCGACGCGCGGCTGTGGCGGCGTCGGCACACACTCGCTCGCACGCGCCTATTCTTCTACTAGCCCTACTGGACATGTTTGCCGAAGATACATGCCCGTTTAAACCAACTTAGATTATATTAATGGATAATTAATTATCTTTTTGTCTTACCTCATAATCTGTGTTGTCGAAATTAAGTTTTCTCCGAGCCTGGAAATTAATCTTCGAAACTTTCAATGCTTCTCCAATTATATGAGATGCCCGTTATTTTTGAGCCATCACGACGACGTCCTGAAAAAATAAAACTAATTCTAAAATTAAATATAACAAAACAACCCTAACAAACTTAGCTATGGTATGTAACACCATCCACTAAAACTTTATAATTTAGGCTACCATTCTAAGAGTTATTCAGTAAACTTACCTTTTTAACAGCAGCTCAAACTTCGCCAAAATGGCTCGCGCGCATGCGTGTCGTTTGTGCCGCGGTCGCCGGAGCAAAAAATCACATTATTACTCGTGATCTCCACCCAATCACGTTTGTTTTGAGCGAAAGAAACAGATAACCGACGTTTTTGTTTTTCTTGCACTAAGGTGAGCGACAAATTTCCTAACATGGAATTAGTGTTTTTCTAGCTAACCACCACACCCGATCGAATATCGGGAGGGAAAAAAAGGATTAGCGACAAATGTTAGATGAGGTTTATTTAGACATTTTGGCTTAAGTTCTGAAGATGATTGGTACAGTGACAGGTAAAAATTGACTAAGTGACAAACAATGTCGGAGAAAATTTGGCGAAAATTATATTAAATGACATTTTTATTTTTCAAGGAATCCAGCAAAATGTCTCAACCGGAGTTTAATAAAGAAAAGCAAACATCCAAAATGGGATAAATGTGTCTTTGTACTAAGACTACTTTTAGCCGAAACAGGTTAACGTCCAAACTAGACAAAGTTACAAAAAGCCCAAATAACTTAAGTCTCAATTCCTAAATACCATTTTAATCTAATCACCAAAACCATAAAAAAATCAAAATTTCTGTCGTTTACGACGAAGAAATAAGGTCAAAAACCACCATTTTCAAATTGCGTAAGCGACAAAAAGTGCGTCGTAGAGCCATCTTAGTTAGACCAAACGACGCAGAAAAAAAAGACGATTCCAACGATATATATAAGTCAATTTCGCAAAAAATGTCGCTTAGCCCTTTTTGGCTGTAAGGCATCGATATATAAAACTCTTTTGAAGCTGACATAGAATCAACGCACAGCCTAAACTATAAGTCCTAGAGGTGTGAAATTTGGAGGGTAGTATCCTTATATAGTGTAGGGGCGCACTAAGAAAGGAATTTTGAAAAGTCGCATCCTAAAGGGTAGAACGCGAGCAACGCCGCGGGAGATGGCTAGTCAATATATATAAAACTCTTTTGAAGCTGACAGAGAATCAACGCACAGCCTAAACTAGCCCCCCCTCTCACACTTTACACCATCACAAACACCACATATACCCCCACACTCACATATCATACATTACATACTCAACCACTTGTTACTCATTAACCAACTAATTACCTCTCTCACACGTTGCTTCTTAGTTGTTTTATATAAATTGGAGAGGGATTAGTATTTTTCTCTGTTTAATTTTTTGTTAGTTTTTTTTATTTTTAGATTCTAGTTGTTTTCTCATTTGTTCTTCTGTATCTGAACAAACCATCATTGGTTCCTTGGGGATGGGCGTTGAGGCTGCTACTCAGTTTTTATAACTTTTGCAGCCTCTTCGTTTTTAAATTGTACCTTATTCATACTGTAAATTGTTCGAAATAAACGATTATTATTACTATAAGTCCTAGAGGTATGAAATTTGGAGGGTAGTATCCTTATATAGTGTAGGGGCGCACTAAGAAAGGAATTTTGGAAAGTCGCACCCTAAAGGGTAGAACGCTAGCAACGCCGCGGGCGACGGCTAGTTATACATATACCTGAAGTATCAAATCTATTTATATGTAAAGTAATAAATTAAACTGTTCTTTCATTAAATCCTATTATTTGATGGGACCTTCCGGCTAACCGTTTCAACACCGATATTAGTATCCATTTCTCACGCCAATTTGCCATCGGTAGAGGCGTCGACAACTAAAGTCGCGTTCACACAACATAAAAATTAAACTATTTCCTAATTAAAACTATTAAAAAACAAAGTTGATGATGCATTCGCCCACTTCCGTATTCGGTTATTTGTGGCGTTTAACCCTTCACCAGCTATTAAAGGACTGTCGGGGTTAAATGAGACATTTTTCAAAGCGGCCACGACCGCTAACGGGCTTAATGAGATGTCGCCACGGGTTATTTTGAGTTCTACAGCTTTTAAATTAAAAAAAGAATATGAAACTTCTCGTTTCTGTAATTCAAAACAAAGTGTGTCGATATGGTCTGGAGTGTTCTTTTTGTGTATGTGTGAGTGTTTCTTGAATGGCCAGTAAGTGGAGCGTAGACTTGGGTCGGATCATCGGCTCACGTGTGTGTATACTGTGTACCTATGCCTCTGTGATAGGCTCCATTGATTGCGATGACGGGGACTAACCGCCCGTGTCGGTTACCAATACTGTGCAAACTACTCGAGTCACCCAAGTGTTGGTAATCTAGCTTTAATCACGAATCACTTGTTTTTTACATAAAATAAGTTGAAGCTAAAGAAATCGTATATCGAATATATCGTATATCTTATATCGTCAATTTATAGAAATTTTACCAATCTACAACATACTACATAGTGCTTTATGCTTAGATGTCGACAAAGCTTTTGAAAGAGAATAAAAGTTAGGATCTATCTAGTTCAAGCTCAAGATTGGAAGGTAGGAAATTAAATCAACAATCTTAAATAAATAAACTTCATGCAAGCACCTCAGTACACACAAAGTAAGTAGCGATAAATGAAAAAAAAATGTGTGAAATTCACACGTGGTAGAAGTGAAACCTTCAAAGAATACTTAACCAATATGCAGTACTAAGTTTCACCTCAAAATAAAAAGTAAAAAGTTCGAAAAGTTTATAATATCGCATTGGATTTGAACTTGCTCCCGTTGTCGATCTGACCGCAGTCCAACGGTATCACTGTTCGGCCAACAGTAGCTCTGCTGCGATGGTTGAATTTACGGCTATGTCTTTTCTTGTTTGCGCTCTTTTGTTTTCGCAAAATGTAAGTGTAATAGTAACTAGTAGCTCATCTGTAATCTGTTACCGTTTTCGTTTCATCGAATTTCAAATCACAACGGTGCTAAAGAAGTTTTCACTTCAAAACATAATTAATAAATAACCATATTTTATAGAGTGGAGTCACGCTAAACCTCAACAGTTAATACAACACCCCATGGATGGGTATATAATTAGTTGATTGAGAAAGCTATACCTAGATGTAATGACTGCATTTAAATAAAAACTCGTCGTCGTTATAAGAAACTAATGTTTATGAATTTCTTATAAATTTTTATAAACGCTATACAGGGGTCAAATAAATACTTCCAGCGACCTAAGCACTGTAGTAAGCTCTAGTCTTTAGGTATATCTAAAATCGATGATTTGTTGCTACCATTGGTACAGCTGCAAGCTACATTTAATGTTTTTCAATATATATAAAACTCTTTTGAAGCTGACAGAGAATCAACGCACAGCCTAAACTATAAGTCCTAGAGGTATGAAATTTGGAGGGTAGTATCCTTATATAGTGTAGGGGTGCACTAAGAAAGGAATTTCGAAAAGTCGCACTTTAAAGGGTCTAGAACGCGGGCAACGCCGCGGACGACGGCTAGTATATACATAAAAATGCATTAATATTAGAGTAGAAACATTAGTTTTATTCAAACTAAACACGTGTTTAGTGTGAAAATTGCAAACAGGTTGGTGTCGGCTTGAGACACGTTTGCGAATACATTTTGAACTGTTCTAAAATAGATTGCATAGTAAATTATGAAAATGGGCTAGGTACATAGGCTTTGTAAAGTAACGAAAACGATGTACAGTCAGCATCATTAGTACATAATGAGACAAAGTTTCAAAAATGTTTTATGCCTGAAAACTACGTACTTTCCATATCTTTTTTCAACTATCATTAAAAAGTTAAAACTGTATCCTAAAAGTAGTATTCAGGTAAACAATTATTATAAGAGACTGCAGTACAAAATTTTGAAATTATCAAAAAGTGATTTAATTCTGGTGCTGTCTGTACAACAACACTTATCTTACAAAATAGTGTTCAATAGAATACATACTCCAATACCTCCCACACCGACAACAGAGCCCGTAGTCTGAGTTTTGTTATGTTGATTTGCGACAAGCGAGTATTGAGAAACTCGCAGTTTTTGTATGCAGAAAAATAGTTCAGACTACGGGGTCAGCCAGTAGTGGTAAGCGCCTCTAGCGGGAGATTTGCAAACTATTTTTCTCCATTCTCACTTGTCGCAAACCAACACCACAAAACTCAGACTACGTGCTCTGAACTAATTTAGTAAACGAATTACTGATTCACACACCGTACAGTGCCGAATTAAGTAACGGTAGAGATACACTGCGCGGCAATGACGGCTAGACTGCGGATAGTTGCCAACTTACCACGCAATGTAAGTCTCTGTAAGTGGTGGTAAAAATATTCGCCACTATACAATCTGTACATACTTATGACTGTGTAAGTCGGCCATTAGACAAGTTGCATAACTTAATTAATTATTTTTATTTCATTCAAGTAGAGCCTTTAGATACATCCGTCCATAAATAGTCTAGCAGGAAAACAGAAGGAGTTGAAAGGAGACAGGAAACTGTCGCTAAGGTATTAATTTAGCCAGCCTCGTGGTCAGTATTGCCAGCTGATTACAATGATGTTATTCTGGGCCATTAGAACTTTTCAAAACTTACCTTTTTATTCAAAGTATTTTTTTTTCCTTTTTACCCCTACCCTATAGTTGTGGTACTGCTGGAGTGATATCTCGATGGTTTTAGAATGTATATTTTCAGTACAATATAAGGTTTCAACATTATTTGAATATTTAATAACAGTAGCAGTATTATTAGCAGTAATACGGACACAGTGGTCACAGTCATAAAAAAATATGATTCAGAATTGCTCCCAATAAATGAGACAGAATTAATTTAGAATTTTCGACTTACAGTAGGAATATGGTAAGATTGAGTATTACGGTGCAGTCGTTTTTAATTTTTTTTAATACAATTAAATAGGTAATGGAGCTAGTCGATGGCCACATCTGCCGTAAAACCACTGCGTTGGCAATACCACTGTTAAGTTTCAGTTTATCTCCGGACTAGAACCTGTTTCGCATGCCGTGGGAAAGACACTTACATGCGCAATAATCAACGTTGTTTATTTATAGGGCTGTACGTAACCCGAGGTCCCACTTACGTGTAAATCAGAGCTTTCACATTTTGATTGGAGCATAAACAACTATTTCCCTTAGCTATCTACTTACAATTAGAATCATGCAAAGAACGTCTATTAATGATCATTACCATCTAAATTTGGTAGGAAAAAAGTTGGTTGGTAACCCTGTTTGTAATCAGTGGCAGCATCCCATTCATTTAAGTATGTTTGTGTGAGTGTAGGCTATGATTCTGTGTTATACCACGTTATACCTACACGGACGCACGTTTCAAGCTACCGTTACTGTATAGGCCAGGGATCACAAACTATTCTTACTTCAAATTTACTGTTTGCACGATATTGAATTACAACCACTTATACCAACATAGCGATTCTAATCAAACATAACTCAAATTATTATTTTTTGGTTAATAAAATCACCTCATTGAATAGTCTTAAACTAAGCAACGCCTGTACAGCCAATATCAGAAAAATATAACTTTTTCAGAATTTCAAAATTGTTTACTGTTGGCTCTAATTTTTTTGGTAAATATTTTTTTTAGGGTAGAGTTTTTACTTCATAATCATAGTTGAAAAAAAGTGTAGTGTAAGCTGTTAGAGTTAAGTCATAACAAAATATATTTGAAACTATTTTTTTATACAACTATGTAAACAAACAAGCGCTCGGACCACCGGACGGTAAGGGGTTAAAAGTTCAAACTAGGTTGCATCATAATCTATTAAGCTGATTGCTGCCTGTAGGTTATCAAATTGCAGTAGGCAGATTAGTCGTTCTAGCAATATTTTGTTTATAAAATCTGATTCATTATTTAATTCACTCATTAAAATGGCTCCTCCATTTCTTTAAGTAGAGCGATGTCGAAGTAAAACGCAAATATATTTAAACGCATTACGTATCCCCCGTGATAAATAACGTCCGCCCTGTACCCTTTTTAACCCTTTCAGTGGCTTCCTACAGAAGATTGATTAAATATACTTTTAGGTGTGTATTTATACTGTATTTGGTAAGCTTTAAAGAGTTTTTGTGAAGCATGTAGGTTCTACACCCTCTCTTGGATTGCGAGCCTGTTACTTTTTTTATAAAACTAGTATTAGGTAGAACCTTTTTGAAACTTTGGCTCATTCATATTATTATACTTACTAATGATGTTGACTGTACCAAAGTAGGTATGCTCTTTCTTACTACTTTTATTTTGAGTACTAACACTAGAGTGATAGTGAATAGCAATGAAAAACAACTCAAGAGTTGCTTACTTGTATGTTGACGCAGAACGGTACACTCCACTCAAAAAACCTCTTCCAATTTGTTCTCTATAGGAATAATCCGAGTCATATTGGTCGAGCGGTCAACGGCATCAGTAATAACACGTAATAACATGCTATGGCATTGAGATTGAACAAGTGAATCCAATGCAGGGCATGTAGGAGTTGAAACGATTTGTCCGAGGAGTTGAGGACATGCACAGCTGTGGTACTCGTAATTCTCTTAATAAAAAGTAAAAATATCATTGCGATTGGTTTGGTTATAGTTTTGGCTGCCAATTGACTTTTATGACGTCGAACAAAATATTTAATGATATTTTTAACTATATTTTCTTAACATTATTATTCCTCTAGTCCTATTAGTTGCTACGATAAAATTCATGCGATGAATCAGTATTAAGTATATACCAAAGCAAACACTTTTATTTTGGTAACATTTTCAATATAATAGTATTTGATTATGTATCACGTTCAATAAATACGTTATTTGTCCGGGATGTCGTCCAAAGAGTAATAAATCAAAGAAGTCCTGTTGCAAAAAACATACTATGGCTAATTTATTATTCAATCAATTTAAGATAGAATAAAAAAAGCTTGTGGTGAATCGAATCATCTATTTGAATTATTACACACTTCCTCTCTAAATCCATAAAATTGATAGGGGCTTCCGAATTGAATTTTAATTCATTTTTCTATGCGATAGGTAGGTACTTGAAGATGCTTGAAGATAAAATAAATGGTAAGCTTTTATCCGGTAGTATTCACGGAATTTAGTAACGCCTCTCGAATTATTGCGCGCTATTTAATTACGATTATAATCGATAAAAGTTATCGATATCGGTAGCCGCGGTAATCACAGAACTAGTCGAGAACGTGATGCTTACTTGATTGGTTTTTAGATGCAATCGATTTAGCTATGCCAATCACTATCTACGAGGAGCAAAACGAGGTATACTTATATAACTGTGTACTACGTATAATGACAATTAAAAAAGGCAGGCATTTGCAAAAAAGGCATTTGCAGGCGTACCTATTATCTTAGAAATAATTTCTTACGATTTGCATAAAAATAGTTCTGGATTTGTATCAATACTCGTACAAGCAAAGTTCGCAATAATCATAATAATAGAACCGGTACCTACTTTAGAATCAGAACCTTAAAATCACACAGTCTCAAGTATACCTGCTGAGTACTAAGCCAGGTGGATTACCTAAGTAAATCTCGACTAGATCATTGATCTCTCGAGAGCTGCGCCGGCGCCGACTGTGGGAGGAGGCTGCTCCGAAACACCTGCCGCCCAAGTACTATGGACCAGTGTCCGGTTCTACTACAAACCGAAGATTCGATCAATCCCAATCATCAAATAAAATTGGGCTATAATGCTGTCTAGGTAGAGTCCAGTTTCGCAAATAGATGTAAGGTTTATGCAACGTTTTGTGTCTAGATTGTTACTTATAGCCAACCTAGTCAGGGCACAAATCTCTTAGATAATCTCAGGCAGCTTTTACTGCGAGCTCGAAGCTAAACCGCTTAGTTAGGTAATGCTATAACTACAATGCCATGTTACTACGGCGTACAGAAATTCTAAGCGCTTGTTAATTTCTGCTTGTTAAAAAATATGAGAGCTTAGTGTACGAGACTCGTAAGAGACAGAAACTAAAGTAAAGGCCTATTTTACAGAAACGGGGACATGACAAAGTGTCCACCATCAAGAAGAGAATGAGAGTCATCAAGAACTTTATATTTCAGTTTGTAAATTCTTTGTTAAAAAAATCATCTATTGTAATTGTACCATAACAACCTTATTAAGGATCTTATTACTTACACACATAAAATATCGAAAATGGCAGTTAGTCATACCAAATGAAACCCATTTGTTAGTCAATCGGATGTTTGGTGTAATTACCGAACGGAAGGCATTCGATTATTTGGCAATAAACTGATCTACGGGGATAAGATCCCAGTGATTTTTGAATAACACATTTGAGATTGACAAATAATAATTAAATTATCTATCTAGGTACCTATTTACCTGTTCTTAGCGAGTATTTCGCGGTAGTTTGTATTTTTATACTAAGGCAAAGTCAGGGCGGAGAGAAATCAAAACTGCATGATCTATTCTTGTTAAAAAAAGTAGTTACATAATAGTGAATCTTTCTAAAGCCTATTAGACTATTCCTTTTAACTTAGTGCTCTATCACACTGGGGATTTGCAAGAGACGAACGAAGACCGCTACGGAGACGCCGCGGTTGCGCGAAGTGTTTGCTGTGGCTCGCGGACCGTGTTATTGCCGCGTTCCCTAGTGTGATAAAACCACGATAGAGCACTTATAGTTTTCAGGAAAATTCTTTAGAGAAATGTCAACAAATATTAAAAAAAAACATGAAAAATATTAAAAATGTTGAAGCATCAATACAACACCAGACTCGCCAACGCCTGAAGGTATTTCAAGAGTGACTCATGCAATAAGGCGTTAATGAAGCACCAGCGACTTGCAAATAAACCTCTTAAAACTAGTTGGTTTGCTAATAACTGCAGATAAATAGAGATATTATAAATGAATATAATTATAAATCCATTGCCCAAGCTCAGGTGTGTCTAGGACGCAGTCTGGTGACTCATGGAACAAAAACAGGTAAAATGCAACATTCCATTAAGTTTTTTGTAACGTAAATTAAATATTCCTTACATGTATCGGAGGCTATGATAGCGGCAGGAGGTGCCAATTGGCAAACTGGCCATGCCTACTGATAGCTAGTAATAAGCCGAATTCAGTTAAAGTATTTACATATTACCGTATCAGAGGTTTTATAAGTTACAGAAATGATTTAATTTACTTGTTACAAAGTAGGTGTATGTAGTTAGCAGTTTAGTTGATGTTTTTTTATATAGCAGAATCATTCAATCGGTCCCTTCAACGTTACGTAGAAATTACAACAAATCATAAAGTATGTAGTCTAATAATTAGAATGTTGGAACAAACGGATGGCCCCCTAATATAAGGCAGTGCATATCCACGAAAGACGTGTACGTATAGGCATTTTATTGCTTCCATCACGAGGCACGTCCTCAGTGGATGTGCTCAGTGAGGCAATGCATCGTTATAAGCATTGGTTACCACTTAACATCTGTGGGCCATCGGCTTGTTCTATCATTCAATTGTATAAAAAAGAAAGAGCCTTATAGGTACTGGTCCAACAGTAGCTCATAAAGTAGCATGAAATATTGCACCATCAACAAAATAAATTAAAGTTTATCTTAATTGTTCATCTTTCTAATCAATTCCATCACCAACATATAGACAGGGTAGTTGGTATTTCAAAAACTATCATCCAGCATTTGATCTTCAAAACTAATAAAACGAAAGTAATTTAGAAATCCAAAAGGAACACGACCGAGGAATGGTACAAATGAACACATACCAATTTGTCGAGAAGCGGCGGCCGGTCGTGGAGATCGAAAGCTCTGATAATGCAGATAATGACCATCGACTAACTTTAAATCCGAAGTGAATCGCTACTATACTGCATCTGAATCTTCACAACTCCTGAGGACTATTCACTTGCTTTTTTATTTTTCCTAGTTCGAGCTTATTCATATTTATTCAGATACCTAGAGCAATAACCGAAGTAATGTTCATAAATATTTATAACATACATATTTACAGAATAAAACACGTTTTAGCTAGCTTAATTAAAGCTACCGATCGTGATAAACTTATTTTTTTAAGTTACACCTATTTGACGTTGTTCACACCTATTGGTCCTAATTGGCGTGCTGGCTAAGTAAAGGGGATCGATTCAGAATCGTATGCCCCACTTGTCGTATTAGGAGAGAGAGCAAACCACTAATATCTTGACACAGGAAATTCTTTTTTACACAAAAATGTGTCACGATTTACTAACATGCTCATTTTGGAGAGCTTTGCGACATTTCAGATATTTGTTACTTAGAAAAAATGCACATTGCTAAGTTAAATTGTAACTAAACTATTTATTAACGTTGTTCCAAGAAGTGTAGCCAAATGCGACATATCAGCTCTTGATTAGCCGGACTCGAACCCCAGACCTTTCATTCTTCGAACATATCTTGAAGACGCGTGCGCAACCTTTCATCTAAGCCGACAAAGGTACCGCGTTGTTATCTGGTTACGGGTTGATTTTTGGTCTAACAAAGTGACAATTATGGTCTTTGTAGTTGATAAATATACATTTTAAACTTCCTGAAAAACTAAGAGTTGTCCAAACCAGAAGATAATTTCCTTAACAATAAATAAAAAAAAAATTATAAGTCCTGCCATGTATCTTTTTATTACCACAAGCCACCATAAAGTAGGTCTAGATTTCCTTATTCTCCTGCAATATTATTTACATACAGTGGGCTACTGTTGACAGAGAAGTTCTATTTTGACAGGATAAAATGGCGGCCGGCCAGCGCGGTGGCTTGTTATTTAATTAGAGCTGCATTCATTTCGTAAAGGCTACTTCCGCTGGTGGTGAGAGCGCGACTAGGCGATACACGTCGGGACAAGGCATTATAAATTTAAGACAATAGATACGACGACTCCTCTGTTGTTCACAACGATCCTATCAGTTTTGTTTACTTTTTGGATCTGTTAAAATAGCGCATAAAACTATTTAATTGATGACTCTAAAATTAGGCTACCAATCCTTATCCAGCTACTTCATTTTGAATACATACTTACGAAGCAAGGTCACAGCTCGTGAGGCAACTCGCCGTGTCCCTTTACGCTCCAAAAACTACGCTTATGCAAACCGCTTTGTAATGCCCTTCTGATGTCTACTTACCTTTTGCTGTTGATTTGTGTATCCTTTAATGGTTTTAATATTATGTTCTTTATTTTACTAATAATACAGTCATATAGCACAAACCAGGATAATTATCCATAGTTTTAGAAATATATATTACTGTAAGAAATACTGTAAAAATCACAGGCAAATTAATACATGTATAATGTATATGAGTATACCTATAGGAAATTGAAGCAATGTACCTACTATATTGATCAGAGTTAGTATCTTAAATATGAATCATAAATTAAGGAAACAACACTAGTAAGGAAGCTATTGGCATCGTGCACAAAACTTGTGAGAGACGGGATGCGGATAGCGTTAACTAAATCACTTTTACATCCCGAAAGAAAGAATACAGTTAGCCTATAATTACTTTCTCCGCGGCTCATTATGAGTTTCGGATCAGAAAAATCATAATCCATAAAAAATGACAAGCGGACCGGAAATGCAGATCGTAGACAGCGTGCGCGCGCGGCCGGACGTGCTCCCGCGCAACTGGGTCAGGCTATTTCTGTTTTGGCGGGAACCTGGCCGGAAGGGACGCCATTGTGGATGTGCGGGAAGCCCGGAAAAACAGCCACCGGATTTCTAGCTAGTGAAATGTTAGACGGCGACCGCGACGAACAGGAGCCCGAGTATCGTATCGTTTGCGGCTTCGACACCGATGTATTTCTTCGGCAGTAAATGTAGCCGAACGTTTTAACTTTAAAATGTTGTCGTTCTCAAAATGTAATCTGTACCTGTGATCGGGGAAATGAAGCGATTTCTTCGTAACGTGTTTCTTAATGGTTGGAAGCAGGAAGCGGAGACAGTGGACTTTTAATTCTTTCCTCTATAGTTTAACTGTTCTTTGGATTATTTTTATTTAGCTGAACTGAGGTTTCATGAGAAATACAAGTACTTTATGGGTTTATGAGGGTCGAGCTTGCCCGCTGCGTGCAGCGATGCGGGCGTTTGCAATAACTAGAGTTCTTTGCAAAGGACTCTCAATTAGAATTAATTAAAGACAATTTAGCAATCCAGAAAATAAATGACCGCGAGATTTATTAATTCAGAGAAAAGATTGCTGCTCCAAATAGTACTACGTGTAGTAATGTGTTATTTTGTCGAGTATACATTGTATTTCATGCGCTCTTTGGCGGAAAATCAGATTCAAATGTGTATTGGGCAGATGTTCCCTATCTCAAAGCCCAACGACCAGCATAACCTATAATTTGCAATATGATACGTTTACACATTGTATGTTATGTACTGTACAGCTATTCCAATGAAATGAACGGTATTGAGAGCATCCCTATTATCATTTTGTATAAACTAGAGGGGAGACTTGACAAAGTGCAGCATTCTACCGGTAGAATTAAAAGGGGTGCGGAATAATTGTGTAATTTTATTGTTTACATTTACAAATTCAAAGGGTGGAATATGTTAAACCAGATTTGGCCAAAGTAATGTCTTATTGGTCAATTTTATTGTTAAGGGTATCCAAGGGGTTAAGTATTATCATGTATTGTGAAGATGACTATGTTCCTGTTTTTGAACGGCAGCTGGAACTCATTTTGTGGACAAAGATTTGATTTCAAGATTTCCATGCAAACTAAAGATATCTCTATCATCTTTCCTGATTCTGTCTCTATTTACGAAGTCTTGTGTATCATGATGACACATTATTTCAAATTGTAATTTGGGCTGTAGTTCCACGAATCTTCTTGGTTTCGACATCGGTCACAGATGAGAAGCAAACTGCCGGCGCGCACGCAATCGTTGAGTTAGACTTGTCACTTGCCGATTATACCTACCAAACGTAATGCTAATGTTTAGTTGAATATTATCAGAAAATAACTCTCCCTAAAGGTGACTGAAAATCATTTTGTGTACAAAAGTTGGTCAAGAGCAGAGTCTTAGGGGTATGTTTATATTGGTTTTCTAAAGCTGCGGTAGGTAAAATGGCTGCTAAATCATGTTGTCGCAATTTTTCGTGACAATTACAGAGAATTTGGTCGCGCTAAAATGACAGGCAAATAATATAAGGGGAAAACTAAATGTGTGGTCAAGAGCGTAAAAATATCCTAATGCACAATGAAAAAATACTGCTTTACAGTAGCCATTAATAAGTTACGGTCATAAATAATGATAAAGTCACTTAAGTACACAAAGATTTTTGTACAAAAAAAATTATACTTATTCAAAGTATCAAAACTTCCAGGAAAGAATCCATCTAGAATTACTAGAAGCCCTAAGTAATGAAACGTAGAGCGCTAGACCTAAATTCAAAGTTTCAAATTAAATTAAAAATAAACGTTTTTTTAAATTACATAGTTAATTACAAGTTGAATAAGAACAGCGATTAACACGATGATTTCATAAATGAAATAAGAACAACTATTATGCAGATTCAAGCCTAATTAGAACCTCGGTCTTATCGGCGGCGATCGCTATTGTTACAAAGTACCTTGGTAGGTATTCAATCAATTATGAAAGCTTTTAGCCGCCTTTTAGTTAGCGGCTAGTTTAGTGTAGTAGCACGCGAACAAGCAATTTCATTACTGTATGTTAGAGTTGTGGTGTTCATTGTTTGAATACTTAGGTATCTACACTACCTACTGATTTCTATAGTTTTTGAAATTGCCCCCAATTCTGTTAATTCATTTTCCTAACCTAACCTAATTTGACAGCACTAAAGTTGCCATTTCTTTCTCATGAACTGAAACGACACTGCCAGCTATTTTAGTGCTGTCAAATTAGCTTAGTTGTAAAAGCGCACCAGAATCAGGGCCAGCAATACAAAACGACTACCTACTAGACTAGTACTTAATAAAAGTCACATTAATTGCATGGGAAATCCGGTCAGCTTGGCCGTAGACAATCCGATTCCAACTGCGCCTGCGGCTTTTGGAGCACCAACTTATGCTCTTATAGCGACTGCAGCAATATCTTGAAGTATAAATGTATGAAATGAAGTGTTATTGCAAGAACAATATCGTTGATGCAACATAAACGTAAATTATGTAATTTATTATTATTTTGTATATATTTTATATTATATGTATTTAATTATTTTTCTGATTTCGACCACAGAAATATGATTTTTCCTTATTTTTTTTTAACTTGACTAACAACACATTGTATTATGTAAAATTTTAAATCCTCAGAAGTAATTAGAAACATCTAAGCCCCGGGGCGGGAGGAGGCGTGCTCTACGGAACTCAAAGGTTGATTAATTTATTGTTAATGAGCGCATAGTGTTAAACGCACGCGTTACTCACTGTTAGTTATTATAAGCAACCGTTAACTATGTTAAATTGCTGCTTTTTTTCTCACGAAAGCTTAATTTTGTTAAAATCACGACGCATACGAACTTTGTTACATTTATAAGTGAATTAAGTTAGTCAGCAGCGATGTTATATTTATTAATCCACTATATAGTACTCGAATATAATAGTAGACAATTCCCTTGAACCAATATTGAGGAAATTGAAAATACACGATTCAGTTAGAATTTCCTTGAAGAAAAAAAAAAGCAGCTTATATTTAATAAGCGCTTTTTCTTCTGACGTCGAACAGTTTTCGAAAACCCTTTTCGGCAAAATGAAATCATAGTTTGATTTCATAGTTCAGGAATCAACAAAAGCCGGAAGCTACCACACAGGTTACTGGGACAATACCAACCAAATCCACCTAGACAATAACTTATTGTAAATTCGATACGATTTCTACTGTTGCTGAATAGAAAACTTGGTTTGTTCTTGCTTTGCTGTCCTGTATTAGGTCAGTGCCCAAGCTGAGGTGGCTTTAAATAGGAGCTGGTGACTATGTTGAAAATACCAGCGTCCGATGATTT
The DNA here is from genome assembly GCA_918843925.1 of Eulithis prunata. Classification (NCBI taxonomy): domain Eukaryota; kingdom Metazoa; phylum Arthropoda; class Insecta; order Lepidoptera; family Geometridae; genus Eulithis; species Eulithis prunata. The sequence goes on along the minus strand of OU974024.1, from coordinate 5,041,084 downwards.
TCTTCGAAGTTGCACAAAGAGAATTGTCCCTCTACGTTTACCAACCAAATAGAAAAACCTATTAATTATTAGCAAAATAGGCTTTTACGTCGCAGACTAAAAGGTAGTGACCCTGTACTTACAGTAACGAGAAAGCAGCTAACTTCATCACGATATCAAAGGACAAAACTCCCTTTTGGGTCTCTCCAGTAGAAATCTAATTTTTGTTCCACTTTTTTGACTGCTAGCTAGCAACCACCTGCGACATCACTCGCTTAGATTTTTAAGCTTATTTTAAGATACCTCAGCATTCCTCCAGTTAGTTTTTTGATCTAAATCGTGTCTTAATTCGCGTTAGTTACCCATATATTTAATTATAATAAATAAATATTCACGGACACTTAACACAACGCTTTCTAGTCCTAAGCAAAGCTTGTACGATGGAAACTAGATGGCTGATAGAATACATACATATATTTTTTTTTTGTAAATACTTACGTATAATACACTAGCCGTCGCCCGCGGCGTTGCTCGCGTTCTACCCTTTAGAGTGTGACGTTTGAAAATTCCTTTCTTAATGCACCCCTACATTATATAAGGATACTACCCTCCAAATTTCATACCTCTAGGACTTATGGTTTAGGCTGTGCGTTGATTCTCTGTCAGCTTCAAAAGAGTTTTATATATATTGATAGAAACACCCACACACAGAACAAACATCTATGTTTACAACACACAAATGTTTGTTCTCGGTGGGGATCGAACCCACGACCCACAGCACGGAAGGCAGAGCTACTACCGACTAAGCCATGACGCCATAACTCATTAGTGACAAATCATTATGTTATTCGTCCCCAGCGTTTGTCATGTACCTTTAGGTATAAGCATTATGCAACTAATTGTTTTTACACATGTTTTTCAAGTTCAAGTTTCGAATAACAGACAGTCATCACCATCAGTTTATGCAATATTGTTGGGAGTACGAGGGCGGTATTAGTATAACATCGCCCTCGGCTCGACCGCTCTATAACCGAGTTACTTTTAATTAACTGAGGTTTTTCAAACTTGTCTACGCCGTAAAACAAGTTTGCTGCAGCTTTTAGTAGTAATTTTTCAGTTATTGAATTTAAGTTAGCAGGTATTTTGAGGTATAATGTTATTGCGAAGCTTTTAAAAGTTATCTACCTAAGCAATTACTTCCTTCATTTGGTAGAGCTTTCTAGCAAGTACTTTCATTTTGTTTTTTACCTGTTATTACATAAAAATCTTTAGCTTTACTCTACAAACACGAATATACTTTATTACCTATGCCTGTTTTGGGTTGGTTCTAGGCTAGGCCTTCAAAGTTAACCCACTTTAAAGTATGTATTTATCACTTGCCGAAGTATGGTAGGTAAAAAATCGTCTCGAGTATACCTCCGTATGAAATATTTTTCCAAATGAGGTAGTTGGATTACAGATAAGTCGATCGAACTCCAGCTATTGGAAAAGCGGAACATAACGGACACCTCCCGACAGGGTGAGTGTGTCCATGTGTGCCGGTGTAGCACAGAGGTGCGTGTGCGTCGGTGTGCGTGTTCAGGATCAGTGGCCGGCGCGCGCGCACCTGCCGCGCGGTTCCCACGCCTCGCCGCCCCCACCACCCCCCCGCTCCGTAAGTTACGTGACGTCACATCCACACAAACAACGGTCCAAACACCGGAGCCTGTTTTTGTCTTTTCTAGTTTCGATATTTTATGCCACAATTAATTTAAATATAGGTAGCTGATTAATTAATTGATATACATTTCCTGTACGAATGCCAAAATAAGTTGAATAACTCTCGTCTATTATTTTTGTGAATATTTTTATAAAGTGCCTAAAATTCGCTGCGATAGAAACGTTTAAAATTAATTTTTAATGTAGATTTTTTTGTAGCTACGAGTATTTAGTATTGCTCAAGTAGGTTGGGCACTACATTTTTATATTATTTTATTTCATGTTTTAAAGTTAGAATGCGCCCTCTATCACTTGTTACTTGAACGAAATCGATCGCTGCGTTAAGCGCCACCTAGCGGAGTTTACTAGCACCACATCAAAAGCTCGTCACTGTGTTACAATGCGTTTCATTCGGTCACGAACAGATGGCGCTAGCAGGCCAAGCTTTCAAGTTTGCGTGGGCGCAGTGCGTTAGTGTTGGTGCTACGCGTTATAGGTAGAGCATTTTAGATAGATGCCTGATGAAAGAGCTTTTGGAAGAGAGCGCGTGCTCGTTGTTTTGTTTACATAATTATTATTTCATCCCGCTAGTGGTTTTTCTCAGTTTAGCAAACAAGTAAACTTTGCTACAGTGAATCGAACCAATGAACGGATTTGAAATAAAGCATGATGATCGGATTATAAAAAATAGGTACATAGTAACTGCTCTATAAATTATTCATGTTAAAATTAAAAAAAAACGTTCATAGGTAAAATGCATTGGTCAGCTGTAGAGCTTGACATACGTTCGAATTTCGATATATTATACCTTAGTATTTAGTAAAATTTAATATTACGTAGGCTAGGGACCTACAAACTTCGAAGACTTGTTTATACCTATGTTTCTGTCTACTGTGCACAATTTACTGTTATAATAATTAGTGCAAAGTAACTCAGTGGGCTGGGCATAAGCACGTAGGTTATGTAATATGTAGCCCTACGTAGTAATTGGGCGCAAGTTGGCAAGATTTCAAACGACTCTGGTATATCATAACGAGTCAGCAATGGATTTATTGCAGCTGTAAATCATACTTTAAGGAACAAACTTCAGAATAAACGTACGAATCTGAGATAATTTACCATGCAAATGCTATCCAGGCACATTGTGCAACAAAAAGACGATTCCCGAAAATGAAAACGAAGTGCACGCACTATGCACTATGTAAAGTTCCCAACACACAGAAGCTATAGATATATATCTACCTCGCATAGCCAAATGTAAATATCCTCCTGTCTACAAATCTAGGTGTTTATAATTAATATTCTGTGGCGGAGATACCTACCAGACTGTCATCAGTTCATAAATCTCTTCGAATAATCAAATAAAATGCGAATGATTTCTTAAAGTTGCAATTCCATATTATAAATAAATCGTTCCATAAAAATAGTCGTACAATAAAACAACCGTAGGGTTGATAAACCTCAAACAAAGGCTCATAGGCAGGTAGTTTTATTTCTCACTCGTATAAAAATATGAAATTTATAGGCGTGAGGCACAAGGCTTGAGATTAGTATGCAAAGAGGAGTGGTGGCGAGGTGGCAAGGAGTCACTTTAGATGCGTATGAGCAGTGAAATACGTGCTGAGAAAGATAACTGCAACACGTAAAATGATAGTCAAATTAACTAAAATTATCTTTATAAAGTAATGGCTAACATATAAAGTACCTATGAATTAAGTTTATAACCTAAGCGATATCTTCAATTTGAGGAAAATTTTACAAAATTTTCGTTCGCGTCGGTGTAACTGTTGCATTTCCACCCATCTTGTGCTAAAACGATTCTCTACGCTAACGAGCGAAGATAAAACGATGGTGTGTGCGGTATCCGAACCAGTTTCTTCTGTGTATTAGGTGATATTTAGCAAAAAGCTTTGCAGAGATAGCATTGCGCTCGAGATTTGTAAAACATTCATTATAATTTAGCAAGTTTCATAGCATTTGATAACGTTCAGAAGCTTAGTGGAAGGCAGTCGATTGACCTTTTGTACAGCCAGTGGTTTATCCCTCGAGAAACATTGAACATGTCCGCAGACTAGTCCGTGCTCAGTACCAGGCGAGCATAACTCTTTGGAGCTTTCGACTTCTCGCCCCCGCCATTTGGAGCTGCATTTATGAATGAACCAGTCTATGTGTGCATCGAAAATGCCGTCGCGACGGACCATGTACTTGTGTGCATGACCGAACACGTGTTTATTTGAGGCAACGCGGTAGGCATTCATGTGAATTTTACTTGTGTCAACAGAAACTGGCTTGGACAGAAATAGTCTGTTGCTTTGTTGGCAAAGTTGCGAACTAAGCTAACATTAGAGCCTAGGCTAAGAGCGTTGGCCATTCACCAGCGATATTGCGAGCTAAAATTATCCTGTTTGAAATACTTTTCACAAAATAACTGTGTGCGATGTTCAAAACTTTCAGGAAAGTTGCAGTTTGTGAGTCACTAAATTGCACAATACTTTAGCATCAATCACGACTACCTTTTAGGTTTAGTACAAGTAGATTTTTCAGGCCTGAAGTAGAACCGTTTTTAATCAAGTTTTTATTTATTTATTGAGTTTCATAATTTTACTATAACATAAATGAGGGTTCTCATAAAATTGTAACTGTCATAATTGATTACATTTTACCATATGACACACAAGTGTATCATATTTGGTCTTCATTCCCCATGTGTCGCGACAGTTCACTTTAAAAATCACAGACAGCCTTAGGGCCTTGATTATTAAGTTCAAAACTTGATTACCCCATAAAACAAAACCAGGTGACACACGAGACAAGGTTTCAACTTGATCGAGCATAAAAAACTGCTCACCACGCTCTGGTGTTACGTTACATCAATAAATATACGGACACTATTTTATGAAAAAAAAAGTAACTGAATATTCGAAAGTAGGTAAAAAAAAAAAAACTAGGAATTAAACCCTATAGTTCAAGTACTATAGATTTCTAGTAAAATTACAAGAAACGTAGAGGTATAAGTATTTATATTAATTAGGGTAATTTTAAACTAACTGTTGATTAAAATACATTTCACACTACTTACTACATACAAGTATTATGATCACGCGGCCATTCAAGAAGTGTTATCAAGTATTACAATATTATAGGTAGGCTAGGCGGGCAGGTACTAAGCTAGCGGTGACATCATCAATTCATGAATGAACGAGACTGTCGTAGCCTAAAATTTAATGTTTGTAAACCTATTACACTTTCGAAGAATTGTGTAATGTGGGTAACGCGAGCGAAAATACACAAGTTTGTGAGACGCACAGTTTTGGCAACATCCTGTAGAGCGATCAACAGTGCAAGGGAAGTGGACACCGCAACATCCTCCTGAGGTATCGTATGTGGACAGCTTGTGAAGAACCAACCACATTTTTGATGATATTGGCTGTAGGGAGCGGTACCATAGAATTTACTATTTTCTTCCTAGTGGGAACGTAGAACATTTACTAAAAATAACATGAGCATAACGATGCGATTTCTGTCATGTGGTGCTTATTCCGTCATTTTTCAAACATTCAAGACATCATTTTCTATCTCATAGTTTTATGATGTTGACGCAAAGTGACCCTCTCATAAATGATGGCGCAAATGAACTTGCGTGATGTGTGAGTCAGTCAGATAACGTTCAATTTCTAGCATTGTTCTCATTCGCGGTATGATAAGAACCGCAAATTGTTGGAACGTACGATAATTTTGTCGAATATTACACTATCAAACATTGCATTTATTAAATGAACATTGTATTGTTGGTATTCGGCGATGAATGTTTCCATTAACTATATTATCGGAACTAGACTTCAGTTCCCCGAAATTAAAAAATCCTTACTTGAAACCATTCCAAGTTTCTATGCTCAGTATAGTTTCAGTCAATTAGTCAGAACTTTAATTCTTTAACCCTAACTTTTCCATTTGAGTCAAATCTGGTATCACTATTAGGTACAGTTCTACTCAATTCGTTTTGATATTAGGTGTATGGAAGCATTATTCTTCTTAATTTTCTTTTACAAAATTAATCAATTTCTATATTCTGCTAACTGTCCCCGTGTGTTTCTGTCTGTACTAACAGGGTGGCAAAGCTTAGCTTGTAGCGGTGTGATTACCGCGGGCAATGTGCCGCGACGAGGTCAATTCGATCGGAACTTGCAATACGATATTCATTCATAACTTTGTACAAACATCGTTCGCTTTGAGCTTTCATGTTATTGAAAGTAATTCTATATTAAATTACTACATTACAAAGAATTCATGTTATTTAAAGTGATTCTAGTAATTAATGGCAGCAAGAACGGTAGATTTTGTGAGTAATATGGTGGAGTATAAATTACTTTTAGGATATTTTAGAAACGAAACGCAATCTAGTATGTTTAGTTAAAAATAAAACTTTTCGAGCTTTGGGAACCTCAACAGAGAAATATAGAAATAGTAGTAAACAAAACACGAGCTACTTTAGATGAGGACAAAGAAGCAAGTTGAATTGTAAATTAATTCGCTCGTATTTCAAAAGAATGCACCAGTCTATATCGAGCGAGAACCCAAACCCAAAGCAAAGTAAACGTAAAAGAAGCATAGACTCTTGACACTTCTAAGCGGGTACGTAAATGAACTGACAAAAGATGCGTTTTTCTGTTTATTTTTTTAATTTAAGCGTTGTGTTTTCCTGAATTATTCGTTCATAACTGCAAAGCACTTACACTTTGTTATGAATTTTAAGAGGAAAATCCGGTCAATTAAGATTATTTTAATAATAAAGTTCTATTTATAATCGCCTTTTTGAGCACATTCAGATTGTGTGGGTGTATATGCTACCTAATTACAAGCTGTAACTCGTATCTACGGAAACGCTTAGTTCCGTCCGGAGGATATTGATAGTTATTTATATATTCATAAATATAATAATTTGCCACGAACTAATTTGAGGACGTGAATTTTGAATTCGATCTAAAACAAAAAACAAAGAAAGTGTTTTGTATGACGATACGTTCCCACGACAAACTTATACATACAGACAGAAAGACAATGGACCCGTATGCTCGGGCCACCCTGAAGCGATATCCATAGCCATATTGCATGTTTACACCGGTTCATCAACCTAACATTAATTAGCAATATCTGGCAGACGAAATGGTAAGTGCTAAAACCGTAAACGATCAAAATCGTTCAGCAGAAATAAGCTTTGAAATTGCATGAGGAAAGCTCATTCACTTAACTGAAAAGGATTCAAGAATTAGCTGTGTTTATTCTAAAACTACCGGGTATTTTCGTTTACCGGAATTGAAAAAAAGTTCCGTAAGTACCTACTAGAAGTAAGGATGCACCTCATTTCACAGCCTGTAAAAAGTGTACACTACTTTAACTTTACGATTAGGTGCCAATGGTAGTTTGTAAAGTGCAGTATCCTTTTTCAAATTCTAGAGCTTAGAAGACCCTGAAGTAAATATATACGAGTAGGTATATGTGAATGAAGAGCTCAGAAAAGAACTAGAAGCAATACATTCGCATGCTATTTTGGATACGACAATTAAAATCAACCGATTCACCAGCTGGCAGCCGATTGTGATGAAAGTGACGTAAAAACTATTTTAGTAATGGTTTATAGTATTTTGAAAAAGTAAGTACGACTAATAAATATGGAGATATAAGGTTGTTTATACAAAAAACTCTTTGTAGAAAAACATTAGCAAGATTATATTGTGCTATGTAAGAGTCGGCTTTGAAACTGCACCCGAAGTAATAAGGATGCGTCATATTATCCTATTCGTAGGTACACCTATTTTCTAATCACTAGCGGATAGTCTCCTTAGGGCTCTTTGCAACTGGGTTATTTTAATAGACCACATAACCTAGTTGATTTTGCAAACATCATGGTATATTTTTACTGTGGATTTTTTGCACTCTTTCGATACAATTTCAGTCTGTGAATTGTAGAACGAAATAGTTTGGTGCCACCTAACCACTAGACATAGAGAATACTATTGTAAAAATCTATTAGAAGCTGATAAAAATAATTTGGTCTAGTTCGTTTCTTTCGAATACTGTGATCTCAACACTCAAAGAATAAACTATTTAAGTAGGATGCAAAAAGGCAGCAAACGTACAATGTACGTAACATAATAGGATCCCTGAACTGAAGACATTTCATACGAAATCGATGTAATTAAGGTGTCAGGCTTGGCCTAGCTAGAGGGTCCAGAGTGAAATCACGATGACTTCGGTCTAGGTTTGTTTGACTGCCATGTGAAGCCAGGTGCTTAGATTCACTCTATCTTTTCTCAATAGACTTGAAGGTCGACTAATTGAGTGGTGATGAATGTTATGTGATCTCCCCTTGAGCGGAAGCGGTGTCCGGATAGTCCTATCCTGCATTAGGCATGCATGCGGCACAAACGTGCATCTCATAGAAATCTGACGTAACATTGAATACTTGCGAAAGATTTTGCAAACTGAATGCAAACTTCTGCGGAAAAATTGATCGAATTGAATTGACTTTGAATGTTTTTGAACTATGCCATGGCAAGGAGGGGCAAGTGCACATATCATGCCATTTAGTGAGACGTTGTAAGTCTATTGAATTTTAGTACTGCAATTTTGTTTGCGATGTACAATTTTAAGTATACAATTTTTGTTATTAACAGTTTTAGATTTATTTTACTACCAAACATTTCATGGAGAATTGATTAAAATCGCTTTCTTCAAATTTAAGGCGTTTTAGCATAGTATGTTAGTTCTAGTTATGTAGCACATTGACAAGATCTGCGTTAGAGGACTCGATTCTATGCATCGGGACCTCGTGCTTGATTACTGCTCTACATTACGTCCCCTCATCGAGAGGAGCTTCAAACTAGTTCCGTTCCTTGATTCAAGGCCTGGTTAGATATTTCAGCGCTATAGGGCCTATTCATCAGACTCCATAACCTAACCTCACCGTCTGAGTTTGTGCCTTCACGATCTTGTGCTATTCTTACCCACGACCTATTGCAACTTTGATAGTAACGGTTTTACTATTTCACTCTTTGCCGGACGTTTCGTTTTCTATATCCAATTTTCGGTCCCAATTTACCTGTCACTGTAATTTTTTTTTCACTTGCTCTTCGAGTACCTTTGGTGTAATCAATATTTGCAACAGTCAAAAGGGTGCGGTGTATGCGTTACAAGTGTAAAGCCTATTACACAGGCAAGTGTAAGCAAGATAACATACCTAATGAAGCCTCCGGATCCGACAGGTCCGAGAGAGATGGCACCTTCTGCATCGCTCGGGGCTCCTCCGCGTCTTGAGGCTCGCTCTTGATGTTGTCAGTGATGCCGCCACCCTCATCGCACTGGAAATAAAGATTAGGTCACTTTATGCCAAGTTTACATACCTACTTCAGTATATACTTTTCAAGATACCTACAACACGCATGATCTTCTTCTCCGTATTTTCCACGAAGAAATTTAGAATTTTATTCAATGGCATTTGTGAGTTTGTGAACTTTAATTGAAAGAACACCTCGATTTTAAGTCCATTATCTTGTTATTTTAGTTTTTCTTGTGTTACCTTTGTTAGTCGTCCTAATAAAATAAATAAATTGATACTATGAAGAGACCATATTCAGGAACTTATAACAATTGCTATAAAGAGGTTGCCTTACCAATGAAGTTGCTATAAAACACTGCCAGTTTTGTATAGATTTTAATATTCTACAACATACATCTACTTTATTAAACTGTAGGTATGTTTAAATAGCTTGAATGTAAAAATAAGTATCTACTTAGTTAATTTAATTCTCCAAAGCACCTGTTTCCATCAACATCGGCATCAGCGAGGATAAGTAGACATGTCAATATTCCATCCACACACCCCCGCTTCCGTTTGCTGTTCGGACATGCATCGCTTAAAATATTCACTGTATGAACACAATGCTCATAACGAAAGGAACTTTTGATCTTTGTTTCTATTTCAAAAAATAAAATTGACGATTCAAGACAAAACTCTGAATACCAAAATCTGATGTAGACCTTGTCACGCTTGTTCCTGATTCATTCAATTTGGTAGGAAAGATAAGCTGTTTGTTGACCTGACCCTTCTCAATTGAATCTTGTAGCCCATGACACGGCTCCTAATCACAAAGTATATCAATATTACCCAATAAAAATGTCAAAATCGAATCAGCGCTCCCCTCCCGGTCCAATCAAGCGCAATCTGTCCAAATAACTTCTGAACTATGGGACCCCATCGTCCTACAAGTACCTAATAGACAACTTTGTAGACACGAGAAATAAAGGTAGCAATAAAATACCCAGCAAGGGTCTGCTAGTAGCAGATCTGAGTGCTAATCACTTTATACGTTTAAGATGCAACGACGTTAGAGCACAAGTTAGAAGGTCGTCGCTAATTAAATCATTCTTTCACACTTCATTTAGATGATACCAAATTGTAGCAGTTTCTCACTCATTTAGCTAGGTAATCCTAAGTCCAAAGTTACTTGCTGTCCTTCATCATAAAACGGATCACTACAAACCAGTTATAAACAAAACTATGCTTCATTCTATACTCTTCCAATGATTTATCCCTTTCGGAACTTCATCTAAAATTATCTATCCTTTGACAAATACTGTAACCTAATACAAATGGCAGAATAATGAATTCGTCGTGCAGTCAGCCGTGTGCACTGATTAACCCGTAAACATCCACGAGGGTATTTTCGGCCCTGTGTGGGGTCTCACCCCTGATTGATGTTTTGTCTTGGCACGTTATTATCGATATTGGGAGCACGAACCCAATTCTGTTACACCTCTTATTACACTGGCTGACGATTGATACATGTTCTGTGTTATCGGGAACGAAGGTAAACTTGAAAAGTGTGTCTATTAAAAAACTATTTGGTTTTGTGTAGGGTAAGACGCGTGTTACAAGATGATTTCTCGTGTAACGTCTGAAAACTTTTAATTCTATTTTTGTATAATTTGTTTGTAATTTATCATTGGTAGATATTAAACGGACCCACCCTCTCACTACAAAAGACACAGTGAGTGGTTAGTCTTTGACTCTCCCAGGTAGGTCTCTACCAAGTGGGTGGGTGCTTTGCGTAGTCAAAGAGATCTAAAATTCAACTTTTGCGCGTTAAAGGTCAGCGCTACTAAACCATGCCGGTACCTGTATGTGTAGCAATGGACCGATATAAGTTGATGAAGATAGTTTTAATAGGTTCAGATCCCTCCACATTATTTCATTTAAATGGAGCCTCGATAAAGTAAAAATGACAAACCTTCCATTTCCTGCGACCACGAAGCTCCAAAAATACATTAGGGACCTACAAGGCGACACAAATTGCTTTCCTAAGTTTACTTCCATGAAAGGGGATAGTGTGAGCGGTTAGCCACTAGACCGTAAAGAGGGGAATGTATGACAATAAAGTTTTCAAGTGACGTGATTGCTGTTCCACAGCTTGGACACAATCAGCCCTAGGGAGAGACGCCCACAGGCATCATACGACCGACGACGGGTAAGGATGACGTGACTTCATTACAAAGTTGGAAATTAAAAGAAAATACCTGCTTGGAAACTAATGTATACTAAGTTTTTTTTTTAAATACTAAATGTTTAAAAAAACTAAGTATGCTACAATCAAAGAACGTAGAAATTCTACGATCACAATTTTAATCAAAATCTGAAAAGACAAAATAAAGTTTAAGAATTTATTGAATTAGGCAGGTATACTTCATTTAATCTGATCTTAGTTTCATAACACCTAGTAAAACACCTAGCTGATAAAACATGGCGGTGAATCATTGGAAAATTCTTGAAAATTCAATATACAAAGGTAGAAAAAACTCTGGGTATTTATTACCCAATTCTTGAGAAGGATGAAAATATACGAGCAAGGTTAATTGTCGATTTGTCGCTAGTTCCGACATGATGTGCGCGTTGGCTTGAACTTGTCACAATATTTCAAGTGTCAGCTCTTTTGAACGCTCCCTGATTTATACAGCCATGTAAAACCCAATGTTGTAATAAATATCTTACAGCTTTTGCTACCACCAGATTTAAAAAAAAGAAAAAATCCTGGCGATTCCTGCTCCTACTTTAAAATAGAATGGTTCTTTTTTATAAAAAAAAAATACGTTTAAATTTTTTAGTTTACCTATAAGTTTACATAAGTATTACATCATCGTGCTATGCAATATTTTGCGGTAGATTTATTCCGAATGTAGTGTATGGTTTACGTTTTAAAATTCCAACTTATGCAATTGAACGCGGATTGTGCCTCGTGGAGTTGATATTTACAAAATAGCACTCAACAAGTCGTTAAGCTGTTATCGGCATTATACAGCTCAAATCATAAGTTTTATGTTCATTTGGCTTTTTGTAGAGACAAGCAGTTTAGTTACTTGCTTCAATTGGCTTCAAGAGAACCTTGTAGTAGTTTAACTGAGACTAGCCAACTTATAAAATATAATCTGTACTACTAGCATATTTTTCTTACTAATATATTTTACATTTACGCAGTTTTTTTTAATTGCAATTTTATTTTACGGCGTTTACCTTTTTTTTATGATAAAAGTGATGGACCTATTACCTACTTTTATACCCGTACCCCCAAAGCAACAATCGTACATAATGTGTGTCTAATACCATGATGATGAAGAAAAATCACATATTTGTCATGTCCTCTGTAGCGGATATAACCAGTAGGTAGTCCCTTTAATTACGAACCGGATATCGTAGCCCTAATGAGATACGCACGGATAAACCAGCTAATTTTACTTCCATAACAAGCTGAAGGTGATAAAACAAGCAATTACTATACAATATCATCCTTGAGTGAAATCACTGACAAATCGAATGTTCGAACCAAAACAAATCGGAAAAAAACTACAATAAGAATAATATTATATCGTATCATTATAGTGTCCCAAAATGAGTCTAGGTTCCAAGTGTAAAGACTATGCTGTACTTATTAAATAATAAATCAACAGTTCAGTACATCTTCGATATTAAAAATATATATTCTTAACCCCTAACTAACAATGCGTTCAGTTTATTCATTAAAAATTCTGCCTTCATGATATAAATCATGTCACAAGCTTTTTTACGATGACACTTGGTCGATGAAGGTGTTAATGTCATAACTTTCGACAGACTCCTTATTTTACCCCTGTTGTTTATTAACAGCCCTTTTTTGAGGATTTGGTGGGTAATTTAAGGATAGCCCGTTTGAAGTCGAAAAGTCCTTCTTTGTTTGATGTTTGGAATGTAGACTGTAGAGCCGGGGGAGACAAATCAGAAAAGACATTTCCTGTGGTAAGTATTGACTTTTTGTGTTATTAGAAAATTTATGAATCAAAATGTAGAGTCCCAAATTTCGCTATAAATTAGGTGACAGTTCATAATTAAAATAAAAATACAGCCTTAATTCTGTTTTAATAAAATTCAACTAGACTACTAGTTTACACTAAATAGTTTTTTTTATCAGAAAATTAGACACAAAATTATCTTTTATCTACTAACTAGTTGTAGGGTTAAATTCGAGTGACATTTAAATCCAACCCGTTCTTGCTATCGCTTTTTCATTCCTAATTTAAGCTAATGTCTGAACTCATTAGTGCAGCTTAGTGTCAGTGTCATGAACAATTCTAAAAATAAAATATTAAAACGTAAAAAACGAGGCGGGATATTTGAAATAGGAACTAGAGTTCGTTTGATACCTTGACAGCTTTTTGCTTGTATGTGATTGATTCTCAGAAAATATGCGTAAGCGCATCTCAAGTAGAAGTACCTACAATACACCTGTAGTACATACATGCTTATAAATTTATTAATTACCTACATGTACTTAAATTTTTACCCGCGAGGGGTCCTAACGTAAAAAAAAATATAATAAAATTGAAATGATAAAATGAAATCCTAACAATTAAGTAATTTAATCATAATTTTTAATCAAAATCAAATGTATTCTATTGTAATTTATTCATATCTAAATGTACAATTTAATATTAATTTTAATTGAAATGAAAAGAAAAGCATGAAATGTCTAAGTATTATTTAAGTTATGGAATAAATGGTTTTTTTTTTTTTTTTAAATTAAATTTTTAACAATGATCTGTGCTTTTTATAAAATGGTCAAGAGTTAATTTGCATAAGAGTCAAATAAAAAAAACTAAGATTGAATATCAAGCAACAAAAACAAAAGTTGACAAAGACAGCACGGTCGGGTACACAGGCGCACATCCGGAGGGTGGCTCTACACGACAAGGCATAAGATTACGCACCCTGACCACAACAAACTTGAGACCATAGACAAACGCCGATTTTTAGGTTACACACAAACAGTATATTATTTAAAACTAATAGCTGATGTATCTGCAACTTTGTCTACGTTTCTCAGACTTTATTTAGATTGCGTAGGTGCTGAAAACCATTTTTTATCACAGTAAAATTAACCTAAGGCCCTCCGGAATAGTGTACATTTATATCAGTAAAATATTTTTTTTTTCATTGGTTTAGGTAATTCCGAAGATTAACCGTATTATAAAAAAATCACCTCTGTAAAATATTAGTAGGTAAGTATACCTACTAGTCGATTAAAATGAAACGCATTAAAAAAAGATTGAAACATAATCTAGATAGATAGATAGATATATTCTTTATTGCACACCAAGAAAAGAAGAAAAACAATAAAAGAGATATAAGTTTTAAGTATGAGGTACAATAGGCGGTCTTATCGCTATAAACTAGAATAAGCTTTCGCATAAGTATTGAGTAGGAATACCTTGTAGAGCAGTTCTTAACCCGGTTTTACTAGTTGCCGTATAAATACTGCTATTAAAACTCACCGGCTACTGTTTTCTTTGGAAATGAGGGTAACTATCATCGGAGCTTCGGAATATAAACCAGTTTTTTTCTGATGCGGAGAGTTGACGGTCACTGAGAGAGCTAAGATTACCATATTCACCTACTTACGACTTACCTATGATGCTATAACCTACGATGCTCCAAAAGCAAATTTTAATCATACAGACAGACACGCAGCCAAATTTTTGTTAGCTTTACACAAGAGCAGAATATTTTTGTATGAATCTTATCTGTCAGATTCGGGTATAGCTTACCCGATCTTGATTCTGGGCCTAAAATAGGTACCCAAGGCTTTTTTAGGCCTTCTGCATTTAAGGGTTAAAAAATTTCAACTGACAACAACGTAAACAAAAATTGAGAGAATTGTAGCTGCAAGTAGACGGATTGTATGGCTATGGTCAAATTTTATCAAAGTCCAGTAAGCTTTGATAAGCCAAGATGTAGATACATTTGGCCCTAAGGACCTATGCTTACCAAGTCCAGCCTGAGACTGAAGGAGACATGTTTGCGCGGCGGCGGCGGAATGCTCGGCGGACCCTCGTAGAACGCAGCCTCGTCGAGTCCGTAGTCGGACTCGTTCTCCGCCCACTCCAGCTTCATGCTGGGGCTGTGGACAACAGAATATCATATCATCAATCATCAATATATATAAAACTCTTTTGAAGCTGACAGAGAATCAACGGACAGCCTAAACTATAAGTCCTAGAGGTTTAAAATTTGGAGGGTAGTATCCTTATATAGTGTAGGGGTGCACTAAGAAAGGAATTTTGAAACGTCACACTCTAAAGGGTAGAACGCGAGCAACGCCGCGGGTGACGGTTAGTTTACTATAATTTCAAGGGAACCTCGGGGCCTAAACTAAATTAAAATGCCCCCTGGCAACATCCCAGCCGAGTTTGCACTATTTACTACTAACTTTATTGGATGAGCGCCGTCTGCGGTCCTTATTGTTTGCTGTAAGAGTCATCAGAGCGCCAGCATTTAGCCAATTTGATAAAAAAAACACGAGACGCATGGGATGTAAGTTTATAAGCATTATAAGAGGTACCTACGACCATTTCAAAATACAAACTTAAATAATTATAGAGCGATTATCAAACTATGATTGCAACGGATCAAATATATGACAACCAAATATCAGTTAGCAATAAAGCTCTGTTGCATCCATAAAACCGATAATAGCCCTACTGGCTACGAGGGGTAAGTGCTCGTAGCCTACTGGTCTGTTGCCAAGGTAGTTTAGTTAGAGACTTAGAGTACCTACCAAACGTCAAACGGTTGCCTATATTGTATTAAAAAAAAAAAAAAAAAACTATTATGGACCAATAGAGAAATATTTAATTTGCGTGCGTGGGTGGGTAGCATTATGCCACACCGCACGTCTTGATAGTAGTAATCTATAAATAGATTCTCTATGATAAATCAATAATAAAAATTAGTATTGATATACTTAATCATATCAGGAAATACGTTATAAGTAGCTCTACGTAGATATAAAGATACGTTAAAAAAAATTATGTAATTTGAATTTTTAAACATTCTAGCAATGAAAAATCTTTGCGCTCTAGAGAAACATTTTAGAAATAAGGCTTCTTCGCTAACCGCAACAAGGGATCGCGTCTATTCTAGTCAAGATTAATCTAGAGCTACTTATAATTTTACTTTTCATCTTCTTCTTACACAATAATACCGATAGAGACAGACTCACTAATATAAAAACCCTCCCGCGAACATGAATAGGGTTTTGAACCTGTTCCTCAATTCTTAATACACCTTTTGTTTTTTGTTGAGAAGCGGTTTCTTGCCTACAAACTCGTCATTTATTTTGAAATTGTATGGCTTTCAAGAGATCGAATTTTACTGCAGCTCTACGTCGACACCGCGATGCAAGTTTTACATAATAAACTTGTTTTACACTTTACTGAATAATAGAGAGAATGGAGGGTTCTTTGAGTAATTTTAATTAAAAACCCGAACCCAACCCTTCTTTTGAAATGACAATGAGGTGCTTATCACTAACCACAAATCCCTTGACACCCTCCCAACTAATATCCCATCAAAGTGATCGGAATTAGTTAACACTTCAGACGTAACGAGTTGATCCGCCGGAAGCGAACCCTGCTGCCACGTGGCAAGACTGGCGAGCTCTCGGAATCAATGACCAATTCTTATTTTTAGAGAAATAAAGGTGAGTTTTCAGTGATAAATGTTTCAGCAGGTTCGGTGAGTAAGTGTGTTTATGAATAGCCAGGAGCGTCGCGGCGCGGTAAAAGTGTCGTCGGCAGAATTTCGGCGCGTCTGAAGCCGGGCCGGTGTCGTGTCGTGTCATGGCTGATATCCGCCGGATACGAGGAGATCATTCTGACGCTATCACATTATTGTCTTGTATCTAATTGAATCGGTGTGTAGATTTATTGCTCATTTGGTAGTAAGTATCCAAGGGTAAAAGCATTTGACGGGGTCGCTGTCTTCTGTTGGTTAGTTATGTAGATACCTAACTAACCACCAGATAAATGAAGAGTTAAAACCTTTGAGCAACTAGTTTCCAAAAGCTAGATAAATCATAATAAAAAAATATAAGGAATAAAATGATATTAGATACGAGTACTTAATACTTAGTCTTATCCACATTATAAAATAAAAAACAATAGATAAAATTAATCAAAGCTGTTACCTGCACGATCTAACAAATTATTCCATGAAGTGTTATGCCTACACACGCAATCTATTGCGAATTTTCCCAAAATCATAAAACAATACTCGCTTATCTGTGATATCTAATCACACCACTGTGATAACGATATAGCGATCATAATAAACTTATATGCCAAACGTGACGGTACCAATCCAGAACTGTTTGCGTATACCCAAGTAAGTAAGGAGCTGTATAATTAACTTCCAATGCCAATAAAACAATAATTTTTATTTTCGAAAACTGAGATCACATAAAGGAAGATTAGGTAAAAAATAAACCTAGCCTAGGCTTTTACTCCACAAATTATTTTGTTACACAGAAGATAGTTTTCTGCAAAGCATGCATGATATGTTTTTAATCGACGACTGTTCACTATGTCCTCAGAATAATGAATCCAAGAATATGTCTGAAGTTTAGTTGTTTTGGTCTGATATATTTTAAACCTAGAGCCTTCTACACACTACTTAAATTCTGTAGATAGAAAAATTGCTATTAGATCAGAACCTTAATTAGGTATACACATCCTACCTTCACAGTTACCAGAAAATGTTCATACTGCCATTTGTCAGGGATCAATCAAAGTCAAAGGAGTTTCACCTTGCAACGGACGTGTCTAGAATCCTGTACTAAATCCATAAATATGGCTAAAAGATTCACAAAACCAGCGATTAACTGGACAGAGCTGGAAAAACGAGTACCGAAAGATCAGAAAGCAAAATTCCTCGCGTTCAAGGGAAAAGCTGACGTATACTACCGAAGGTATGTACGTTCAACTTTCCTTCACTATTTACAAGACACTACTCACCTACATTTGATAAGTTATTCGTTTTATGTCGGTATTTACATACATCTATTCACTGTAAGAGAAATAAAAGATACATGGCTTTTTGCATAACTTGGGAAAAGGATTTTTTTTACTCTTCGCCACTTCAAAAGATACTGACATTTTGAAATTTAATAACCTAAGCAAAAAGGTCCAAAACTTCTTGAATAAAGTTTCAAAACGCCTTTTCAGAGTGCAAGCGAATCCACCTCAACCTCCGAAAATCAACTGGGAGGAATACCAGAAAACTGTGCCAGTACAGGGTCTTGTGGACAAACTTAAGTCTGCTTATGAAACTTACAAAGTTCCGTTCCCTACTGATTCTATGACGGCTAAAGTGGATGAGCAATGGGCGGCCCTGCAACCAGAGATAAAATCTTTCTGTGACGAACAGCAAAAACTTATAAACAGGTAAGATACACACGTGCTATAAAACCATATTCCTGCATGCATTTGTCTGGAAGGTCTAGCTTTAGACCAATTCCTTCCAATCATGGAAATAAATCAGTTGCATTTATTCTCTATTATTTCGGTATTTATTGTAAAGGGGATGAAAATATTTCAGTGTAACAAAAGATCTTGAAAAAGTTAAAGCTCTTCCTAAGCTCGAAGAGATAACTATGGAAATGGTCTACGATATGTTTCCTGACGAAGCCCTGGATCCTGTGAACAGGCCTACGTTTTGGCCGCACACTGCCGATGAACAAGAAGGCTATGTTCCACCACAGCCAACGGCAGCCAAGGGTCATTGAAAAGATGGCAGTGTTCTTTATTACCAGTCAAATCCCGAAGTATTTTGCGCTAGTAAATTGATCTGATGTTTGCTTAAAAAACTCGCATTTTTATAAAATTTCAAGCAGTTTTTATGTACTGTTTGAAAGTAGATATTCTGTTGTACCAAACCGTACGTAAAAGCTTTTAAGAGTGAGAATGATTTAGTAAGCAGATTTGTAAGTCTACTTACCATAAAAATGTATGTTTTCAATGCCAGGAATTTCGATATAAGTTATTCGTTCTACGTAAATTACCTCAATTTGACATGTTGATCAAAGTGAGCATGAGTCGCCGCCGGGCAAGTCCAAACATCGCGTGAGTTATTGTCTCAGAGTGCAGTGCCGAAGGGCTGCAGTGCATCTAAATATAGACCATCTTCAGGGTCGAGGGGACATCCGCCAAGAAACGCGCGCGGCAAATTATGATTGATGATTAGGATAAACACAGTGCCTATATTTATGTATATTTTTACAAAACGAATTAACCTAACCCTAAACATGAAGTAGGCCAATTCCTAGTTTGAAATTTAAAGAGTTAGATTATTTAGGAAGAGAGAAGCTGATAGAACGGCATAAAATCCCCTATGGTATCAGTCGAAAAAACAGTCTCCACATTGTACATGTACACTGAGAATATGTAGAGACTCTGATTGTAGAGCTGACATGCGTAGAAAGTTTGCATTATCTAGTCTAAATGTCTAGAACCAACAGTAGCACGGGCTCCAAAAAGTCAGCAATTGAAAAGTTCTTCAAGTATAAACCTCTCAGTTTCAAAGCTCTGAAAACATGGTCAAATTGTCATCTATTAAAGTTTTGGAGCTTATCTGCCAGTTTCTACTCGTTTAGCTTCAGTTTAGAAGTACCAGCAACGGTTGAACTGTGTCTTTGTTGTGTGATTCGCGGACTCTGTTTACTGCCACATTTAGCGCATGTGCAGCTAACTGTCGAAGCCAGACGCCCGTATTCCGAGAAACCCGATGCCCTGTAACTCCAGTTATTTCGCTAAGGAGCTCGTTGATTCATTTATTTAGATAATTTGATAAGGTTGGTGTGCGAGACGAATAAATTGTCCCAATTGAAACTCTTTTGTATTTTATGCGCATACTTATGGTCTTGAAAATCATTTAGGCAACGCGCAATGATCAAAAGCGTTTTTAATCTTATCGGGAATTGCGGGGGCATAAAAAAAACATAGTAGACTAGCCGTCGCCCGCGGCGTTGCTCGCGTTCTAGACTCTTTAGGGTGCGACTTTTCAAAATTCCTTTCTTAGTGCACCTCTACACTATATAAGGAAGGATACTACCCTCCAAATTTCATACCTCTAGGACTTATGGTATAGGCTGTGCGTTGATTCTCTGTCAGCTTCAAAAGAGTTTATATATATTGATATGTGTTTGCAGGAAATCTTACATCATGCTGACTAAAAACTTTGCAAAGTTCTTTCTAATTTACAATCCATTACGTTCCCGTTTAATATCCATAGATCTCCCTCACTCGGCACATTAACAGAAATCTTCCAACATGAATCAAGTTCCTTTCCCCTGAAATAACAAACACTTTGAGTGTATCATTAGGATCGTTTAAAAAGTATCTCAACTATGGATTTAAAAATAAAAGAGTAACATCCCTTTCCGCTTCCGTGGTGCGCGTGCGGCGACACGGATAGTCGCGGATCAATCGCCACTTGGAAGGATATCCTATGATCAGAGGAAAACAAACGATCTATACCAATAGCTTTGCCATCCTATTTTGCGCCACTTAGCGCAAAGACTGAGTTTAACCATAATCAAAGGTCTTTAGCACATTTCTGGTGGTCAAAATATCACCAAGAAGGTGCCTATTTAATAACACCAAATTTTTTACAATTCACACGCGATTGAAAATTATTTTCAAATACAGGCTCTCTTGCTTCGTACGTTCTTAGGATGATCAATCAACAACATACGTTGAACAGCTTAGGATTATCTTACTTCAGAAACTTTACAAAATAATGTCACACTATACAGAAGGTAAAATATTGTTTCAATGAGCTATGCGTAGTTTGTGTTGTGTAGTAGTGTCGACATAATATTTTAATTTCATTAATTTTCAAGCAGGTGCTCTTGACCGAATTCTTGATTACATATACTTACAATCAACTTTTTCTTTGACTGACACTTCTTTCTCTTCCTCCCAGCTATACAGGTACCAAAGCTACGTTTCCTTTCTAAAGTAAATCCTAAACGGACATCATTAATCCACTCACCTGCAGATGCAAATAAACCCATTAGGTATACAATGTTGTGAAAGTGTGAGTTTCACATTTCTTTTCCCACTACACTTAGGTATGACATATTCATATTGTCTAGCCAACTTACTAGGACTATTTCAACTTTTTGGTTTATGAGCTTGTAAGTTTATCAACCATTTAGTTTATCCAAACAATGACCCCAACTCTTACAAAGCCCATGTTCGATTGGTCGGTTGTATTAAGTAAAACCTTTGAAAATAACAAGCAAATTATGAGAGTAATCAGAGCTTATATTCTCGCGTCTTTTGCGTGGGCGAGAGGGTAGGCATTCTGCACCTGTTAAGCGCTCTATACACAGGGCCCCTTCGCGCCTCTACCCGCTAGCCATTCATATCTGTGTGACTAATGTGTGAAATTAAAGTTAGGATGTTGGTACTTGTACAGCAAACTTAGCGGTCAAGTAGAGCTTTTCGAATTCTTTGTACCTAAGCTGTGTTCCGCTTGCTTACACTTTTTGAAGGTAGACAATGCACAAATTGCGCCCATTAAGAAAATTCAATACTAACTATGAGTAAATTTGGACTCCGTGGACACCAAGAGCATTGTTCACGATGTATAAGCTTATTGAAAAAAGTAAAAAGTTTTTAGCGCTGAACAGTGAACACTGAACAGTCTTGTGCTAAATCCACAACTTATGTTGTTATTGCTTATTTTACGCATTCTATCGGCGTTTATCGCATCTTTGCTGTCGAATACACATTCAAATAAGAAACCTTGGCCGAAGCCATGCTGCGACACCCACTTGCAACGCAACACTTACGCGTAGAAAGGAATGCCGATGAATAAACACTCGTATTTAGGCATTTGCCGACAGCCGAGGTAATTGTGAAATGAGTGATGTGGATGTAAACAAAATTCAAGCATCCTTTTATACGTTTAACGTAGGTACTCTGTCATAAATAGGTAAGGCACTATTTCTGTCCTTACAATGAGCGTTTAGTGTAGCCTTCGCCTATATTGCGTTCTGTTTACTTAATAAAATAACAATTATTTCAGTGAGTAGATTTCTTGATTATTTTCTTTCTCGATTTTTGTACTAGGGTTCGGTCTTCTATAACATGTTATTCTATCAAAACTCTTATTTCTTTGCGAGATAAGATACACTCATTTTGGCACGATAGGCTGCGTTCATACGCGGTATAGGGAATGCAGTGTGCGGATTTTTTTTTTAAATCTCGCAGGCACTTTTTAGCTTTCAAAAGTCGAAAAATAAACGATATTTCATTTTTTGGTATGAACATAATTGCGCTACAATTTTGTCACTTTATTTGGCTAGGAATTATACACATAATTTGTGCGTGGGTTGCGATGTTAATAGATACGATGCTGGTAGAGTATATTTTAATAATATTTATCAGAGTCAGCGACCTCAGCACATAGGCGAGGCGACGAGATGGACGCATACCTACTACAAATGATGTTCTGTTCAATATTAACTGGTATAGATGCATTATTTACCTATAGATATGAAAGTTTAATATCAACTTTGGCAATTTGAAACGTTACCGTCCAAAAATACATCAAAACATTAATGTACTGCACATTTGAATATGACCAATGAGTAATCAGGATTAGGCAAGCTTATGTTGTTGATCGTCACTAATTAATTCATAATTAAAAATTCTGGTGCGCCCGCGCAGCGACCGAGTCAACCAATTTAATAGCCTGCAGGGTTTGTATAAAAGTGAACACTATATTCGTAAAGATAGGGTTCAAATACGCCATAAGGGTTGGATGTATGAAGGGCAGAGACAGTTGTTTTATTTTGTACTATATTTAGTACTTGGACTGAATTGTTACTGTGCCAGCTCTGTATGGAGCGTTGGTGATTGGCAAGCATGATATATGATAGATACCTATATCGTTTTGAATTAAATTAGTCTACATAGGTACCTAAGTAGATATTTAAATGTTTTAGATATTTATAAATGCCCGCATGAGCTGGGTTGCAAAATATAATGTAAAAATGCATTTATTATTCTATTTTAGTACCTACCGGTTTAAGACCATAATTAGCATCGATAGCTATATCATCCCGAACCATTTATGAATAATACACTTACCTATAAAAGTATTCAAATTAGAAAGACGTGTAATATAAGTAATATACAAAGGTTGATCTACTTATAGGTACCCAGATTGTGTAGATTAGTCATCAGTTTATGATGTGTTCAAAGTAACAAAGAATAATCATTTCTGTGTCACGAGCTGTTTCAATTACAAAATCGTTTTGATGGAGATTGGAGATGGTCATGTCCATCTCAAATCAGAAATGTTAAACAAGCGTGCGTGGTAGCTTCAAGGCATTCGAGAAATAGTTAAACGTTTGCTGCCTGCATATTTTGCATCGTCTAACCATGGCGTGTTCAAAACCCATATTCGCATCGAGAAAGTGAGATCCGTCCCAAATCATGTCAGCGGGCGAGCGATGCCTCTACCTGCTTCGGGCTGGGTCCCGTTGCGTGCAAGGTGTACTGATACATCCTACACGCACACTCTTCAGACCTAACCTAATGAGGAGCACGCACACAGGCACAGCCAGAGCAGATGGCGCCCCTTCCACCCGCCCCCACCCCCGCGCCAACAGTGCACCGACCGACCGAACCTCAGCTGTGATGGCTGTGACTAGTTGCTCGTCAGATGTCGATCTTCAGATTTTTTTGTCAGACGAGACTCGAAGGAGTAATCCTGTATTCCGTAGGGGTAGAATTAACTCGCAGATCATTTCTGCTGTACCGGTCCGACGAGTATTTAAGTTGCCAATAATTGTTGCTAGCGGCGATCCAGTTTCCAGATCGTCATTTTAAATTGCGATAGGGTCCAATGATAAAAATTAAAGAAGGATACTTTTACGAATTCAATTGGGAGTGAATGTTAGTGCTGTCTCAGATTATGGTTAAAAATGTAAACCGCATATGTTTTCAGTTGAAACCGCTCCTGATTTATCTCAAGAGGCCTTCCAAACGCAAAATACCGTTGTCGACATTACAATTGGCAGAGATGTTGTGAACACACGTGGTGACCTTCAGGATAGATAACCGGCGGCGGGTATATAGGTGTCTGATAAAATTACATGATAATAGCGCAATATGTTGTCGACAAAGTACCTAGAGAGTAAATTTCACATTCGCGGCTGTCTGAATTTGAATTTCAATAGAAAACTAAGCAATAAAATTGGACCTAAGTACATCGCAAAGTAAAGCAAATACTCGCAGTATACCAACGAAATAAACCTTTAAGAAAATCTAATGAAATAAATCTTGATCAATGAAATTTTAACAACTTTAGTATTTACCCAAAAGTTAATAAAGTCTGGTTTTGACATATAAAGTTATTTTTTTTTAGATTTTACTAATATTGTAAAACTGATATTTTAAATGCAAAGTTCTGCTCCACTGCCAGTTTCACTTCCCAATGAGGGTGTTGATCAGTGAATGATCATTGACGTAACTAGACGATTCATACATAATTTGACTTCGCTGTTTCTTTGAATTGAAATGAGCTTTATACAGTTTCAAACTTGTAAAACTGTTTATTCACGTGGTGTTCATAATGCTCTTTTACCAGCTATTAGTAAGTTCAACTCTATTGTGGCAGAAGTTAGGGCTGTGCACCTATTGTGTTTTTGCGATGGCTTCTACAAGGTGCAATACAACACTTGACTTGACTTTAGGGAAGGCCTGCTTGAATACCTTCCCTTCCGGCATTCGTAAAAACTATTGCAGTGCAGGCTCGAACTGAAATGCATTTAATTTACGGCTCTACTACGATGAGCTCTACCAAAGCTCATTCAGGTAATTATCAACATTATATATCCTTATTGCAAATCTATAAGAAAGAATGATTTTGGGCATTCTCGATCCATCGGCTTCCTTCCCGCGATTGTAACCGAGTGTAAAATGTTCTAATAAACACTTATGATAATCGATTCAGCAATAGTTGAAAATTGCTTACAAACGCAATATATCCGAATTGCAAGAAAAACCCAGCGTAGTCGTACCTACTGGAGTGTTTACTTCAATCGGATATTCAACAGTATTTATAGCTGCGCTGCGGGTTCCGATAGCTAGCGCTAGTCAGCTTTTATATTTTTACAAACACTACGTGAGATCACTAGAACTTGTCCTGTCGCTTCAGAGTGGGTCCGTGTCGGTGCGTGGTAGATGTTTTCCTTTACAAAAGATGCACAAAACACCAGAACAGTGCTTTCAAACGGTGAAGTAAAACGTCGTGAGGCTTAGCTTCGCACGTATTGACCTTGTCTTTTCTTTGGTTACGGTAGAGTAGACCGAGAGGATGGTATAGGTGCTGGGCAAGTCTACTCGATTTAAAATCATGTCCTAAGCACTACAGCTTCTCCTTCATAGGGGCGGGTAAAGTGGCCCCGTGACCAGCAAAAGCATGTTACAATGGTATGAAATGTTACCTACGCCTGAGTCATGTGCTCAGTTTTTCTCGGTCGGGGACCGGCAGGTCTTTTAGTTCACCACGCGGGGAGTGAAACCCAATGTTCTCGTGTTCAGTGGCCAAGCGTAGACTATGAGTTGCAATAACTTAATTCAAAACGCCCATGAAGTTGAAAACTACGGTTGATGTGTCGAGAGCTAAGTGCAAGCCAAACATGAAGCACAAACGATCGACTGTGCTAAGAATAAAAGTTATCTGTAAACTAACTTTATTCTTGTAGTTTTGTGAAGTGATGACAGAACATTAGCTACAGCACATTTGCTATACCCTAGGGCTAGCAGTTTCCTAGAGCTAAATAACCCAGTGGATACTACAAACTATGCCACCGAAGCATGAATAGATTTGCTCTGAGAAAGTATAGAAGCCTGGCTTTACAGGATTTAGGCTCGCATTCTGATAAAAATATTGTTAGGTATAGGCATAGGTTTGAGCTTAGATTCTCATTAAAAAATCTATGCTTGAGTGCGAATGCGAATACGGGCCTTAAAATTCGATGTTTTATGGATAAACCGGTTCAAAAAATATGCAGATCCCAATGGACGAATTAAATGTTATGTGACTTTATCAGAACATTGTAACGGTACCGTCTCGAAGATGTTATATTTTACAACAATAATGGTGGGAAAGTTTAAATTTAATTTTAATGGACAATCCAATGCTCCTGTTGCGACGAATACACGTGTAAAACAGCACTAAGAATTTTATTTATGTTTCGTATTCCGTTGAATGGTTTATGATATTTATGATAATGGCGACTGACGATCGATAGAGCGCTTGACTTGAGAAGTTATTTTATTGGCAGTAAAATCTGAAGAAAATGAACATAGGTTCGGTTTCAAATTGAAACAAATATCTTATCAAGGAGGAAAAAAGTGGAAAGTCAACTTGGACTACATTAAAGGCTTTTGAAGTAAACACGACACCAGACAGGTCTAACACATACTGGATCAATAGGTACAAAATCAGTCCGTTGAATGCATAAAAAATCAACACGTTATTGTGCGAGCTGTGCTCCGTCGTCGTATGATATTTCCAAGTTTTAAAAATCATTCAGGCTAACGTACCTATATATTTGACATTTTCTTCTCTCGAATATAAATATGGTAAGTTTTTCGAAACTTTTACATTTGTTGAATAACTCTAATCAATAGATCAAAGAGATATTAAGAATTGAAAGAACACTAGATATAAGCTCTATGTAAGATGAAACTTTTGTTATTTTGTGTATCTTTTGTTGGCAATCCTCTATAAATAAATAAATATTTGAGAAATTTGTAATCTTTTTGGTTTACTTAAAGACTATTATTGTTTTTTATAACATCCTAATCGAGCGGGATTCAAACCCGCGTCCTTCCCCTTAATACAAATAATATTGTTATACAAAATCGGATTTGGACCAGGTTGACCTTAATACAAATAATATTGTCATACAAAATCGGATGACCTATCGATAAATCATTTGCAACGGCTTGTAATATCGAAAACACAATCAGATAGGTAAATCTGTTTTGATGAGGTGTTGTGTTGGTTATGTGGCATCTCATTTGGCAGATGGTTAAAGATGACCCTTGTTTCTTGTTTGAATCTTCAAATAACATCATCGTACTATCTTATCAGCCGTTTATGCCCCGTATATTCAAATACTTAGCTCTGATGTGTGCTTCGGACTTAGGTATTCTTATCATGATTTGTAGGTGTACACAACTGTGTGAGGTGACATGATAATTTTAATAAATTACGTCACATGGATATTAAAAGAACATTGTTGAGAAGTGTTATTCAATAGTTTTACCAAGTAGTTTATTACATAGGTAGGTACCTACAAAGGATACACTTGCCCAGCCAACAGACATCATCATAAAGTTCTGATTTATTCTTATCTTTGAACATTTCAATTGCAATATTGTATGAATTATTGTGAAATTACGTTGTGGATGCGTGCGATTGAGACAATCTTCCTAGCTATAAATAGGGAAGGTGCGGCGACCGCAGACAAGAAGCTTCTCTCAGAATGGCGAGTGTACAAGGTGTGGTGTTGCATGGTGATGCGATGCCATTAGCGGGATCGGCTCGGCCACTCGACGCAGCCGCAGGTAGCGCGTCTCGGGATAAAAACCCCACTCGAAAAGGAACGACCGGCTCCACTCCAACTCACCTAGATAACGACGCGAACGACCGAGTAAAAAGCACAACCAACATCGATACCCAGAAAGCCGACTCAACTCATATCGATATGAATCAACACCGTATCTTTCACTCGCGACAATAAGACTCCCTAATCACCCATTCACATCACACGTACGATAATAATATAAATAGACCCCAACGTCCAATGAATGAACTTATAACATGTAAATTCGTCGCTCACAAATCGCGACACGGCTCCGGAGCGTAGGTGGTGGGCTTGAATGAAAATAAACATATTTCGTGCGCTTACCTTTCGATTTTTATATTATCCAGATTAGCGGTAGGAGCACACTGAAGTAATGTATGTTTATTGTTGGGGGGTTCGCACAGAACTAGTGGGCATATCACTGTGAGACGAGGGTGGGATTCGCGACGCGCCGAGCGGCAGGTAATCTCTGCCGGCCGGTTGGATCGACACTGGCAGTACTTTACTTACTGGCATTCGACTCGACTCAAACACAGGCGTAGGTGCGCCCGCGACTCACGCACACATGCGCTTCATTCAAATAACGCTTTACAGTGGAGGGGAGAACTTATGAATGGACGTAGTGAAGCCGTATAGATACGATGATAACACTCTGCATTATACAACGCGATACCAGCCGCGGCCGAAATTACTTCCAGCTAAATTAATCAGCGTAGATTATGTTCCATAGTTTTGAGAGCATTACGAAACATGAATAAGGTCATCCGGAGACAGCAACCTGTATAAACATCAGCTTTGTTTACCATTCATTTAGAAATGCTATTTGGATGTGTGAAAAAAACTGATGACAGATCAAAATCTTACATTATAATTGTTATAAGAAATGTATCGTTCAAATCATGAAACAACCAGGTACTCTAAACAGTTTATATTTTTCTAAAATACTGTGATAATCTTATCTATACAAGCTATCATCTAGATATGCAATAAATAAAAAGTAAATAGTTTTGCATAGTGCATTATGAGGCCAGTCCTTTCAGGAAGGTCGACAATTTGTGACTCTTGTAATCGGCTCGTAGTTGTATGAAGTTGAGCAGAATCGAGTGGTCCAACTCCGCCTGTCGACAAACAGTCTATCAGATACCTGGCACAGAGTAATAAATACCAACTGTGATGCTGATTTTGAACGTTATCACAACGTAATAGAGCTCAGTAAATTAAACGACTAACATTAGGCTTGGCGAGTTTCAAAAGACTAAACGAAAAACAAACAGAAAACGATCAAATTGTAATCTACATTAACTTTCAGTTCAACTTGAAACTAATGATTCCCCTGGAGTCTCTTTTTAACCGAGATAAAAAAGGAGGAGGTTCTCAATTCGGTTGTATTTTTTTTTATAATGTTTGTGACCTCGTAGAAAAGAGCTTGTCTAGGGAAGTTAAAAAGTGTCTCAAGTCTATAGGAAGTGGTTACCATTTAACATCAGCCGGGTCATGCTTCTTCCATCATTCAGTTGTAGGTATATAAAAAATATCACTTTAACTATCACAATTTATAAGTTTAAAAACATGAAAAACCAACTTCAATTTGATACAGCTTCATCATCAGATGATGATGATGGTAGTTCATTGGGTTTGTTCTATTGATCATAAACACCATTGAGAGGTCACAGGAAAGCAAAATACGCAATGCGGTGTACGTGGATGACGTGTTCTTTCCAGTTATTCTTATTTAATTCCCAAACCACTGAACTGATTTTAATAAAAATGTTGTGGGACTAATCTGGATGATAAAAAAAATTTTCAAATCGACCTAATACTTTCGGAGCCTATCTAATGCAAACAAACAATCAAATCTTTCCGCTTTATAATCATAATCATCATCAATCATCATCATCAATATATATAAAACTCTTTTGAAGCTGACAGAGAATCAACGCACAGCCTAAACCATAAGTCCTAGAGGTATGAAATTTGGAGGGTAGTATCCTTATATAGTGTAGGGGTGCACTAAGAAAGGAATTTTGAAACGTCGCACCCTAAAGGGTCTAGAACGCGAGTCACGCCGCGGGCGACGGCTAGTATATAGATGTACTGACCAGAGTTTCTCCCTCGCAGACTTGCGGTAGGTTCTCTGGCTTCACGAGCAGTAGATTGCATAGCGCATGCAGTGCGTCGAACAGCGCATGCGCGGGCGGTGGGGCAGCACGCTGGCCGCGCCCGCAAGCCGCTGAACGGAACTCTTTGACGTCGCATATTGCTATCATTGCACCTGGGGATTAAAAACAAATTAAAAAACCCTTAAATTTTATAAATTAACTAGCGGCCAGTCCCAGCTTTGCACGGGTATTTAAAAATATTTTTTTCTGTTTTAGTAAGTATCCCTAATTTTTGTGAAAATATAATATAGCCTATGTCACCCGGAGAAACGGTTTTTCAAATCGGTCTAGTAGTTTCGGAGCCTGTTTAATACAAACATACAAACAATCAAACCTTTCCTCTATAGTATAGATGAAAAAAATCAAGTATTCTTTCGCTGCACAAAGCACCCACCCACTTCCTCGCCATTCAAGGCCACAGCTATTAAACCGGGTCGGGACCTACACATTACATAATATACACCAGAACAATGTGGAATAAACTACACACTACACAGGTTTAGCTTGAGATGTACAATGGGCAGCCTTATCGTTCAGTAGCGATCTCTTCCAGGCAATTCATCACATGTCGGATTTTCTACTGCTGTGCAAATATGTCTTTATAGCTTTTGAATCATCTCATGATTAAGGGTAATCAACTCACCAGCGGAATTGAACTGGAAGTTCTGCAAATGTTCGTAAATGACACGATGCAGCCTTACAGCGAGTTCTAATGTCACCGCCTGAAGGTTGTCGCCTTCTAGGCCGTTGTGGATCTTATCCATTACGTTGTTCAAGTATGATACCACTGCTAGGCAAGCCTGTACATAAATTGCATTATTAAGGGTACCTACACTTTTCACAGGATCTAACATCATCCTATTTGGATGCAAAGGGGGCAAATTGTATGTTTCAATGTTTTTTATCGTATTTACAGGTGTTCACGTCAAAATAACTACTTTATTTTACATTTTCGTGACTGCTACTACATAATAGATTATGATAAAACCAACAGAAGTTTTAAATAACAAAATTAATCCAAAAATTAACTAAATGTATGAAAATCGGGGCCTGAAATGCCCCTTTACTGTTGTATTAGAACTCCTGTAAAGATAATTACTGCAAAAGCCAATTAATATGTACTATAGTGTATTCTGTGGTAATCTTACCGGTGAAGCTAGCGTGTCAATATCCCCTTCAGGCTTGAAATCAGTCTTCTTTTGTTCAGTCTGTAGATGCAGCTTCACCCAGCTTACGATAGCGACTATAGCCCGTTCTAAACCAGCATCTAGCTTGCTCTCCAATTGTTCCATTATAACATTCTTCTTCTGCATACATTCATTTTGTTTCGGCGATGCACTGATACAAGGGAGAATGGACTCGTCGAACATTCTTATTATTTGGTTTGCTTGTTTCACTATGTCAAAGAAGTGGATCTGTAATGAAATTTTTTTGTTGAATAGATGAAAATATACTAGCCTAGTTCCTTTAGTAGCTTTGCTTAGTTTGGGACTAGATGGCGTTGCGTGAAATGTCCAAGTATATTTATATTTAAACTGATAAAGCCGAAAGTAGAACCTGCGCAGTGTTCCCAGTAAAAGAACCAATGTGGTGTAAGGTTGGAGACTCATTTTCGACCGACTTCAAAAAAGGAGGAGGTTCGCAATTCAATGCGTATTTTGCTTTCCTGCGACTTTTTAATGGTTTTTTACAATCCCAACGAATCATCATCATCTGAGGATAAAGCTGTATCAAATTGAAGTCGGTTTTTAAACTTATAAATAAGATCGATTCATTTTCAATAGAAACCAACAAGTAACAAGAGCTTCCATTTACAAGAGTAACGACAATGTGGAACGCCATGTACGCGCTGCAGTGATTAAGACAGAATATGTTTAGCTACGTACATACAAGACCCTTGGAAATTGTTACATAGATTCCTCAAACAAATTGACTCGACACGAGCTTTACGATTTTCATTTTTTTTTAAACTGTTTGTATGCTGCTACCACGCGAGAAAAGCCGCCGACGACGGCTAGTCAAAAAGAATGGACTGCGGTGCCTTAAATAACAGTACCTGGGGCGGTGATTTGCTCTCAGCAATGGGAATTGATTGCAGACCCAGGTCCAAAGCGTAGTCAACATGTTCTATCAGCAGGTGCTGTATAACCACATCTAGTAACGCCAGAGTTGTGCCTGGTACCTCATTAGCAGTGCAAAGCTGAAACAAAGTGTTATTTTTAGTGCTTTTACCAGTTTTGGAAAACGGAACTTTGTAATTTTAATGAGTCCAGATGAGCTAAGTAATTTCACCCCTAAGAAAAGCTTTCAGTTTCTAGCAGCTGCAGGGTTTAGGGGTGAACTGGTGAACTATGAACACCCCGAGTAGAGCGACAACTACACAAGTGACGATCACAACAGGCCATCTAGGCCGCAGTGATATCATAGTCTCAAAAAGCTAATAAAAAAAAATATGATAGTGTATCCTCTTAACATCCTCTGCTTTTGGAAACTTATTACCTCGCAGAGCACGACGTCCACCAATGACGAGATTTGTAAGTAACCATACTACCTACTAATAGTTTCTGGATAAAACCAGTTGCTCTGGAAATCTATAGGTTCTATGTTCATCGACTTATGGACGAAATTTATAATGCTAACTAGAACGAAAAGTGTACAATAAATACTTCTACAGGCACACATATAAATTGAGACTGTGGATAACGAATATTTTGTATGTCACATATTATGCACGTTATAGATTATCACAAAACACGAGGTCAGTGAGATGGCCCTGTCAACCGAGCCCAATATCACTTTGATTTTTGCCGCATTTCTATTTTAGTGGAGAAATTAACTAAAATATAATGTCATGTAAGAGATAAGGATATAGTACAAGTACCAGAAGGCCAACTTCGTGTAGACCTAATAAATAGTGCTGGATTCTACAGTTTATATTTTATCTACAAAGTGCATCTTGTTTTTTTCTCGCATTGTCACCTTTGTCATGAGCACCCTAAAAAAACAACTTACCGTTTTAGACCTAGTGAAGGAGGTTTTGACGTCATGTAACATCTTCTGTACGAGGGATTCACTAAGGAATGTCTCTCCGCCGTAGTTTTCAATCTGCGCTATGTTGATATTCGCGCGAGTGCCAATAACAGCTTGCAAATCGCGTCGCAGCTCTTGGAAACTAAAATCCAGTCAGAAATTACTTCATTAGTTAAAATTAAATGGTTGGTGTTTTCATCGTTCAGATGTCACCTATCAAAATAGTCTTATAAAGGTTAGAGATTGTTTATTTTTACCGAATGAATTTAGAGATAGATAATCACGTATCATTGTGAAATGCATTTGCAAGGTCGTCAAAATTAAAGTGACAGTGGAGATATTTGCGACGGTGATTTTATAAATCTATAGGTACAGAAGTTCAGGCCAGGATAGGAGCTGAAGGTGTGTTTAACGCACTTCGGCATAGTATCTACCACCTATGAACTGATCAGTACCTACCTATGGTCACGGTCGTTTCTTCGCACTAACGAACAAAATATGCCAGCACTGCTTTCAAACGTCTGATTTCCAAGATTACCTGTCACCTGGCTCTATCTATCTATCTTACCTTTCGACATTCATTTATTTCTATCTTGTAGATATAACTCGGCCTGTGATAGACATAAATGCTGCAAGGACCTTGATCAATGTCAAGATCATCACCCCTACCCTTACCCTTGGGTGTTACTATGTATTATAGAAGTACGTATTTACAAAAAAAAATGTATATAAGTAGTATATCAGCTATCTAGTTCCCATAGTACAAGCTCTACTTAGTTTGGGACTAGAGGGCGTTGTGTGTAATGTTTTTTTTTTTATGTCATAACTGGCAGACGAGTAGGCGGGCCACCTGATGGAAAGTAGTCACTGCCGCCCATGGACACCTGCAACACCAGAGGTGATGCTAGTGCGCTGCCGGCCTTTTAAGAGGAGATAAACTCCGTGGGAAAACCGCAGAGGGAAGTTCATTCCACAACTTACACGTACGAGGCAGAAAAGACCGCGTGAAACGAGAAGTTGTGGAGAACCAGCCATCCAGGTGGTGTGGATGGAATCTGGTTTTGCG
Source organism: Eulithis prunata (assembly GCA_918843925.1). NCBI lineage: Eukaryota > Metazoa > Arthropoda > Insecta > Lepidoptera > Geometridae > Eulithis > Eulithis prunata. The sequence continues at coordinate 5,007,116 of OU974024.1, read as the reverse complement.
GCGTCTAAGTCTAAGTATATTTATTTATTTATTTTTACCATAACTGGAATCGAAAAAATCGAATGGTTAAATAGATCTTACCCGCCTCCCTGTATCTGCTTCTTGACATGCACTTTCTCGGCGTAGTATCTATGGAGTGCATTAGCCAGCACTGCCTTCAGTCGTCTGATCTCCAAAGTCGCGTATCCTTCGTTAGCACCCGCCATAGCTCCATTGACAAGCGCCTCGCGTCTCAAATCGCCAGTTGATGTATTGCCGTCAGCTGATACTAGGCCGGCGATCACTAACTCGTCACATACTCGCTCTGTACTGAAATGGAAAGAATTTTGTTGTACCAGCATCATTATTTCGAATAATACCGCGTTCACACTATGCCCATGCCGCTGCCGGCATTATTGCCGCGGACTTATTCCCAGAGCAACATCGACTTTATTCTCATTAGAGAGCTAGGGCATGAACTTGGGCCGGGAGCCGGGACAGAAGCATTATCGTGTTCACACTATGCTCGTGCGTCTTCCCTGCCAAAGTCCCTGCCCACTGCGGCATAGTGTGAACGCAAGTTTCGATAATGTATGTATACAGTGAGCTAGTGTTAGAACAGTGATGGGCTTGCAACATGTAAAGTATGAAATAACAATTATACTGCAGAATATGGCCATGTTTTCAATGTTATATTTGAGACCCCTTACATTAGACACTGTTGGAAGATCTGAGTAGGTAATAGTGTACAAGATATACGCTACAGGCGTCACAGCCCAGTCGGTAATAGCTCTGCCTTTTGCCTGTGAGTCGTGGGTTCGATCCTCACCAAGAACAAACATGTGTGGCCACCAGATGTTACAGTAGTCAATGGAAATCTTAATTAGAAAATATGTACCTGGTATACATCTCGTAAAGGTTCTTCAAATATTTTTCCACATCATTTTTATCCGCGAGTTTGGTTTGTATGTACTTCTGCAGTTTCAGTAGGAAGATGTTCAGGACAAACTTGCTCATAACTTGTTCAGGATTTGGGAACACATTGCTTATGATTACGTAGTTCTTCTTACACAGTGGTAGCACTGCGGCGAATATATCCTTGCCGTGTAACGAGTTCTGAAAAAAAGAGGTTTACATCATGAACATTGGTGTAGGTACCTAAATTATTATTAACTAGCTTCCGCCCGCGACTTCGTTCGCGCCCCATTGGATCCCGTTGATTTTCCAGGATAAAAAGTATCCTATGTTACTTCTAATACCTCCAAGAATATGTGTACAAAGTTTCATGATGATCGGTTTCGCGTGAGAGCGTAACAAACAAACTTACATTCACATTTATAATATTAGTATGATTTATTTAATTCTGCTGCTTACTGCACTGTTGTTTTTTACTCCACACTCGTTTTCTATGACACATTGTTCTAGACGCGTTTTAATATGCACCCCCTTTATAATGCTCTTTTACAATTAGACTCACTAGCTTTGTATACAAATTTCTCTAAAGATTTATATGGATTAGTCATTTAGTACACACACACAAGATTATTCTATGTAGGTATTTATACAAAACAACTTACCAATTGACTGGTCTCAATAAAAGCATCAACACACTGGGAGTAGCCCTTAAAGTTAGTCATAATATTAGCAATTTCCTTCATTCGAGCCAAGTTGCTCTGGTTCTGAGCTTTTACAAACTCTTCAATCAAACTTTTCTCAATTTCGTCATATTTTGTCTCTATTTTCTTCTTGGCGACTTCAAACTTGTCAGGAGGTAGTTCTTGAGCTATAGTGTGTAGCTTTTGTATAACATCTGCTGCTTCAAATAGCTATAAAAAGTCAGATTAAGTTTACAAGAGGGCATACATTAGAATTAGAAATGAGATATCTATACTATTATTATAAAGAAGAAAGACTTGACTGTTCTCTGAAACTACTGGAACAATTTGAAAAATTCTTTCATCGTTACACTACACTATCCCGAGGTGACATGGCAATATTATATTTTTTTAAATTAGGGATCCGTATTAAAAGTTCAATAATGTAAGCCAAGGTGTAAAAAATTACCTATAAAATTTGTTAAATAATCGTGCGAACCCGAGCCACTAGTTTACAACAAATATAAATATACCTTATTAGGATCACTGAACAATTCAGTGAGTACTGGCCCTGGACTTAGGAAAGATGCCAGATGAGACAGTAAGTCTCTTGCAGCTGCAGCCCTAGCCCGAGGTGCCCGAGCAGCCCCAAGCTTTTCACCCACATCCAGAGCCCGGCCTCCACAACGAGACATCCGCTCGTCAAGTGAGCTAAACACATTCACACATTGCTGGAATAAAGAATACTAAAATTTCAGTGACAGCAAAAATCAGTGCACTACAAATACAGCCAGGGAATTTTGACAATCGTGAAGTTAGCACTATGCTAGAAAAATAGCCTTTGCATATTAAAACTGGTAAATTAATGATTGCCAAGATCCACCATCCATACATAGTTTGGTATCTTTTTTTTAATCTATGAAGTAATTGTACAAGCAAAACTATTATTTAATTTAAGAACTAGGATTGTGAACTTACTGTATGTAATTCCATTATTTCAGACAATTTAGCCCCATATAATTTCTCTTCTTCTTGTACGGATTGTTGTAGTCTAGCACATTTTCTTTCCTGTCGCTCTTGTAAGACCTAAAAACACAACCATTGCTAGATTGGTTGATGGTAGGTACTATTTCAACCCGAAGATCTAGGTTGTGTACTAGGTAAACCACATCATTATTCATTCCACTCCCTAGAGGTGAGGGAGGTGTACGTGGTGGATCGCGAGGAGTCGCCCCCCGTAATCTGCATAGGGAGTAGTATCATTCAAGTGGTAAATCTAAAATAATGAATGCCCTATGGGTATGTTATGCCCTACAGCACATTGCATTATCGTTATGGACATCAGTTAAAACCTAGATAAATTACATAGGTAACATAAATAGTGTTCATACCTTTAGATCTTGTATTGCTTGAGTGAATATATCATGAATAGTCTCTGGGTCGAACTGATCGTTTTCCAGTTGTGACTCCTGCATACTTCGCCGAACCATTCTTTCTACAAACTCATCAGGATCAAATGGATCCTGGAAAAGAGTCCAAAGGCATTTACATACAATGTCAAATAGGTGGATAATTATGTGAATTTCAAAGATGTTTTACAAAGTTTTACTTGCCTGTTCCAACTCTTTCATATATTGGTTCATCATCTTGGTAAATGGATGAAGTAGGTATAGTTTCGTAAACTTTCGTAGCGTTACCAAATCAATTCAGTCAATCCTACACATAATGTACTACAGAGGAAATTAAAGTAAAGAAAAACAAACGAACAACAACAATTCCACGATGCAAAATAATGCAAACCACCTCCCACCCGCATCCGCTCCGCCCACAAATCACGCTGCCAATCATGTCAACGTCCTCACTGACTGCTGATTTGATATAACAGTGACATTACATAAATTTGTCATTGGGTACGAATATCATTTCTGTCAGTGTCAACTATCAACTAACGTACCCGCACCTCTTCCCAAGTTGAAGCCAGAGAAGAGCGCAAGCTCGACTCTTACCCGCATCTCCTTACACTAAGACGGTAAAGTCGAGACGAGACTACAAGAGAGATATGTTAGATCGCCCAATGATGAGGATCTAGGTCGGTATCTAGGTACCTACCTGAAGATTAAAGTAAGGGGTACCACAACATAGGAACCTAGTAAGTAGCTGCCCTATGAACTTAGTACTAAGTATGGTACGCCTAGTACAGTAGGTACCTTACCTACGACTATGTAGGAGGTACTAATAATACTTAATTGTAGCGAATGTCGTTTGTACTACGTAACTAAGTAATATGAATGGCTCCCATAAACATAAGACTACCAATAGGACTAATCGGAATGTTTATTTGTATCCTCTTAAAGTGAAGTGCGAGCAACATAATTTACGATCGTTGTCGCAGCGATCATCCGAGCGCGAAGTGCGAGTCAGCTCATTCATCGCGAGGATTCCGTGTGAGTACGACGCACGACGCCGCTGCACACTAGGGGGACTGCTACAACATTCACGCTACTTACCTAAGTAGCTACAACTTTACGCTGTAGTACCTACGTAGAGTACGTAGGACCTACACATACCAACGACAGTTGGTACAACTATTACAACGTGAATGGCCTGCTTCACTGCCGTTTAGATCTACCTCACTACCTACGTAGTTAACGCTCGAGAGCTCTTTGTTTCCAGATTCCAGATAACCCACAGCCCACTTACAGTCATATCCACCATTCGATATCCACTTACATACTTACATAGGTATAGGTACCTACCTATCCAGTTACATATCAGCGTGCATATCTTGTAGAATAGAATACACATAATCTACCTTATCCTATCCAATGGACCTCGTTGATTGATGCCACAAAAAGTTTAGCTTTTGTAAAATTGTTTCTGGCTAGTCCGAAAAACAAACATTTCAATTTTAGAAACAAAAGAAAAAGTCATAAATGTAGCAGATACGTCTTTTTGGAAGATTTCTTACTAGAGAAAGCGTTTTTTATATCCAAATTCTTGTGATGTCGTAATATTTATCCAAAATTGTGTGCGTGCTATTAACAATTGTAGTTTAGTAATTTTACTCTCGTTTATGAGAGTTGTGTGGAAAAGTAATCATAATCAAGAAGCATTTTGACAGGTGGAACACTGAAACATTTTACATACGCGAGAAGTGAGATGTCCAATGTATCCTAAACGGGTTAGGATAAAGTCGATAGAGCTCAATGGCTGAGCGCCTCAGCCCTCGAAGCTCCGAGGTCAATGCCTTGGAACAACGAGGCTATCTCATCGGCAAAAAGATCGGGCAAGGATCGTACGCCACTGTCCACCTCGCGGAGTACTGCGATGCCTCCAGCCCCAAGCGCATGCACCTTGCGTGCAAAATATTCGACAAGGAAAAAGCACCCCGAGACTTCTTGGAAAAGTTCTTCCCTCGTGAACTCGATATCTTGACAAAGATCGAAAACCCTCACATCATCCAAGTGCACAGTATATTACAAAGAGGTCCGAGGGTTTTTATATTCATGAGATACGCTGATAATGGAGACTTACTAGATTTCATCAAACGGAATGGTGTAGTACCAGAGAATCAAGCCAAACTTTGGTTCAGACAAATGGCCAGCGGACTACAGTATCTTCACAGCAAAAATATAGCACACAGAGATCTGAAATGCGAGAACATACTGCTTTCGAGGCGCTACAATGTAAAGTTGGCAGATTTCGGATTCGCGAGATTCTGCACTGACGGTGAAAACAGACGCGTGCTCAGCCAAACCTACTGCGGATCTGCGGCTTACGCAGCACCCGAGGTTGTAAGTGGGACGCCTTACAATCCGAAACTGGCTGATGTCTGGTCTCTAGGGATTATTCTATTCATTATGCTAAATGCGTCAATGCCATTCGATGATTCGAATTTACGGAAGCTGCTTAAAGACCAGATGTCACGCAACTGGGTGTTTAGAAGTAGGATCAGAGATACAGTTTCACCGGCAGCAAAGTCTATTGTGCGACATATCCTAGAGCCTGATATCACCCTCCGTTTGACTCTGGACCGAGTGCTGTCGCATGAATGGACGAGACCGCGCAAGGACAAAAGCGCTAGTTTGATGGGGCGACTAGTACAGTCTGCTCCATCAGCACCGCATTCCCCAGGCAAGCGCGAACACGACGAGGCTGGAACATCGGCCGGAGCTCGCGTTTCCGGCGACCATCGCGAGATGGAGAGGGAACGACACGATGACATCAACATGCGCTCCCGAGACTGACAACATCAAACTCCATAACATTTACGCAAAAGTGTAACATTTAGACAAACTTTTTAGGTCATGTACAATAGGAAATTTGCTTTATTATTTTTATTTTTTTACAATTGTCGGCATAACTTTAGTTAGCCGGCAATAGTGAATAAAAGTTTTATAGAAAACACAGTTTTTTATTAATTTTGGTTTACTTGGATAGGAAGGGAATATCCAAGTATTCCAATAGGTGTATCAACGAAAGGAAACTTAACATAGAAATTGACCGCCGTTGAGTTTGGATCATAGGAGATGTTAACATCCGATAACAAATTGTAATATTCCACTCGTAAATAAGTGAATACTGGTTCAAGTTCTTCTTTAGTTGGCTGTAAACAAAAAGTAAGTGGTACCTAGTTGGGTTATCAAATATACATTTTAGCCTTTGCTCTCCAATGATAGGAGGTAATCTACTAAAAGATAAAACTGTAGAGCGATATAACCCTTAAACCTAAAAACCTCTCTATATCGTCTTCATTATTATTATGCTGGTTATCATCGGCCTTGGACGTACTATAACCAAAAGGTCTCTATAGTAGAATTGGGCTCCAGTTCGTCATATCTGAATGCTTTTACGAACGGGAGTTAAAAAGAACAGTAAAAATAGACACGGCTTCTTATCACTTCACTTCGCACTTGCACTTGTTACCTGCACTCATCACTTAACAGCGTATGCGTTTTCACGCTGATTTTACTTATCGCTTAACACTTGCACTTGACACTCGCGCTTGATACTTAACAAAGTGTAAACCAGGCATAAGAAAGGATAACTTTCTAACTATTTGTACTTTTAAAATGATATAGGTAGTACGAAAAGATGTATACTTAGATATTCTAGGGTTAGGTAGATACGGTAACTATACATACTCGTAACTATATACATACCGCAACGTTATTCAATTTATAAATTGGTTTAAATCCTGGAACGATCCCATAGTACATATAAGATATCTGTTCTCCTTCAGCATGTTCACCTGAAAGTTATGTACCTAGGTAGATATATAAATGTGTAGGCTAATTTAATTTATGGAAGTACCTATCTTGGTATAGGTCCTACCTAAATACTAACTGAATATTCACTAGATTGCGTGAGGTATGAGTCATAATTGTCATTTACTTTATCAGGCCAGGGGGCCATCGAGTGAGGCGATTCTGGCGGTTGTACCCCCTCTCCTCTTAGTGAGATGTCGTGAGATCATCGACCTCGTGAGATTTTACACGACTCCTTCCTTCCTAATCTTGATCTCCTACCTAATTAACGTGAGATTTGTCAAAGGCGTATTTTTTATATACCTTAGTACCTAAACAGGTAGGTAAGTTAATCTGCGCAAAACATATTACCTAAGAATTTTTTAATTTATTCACAAACGATTCACAAAGAAAATTATGACTTATAGGTACATACCTACCTACAGTATAACAAAATAAACAGTCATGAAAAAATTGAGCCATCTACAAACCGGTTCAAACGATTTATTGATAGCTCAAATGTATCCAACATTATTTTTATTTTTCTATATTTTCGTGAAGATTTTTTTAAAAAGTTTTTTAGTAATCTTACATTGTTTCTTTCTGAAAAAAAAAACTACGTGTTATTTCAGACCCCCGTTTGCCTCCAAGTGAGATTGGGTGAGATTTGGCTCGACCCCTTCCCTCTTGAACATCTCACTAGCTCACTACCTAACATAGTACGTAAGTAGGTACCGATTAATCATGTAGGTACAACAAACTCACCATATTCATAGAATTTTACATCCGAAGGCATGAGTTGTCCGTGGCAATTGTACAATATTATGATAAAAACGCAGCTCCACTGTAATACTTTGTAAATCACTGTGTTAAACAGAGAATTATAAGCTACAACCATATCCAACATGATTAAAACCTTCAGTCGATGATCGTTAAAAATAATATTTTTTTGTCTGCACGCCGAATCCGATTTTACATGGGATATCACTACACGTATTGCGCATGCGCAACACTCCACCTGCGAGCAAATAAAACTTCTAGGTAAATAGGAGGTAGGTACTTAGGTAGGTATGCGTCCCACATGCGTAGGTATAATAATTAACTTTACTCATGTACATACAGGTACCTAGATATTGATACTAAAACTTTGAATTAAAAAAATACTTTTGACGAGATTGAATACCTACGTATAGGTACTTGATCAACAAAGAAGTACTTACCTAGGTAGGGTAGGTAGTACATAGTTACAAAATAAATGAAAATAAATAAAAAAATCTATTATGTGCGTACTTTTATGGATCCTGCTGATTCCTGCTGATCAATTCCCCATTTCCACTACAAAAACATCATATTCATTCCGTGGCACATGCGAAATGTTATGACCACAAAGTTGGTATGTGTTGATTACAGCGTTGCCAAGGAATCTTCCTGTTGGATCTTGCCGCACTATATGAACGAAGTCATCAGTTAGTGTAAACTGTACTTGGGGCGGGGCAGCCCAGTCGCAGACTGTAGTGACTGCTTTGTTTACTGATGGGGGGTTGAGGCAGTACATCTAGAAAAAATATTAGATTTTATTGGTATTTAGGTATGATATTAATTTTATAAGATGGGTCTTGAAAATCATTGTCATTTTCGAGGTTCCTATTACGATTTTAAATAGCAATTAGTCTAACAATAGGTGATAGGTACCTACTATATTCTTGGCTACCCTCACACAAACCTTTTGGTAAGCTTCGTGTTGTCCCGGTATTATGTACGCTACAGGATAGTCCAATTTGTAATAGGAAACATAATCCGTATCTGGAAATAACAAGCCCGGTCAAGTGCGAATGGACTCGCCCACTGAGGTTTCTGAATATTTATTTTATTCATATTAAAATAGTAAAATGTATTCACAAAGAAAATTACAATTAATACAGTATTTACAATATTCACAATATTTACAATATTCACAATATTTACAACATACACATGAAACAGTTGAAAATTGAATTAAAATTGAATCGAAACTGTATCGAAACTGAATCGCAACTGAATTGCAACTAAATCGCAACGGAATCAGTTGCGATTCAGTTGCAATTCAGTTGCAATTCAGTTGCGATTCGGTTGCGATTCAATTGCGATTCAGTTGCAATTCAGTTGCAATTCAGTTGCAATTCAGTTGCGATTGAGGTGTAATTCAGTTGCAATTAAGTTGCGATTCAGTTGCGATTTACTTGCAATTCAGTTGCGATTCAGTTGCGATTAAGTTGCAATTCAGTTGCAATTCAGTTGCGATTGAGTTTCAATTCAGTTGCAATTCAGTTGCTATTCAGTTGCGATTCAGTTGCAATTCAGTTGCGATTGAGTTGCAATTCAGTTGCGATTTAGTTGCGATTCAGTTGCGATTCAGTTGCGATTGAGTTGCAATTCAGTTGCGATTCAGTTGCAATTCAGATGCGATTTAGTTGCGATTCAGTTGCGATTCAGTTGCGATTGAGTTGCAATTCAGTTGCAATTCCGTTGCAATTCCGTTGCAATTCAGTTGCAATGCAGTTGAAATTTAGTTGCGATTTAGTTGCAATTAAGTTGCGATTCAGTTGCGATTTAGTTGCAATTCAGTTGCGATTCAGTTGCGATTCAGTTGCGATTCAGTTGCGAGTCAGTTGCAATTCAGTTGCAATTCAGTTGCGATTCAGTTGCAATTTAGTTGCGATTGAGTTGCAATTCAGTTGCGATTGAGTTGCGATTGAGTTGCAATTCAGTTGCGATTCAGTTGCAATTTAGTTGCAATTCAGTTGCGATTGAGTTGCGATTCAGTTGCAATTTAGTTGCAATTCAGTTGCGATTGAGTTGCAATTCAGTTGCGATTCAGTTGCGATTTAGTTGCGATTCAGTTGCAATTTAGTTGCAATTCAGTTGCAATTCAGTTGCAATTCAGTTGCAATTCAGTTGCAATTTAGTTGCGATTTAGTTGCAATTCAGTTGCGATTTAGTTGCAATTTAGTTGCAATTTAGTTGCGATTTAGTTGCAATTCAGTTGCGATTTAGTTGCAATTCAGTTGCGATTCAGTTGCGATTGAGTTGCAATTCAGTTGCGATTCAGTTGCAATTTAGTTGCAATGCAATTGCAATTTAGTTGCGATTTAGTTGCAATTAAGTTGCGATTCAGTTGCGATTTAGTTGCGATTTAGTTGCGATTTAGTTGCAATTCAGTTGCGATTCAGTTGCAATTTAGTTGCAATTAAGTTGCGATTCAGTTGCGATTTAGTTGCGATTCAGTTGCGATTGAGTTGCAATTCAGTTGCAATTTAGTTGCGATTTAGTTGCAATTCAGTTGCGATTTAGTTGCAATTCAGTTGCGATTTAGTTGCGATTCAGTTGCGATTCAGTTGCGATTGAGTTGCAATTCAGTTGCGATTCAGTTGCAATTTAGTTGCAATTCAGTTGCGATTCAGTTGCGATTGAGTTGCAATTCAGTTTCGATTCAGTTGCAATTTAGTTGCAATTCAGTTGCAATTCAGTTGCAATGCAATTTCAATTTAGTTGCAATTTAGTTGCAATTAAGTTGCGATTCAGTTGCGATTTAGTTGCGATTCAGTTGCGATTGAGTTGCAATTCAGTTGCAATTTAGTTGCGATTTAGTTGCAATTCAGTTGCGATTTAGTTGCGATTCAGTTGCGATTCAGTTGCGATTGAGTTGCAATTCAGTTGCGATTCAGTTGCAATTTAGTTGCAATTCAGTTGCGATTGAGTTGCAATTCAGTTGCAATTCAGTTGCAATTTAGTTGCAATTTAGTTGCAATTCAGTTGCGATTTAGTTGCAATTCAGTTGCGATTTAGTTGCGATTCAGTTGCGATTCAGTTGCGATTGAGTTGCAATTCAGTTGCGATTCAGTTGCAATTTAGTTGCAATTCAGTTGCAATTCAGTTGCAATGCAATTTCAATTTAGTTGCGATTTAGTTGCAATTAAGTTGCGATTCAGTTGCGATTTAGTTGCGATTCAGTTGCGATTGAGTTGCAATTTAGTTGCCATTCAGTTGCGATTCAGTTGCGATTGAGTTGCAATTCAGTTGCAATTCAGTTGCAATTCAGTTGCAATTCAGTTGCGATTGAGTTGCAATTCAGTTGCGATTGAGTTGCAATTCAGTTGCGATTGAGTTGCAATTCAGTTGCGATTTAGTTGCAATTAAGTTGCGATTCAGTTGCGATTTAGTTGTGATTAAGTTGCAATTCAGTTGCAATTCAGTTGCGATTGAGGTGCAATTCAGTTGCAATGCAGTTGCAATTTAGTTGCGATTTAGTTGCAATTAAGTTGCGTTTCAGTTGCGATTTAGTTGCGATTTAGTTGCAATTCAGTTGCGATTTAGTTGCGATTTAGTTGCAATTCAGTTGCGATTATGTTGCGATTCAGTTGCAATTCAGTTGCGATTCAGTTGCGATTGAGTTGCAATTCAGTTGCGATTCAGTTGCAATTTAGTTGCAATTCAGTTGCAATTCAGTTGCAATTCAGTTGCAATTCAGCTGCGATTGAGTTGCGATTTAGTTGCAATTCAGTTGCGATTTGATTGCGATTTAGTTGCAATTCAGTTGCGATTCAGTTGCGATTAAGTTGCAATTCAGTTGCAATTCAGTTGCAATTCAGTTGCGATTGAGGTGCAATTCAGTTGCAATGCAGTTGCAATTTAGTTGCGATTTAGTTGCAATTAAGTTGCGTTTCAGTTGCGATTTAGTTGCGATTTAGTTGCAATTCAGTTGCAATTTAGTTGCGTTTCAGTTGCAATTCAGTTGGAGGAAGGTAGTAAAGAAAGAAACTAAAGAACTGAGTAGGTAGGTACCTACCTAAGTAACTTTACAAAATAAAATACCTACCTACATACCTAGGTACCTACTTAATCAAAAGCTCCATAAACATAGTAGGACAATGTTGCTGACTGTACCTATGTACTTAAGTACCAACCTTTAGTCACTTGAGTGCAATGAGGAGGAGAAACTCTTTTCTTCAAGTGCGCATTAATGCAAATCACATACACCACAAAATATATTAGAAATATTAAATTATTAGCCATTTTTGAATAACTGTCTCGCACTCGCACTGGCTACCGCACAGGAATGTTCCCGAGAGCACACTAGGTAGGTAGCTAAGTAGGTAGGTAAGTAGGTACTTCGTTCGATAGTGGCAGCCGTTCCAATATTAAAGTACCTACGGTAGGTACCTACCTATCTAATAGTACTACTTAAGTAGTTTATGTACTAACACCACTAGCAAACGCGTATATATATACCTACCTACCTAAAACTAACACTAGTTAACACTAACTAACCTAAATATGTAGGTAGATTATAACATTTTTACACTTCGCTTCGCTTCGCCGACATACTTCTAACATAGACGAAGTATAAAAGTTTTTTTTTCTGTGTTCGTCGAGGTCAACGTGCTGTCAGTGTCTTTTAGTGTCATATCATCATTGCTGTCATGTTGCTGTCTGCAGGCTGTCATTCGTTTTTTTTTTCAGTGCTACCATAGCGTAGCTAATATGTCGTCGTCGCTACAAATGGGGAGTTTGCACTATTTGCACACTTCACGCGTTCCGACTTATCGGTGATCCTGTGATTGTGATCCTATTTCTTTGAAAGTCGGATAGACTAGTACTACATAGTGAGTAATACGAAGTCTCCCTTACTTAAACCCGTGCTAAAAAGCGTTAAGCGTCTAAATTCATGAATAGACCTCTAGCGGAAGTATTTTGAGGAAGTATACTGGATGTGCATATTCATTTAAAATAATCTTATTTATTTTTAACTTGATTATGTACCTATGTAAGCTATCTACTCTGCATCACATTTATTTTTTGAGAATGAAATACCTACTACACAATTATGTACCTACATTCCTTATATACCTACCTTTGTTATTTATATACGATCTAATCTAACTTGCGGACCTTGCGGTTGGGTTGAATCTGTTATAGCTTAATAATCTGTGGGTTGGGTTGATATTATTCTTTGGGAGTTGGCAATACTAAATGCGAGCGAGCGAGTTTGTTGCTTGATTGTGATTATAAAATTATTTTCTGATCTTTGTGTTTCTCTTGTAGGTAACTAACTGCACGAGTTATTCATGATAGTGTTCTAGTTCATTTTGTGATTAGTTTCCGGACATTATTCAAAATGATGAGCGATGATGATCGAGACATTGATATCGAAAGTGATGTGGGTGTTTTTCTCTATTGACATTGTTTTTCCTTGATCGCTACGTTTATTTTGATCCATGGTATTAAAATTTCAGGCAGAAAACGACTCTGATTCCCGAGCACATTCCAGAAACATACTTGGTAGTGGATATTACTCGCAGGTAACCACAAGGCATTGTGCATTTTAGCCTAACCTTATTAAAAATTGAATGTACCTACCATCTGGTAGCTATCAGTACAAAATTGTGATTTATTTTTAGGCTGAAAAACGCGCCCACCACAATGCCTTAGAACGAAAACGGAGAGATCACATTAAATACAGCTTTACATCATTGAGGGAGGCCGTCCCGGCACTGCAGAATGAAAAAGTGGTATGTTGGTTTCTCTAACTTCATTTTGTAAAACTGGCAAACATTCACTGTTCAAGCATTTGTGGCTCATATGGCCCCCAACCACTATAGACCATAATATTAGTATGTAGGGTTGATTTTACAATGATATCCGCATGGAAATCACAATAAAATAGCATGCCCTGCTATGTAAAGGTATTTTGGAAAGTCCTGTATATGCCGGGAATTTTATAAGAATAGTGAAATTTTGCTTTGTAAGATTTTAGGGACGGTACAAACAATAATGTCCGTCCAATGTCTAGTCAATAAAATTAGATACCTAACCGAATATTGTTACAGAAAAATGGGATTTGTGATGTCAAAATCACTACAAATAAAATATCAAATGTAATATATATTACCTACTACTTGTTTGTAAATAACGGAGATAATGAATATTAGTACATTATGGTACTGTGTAACATTGGTGATTACCGCCGAGGCGCCATTGAGACCCGAGCCTTAGGCCAGGGTCTTAAGAGAGCCGAGAACGGTAATCATCAATACACACGTGTATCATACGACGTTTTTCAACACTTGTAAATAAAATAGCAATAAAATAACTATAATTTCAACAGTGAAAACGAGTTGTGAAAAATGTTTCGCTATGGCGGGAAAAATTAATCAGTTTTCCTATGCGCGCGCATTGCGATCGGCCACAGACTAAAGGGATGAGGTTTTTTTTTATTTTTCGCGCATAGGGTTTGCGCCTATTCTGCAACGTACAAAATGGAGAATTTAAAGTTTTCTTTTATTACAGAGAAAACAAAAGTTATATTTGAGTGAAAGTTTTATTTATTAAACACATACGAGTTAAAATTATCTATTTAAATAAGAAGTTGCATGAAATGAGCAAGCAATAGGAACATTAATTTATTTGTTCTATTGAACACGATCTTTTTTTTGAATAAAAACTTTTTACGAACAAAGCAACTCAACCAATAAAATTTTAAAAAAAAACCATAACTCACTAGTGAGTTATTATAGCAATGAAAAAGTCACAGTTTGATTATGGGTGTCATTCTGTGCCTAATTGCGGTGACCATAGAGCCACTTTATGAGCAAGTGTGTTGAAAAAAACATTAATAAATAAAACCAAAATAATTTGCTTGTAATAATGTTTTTAACTTTCAGCAAAAGTGACTTCAGTTTGCAACCGTACATATTATAATTAATTTGCTTCTCTATTTTCAATGGTGAACAGTAATTGTGGTTATTTAATGCTAAAATTTAATGTTTGCATGCTCATTGGTATACTACCATAATTATATAGACCTCATTTTTCTAAAACAAAACTATTTCTAACCATATACTGAAGGTATGTTCGGACCTTTTTCTGACTATCATGGAATTATGTATATTTCTTTACCCAAACACTTTTCTTCTTTTTACGATGCTAGATTATTTTGATCATAATTGGGTTTACAATAACAGAATGTTTGCCACTGAATCACCCATAGAATTAGTTTAATGTAATTATTGGGATCAAGACCTAAATCAATACATATTGTAGTCGAAAAATTTCCAGGCAAGCAGGGCCCAGATCCTGAAAAAGGCAGCTGAGTATATTCAGTTCATGAGAAGGAAAAATAATTCCCATATGCAAGATATTGAGGACCTCAAGAGGCAAAACAATCAGTTGGAAAATCAGAGTAAGTATGGCTCCTCTATACTTTTTACTCAGAAATTAGACTATACATATACCTTTGTACAATCTATTACAAGATTGTATGAAGGTATAATCTTCTTCTTCTTTCTAAATATATAAAACTCTTTTGAAGCTGACAGAGAATCAACGCGCAGCCTAAACTATAAGTCCTAGAGTTATGAAATTTGGAGGGTAGTATCCTTATATCGTGTAGGGGTGCACTAAGAAAGGAATTTTGAAAAGTCACACTCTAAAGGGTCTAGAACGCGAGCAACGCCGCGGGCGACGGCTAGTAAAATGAATAAATATTTCTTTACTGGGGGTTACATAATGAAAATGTATACATAATGCATGTAGCATGTAAGTTACATTAGGTACAACTGCTTACTATCCAACCTAACCGGTCACAAATGGAATATGGACTACCTACTGTAAAATTTTGTCTGTCAAATATTACGTTTGCCTCATTCGTGTTCGTACCTCTGCCCCTGGTACTACACACCACTACTCACATCTTCCATTTCATTTTTTCAAAGATTTGAAATGGAAATCAATTAAAATAGTTCTCAACCAAATAACATTAGTGGAAGATAGATAGAATGCTTAATTTTCTATGTATATATCTCCTCTTTGTCTAGCAGTTATTGTAGTCTTACGATACTTTTCCTTTGTTCAAGTACGCGCCCTTGAAAAGGCGAAGCAAACGGGCAATTACGTGGACGCACACGAGCTAGGCCTTGGCATAAAGTCAGAAGGCAGCTCACACGACACTGACAGCTCGGACGGAGAAGGCACCACACGTCGGGTGAAGAAACTTAAAATCAACGGCGTCAATGTTTAAAGAGAGGTTGAATGGTCCTGCTGAATATCTGGGGAATGCTGTCTTATTGCGGACTTATTCCCATCGAGCCCACTGGCACTAAATTTGCCTGATTTGGTAAATAAAATTACAGCCAAAAGTATTTAGATAAATTATCTGTTTATGTCTTTTAAAAGTAAAGTAAAGTAGAGTAAATAGTAAAAGAGTTTGGGATTGGTTTGAAGAAAACTTTAAAACCTATAAAATGTTTTAGCTATAATAAAACATTAAAACAGGGAAGCATAACCAGGCATTCATTTTGTCTACCTAACCAGCAGTGTACAGGCAATTTTTCTCTCGAAGTGAGCTAGTCAGTGGGCTCGATAGTAATAGTCCCTATGGAGTTGTGATATGGGTTAGTTTATATTTTAACATAATAGTGACACTATTATGTATTCATTCATTTCTTTATTTCTCAGAAAAATGTAGCTGTTTTTTAAGCAGCTATGATTTTTGCGCTGTTAAATTAGTTTATGATAATCCAACAGAATCAACACCATACTGGTTTCTTTCAAAGTTAAACAACTAGTATATGGTCATTGGTTTTTGCAAGTACCCTAATCGTACCTACTCTTATTAGGTATGTAATTATGTTTGTTGACCATGCAAGCATTTGTTTCGCTACTATTATTAAATCTACCTGCTAAGCGAGTATTCATCAGGGCATAAAGCAACATTCAATGGACATATATAAGCGACCACCATAAGACAGCTTATCGAAGCTACCGTCTGACCGCCAAGTGTAAGTGTTCTATCACACTGCTGATTTGCGAGCGAGTTCAAAGCGAAGCGTAGCGCATCTGCGCAGTCGCTTAGGTTATAAAAATTACGCCGGGAGTTTCGATTGGCGGTCAGACAGCTGGTTTAATCGATGTGAATTTTGTTGTCTTGATCTTTTCTGTTGGTTAAGTTAGGAGTGACATCATTTCAGTGAATCATGTTTCGTGCTGCATTTACAGCTGGTTTGTAAATAATTGCCTATTTGTCTATGCCCGACTCTCGGCATAGACAAATGGATCGAGCGAGACAGACGTCCATACTAATGATGCGAGCGAGAATGAAGATCGCATGCTTTTTTTCTTTTTTTCGTACGAAAACAAGTGCAATCCGTTATAAGTTAGATGAAACGGAGTATTAAAGTGTATATTTTGTGCATAGCTGGTATGTTATACGTAGCTAAATCTATAATCATTTATATAATAATGATTATAAATTAATAAAATAAAACACAAACAACTTCTATTAAGATTATTTTATGTAGAGCTTAGAATCTACGTGATGGTTATTTTTATTTCTGAATTTTTGTTTGCGACGAATGGATGTCACAGAACGCAGAATATTTTATTAGTGAAACCGGGCCGGGGCTTGACGCCTAGTTACATCGAGCTAAATATCACGATGTTTAGGATTTGATGTTAGCTTTTCGAATGAGATATTTTTATATTATATCCAATTAAAAATACGACAGTTTACGAGTTTCTAACTGTGGTCTTTTATCCAATAAATTTATCTAACAATTGATTTCTGCAACTATCAAAGAAACCTAGTTTTGTAAAACTTACAGTAAGATAGTACTAATTGAATATTGTGTTAAGTGACAATGATTTGAATTTAGTTTTGTTTAGTTATATTATTTAAAAAATACCTTGTTTAACATTAAATAAGGAATACTTTAACAGTAAGGCCCGTATTCCCATTTACTGCTTAAGCACTGAACCGTACTCAAATATAGATTTTTGTAATTATACTACACTTGCGTAGGTAGCGATTTCATGGTCAAAATACGAGCTATGGTTTGCAAGTTTTAAGAGTTATTGATATTTTGTATAAATTCGTCAGAAGTGAGGTTTAAATGAAACTAAATTCAAATATTAAATTTAAGTTAGTCTTCTATAACTTACGGTGTTTGTTATTATTGTATAAAAATATATTTCGAATGTGTACCTATGTATAAAGAAAATAATTTGGATTCAGTGAATTCAGTGAAAAAGCCTATTCTATATTTAACTTACCAATCATGGTATGTATTTGTTTTTTTTGGAATTGCCTAGTTTTCGTTCATAACTCGATTATTATTTCGACAAGTACCTATTCTGTTACTGAATTATGTTTTGGAAGACTAAAATAGTTGTACTAATCGAATATTATATAAATACTCGTTTATTTATTCGTTTCATTCGGAGGCTTAAAAAATGCTACGAGTACCTTGTAGGAAATAGCTATCGCTATTTCCCGGGATGCTAATTGATACCACTGAGTTAACTTCACCGATACTTGTTTATTGTAAAGTAAAAAGCTAAAATGAGTGCGATTGGTGTGGATGATGCTTATGCACTGGCTTATGTGGATCGCCCGGCCGCGCTCGCGACGCAAGCGACCCACTTAGGCCAAACTGCTGATGGTGCTGGTGTGTTCGATGTATCGAACATACCTAGTCTGTGATTGTTACATAAAATATATTGTATAATTTTCTGTATCAAAACCACTTATTGTAGGTAGGTAAGGTAAGGAATTTACAACAGTGAAACAATATTTTCAGTCTTTACCGTTGATTCAATTTTACCTCGATCACACTGCAAAGGCTTGACTGCAACGGTAGATAATAAATAAAACCTTACGTAACTTTAAACCAATTTGCGATTCTGTTGTACATCGAACCGATTGGCCTAGATACCGTCGCGAACGCTGCATTCTTTGTTTAAACGCCAATCGGATTGTTTGAATATCTCGTTTCCCTCGGATTCGCAGTTCGCAATTCCTCATAACAGTATCGAATTACTGAGTAATTAAATGCCGAAGGCTCTATTTATATTTAGATGCGAAGTATTCTCTGCCTAGATCTCAATTTTGATTGTGTTCATGATATTTTCATACTAAGAGGTCGAACAAGTGTCTAGGTAGGTACCTATACCTAATTGAATTCGTAATGAATAGTTTTTTAGGCAAAAATAATATAATTATTTTCATACCTACGCGAGTCTTATGCTTCTACCAAATATGAAAAGTTCTCCAAGTTACAAAGACATTGCTATACCTGGCTCTTAAGCCGGGGTATCATTGGTGTTTTGTTTTCTAATCCGATTGTCCTATAGTTGTTAAAGTTGTAATATTGGTGTAGAATACCAAGGTCAGCCACTTTTTACGATGAACCTTTTCGAACCTAGCCGGGTGGGAAAAATTAAACAATCGTTACATACAAAAGTATACCAATTTATTGATGTACCTAGTCGAGAACATTATTCCATTGCCATAATACTTTTAAGTAATAATTTTACATCTAAAAGGCACATATTATTGCAAGTCAAAAATAGGTAAACACACGAAGCTTAACCTTTTCAATTTCTTAAAAAATATCACAAAATTATCTCGAGTCATTCATTGCACGTGTTACTGAATTAAAAATAATATCACTACATTTGTCTGCTAAGGTATTAGTTAGCACATTTTCATTGCACACTGTTGTGTGGACTAGAATCAGGTCTTGAATTCACCGGTATCTTCATGTGCTTCTAACTCAAATGAGTATTCAAAATGAAGTCATCGAAATCCAAAAAGTTTAATACTTTGTACTGGAACAAAAGAAAATCGGAATTTGGTGGTGTTTGTGTGGTAAAAACCTCTTGACACGCTGGGGTTCTAGACAAAAGAAAGTCAATGATTTTAAACTTTTATAAATTATTGTACTTTTAGAAATTACATAGTGTTAGATATAGGTAGGTACGTAGGTACCTACTTGTATTTTAGGTACCTACCTGTGTAGACTGTTTATAAAGTGAATTTAGTACCTACACTTTGAAAAGGGGTTGGAAAGTATGGTGTCCACCGACTGTTTAAAAAAAAACTTACATCAGCATGTGTTTGTGCGTGCAGAGGGTTACTTTCTTCGAGCCACTCGTTTATTATCCTATTCTCTCCTTCACCTGTTGAGAAAGAATAATATTTAGACATAAACAGAACAAAAGAACCGAAACAAATCCAAGCGGCTGGATAAGAAAACAACTAAAATTAAACAAATATTCAACAGTTTTTAAACTTACTCAATGTTTCTGCTTCTCTTTGATCGTAAAAAGGTTCCATGAATTCTAACTCGGGTTTAAGTGAGAGAGTTAGATCATTTTCATTCGGCTCATTTACTGGATGTTGTGAACTATACGGTTCACAACATTCAGTAAATCCAGCTTGGCTGGAATCGTCGGAGTGGAGCTTCAACGACTGTAATGTTTGATACGATGATTCTGATCGGGTTCTATACGCGTATGTTGAAGTTGAGCATTCTGACTGCTCCGATACTTTCTGAATTCTTCTATTTCTTAGCTGGTATTGTGTTGTTTGGGTCTTCACGGTTTCTGACCAGTCTGAGTTGGAATCTGAGTCTGATTGTGTGTCGGAGTCAGAATTTGTGATCTTCTCGCCCACTGAGCTCGCCTTGGAGGTTTTACGCTGAAATTTTACATTATAAGTAGGTAGGTACCTTAGTAACCTAGATATTAAAAAAAACTTGAGAAAAACCACTCTATTAAAAATTCTAGAGTTGTTTTTAAATCTGCTTTACTTCATACTCATACTTAGGAGCTTTGAGGAATGTTGAGATCTGAGAGGGTTCGTAAGGGTTAGGTACATGAAGAATAAGAAATCTCAGATCTTTTATTGGACTAGGGCATCTAGAAGAAGTCTAGTCAGAAAGTAATAAGTATTTTTAGAGGTACTTGAGTCATACTCGACCGAGCATTGTTCCTAATACGGGCCTTATTAGGCTATTTATTAGTAGGTCACCTAAGCTATAGTAGGTAGGTATACGTCAGTACTCACAATTTTGCGGGATCTCGTTGTTTTGCCTTTTCTAGTTTTCTTCTCCGGCTCAATCTTTTTAGGAAGCTTGGGTTGACTTTTTGACTCCTTTTGTATCTCGGTTTCATCCGTTAGGTTGTCAGATTCAATGATTTTACTTTTTTCTTCCGAATCCTGGAATAAGAGGTGATATTACTGAAACAAGACAGTTAAACGTCGAATAAGAAGCTAAGTAGGTAGAGCATTGCTTACGCTTTGTAAATCTTCAGATGAGTCTCTAGCATCAACATTTTGTCCTAATCGACTTTGGAGAGCAGCAACTACGAACAAAAATATATAATATTACCTACTGTTAGGATTATTTTGAAGGTAGGGGCGCCACAGAATATTTTACTTTTAACTACCTAATCTGAAAATTGCGCAAATCATTTTGGTACCTACTTGAATATCATAGAGGGTTAGAGGACTATTACGACTATTAGACCATGGTATGTTTAAAAAAAATCTAAAAGTAGGTAAATGAGAGTTTGGTTTATTTACTTTGAACTTCCATGTTTTGATTGACACGCCTCAGATCATCGATATCTTGAGGCAATTTCCTTTTGGCTCTCCTCTGAAGTTGACTGATGACCGTTGCTAGTAATTCTGCATTAGGTATCTGTAAACGAGAGTTTTTCACCATTAGTAATAAAATTCGTTTATTTTATTCAACTAAAAAAATATGCAACAAGAAAGTTTTAAAAATAGTAGAGCACACACCTTTGTAAGTAAATAATGATATTTGAGCTCATCTACTCTACTACTAAGGAAGCTCAATTAGTAAAAAAATTGGATTATCACCTACAAAATCTCTCATCGAAATGATAACTTACATGAGGATCGCAGCGTGCAGCTTCAGCCAGATTTGCCATAGCATCAGCTGTTTCATTCCGTCTCTCTCTTTCATATTGCGCGTTACGCGCGCGTCTCTCTTCCTACAAACAGAGAAACTTCCAGTTTTATAAAATAAGGCGAGCACGAATTGCCAAGTTTTGATTGACAACAAGTCTTTCATATCATAAATCTATGTTTAGTCATATTAATTATTAAAGATAATTACATAGGTAATTAAAGCATTAATTAATTTAGTTCGTTAGCATAAGGAAGTAGGTCTAATCATGTCGTCCGCTTGGGACTATCACAGATATATCTATGTCGGATTCGTTTTAAATATTAAAAATAATTCTAGGTCCAGAAAAGTTACCAAAACAAAATTATTACTAGGTAATTAAACAAAACTTACCAGAGATAATGGTGTTCTGTTCCTTCCGGCAGGTCTACCCCGTCTTCTGTCATGTTTATCTATAGTTAGTGCCGATTCTTTCTGTAAACACATCACAAGATTATTTTTCCAATCACTTATCACCCAATTATTTTGTAAACAGAGTCACAACACAATTATACACCACTAAAAGTTCACAGAAACGTACCTTCGTTTTCATTATCGTTTTAAACACGATATTACTAAAAATATTTGCCAAAATATTGCAATCACTTCACACAACGTGAACAAGATCTAGCAGGAGTAGTGCAAAAGCCAGAATGACAAAAAAAAACAAGGGAACCCGCCTTTTATGGACTTTCTACCTGCGTGTACGCCGCATGCACCCTAAAATAGGGGTGGGGGTCTACCCCATTGTCTTGTCTATGAAATAACTAGAAGTTGAAATATTGTTATTACTTTGGTACAAAGTAGGCTACATACTTTTTAGATTTTTTTTTCTCGTAGATTCATTAAAGTTTATGAAGGTACCTAATGACTGATCGTCCGAAGAGTATAGAAAAAATTCAAATACTTTGTTAAAACTGGTTGTGATTTTTTGGGCTGGTCAACTTTGTTTTTGGTGTTTCATCTTCATTTTCTAGTGCAAAGTAATGTGAATAAAAGATTTCAATATGAGTGCAAACAAATATATAGGTAAAATCCAACATTCGCACGTAGCGTTCGTGCTACGAAGTTCTACGAATCGTAGCAATCGACGAAATGATATTTTGATAAAAAGTTGAAGTTGTTTCAACTATGAATGATGAAATAAATGTGACTGATCTACTGCTAAAATAAAATAAAAACATTAAAATATGTAACCCTGGGGTTTAAAATGAAAATAAAAGCACAAAAAGTTCTCTAACAAAAACTTTGTTAGTAAATGTGTCATTGAATGCAATGTTTATCCTGTGATAATAGGTAAAATAAAGTGAAAGATTTTAAAATATTACTCAAAACATATCTTCAGTTGTTCTTGAAATAATAACAGTAACTACGAACGATAGTTTCTCGATCGCATCGGTTCGTTAACGGTGAACCCAGCTTATATCTTATAGGTACCTATTGTATTGTACCCTAGGAGCAATACGTTTGGTACAAGGTACAAGTACAACAAGCTGTAAAAACATATTTTTAACCGACTTCAAAACAGTAGGAGGTTCTCAATTCGGTTGTGTTTTTTTCAGTTAGTTTGATAGTATAAGTGTAGTAGTGTAACTGCAAAAAACACGTCATCCACGTACACGACATTGCGTATTTTGCTTTTCTGTGGTGTTTACAATCAATAGAACAGTCCCAATGAACTGCTATTAATTACCCACATCATTTGATGATGAAGGCATATGAAATTGTGGTCGGTTTCAACGTTTTTTAAACTTATATAATATATTAAATTATTTTTTATTTCATTTTGACCAAACCTTTGATCATACACTTGTAATTATGTTTCTCAGTTTTTCACCCTGCTTAGGAATACATATTACTAAATTGTATACAGCCTTGAAGAGAACGCATAGTGAATAACGATGAGGATTACAATGTAGAGTCCCTATTTTTGCAGGTATAAAGAAGATCATTAGCACAAGGTCAGTTTAATGTTAGGGTTGGCATTAACCTTGAAACATTTTAGCTTATGGATAATCCAAGTCAAACTCGGTACCTGCAAAGGATAATAAAACATTAGAAATAGAAAGGCTTACCAACCCAGCGCTTTTTCTATTCATGTTTTAACAAAAACCAACTTCTACACCAATAGAGATCTACCAATAAACCCTATGCATGGAATAGTTACACCGTGTTTTGTCTTTTTTAAATTGATTTTGAATTTTGTAAATGCAAAAAACAAAACACGACCAAACTCCAAACTCGCGTCACGTTTACTGTAGCCAGCTAGTACTAACCGTATGTAAGTACATACGGATTTGTTAAGCGAAATAAAGGTCATCCAATTTATTTTCTTCAATATGATTCTAAAGAGTTTATCACTTGTCCCAAGTAAAATGCTGATATACTTACCTCGGGTAAGTATTGTCTCTCGTATCGTACTAGTGCAGTTGTATCGCTAACAAGCGTTCCTATGAGAGCTGTAAGAATGAGAACATATTTATTTTGTCGTCTGTATTTTTTATTTATTTCAGTGAGGTACTCAAGTAACTTGTTACGTTAGAGCTTTTCAAAGTTTGCTCACCGATTCATTTGTAGATATTGTGTTGTTACGAGACTGGACGCACTGGAATCACATAGTTTATAAGACGATTCTAAATAATCTTTGTGATTTTACTCAACATTTTTACTTTGAATTTGGTCATGACAGCCGTTGTTATATTTGTGCAGTTTTATGGTCTATCATAAAAAAAGTTAAAGTAGACATCATGTCTTGTTTACGATACGTAATCAGGACATAATGTAACTTTTTATAAGATAGGCGGTAATAAATATAAATAGGCCTTTACATCTATTGAAGATGATTTATACAGCGTCAGGAGGCAACCTATGCCTACACTTAACGGGACACTGTAGTGCCTGGGACAATGTTTAGATGGAGTGTGTCGCCGTGAGCACGGGGGTGTCAATGGATGGCATTCCCGGGATGTGCTCAGGCAAACTGCGAGGGGGGCACCGGCGTTGGTCTTTAGAGGTCCCGGAGCCCCCTGACAGGCAGAGAGGCCGGCCACCGGGGTGGTTTAGTGGGTCGGTTCGCCATCCCCACACTACCTTGCCGCATCCCTGAAATGCGGTATTGGTGTCTGTGTGCGGATTCCCCCCGTAAACAAAAAAAAAAAAAGGCTTGCCCAGCACCTATACCATCCTTTCAGCCTAGTCAGCCATATCCACAGGAAAGACAAGGTCAATACGTGCGGAGCTGACTAAGCCAAGGGTTTCCTCACGATGTTTTCCTTCACCGTTAAGCTCGTGTTAGTGCGCATATAAACTTTCCGAAACGAAAAATCCATTGATGCACGGCCGGGATTCGAACCCACGACCTTCGGGATCGAAAGTCGAGGTGCAATCCCACTCGGCCAATACGGCTTAGGGGGTAACCCCATACCATATAAAAAGTTAGATATATTATTAGTTATAGTTATTCTCACGTCAGATGTAGGTACCTAATATGTTTAGCTTTTTAAAACACTTTAAAGAACTTGGTATCAAAGCATATAAATTCAAATGCAGGTGTACTTACAATTGGCTTATTCCAAAGTACTAGTGTCTATACCACGACCTGCCAGCCAGTGCAGCATCGTCCAGTACGCCGCATGGTTTTTGAGACAGTGATCATCAGACGGTAGAGTTTCTAGTACTCCTTTTGTAAAAGCAGCTAAAGCTTCATCTTGACCGGCATTCTGAGGCATTCAAGATTATAAATGTTAAATGTGCTGCATTTTTTAAACTTTTTTAAAACAGAGTGTCTTAATAACCTTGTATTAAAGGTGTAAAAAAATCGGTACTCTGTGCTCTACCATCATTGCTTTGATCATGAATAAATGTGACAATAGTAAACATATCGTAACCCATTGCGCGGTGACGCTATAACGTCTGGCAGTCGAGCTATCGTCGACGCGCAGTATGATTCGAGTACCGTAACGCGGCGACTGTCAGATTTGTTCGTGATCACCCCACAGGTTTCCGTTTGACACTATTTATTTGGAAACCCTGTTATTTCTAACTGGTACAGTACTCGTATATCCGACCGTTGATAAATAATACTTACTGAATATGTAATAATAGTAGATCGTACGACTTGATTCAGCAGTATTATCTCACACCGTAAAACATAACCCCTCATGTCTTCCACGAGTAGTTCTTTCGAGCGAGCTTCCCCAGCAGTCAATGGAACGACTGTCATATTGCTTTTAGAACAAGCTCCGAGTGAGTCGCATACTTCAGCCCATATCTCAGTCCCAATGTCGTCTGATACAAAACACAGGGTAAATTGTTAGACTTTTTTTTTTCGAAAGTTATTTTGAACTGCATTCTCAGATTTTGAAAAAAAATTGTAAACCTTTTTACAAATATAAAACATTATTTCTTTGTAATGTGTTTTAGCATTACCAACATAAGGTAAAAAGGTGTCCACAGCCAAATGATCTAAATTAGATCCCAGAATAAGGCTTTCATTATTTCCAATACTGCAAAGTAACGTGTATGTCAAGGGTTTGTCAGAGTCTGAAGCTGAAAGTCTACTGACTCGAAAGACTGTCTCCATCGCTGTTCCAAGCTCGGGTGATATCTGAAAAATATTCCATTTGGTCATGAATACAATTTTGCACACGATACTTAAGTAAAATGTTTTCTTCTGAAAAAAAAAAACCTAAATGTAGGATGTAGGTTTGAATTACCTATATGTAATAGGTTCCTATTTTTATTCTCAAAAATAAAACCATTTTCAGCTTTTTTTTTTCAGATATCTACAAGCTTCTTGGTGTATTATCACCAGCCAGTAAGATTGCTTATTTTTTTTCACAAATATCTAAAAACTTTTTGGTGCTTTTACACCAGCCAGTAGCATTGTATTTATTTTTTTCAAACTTTATGGTTAAATACTTCTTGGATCTCTACAACCAGCCTAACATGGAATGATTTTTAAGAAATATGTATATTGTCTTTCTGTCGATAAAACGATGGGGTAACGATAAGCATCGCACGGACCTTGAGGTCTGCAACTATTGGCGCTAGATTCAACTTGAAACTGATGTCAGCATACACCATGCCTTCAGTTTTGCAACTGAAAGTAAGGGAACATCCACACTCTGCCACGAATCTCGCTCTTCCTTCTGTTGCTTCAAACTCAACAGTCACTTGTCTCCATTCTGTCTCGTTTGTAAAGTCTGTAATCTCGTGTAGAAAGTTCTCTTCAAGAGAAAATATTGTAAGAGAGTCTGATAGAGCTGCACCGTGCTGTAATTTGAAGACCATCAGTGAGAAGTTTTGATTATTTTTTTATTTTAAAGCTTGTTCTACCAAAAAGTACCTTGCATCCATCACAGTCTTCTTCGTTCAAAGAATCAAGATAATCTTGAGCGGCGAAATACCAAGAAAGAGTGCAAGTAGGAGTAACGTTGCTAGCGTTAGCTACTAGCGATATCTGACTCCTTTCGTTAAATAGTCTTGGAAGGGGTTCAATCTGTAACATTTTCGTTAATTAAAATTTAGCTTACTTTGTACCAAGCCTCATAGTGCTTAGCTAATGCGTGCTAATGCGATAATATCGAAAACTAAACAGGTGTGAAGTAGGTACCTACCTAATTTAATTACCTTCCTTAGTACTTGACTTCTCGGAATCCTAATAAAGATTCATTGTTTTCACAACCTGAGTGGTACCTACCTGGATTACTGGTAGTATGGGCTCTACAACGGTAACTGTAGCGTTGGTTGATTCTTGCTGATCAAGTACGTTTACATGCAGAGTTATTTCATACCTAAAACAAAGTTTTATTGAAATAGTTGTCTTATATAACTTATTCTTTCTAAGCATACTCACTTTCCAAGATTAGGAAGTCCTGTGGGAAGTACTAAAATCTCACTTTTGGAACTTTCAAAGTTCTCACACGGTTCGCCTTGGTAGGAGCAGCTCCATTCAAACTATAATGTAACGTGTAAATTAAGAAAACAG
This sequence comes from Eulithis prunata, assembly GCA_918843925.1. Lineage (NCBI taxonomy): Eukaryota > Metazoa > Arthropoda > Insecta > Lepidoptera > Geometridae > Eulithis > Eulithis prunata. The sequence goes on along the minus strand of OU974024.1, from coordinate 4,979,518 downwards.
ATCCAAGATTTTGTGATACAGAAACATTTAATCTGTGATAAAACAAAAAATCCTACCGTAGGAGAATCTTCATAATAATCATGGTTTTCCACAACCGCTTCAACTGTGAACGGGGTGCTAATGGTCACAAGTAAGACATCCACATTGAGGTTAACATTTAGACCGCGATGCAAAACTTGAAATGGCAACTCAGTCTGAAATTAAATGTACCAATTAAAAATTTTGAATTGAATTTATATCTAAGTACATGGTTATACTTTCTACAGAGAAGGAAATTTCAATGTCTATCAAGAGATTCAAAAAGCTCGATCATAATGAGCATGCAATGGCATGCATATTGCATAGAATTTGGTAGATATCAGAGCAATTGACTGAACTGTGGATGTTCATTCCATTTTCAGCCTGAAATACTTCTCATACCTGTGTAACGAGGCTGGTATTCCTGTACACTCTACATGTGACGTAGTAGGACTCTCCGGCTCGCAGACTATACGGCGGTATTCCCAGCCTCCAGCCAGATATATCAGATACATTTACGAGTATTACGTTGCGATTGCCAGACACCTCGACGTTCCATGAAAACTGCAACGCGGATATATTGAATTCTTCATTTTGCTTGCAATACAAATATTGAAAGAAATATACCTTTGATCACATCTTTTATAGATAGTTTGTGCTAGTAGAATGTGATTGGAAAATAACTAAATTGCAATTAAAACGTCATTGTGTACCTACATAATAATCTTGAGTAAGACTGCACGTGGTCACTTCAGCGAGTAAAATGTACTCCATATCCGTAAAAATCATAGCACCACCGACGAGGAAAACTGAAAACTTGTCAGATCGACCGTCTACGATTAACTTTTGGTCACCCTTTATGTTGTCTATGTGGAATGACTTGGTGGTTCCGTTCGAATCTTCTAAATTGGAAGTGCTTGTGATGTTAAAAATGTAGTCGACACCAGCAAGAAGCTGAAACATGTAAAAAAAAAAAAATAGAAGAAACAAAACAAAAAGAAAAATCATCATGAGACTGGTAGAGACGAAAATACACAAAGCTTTCGTATGTCTATCTATCATTGTTAGCGATTGTAGTTTTAAATAATGTATTACCATGGCTCTATGACAAGAAGTCTCACGGGCAAACATACAGCCTTGAGCGATAACGACGGTAAACATGGGTGTACAAACGCGTAGAGGTATTAAAACATCAGAGAGAGTTTTAAAATACGTACCTGTGTGTTCTTGATGATGAAAGTAAAAGGGTCAGGCTGTGGTCCGTTTAGTTGAGCTTCCAAAGCTCGCACTGTGCGCCAGAGCAGCAGGGTGAACCGCTGTGAGGGCGCTTCGAGTAGTTCCCATCGCACGGTCCATGTGAATTTCAGATCATCGCTTTCGGTTTGAAGCCTAAGAGATGATTTAATTTTTATTTTTTATTTTAATGTTATAAGTAATGGAACAAGCTGATAGCTCACCTGATGTTAAGTAGTAACTTCTGCCTATAACAATGCATTACCTCACAGAGCAAGCCCAATACATACTTTAAAAAAAAAAAAAAAAAAACTTTGCTTGGATATTAGCTTAATCTCTATGATATGCTTTTCATATACATACTTAAAAAATAATGTTTTGAATTCGATATCTAAAGAAGTACATATTTGAAATATAAGCAATACAATTTTATTGATCTTCTGTCTGCGTTTATCAATACAATTTCCCTGACCATTTATCTATTGACACGTCGTCGCATGCATGACATTGAATAGGCCGCGCCCCGGCCTTCACAAAGCACCCTAGGGAGCCCAAGTCTACGCCACTTCTGAGTTCCAACATACAATAAGGAATCGGTAGTGGTACCAAATCCTTTTTTCTATTTTGAATTTTTAAGGTTTTTTTACATCTACAAAATAAAAGGATTTATTTAAAAAAGTTTAAATAAATCCTTTATTATTTAAGTATTTAATCACTTACGTAATAACAATGTAGTCGGGTTTTTCGATGACGGCATCTTCATTCTTGGGGCATACAATTTCTGGTGCAAGGATGCGAAAATTAGCTGCTTCTCCTGTCTGAAATATAATTAGATGGTGCAAACCAATTACAAACTCATTTTACCTGTAGCTAGATATTAATAGTAAAGGAAATGAGCTCAATATACCTACCTTTTACCAGCTAGCGAAAAACTAATTTGGATTTGTAAAGTTTGAAATCGGATTACGATAAATTGGATATCGATCTGTAGAGATGTATTTGATGGATCAGCTTTATATTTTTGCATTTATTTTCCTTTTCGGTGCATCGCGGGATAATTTAAATGACTTTTAGAATTATAGAATTATATAAGTTTATTTTTACCGCTCAACGGCAATATTTTTATAAAGGGCGGGGTTCCTGTAGGGATTTTTCCCCTAGGAAATTTTAATTTGCCTACTCTATTTTTTCCTGCAGATTAGTGTGGATTGGTGTACAATTTGTGTATTTAGCTTTAAAACTGTAGTTCCGAAAGGTAGTGTAAAACAAAAGAGTCTTACCACTTTTCGAAAAACGCTGAAAAGAACAATGAGCCGCGTATAGTTTAAGAGCACCATTTTTCTGTAATCCCTCCTATTTCATTGTTTTAGTTCGCGCACAAAAAGCTTTGACTCGCCCTCGCTCCTACAAATGAGAACTCGAGAGTGGATATGTTGGTTTCGTGTCTGTTTTACATTTTGCATGTCAGGTATAAAACCTCCTTTCCCTTGGTGGCTACCAATTAAGTGCAATTAATCAAATTGTTTTAATGCTAATTAATATGTGTGGGCGGTGTATATTAAAAGTAATTGAAGGGTAGTTTTTTCCCGCGCCTAACTTGTATATTGCTCTGTCATACTGGTTTTATGGTTAGGAAAAAGATCTTCTACGTAACACTCTAGGGTAATAAATGGAGATGTTTTGTTATTACTTAAATAACAGTAACAATTGCAATTAACAATAGAGTAACATTATACCTAACATTGCCTTTTCGTTTAAAAAATATAAGGAGTTTTGTGTATAAAAGAGAACTTTCGAAAAAAGAGTAACTAAAGTAATGGATGAACCCCAATCCCCAAGTCTACTTTTACCTACTTATCCCAAACCTGCAGTTTAATACCCACTTTAGTAATTCAATAATAAGTGTTTGCTCTGCGTCCAGTTTGTATGCATGTAGGTACAAGGTATACTATCTTAGTTGTCTTACTGGTAATGTAAATGATACAACTAGAGATAGGTAGGTACTACCAGTAGTAAGTACTCGTACTAGTGACTATTATTGCTAAGCATACTGCAAGGTGGTAACATAAAATTCGTATGGGTTCGTTTCGTAGAAAAATCGAAGTAGAGCTACACGCATGTGCCGTTGCCGTCATCAAGGTTCTAAGTGAAGTTCGTACGGGTGCCTAGACTTGCTGCCGAGCAATTACGGAAACGCCCGAGCAGTACCGAACCGGCCACTTGGAGGGATTCACGCTCGCCCGGTCGCGAAATTATTGACCATTTCCTGCGATAATTCCACCTAAAACACAGTCTGCCACTAAAAACTGCCAGCATAACACGAAATAAGTGATTGTAAAGTGATAAAGTGACAAATAATGATACAATAACATATTTAAAGCACCTATTGTGTAATAGAGGATATTATATTAGTGTAGTGTAGTATCGCTAGCAACGACTTAAATTGGACATTAAAATTAACATAAACAGAAGAAAACCAACAGTTCGGTCAACGTGAATAATCAACAAGAAGTCTTTAGCTGTTGACGAGGTACGGATTTGATGAGATCTCCTTTTGGAAGCCTTGTAAGAAAAATGCCAACCACAGTACACGAAAATATAGCTCTGCTTAACATGATGTCTTCAGATAATTTTGAAGATGACCTGAAAAGTGTCCAACTCCATTATCCTTCTGAGAGACGGCTCCAGAGCGACGGCGCATGCGTGGAGGAGCGAGTGAGGACGTCCCGCGGGGACATCTTGGTGGCCGTGCGAGGGGACCGCAGTAAGCGCGCTATACTTACCTACCACGACCTTGGCCTCAACTATGCCGCCAACTTTCAAGCTTTCTTCAACTTCGTTGACATGCGTGCCATATTAGATAAGTTCTGCATCTACCATGTCAACGCACCAGGACAGGAGGAAGGCGCAGCTACGCTTCCGGAAGATTTCACATACCCGTCGATGGATGCCCTTGCTTCGCAAATCGATTTCGTCCTCGGCCATTTCGGTGTAAGGTCTTTCATAGGCTTCGGGGTAGGAGCCGGTGCCAACATACTAGCGCGTTATGCGATAAATAACCCTCAAAGGGTAGACGCTCTGGCTTTGATCAACTGCACATCCACTCAAGCCGGGTGGACCGAATGGCTTTATCAGAAAATAAATACGAGACAGTTGCGCTCAAGCGGGATGACTCAGGGTGCATTGGACTATCTTATGTGGCACCATTTCGGACGGAGCACCGAGGAACGTAATCACGACCTGTCTCACGTTTACAAGGAGTGCTTCTCTCAAGTGAACTCAGTCAACCTGTCGATGTTTATCGACTCGTACTTGCGGCGTACGGATTTGGATATAGCGCGCGAAACAAAAACTATAAAAGTTCCCGTCCTTAATATAACAGGCTCATTGTCTCCGCACGTGGATGATACCGTTACATTTAATGGGCGTTTGGAGCCTTCTAAGACTTCGTGGTTGAATATATCGGATAGCGGTATGGTGCTGGAGGAGCAGCCAAATAAAATAGCGGAAGCGTTCCGTCTGTTTCTGCAGGGCGAGGGTTACTGCAGGTAGTCGCGCTGCCAACAGAACAGAACGCTGCGTTACTCATTAGATGCACACGTTGCTTACAAACACGCGAGCTTTAAAACTGTTGTAGACACGTTGCAAATGTAGACGAAATGTTTTACCTTGTTTTAGAAATTTATGAAATAAATTATTTATGGCTTAACTGGCCTTTTCAGTCTTCTTACACCTCCTATATAATAGTAGTTAGACTCTCTTTTTTAGCACTCTCCTTTTTATGCAATGTAAATAATAAATTCACTTACATCCAACTAATCAAATAAAATACTGGCGATATAAATAATTAGTGAGTTCATTACTTAGTCTCTCTAAGAATGATGGGCTTTCTTACCCCTTTCAAATCTTTGATCAGGCAAATTGTAATTGCTGTAGCATAATTAAGCCAATTATTAGGTGCTTGTCAGCAGGGTTGCTTTCATATTCAATTAAATCAAAACAGAGGTTGGTAATCGAAATTGAATAGGATACCGTAAAATTACAAGCAGTTTCCAAATTACTGTGGACTTAGGAGATGAAGAGATGGTTGAAGTTCGTCTGGATAGAAAATAACTTCCCTTTGAACATATTAAATGGAATAGGAAATACGGTTTCCCGAAAAACGGCGACCGTCATCCGACACCTGTTTTGGAAGAGTCCCGGCAAAGATCTTGGATGTGAAATTGTTTTGAAGATAAAAGCGGTCAACACTATTTTATTATGGAACTGGCTGAAACAGCGTGAAGTCCATAGTAAGGATTTCTTCATTCTCTTCGTAAATCGCTAGCATACATAGTGACACTGGTGAAAGCTAGTAACTTCTGCCTATAACAATGCATTACCTCACAGAGCAAGTCCAATGAGGACGTGCCCTGTAAGGCAATGCACTGCGTCCATCACTCTGAGACGTAAAGATCTTGAAGTCTCATGTGCCTGTAATTACACCGGCGCCCTTACCCTTCAAACCGGAACACAGCAATGCGAGCATCGCTGCTTGGTGGCAGAAATAAGTACGGTGGTAGTACTTCCCCGGCCGAGCTCTCACAAAGAGCTCTACTACTACTATAATGCGTCTCATTTGTCACTACTGGCGATGTCTCGAGGTGACAAATAGGAAGGCCTAGATGATGCTCCGACACGACGACTGCGACCACTCTCTGTCAAGAGTGATACGACCAAGAAGGTGATACCGATTCGCTCGCGAGTAAGGTAGAGCTTCCAGGTTTTCTTCTATCTACGTGTGACTGCTTAGCACTTTAATTGAGTCTTTGCAAAAGAGCTGTAGAAAATCGCAATTATTCCTTGAATTAATTTTACTTTGTAATGCTTTTCTATATTTGTAGCGATGTGGGTAGAATTGGTAGAGCTATTTACTTACGGCCAATAAACCGTAGAAAATAATAACCTTTTTCAGAGTTTTTCTCAATTTGATCACAGTTTATTTTAATTGTACCTAATAAATTTTATTTTGATTGTTATTGTATCTACTTTTCCTACGTTATTCGCAGGGGTCGTGGTTTAAATCCCAGTATGTTCATAACTTTTGGGGTATTTTAAAAAGACCTTGTTAAACAAAACTTAAATTATGAAAAAACTCTGTTGGTTGCACCATACAAAGGCAAGATTTTACCATAATATTTTTTGTATTCTGCAAAGTTTATGCAAACGCACTGCATGCAAATGTTAACATGGAAATAATAAAAACAAAACCTTTCAAAGCTGTAATTAATTTTCGATTCGCGCTGAACGCTCAATTCGTGTTTTTGTTTGAAAGCATTTTTCCGTTTTTCCCTGTACAAACGTGGAAGCCTCCCACCTCCCCCTACCACTCGGGGGACTAGTTAAATGGACTCTGTGCACGAAAGAGTCAGGCTTAACCCCCCTTCCCCCCTTTTCACTGACCACTGGATGAACGGATTATGAAATATTTTATCGGAAAAAGCATAAAAAATATTAACGACGACTATTGAGAGGTTTTTCGAGAGGGAGCTAGTTAGATAAAACTTCAAACGCTATTGAATAGCAACTGAAAATAATAATGCGAACTGAAGAAATATCGTCGAGTAGTCTCTGTGGTTTTGCTAACGTATTTTTAATTTAATTACAAATATAATCACGATTGTTATTATTAAAATAATCTTTCTTATATCAGGCACCTGTATGCAGTATAGGTACCTAGTATCACCTACTTGGTCCTGAGTTTTTATACTGAGATAATATTAGTTTAATGCAAGTACACACGCAGAGCTGACTTCATTATGGTACAACCCTTGTCTAGTGTGTCAGATATTTAAAATTGGTGTGCTCTAGAAATGTCCAACCAACGACCACGAGAAAAATTGGGTCAACTATTTGATGACTTCTGACCCCTTCTGACCCAATTTGTTGGCACGGCCGGACATACTTATTTACATTTTTTCATTTTGAGTCTAGTTCTGTGAACATAATAAGAGATTTAGTAATGTAATATCGGAAGGTGTCCAGGATTCCATTTTACGTTTGCGTCCCTGGAATGCTTTTTATTGGAATCTAGCGGTCGGGAATGCCGGTGGCACAATGTTACGTTTTTCCAACGAAGAGGGTTGACGCGAAACTAAAGTATTTTTTCATTTTTTGCTTACCTTTGAACCAAATCTGACCTCTCTGACCTTTTGAACGGTTTCATGTTGAGTTTGTAACATATTTTGTAAATCCATAGCCAATAAATCCAAATTAATTGGCCATTAGTTTACCCACTATAATAAAAGTATTTATGAATAGGATTCTCGTTGATTTAAAATTAGGGGTAAAATAAAAAAAATTTACTGCAATAAGATATAATTTACATAAACCAATATTTCCACATCGAGTAGTTAATTATTCGTTATGTACACATACAATTATATTGTCATTAAAACATCAATAAAAATTGACTAGAGTTCGTACGATTTATCTACAAAATGTATTTACAATTAAGCTCCGAATTAACGTAGATATTTCATATCAGTCTGACTAGAGTTAAATATTTACAGTTTGAGACAATATTATAAATTATCCATGTTAAATTGAGTTATAATCAGGCTGAATTAGTTAACACGGTTTTGTTGTTCATTTGGTAAAAATCATACAAATATATTTACATTTCCTTTTTATCCTTCCTTTACAATCATTTAAGGAAATGTTTCAACCAATATGACATTAGTATTTTGCTCTATTTGTATTCAGATAATACGTTCAGACTATGAAGGCTCAGTGCTAGAATGTACTTGTTAATTATTTTAACACAGAACTTGCTAATACAGTGATCATGACCGTTAACCGCTAACATCTTGTAACAATAGAACTTTATGTATTCTTTACGATATATTATTATTATAATAATAAGTAGAATCATTCACATTATATTCTGTAGTATTATATGTAAAGGTAATTAGTGAATATATAATTAAGATTTCACATTCATAGAAATAATTCGGTATGAACGCAAATTTGCTTACTGTAACGATCATACGAGGATATTGTACACATATTTAATAACTATGTAACTTCTAACTACATAAATACTAGGTAATATTGATTTGAGAACCATATTAAGGTTAATCCTATTGTATATATTAAACTTGCTAATAAATAGATCTAACTAAAATGGCAGTAGACATAAAAGTCGGTTTTAACTTACTGTACAAATATTTAGGTTCTAAGCAGTTATGCACAGAATAAAACATAGGTTAGGTATATTCATTATTCAATAAACTAACATCGGGTTAGTAAAATTATGTTCATACGTTTTATTTGGCACAGTTCAATTCAAATCATCACAATGATGTAAATATGGCGAGATAAAAATTGTTATTCCGTTTAGTTTATAGTGTTTGTTCTGTTTCTCTTTGCTTGGTTGTGAATTATTTTGTTTACAAACAGAAGCGACGTCACATCAAGTAAGTCAAAAGTGAGTTTACGACTTGACCAAAGTCACGCGATTTGAGAGAATTGGGACTGGTTTGAGGTTGACCGGTCAAGGTGACACTTTGATATAGTAAGTTACTCTTTATGATTTGAATACAGGTAATTTATACGTATCAGGTTTTGCACCTGATTTTATTAGTAAGGTAACAAAGTTTTATTAAAATGAACTACATATCAAAGTCACGGTAAACTTAATAAACTTTGTTTACTACAGTATGTAAAACGTATTTGTTTATTATTTGAAACATTTACATCACCACAAAAACGAACATAATTTTTAACCTTGTATGTAGAGCTAGTCAAATCGGGGTGTGCCGCAAGGGTCTATCTTTGATCCCTTTTTATTTTAAGTTTACTGACATATGATTAAAATGTTTATGTTTTGGATAGTACATACATTAGTTCATCGTTCTTTTAGGTACAATTTTTAAGATGATATTTCGTTGTGTTTTCTGCGCTAGCTATTATGTTTAATATAAGAATTACGAACATATTCAAGTATAAAAACTCACTTAATTCCATTCTTTAGGTTTACAATTAGTGTTCTGCGTTGTGTCTTCTGCGTTAGCTATGTTCGTGGTGAGTTCTGGGTGAAAGTGAGCCTGGGCCGGATTCTGCGCTGGAGTCTCCGGCGTACACTTCGGAGAAACCTCCGCCGCTGCCACCACCGCCTGCACTACCTGGACCGGCACCTGTAGACCGTATTACTCTGATCTTAAGGTCGAAATTACTAATAAAAGAAACCTGTCATTGGCAGTTCCAATGTATATATGAATATTTTTTTACTATAAAAAGTGATGGAACAATCTGATGTACAATTTGAAGTTAGTTCCAGTAATGATCAACCCTCACTATTTAAATCGTTAGGTCAAAATGATTAGGAATTCAGTGGTCAGGAGAATACTTAATACATATACTTAACTTACAAAATAACAACAACTGATATGTAATGTAAGTTTAATTTTCCAATTACCAACCCATTTCCAACATAATTGAGTCGACTCTCGAAATCTTATTGTATCAGTAGCTGAATGTATTCCCAAGATAATTATAGGAAAACATCGAAACTCTTGAAAAACACACTCTCATATGAGACGGACCAGCTGAATGTGTTGGCAGATGGTAGAGTCCACAGTCTAAAACTGCATGCCCCTCTCTTGACGGACAGTACAGGTTTTAAAATGATCTTTATTTGTAAACCAATACGTTATATTTTACTTTGATTAACGAAAGTAGTCGGTCGAAAAGTTTAGATCTTGTCTCTCAAATACTTACCATGATGAGCTAGAGGTACGCAATAAGAGGTCCCAGCACAATGCCGCGGTCGAACCTTCTCGTAGCGGCTCAGCTGCTGAAGTTCGCAGTCTGAGTGATGTTTCTCTACTGGAGATAAAACCGGTAAAGGGACAGCTGGAGTTGCTATCACAAAGTAACAAGGTGTAAGCGGCGAGGAGCTAAAATCATTGTGATTTGTGAAATTTTGGAGCATAAAATCTTAAATTCTGTTACCTAGAGCAATCCTCAGTTTAGTTTGCGAGGACGAAAATAAAAATGTTCAAGCCTGAGCTAGACTACGGAATACCCAACGTACTGCTAAACCATGGCTAAGGGATTCTAATCAGTTGACTACCCACGTTTCTTAAAATCGAAAAAGATCCTCCACACCATTGGTGTCAGTTTTCCTTCAAACAGGTTATTCGCCACAACCACTGATGGCTGGTAAGAAGCTCGCGGCACGCGGTCGCTGGCTTTGATTTTTAGACAATTAGGTATCTGTGGTGTGTTTGCTGATAGGCTACATACATACCATCAGCCCGGTCTCTGTCGCGGTGTCTTTGCGGGTGTTTCCTGCAAGCGCCGGGCCGGTGCGGCAGCGCGTCATTGTCGCGGTGTCCGAAGGTACGGAACTGTAGAGTGTGGTCGAGGGTTGCTGCAGCCGCCTCGCCGCCCACAGCGAACGTTGCGTATGGGCTTATCTCGTACACGTCTGATTGGCGTGAACAATACAGGAAAAAGATTATCCGACCCACTAGGTAATTGTATAATTTTTTATGATAGCGCAACAAAGCAATCTTAAAAACTACATTAAGTTTTCCTAATTCTTAAATGTTATTTTAGTTATTTTTATAAATCATTCTGATACTATTGGAGGGATGTTCAATATCTACGAATTGGCAATCAAAATATTGACCGCAAACACTGGTTTCCATGTGTGCTTCTGTTTTGAAATCACTCGATTATCAGAAGCTAAATTCAGTGAAGCCCCTTGTGGTTTAAAATATATGTGTAAATCCAAAACACGGCACATAATACCGCATAATTTGTCACAAAACAAGAGAGTTGGCTCGTTCGCATAATGCATCCATTACAAATAACTGGCACACATAAGGCCCGGAAGGAGGGCCTCGCCACGCATCAATCTAACTTGACAGACTGAAACCTCGACTACGAATACACCCTATAATATGACTTCACTCACGTCACGCCTATGAAGAATTTTAGAGAACATTAGAAAGAAAATATTGCGGTAAAAGAAAGGTCAAAATAAGCATGATTTGACTTTTATGAAGATTAGATTAGAGACTTTGTGAATATGTAGTAAAACTTCGTGATAGATCGATTTTACTAAATACAGGTAGCTAAAGAGGAACCATATTTTAGTATCTAAAAAAGTTAAAGTTAGAAAGTATCGCTGTGTGGTTTAGAAGTTTCGATTTTTACAGGACTTTTACGGGAATGTTGTGTCACGTTTTGTCGTGATCGTCGTTTGACGTCATCAATATAGTTTATCTTTTACAGTAATACTTGAGTAGATAGTAAAATTGAAGCGAATTGACATCGACTCCGTGGCGCAACGGTAGCGCGTCTGACTCCAGATCAGAAGGTTGCGTGTTCAAATCACGTCGGGGTCAAATTTTTGCATTATTTCGAAATATGTTTTATTTTGTGTTACAAAAAGTACGTACCAGAGGCAGGTGAAAGCTTGTCATGCTTGTAGTCATGCTGACAATTCCTAATATTCTGCTGCTCAGGGCAGACCGACTTATCGGTGCTGGCGACAGAATGACTGCAGCGACGGGTTTCCTCGTCAGCGGCCACGGTGCAAGTCCATAGTGTACTGTAAGGCAGGACTCATTTGAAGTCATTTGAGAAGTCATGTATTTACACCACAGAGCCAGTTTTGCCCGGAGTTATAAAATGCTAAAAGTACTAACTATTCGTCTCTAAGAATACTAGGAACTCATAGAATATTCTATCTATCTATCGATCACATTTGATGATAGTTTTTGTAAGCGCCCTATATACCTACTACGTTCTTTATTATTCTAGTATTATTTATTTATTATTTAGTACGTTCTTATAAATTGTGTCTGTCCATTTAGCAAGTAACAAACCCCATTTCATAAAGTATACCAAGTAAAAACAGTTTTTGTAAAAATGTTTTCCATAACAATCGTTCATTTAAAAAGCTGGCTATATTGAATATTTTTCTTAGAATAAATCACACTGCGGCATGTGAAAATTGTGAAATTCAGACGATTGTGTTGGAAATAGGTCGCGCGGATAGGGTTGCTCGATATCCCAATACGTCCCGTTTTGTACGGCTTTTATATATTTTTTGAAATAATATAGATAGGTACAATGCTGTACAATTTCAAAAGGATATTTATTACCACAAAATATGTTGGACGACCAAACATCTGCAACTTTGCAGGAGCAGTTTATAATAGAACCCCATTTCCGGTATAAACAAAGAACTTATTTTGATGACGGTTGGTAAAAATCAATAACTAATATACTTGATATCGCACGAGTCATGATTTTTTTAAAGTTATCCCTGTTTTCGTTTTTCCGGCTTTTCTGTTATATATGACTAAATCCATTCGTCCGTGAGTGATTTACGCAGGATTTGTACTCTCAATACTGTGGTCGTTTATCATCATTTATTATTTTAGATTACATTTTGTCCGAGTTTGACAACACAACACAAAATATTGCTTGGAATTGGAATAGAACAAAATCATATAGAAATTATTAATCAGCATTTACATCTGATACATATTGTACCTTTGTCAAATATACATACATATTTTATTTACGTTTCACAATCACAACACAACCTATCGAAACTGACCAGTATACACTAGCTTTTCTCATAGATTCGATTGACAGTGAAATCCTACGAGAGGCTAACGGACGAGGCTCGAATTTACCGTTTCAATCATCTACTTGTATACGTGCCTCTACGAAGAAAATATGCACCTACCATTAGGTGGCGTGGCGCATGCAGATATGCACAGGGACTCGTGCATAGCGGAACTAACCCCATTTATTTATGACAATTTTTGTTTTTTCTGAAGTATTTTGTGAAATATGTAGCCGGTGTACACTCACTATTCACCGTTCTAATTACGTACGACGCTTACAAACAAATTCAAACGAGCTTTTTCTGAATCAAGCAATCACGTTTTTTCGTGAAAAAACATTTGCACTGAATAGCAGATGTTTCCGAGTGCATTTTGATTGGTTCGGTATCGATCAGTGCATCACATGTAGTTCCGCAGCGTCCTATTTCCCCGTGGGGCTTACAATATTCTGGCGGAGAGTGCGAAATGATAGACGTTATTTATTACCTGTATTTCGTGGATGACTTTAATTTCAATTATACCATTCGGAATATATTACTGAAATGATATTATCTTTTCATCAAGATAATTAAAAACGTAATAAGTAATGTAGGTAATGCTAAGAATAATTAGAAAACTCTTGAAAATATAGACGATCTAACCAAAATATAATGAGTTTTTTTTATTATAAAAAGTAATGGAACAAACGATTGGCTTACCTTATGTTATGTGGTTACCCGTGCCTCTAAAAGTAATGCATACCTAACCTCACAACGTTCTCTAAAGATGTGCCATGTGAAACGTGTATGTACTGCTCCATGACTCTGACACAACGAAGTAAAAAACATGATATTGTATTGGTAAGATGGAAATGTAGCTTCCTAATATGGTTAGGACCGTGTGTACAGTTACGGATATTACTTTTCAGCCTGTAGCTAAATTTTCTTTAAATAATACACAAAACATGAATACTACGTACCTTCGTTTAGCTATTAGCACCAACAACAAAGCCGCCACAGCTAAAGCTGCGAGACCAGCAAACGCTAAAGATACCGCTCCCAAGACCCGTTCTGCGTCAGCATTACCATTTGCAGTTACCATCGGGACGCCTTCTGATTGAAACGCCACCGGTCTTCTAAGGCGTTCTACAGAACAGAACAAAAATTTAAACTGATGAAAAAATACAGGTAATTCATGTTTCTACCAAAATACAATGCTGAACCATATGCAACAAGAACTTTGAAAGAAGAGACAGGACCTTATAGAAGTTCAAGCCAAGTTACCTCCAGAATGTGTGGTGGTAGCAGCGTAGATGGTGGCTTGATGTCGAGCGGACTCGGTGGCAGTCCAAAGACGGAGGCCATACCAGGCTCCAGCAGAAAGGCCACCAATAACTACCTAAAGAAACCATCAAAAAGCATTTGGTCACAAACTCTGAAATCACAGTAAAAATACTGGAAATATTTGATATTTTACCACAAAATAAGTAAATGAGACGGTATCATTTATTTCGTGGTATAATAGGAAATATTTTTCGAGCTGAAACCCGAAATTTTGATAAAATATTCAACACGATTCAATCACATAAAAAAAAAAGACTTGATATTTCGGAAAGTAATAACTAAAGTAAACCAAACCAAATCGAAACCTCTCAAAATACTATTGAATCGAGTGATATAAAAATTGATGTGGTTTATAAGAAGGAATCAAATAGATGTTAAAAACGATACAGGTATATGCAGTTTCTTCCAAACACTTGTCGATCTCTGATAAGGAAATAACAAATTCAATTTGTATAGGACGACCCTACACCTTTCCCGAACCCTCTTAGTAATCTCGGAATTCACTGAAGCACAAGTGATACAAGTATGAAGCACGTTCGCCCCTTCCTTTCTCATCTTAATCAACATATTTCTATTTTGTACCTGCAGGAAATCTCGAAGGTAAAGTGAAGTTGTTTGGAGTTCGCAAAATTGTATTTTATCTGACCCAGAGCTACCTCTGGGATCTACATCCTATCGTCGCGAAACGCAAGTCCCATTTTCTAGTTTCAGCTGTCTTTTGGTTAGTAGACAACGTTATTTATTGAACCATAATAAGTAGGCCCTTAGGTAACTCTCCTGTTTTTATTTAGAAAAGTCATTGTAAGAAATCAGCAAAGCATTTACGTAAGTGCCTAGGTACTTGTTAACGAGTCTGTACGAGTGTGCGAAGTTTACTCAGGGAGTTTGCTTTAGTTTATATTCTCAGCGAGAGGATCTAATTAACTCGTAGATAAACAAATCAGAACAAAGGTAATTCTACACTCGTACGCTTCTCATTGAACAAAGATATAAACGTCTGAATCATTGAGTTAAATCAAAGTACTTCATCATCTTAGTTAGGAAGATTTTTATACAATTAACTCTACTTAGAAGTCTCATTGCATTTAATTGTATCTAATTAGTTTTTATATTCAGAATCAAAATCACAGTTAAAAATATTGCTATCGTTGCATGGATCTTTCTCCTAGAACTAATTCTATCAGCTGACAATTTATTGGGCCGACTCTTGACATCTCTAGCTCTCAGTGGATGGTCACTTTCAGTTCTTGACTACAACTTTAACGCCTAGATTCTTCTTCTATTTGTAGGGGGCCGTGGGGACGGTCACTCAAACAAGCGTTAAAGTTTTAAAAGTAAGTATAAGCATATAAAAGGGACAACACGGATAACACGAGAACTAATATTAAGTATAACAGGAAGGTAGAGCGTCACAGATTTTACATTAAACAGAACAGAATAGTAGTAGAGATTTGCACATCACAAAATGGCGTCAGACGGATCGCGAGAGGACACAATGTAGGTGCGTGTACAATGCATGAGGTCCCCGGACCGACTGCCGAAAGAAAGTTCTTGAAGCCACCACACGAAGTCGTGTGCCGACCGGCGCGGCTGCCTACGTCAAGCACTATGATTGGCTCACGCATGGCGTCGCGCCGCGTCTAGCCAGCCTCGCGTGTGGATTGGCCGCCGTTTGCGCAATCCAAGCAACGGGCTTAGAGTGCCTTCGCGCGTAACTTTAAAATGCGCGGGCTACCTCGAGTGTGAGTTTCCTACCTATTCTAGTCCCGCGTTACAGTCTCCCCCTATAGCCTAACTTAGCGCCCTCGCCGTTAGGATATCATTCGGCTATACGTCTGCGCGGTCTGCCGCGTCTGCGTCTTTTCCTACTTGGAGCTTTCATGACGGGCCCGAAAAGATTGACGGACGCTCTCTCAAATCGTTGTCGGCTTTCCCTTACTTCGATGCTGCTCCTCTTCGGCATATCGGCGAAAGCAAGACACCCGTCGCAATCGGCCTCCTGTGCGCACACGGGCCACGATAGTGTGCCTGTCACAACGTTCGAATGCCGCGGAGAATACCTGATGTCTAGGTCGAACTCCTGCAACGTCAAAGCCCA